>CAKAOJ020000060.1:3425000-4625000 GCA_916701645.2 Sebastolobus alascanus
ACACCACACTTTCTAACATCAGACAGTGACCTAAAAAACTAAAATTGATGAATCTTGCATAGATATTATTTTGATTATTGCAGTCTTGGTATATTTTTGATTTGTTTATATTAAACTAACACCTCTTGTTTCTTCTCCCACAGTCACTGGAAAGCACACGAAGGATGCTGCAGATGGCAGAGGAGGTGAGACTTTGACAAATTGCTCCTGTTACTGACACAAAAAAAACACAATCTCATCTTGTATTTAGCTGTGTTTGATGGCAAGAAAGCAGATCGATGTTGATTTATAATTGCCCTTACCTGGATGAGGATTAGGAACATTTTATAAATAAGGTAGTCTAAGTCTAAGGTAGTCTTTGAAGTTTATATTGTCCTTTTACAACAGACTATTAGGGCCACTTCCTAATTTGAGATTCTGACAATAAAGTCATGTTTCGAGGAAAGAGTCATTTAGAGAAGTCATAATATTTTGAGGAAATGGTTGCTTCAGTTATTAATAAACTTTCTTTGTATTAGCCTGTCAGTTTTAATATCCTAATTAACTCTTAAATGTATCCAACCCTGAATATTTCCATTCTTTACAATATGTAAATCATTTGTTCTGAATTTGTGTGACTCTTGTGTTTTCAGAGCAAACAGACCGGCGTCAACACCATGGTGATGTTGGACGAGCAAGGAGGTGAGGAGATATAACATAACATCAACACTGCTAGTTTGTATGCAGATGTTTCATTTTTGTTGCTCTTTGTCTGTGGCAAAGAGTGGATGCGATTGGTTAATTTTAAAGAGTCACCCATAGTCATTTTTTAATGTTCTTCATTCATTTGGAAAGGAACTGTCAGTTCCAATTCCAATTCCAATAACCTTTGCATTTCAAAGAAGTTATGAGATGATTTAAGGGAACAGCGTTCAGATTTCCTTCAGAAGCAAACATGGAAGCTCTCGAGGATGTGCCTGCTATAGAGAAATTGTAAGGACAGTGATATTTGACAATGTTGTGCCCAAAGAAATGTTACATATTTTCTAACTTGGAGTTGAAGTAATTTGTGCTAACCTCCCATTGTGACTGCAGCACTTAGAAACTCTGTAGTGTTTAGTAATAAAAGAAATGGGTGCTAATAAAGCTGTTTTTACACCAGATGTGCACCAAACATCACGGTTACAGTAGCACTTACCTGAAGCAGTTGGTATTGAAACAAAATAATTTATTGAAAAATATTTTAAAAATAATTTAAAAAATAGTAATTTCTTGCACCATGAAAGGCGTTATTTATATTATCTCATGCCTGTGTTGCAAATACATTTGGGCACAATTAAGCGTGCCCTTAAGGCTATTTTATTGATGCTGGTTATGCAATCTCTGCTCTCTGGTACATGGGCATAGAGAGAGTTTTTTAGAAGAGAGGGCGATTTTTTTTTTTTTATCGTCTATAAGTACATAGATACCTAGGAGTCTTCCCTCTATCTTGGTCCCTAACCTTTTCTACTTTTTTTTTTTCTCCTTAATGTACATATTTTTTCTACATTAGGTTTTTTTTCTTATATAAAATGTTTTTTTCTAATATAGCTTTTCTATTTTTCTCGAAAATATTTTTCTAATACTTCTAATATGTTTAATTACTTGAGATATCTTGTTTATCCCTTGAGGATTTCCTCTTGGGGATCCCAGTTTGAGCCAGGGGTGTTCTGTTTCTTTTCCTGAAACATAATCTGTTATGTCTCTCCTGATGTTTGTGTGTCTTTACAAAGCTGCACCTTACATACATAGCTTTTCTGATATTTAGACTGTACAACCTATGTTCTTTTATCAAACTGTTTTTCTAATGTGGTTTTTAAATGCCCTAATGAATTAGGTAGCTATGTGCTCCTCCCATAATTTGTGATTGAGGACACTCCTCCTCCTGATTGAACACACCTGTTTCTGTTCAATGCCTGTGGGGTTGTTTGTCTCTCAGTACTCTGAGGAAGACTGTCATGTCGAAATGTTGCTAAATTATTATATAATTTTTTGCATTGTTGCTCCGAATATGCGACTATTTTCCTCTACACTTGTATTTTTATCATGGTCACCACCTCTGCAAAACTGGTATGCGATCCTGCTGTCTCTCATCTTTGAAATTAAATTAGACATATCTGTGTTTGAGTGTGCTTCAGTTATGAGCCAGTAATTTCTGTAGCGTGCATCCCGAAATATTGGTGCGCCAAACTAGTTTTAGTCTTCAATTTTTCTGAAGACCAATTATCTGTCTATATTTGTGCCATTTTTGCTGTGCAAGATGTGTTCCCTGTTTTAGAAATGTTCATTTGTAATTATTTGTTGTCCCATCCGCATTATGTTCTTTTTGTTATCTTTATCCCTTTTTTTTTTGTGGCTGCAATGACCCAGTTATTGACCCAATTTAGGAATCCTCACAGGGATCATTAAAGTGTAATTTAATCTGTTCTAAAAATGGCTAAATAAAGGTGATACACAAAAGAAAATTATCAATAAGAAAAACTCCTAGTGTCAAAAAATGTACCTAGATATAGAAAAAGAGAGTCTGACATGGTGTGGTGTGTCTGTGTGTTTCAGAGCAGCTGAGGCGTGTGGACGAGGGCATGGACCAGATCAACCAGGACATGAGACAGGCTGAAAAAAACCTGACTGACCTCTCCAAGTGTTGCGGCCTCTGCGTCTGCCCCTGTAACAGGTACACTGTACACTCAGAGCTGCTGAAGCCTCCAAGTCACTGCTGTTATCCCGCTTTTCTCTATCACTCTTTTGTGTGCTGTGCTTGTATGTGTTATGATGTGATGTGGCTGGTTTTAACCAACATTGTGACCGTGATCACAGTGATGGCTATTAGCAATGTAGCGCAAACAGGAAAAGGAAGCTGTGTAAAACAACTGAATTTTCTGATCATAAGCATATTTTCCTTTGTTATTTTTTATATCATGTAAAGTGGAGGGGGGGTTATTTCAGGCAACAGACAATGTTAACCGACCGACAGTTTGAGCACTTCTACAGCTTGGTTAGGCACCAAACTCTCATCAATACAAGTGTTGACCAGCTGTGTTAGAAAACATCTTATTCTTTGTTTTAAAAAAAAAAAAAAAAAGTCAAAGGTACTCGCTTGTGAACATAAAAGTATTGTGAGCATTTTGGCTTTCGGGCCACCACAGAAACACTGGAAGTTATAGATCATGGTGCTGATAAAACTAATAATACAATCAACAGCTTGAATTTATTCACTTTTAGATGAATTCAGCAACTATGGCACCGTGTTTTGTTCCCATTTGCAACAACAAAGCATTTTGAATTTTCTACCGCTCTGATTTGCGCCTCTTCCTGGAGCATTCTCCATAGCAACAGCAGCCGATGCTCATGGGTGTCGTGGTATTTAAAGACGTCCGCCATGCCAAACTAAGAGTGGTGGCCTTTCCATAAATCTGTTCATTTATCCGGGAGAGTCCTGTGTTTCTATGTGAAGTAACACTGAGGATATCGTTAACAGAAAACAATGAAATGGGAATGCAGAACATTTCCAGAACCCGCGGCTTTTCCCTCTTCACAATATCGTATTTTCATGGGATTGAGCGCTTCCATGACACTACTCTGATCTGTCTTGTGTGATTTCACATGAACACAGCATGAGCAAAAATTTCAATACAAATTTGCTTCTCAAATGTGCATTTTATGGTCAAAAGATTGTACAATTTGCACGCATTCCCAATGGTTTATAAATGACTAGGGAACGTGACCGTTTCCCTACCACGTTCTGACTGGTGTGCTGCTCTGTGCTGAGCATACATAAAACCCTCTCCGTCAAACCAAAATCAACCAACCAAATCGATATGCAGTGTCGGTGTGTGTGCATAGTAAGATCATATCTGGTTCTAAACATGGAAAAAAAATCTCCCCAAAATGCTTTCACATTGGAGAAGAGGAATCTATGACGAGTACCATAAGATAAGGTAGGGAATCTTAATTTCCTTACGAGTAATGAACATCTGTGACTGTACAAATAGGATGTCCTGGTTTGTATTGACTTTCCGCTTTTTCCCCAGGGTGTCGTCTATCGAGCATGACTCAAAATACAAGCGTACCTGGGGTCTTAGAGGAGGTGATGAAGGTGATGTCAATGGCTCAAAGGTAGTCTCAAGGCAGCCCTCAGGTGCTCGCAATGGCCAGGCTGCCCAGGTGAACGCACCGGCGCCCTCAGGCCCGTACGTCCAGAGGTGGGGTCATAGTCATTTTACTTCTTTAAGAATATTTCACCGTAATGTTGTCAGAATCATGTTGTTAATTAAGAAATTACATATATAGTTTTACAGTTGACATATTGAGACACGTTTGACAGAGCTTTACTTCACATCTACAGGATAACTAACGATGCACGCGAGGACGAGATGGAGGAGAATCTGGGTGCAGTGGGCAGCATCATTGGCAACCTGAAAAATATGGCTCAGGACATGGGCAACGAGATAGACAAGCAGAACAAACAGATTGACAACATCACCGACAAGGTAACAGTCTGAAGATAATGACATTTCAATTGTTTTGCCCTGTTAATGTACATTTCTATTTTCCCTGCTATTCATTATATCAAGCTTGATGGCCAAATTGAAAGGTACCCTGTGGAGTTTTTCATCTTTAGTAACATTATGGAGCACTGTTTTTACAAGCGGGGTGCTGTTTTTGTTTGTATTATGTACGCTGTTCCACTGATGGACAGTTGATTGACAGTAATGTGGAAGGAAGAAGACTGGCAGTTTGCAAACATGGATGAAAACAATGCAGGATTTAGAATATTTTCTTTTTTAAATTAGCTTTGCAAAAGGAGGAAATGCATTCATTGCATTCATTCATTCAGTGGGTGACGGACGAATCTCCTTAACGATTTCTGCAGTGTATTTCTGTCACGCTCCTATGAGTGACCTGCATTGAGCAGGGTTATATGGTTGTTTACTCTAGTCTTGCTGGACCGTGGCTGACACAGCAGCAAGCGCTAGGAGGTTTGTCTGTGAGCACACCACTGTCTCCCTGTACTGTCTGGCTCATTCTGAGCGGCGAGTGGCGAGATCACCGGACATAAGCAGCCAACTGCCAACTACTCATTTAAGTCAAGTCGGCTACTTTATTAGATACATTTTTGAGACTAATAAGATAGGTTTGATTAACAAGTTGTGATTCGCTATGCTTGTACAATTTAAGACCACTAGTCTCTGCTTCAAAACAATGTGAACATGATGATATAGAAACGTGCCTATCTTTCTGTATCATTCCCGCCTCCACATGCTCGATATGAATGTGTGTGCGCTGAGCTGAGAGGTTGTGTCCCTGCTGAGTAGAGAGCGGAGAGGTGTCTTCAGTGTTAGACAGATATTACCAAAATAATTATATTTATTATTAATAATCATAATGACGAAACACATTAAGGATTGCATTGATTGCACAGATGAGACATCCTCATTAGACGGGCTACTCCGGAAAACACCGGTGGCAGCACTTAAATAATTTAATTTAAAACCAATATAAAGGCTAGATAAGACATGGGGTTAAACATGTTCCCCGTTACAATAACCTTGTGTATTTCCGTTGAATAAGAGTGCATTTAATTTTCTAGTAAAAAAAAAAATACATTAACCGTCATTGTGGCATGTCCTGATAACCCTTACAGTGAAGGTGTCAATAAATAAATAAAAAGTGATAAATAAGGTCTATGATTCTTAATTACAAAAGCTCTGATCAGTCTGGAATAGGCATAGCTTTAAATATTAATAGCTATTTACAGACTGTGTGGGCTAAAACGCACTAGAAGCCTAATTCTCCTTTACAATAATTCACCACATGTTTGCAATCGGGAAGGAAACTCATTGAAATATGCAATAATTAAGATCAGTGTATATGATGGAATAGTGGCATTATAATGTGCAAGAGGCCAAAACTTTTCTCCCTCGGACGTCCCTAGCTGGCTACTCCATATCCTGTAGAATTTACTATTTATTTAAGCATATAACACAGGCCTTTGTCACATAGTTAATTGCATGATGCTGTTGTTTACTCACAATTTTATCGAAATCGTAATATGACCTTCTGCAATTTTCAAATCGCAGGAGGTGCAATATTTGTTAAAGGCGAAATGTGTGCGAAAATACCATTTGAATTAAATATTGTCATGCTGTGGAGATGTCCTGGCCTGCACATCATATTCTACAGACTTAAGAAAACATCTTTGTTTGGTACAGATCCATGCAAAAATCACACCATAATCATTTTAATATGTTTTTCAATTAAAATGAGAATAATGATGTAAACATTATCATTCCCCCCAATATCGCAAGTCATATGGCAATTGCAATATCATTTAAAATAATCACAATTACATATATTTTTTTTCAAACGTGTTCAGCCCTAGTCTTTGGGTAAGCTATCTCTTTTTTTCACCGTGCATGTTTGCATCCATTTAAGTGCATTCCTGTTAAAGGTGCCCTGTGTGTAACATCACCAGTGTTGCTCACCGAACTTACAAATGTGTTAAATCCGTTTAATTCAGCATTTGCAAAGCTGATTTAATCCTGCGTTTACATTCATGTATCTGTAGCAGTCATCTTGAGTTTGTTGGCGCACTGCTGCTGCACATCTTGGTACAGTACTGCCATCTGTATATCAGTGGAATAGTGTGAAAGCATTGGCAGGACTCCCCCGTGTGCATGCGCAACCTCGTGCACAAGACGAACAAAACAGAGACCCGCTCCTGCTCAGTTGAAAAACTCCACAGGGAACCTTAAATGCAGTTAAAGTCAGTGAATTGCTAAATTAAGAGAGTGAATATTTGTATAGAAACCCCTTTTCAACTGTTTCTTTTCTTTCTTTCAGGCGGACATGAACAGGATTCGTATTGATGAAGCGAACCAGAGAGCCAATAAGCTCATCAACTAGACCAGCAACGCTGCCTCTGCCACTTTTATCCATTAACCTTGAGCCTCTGTCGCCACACCCACACACACAGCATACTTGCGCACATGCACACACACTCTTTGACATAAGAAAAAGAAATTCAGTCAAGAATGATATCTCTGCCAGCAGTGTGCTAGCCTTTATACTGCACTATTATGTAAATAAAATAACCTTCCTACATTTTATAAATTGGCATCTTTGACACGTATTCACGTATTCATGTAGTCATGCTGGACTTTGAGAAGCAGCGAGGGCATCAGGAACTGCACCTAAGAGGAAGTGACTGACTGCCTATCGCTGCTGTTCGACACCAAATATGCACCAGGCGTGTTGTATCATATCTCAACATTCACAGGAAGGGAAGTAGCACAGGTTAGCCGCCTTTCTTTCTTATTTTTTTTTCTCCATTTTGCCTTTCTCTTAAGTCAAGAACTATGAACTGTCTCTCTTTGTCTGTGTTTGCATCTCTGGTTTGTATGGATGAGGTCATGGGCAGCTCATTAGCTGTCTTTTAGTGATATATAGCACAGCGTTCATTAATTTATCACCCCCTGTTGGTCCTATCTTGATACAGCTACATCTAGTTTAATCATAAAACAAATGCATCTTGCTCAAATTCTTATTGGTTCCGTGTGTAATTAAGTTAATCGTAATGTGTATTATTTTGAGATTAAGTGCTTATTTAATTATTCTTTATTAAGCAGAAATGACTTGTGAATAAAGTTGTGTTTTTTTTAACACTTTGTTCTCATGTCATTTACGCCATTTCAGATGTAAAAGCTATTTCAAAAAAATATAGTAGATGTTGTGCTTTGGAGTGAGTCATTGCAAATTCTTTCATGCTGGAATTCAAAACACCTACCCCTGAATGATAGCAATTTAATGTTTTTAAATTTTCTGACTGGTGAAAAGTCGAGGTTGTTGTAACTATTTGCAAAGAAAATTGTGAGGCGCTGAAATTTAATATATACTAGTAATCACTTGTCCTTCAAATGTGAAGGAGGGTCAGTAAGCATCATGAGGAACGTTCATCATTTACTCCTCCAAAACATCTAGTTTATTTTATAATAACACTGAATACGTGAAACATAGCAGTGGTTGAATAACTTGTCATCAATGGATCAATTGCTGTACTTCATATTTAGTGTCTCTCGCGGTTTTCCGCCCTGTGTGGATGTAAATACTGAAACATATCGTCGCTGTTTATATTAATTGCCTATAGTCATTCTGTTAATCTAATTTCATTCGTCTTTCTTCGTCACCTCCTGGTTAATAGAGATTTATAGCACCCGAGAGGAGATTTAACAGCCTGTACAGGGTTCCTAGTAAGTCTGGTAATATGCGGAAAATTAATTTCCTCAAGTTTGATAATTGCACAGTCTTTAAAAGTATGAAAACAAATGTTCAGTTGCGAAACACACGGCTGTACGTTGTTTAATCAGCTATCATTTCTCATGCTCACTGGGTCGTTGTCATTATGGCATATGCAGCAGTTTTGTCATAATGAAAACAACCCAGAATGTTAAATATTAAAGAAATTAGTGTGGGAAAAGATAATGTAGAAAGGGGAGACTGTGCAGGAACCCTGTCAATGCCTTCTAGATGATCCATGGTTGTGTTGTAACAGCCATTATATCGCAAACCGCTCCTCTTGCATCTGTTCTGTAAATAGCCCGTTTTCAACAGCAGAGCTGCAGTAAAATGATAATATCTGATGATGGAAAGCATAATTTGTTTTGTCGAAGCCGTAGCCAGGCTGAGAAATTACTGCTGGCAGCAAGATGCAGAAGTATACATGTAAATGAATGATGTTTAAGGACGTAGAAGCGGAATAAGTCCTGGCGGGCTCCGTTAAGGCCTCGCTGTAGAAATTTGGCTCGTGATAAAGTAATACAGTATGCTGAAAATATCTCTCGTATGCATCTTCTGGCTTATTTGTTTTGAAGAAAAAAAAAGATAATTTGTATGCTCTGCTGCAGGCGTACACCTATTGAGTTTGTAAAGATTGAAATGAACTGTTATTCAGGGCTTTGTACTGCTATAAGTGATCAGCCTCAGCCTGTTACTTGTCAGCTGAGATCTAATTAGTGTAGCCTGAGGCTGACTCGCTGTCTTGAGGCTGTTTATTCATTGTTTTATCAACAGCCCACTGGAATGTAAATCCAACCGTTTTGTCGATTTTTGAATATGTTCAAATGCAGCTTGTATTCTTATCTGAAATTAGCTTACAGATGACTTTTCAACAAACTAAAAATGCCTTTTGTTTCACACCTGCCTCTGTCAAATTGTTTGTATTCAATAAATCTATTCTGAAATTAATTTTATTGCACCTTTTCGATGTGTTAACAATTAGAATGGAATCAGTATTCATTAAATAGCGGTGGACATGAATTTCAAAATTGATGGTGCCTTCAAATGGGGTCGTGTTTACCGTGTTCACTAGAAGAGTCCATATGAACGCCCCCCTCATGTGGTATTCAAGACCTCGTAAGCGGAATGTTTCTGAAAGCTCCGAGTTGTGACGTGTTTGACGTTGTCAGAAATGGCGGAGGCCATGGAGGTTCATTTTTAGGTAAATAATAGGTTAATATATTGTAACTTTAGTCGTATATTGTTTTTCTTTGTAATTTTATAATATGTCTGAGGAAAATATTGATATTCCCAACTGCCTCATCTTTTTCCTCTAGCATTATGTCTTTGCATTTCCTGTATTATGTTACCCGCTTGCTAAATTGTTAACCTCTGTGGCTTCTTGACGCCAACAGTAACGTTAATATTGCCGTTGATTAGCAGCGGTGTTCTCACGACTTAACCACTTGAACGCCAACCATATCGTGTACACGACTTCGCATGTTGTGAACACGACCTCACGAGTTTCATTTGAAGGCACCAAATGACAGAGGAAAAAGATTTTGGGAATATCAAAATTTTCCTCAAATTAAATTACGAAGAAAAACAATATACAACTAAAATTACAATATATTCACTTATTATGCACCGAAAAATGAACTTCCATGGCCTCCGTTATTTCTGACGTCAATTAAACACGTCACAACTCTGAGCTTTCAGAAACTTTCCACTTACGAGGTCGTGAATATCACAAGAGGTGGGAGTTCATATGGACTCATCTCGTAAACATGACCCCATTTGAAGGCACCAATAGCAAAGGAGATTAAAATGACAATAAATAAACCCAAACTCTATACTTTCAGGAGTTTATTTTAAAGTTTATTCTCTCAAAATGTATTTGATATTTCTTGTCAACAACATTTTTTGGATATTTTACATAGCTATAGAGTACAAAATGCAGATTAAAAACCACTGAACAGAAAAGGCAGGTAGTAAGGAGTGAAGGAAAAAACAAAGTGGATGAAGGTGACAGAGTAGGAAGTGTCAGCATCTGAGTTACTGTAGATATAGTGACCAATAAAAACAAGACTGAGTACATGTGATGCAAATTTCCCAAACAATTTCGAGGTGCATTTATAACAGAAAAATTGAACTACTGGTACTGGTAGCATAGAAGTGATGTTCTTCTGGCCCTCTGTATTTCTTGTTAAGATGGCCACAAGGAGATCATAGTAATTCATTTGTTCCTTTTTGTATGTGTAAATAATCTAGACAGAGATCATCATGATGCTACCATATTTCCTCTTGAGCTGAACAGTCTCGTTTATCTTTCTAACACCTGACTTCCATCATTTCAATGAGGTCACTTGATCGTAGTTCAGGGACAGAGCCCACAGTACAAGGCAAGACGGCAGTGGGGGGGATGTATGTGACAAATTAACATCTATAAATGCAGCTCCATATACTGTACATACTCTTTATTCCCTGTTTGTGTGTATGGATTAGAATTTCTTATTCTATAATGGCTTTATTGTTGAAACGTACCTAATTCTCACTTCCTTCTTTTCCTCCTTTACATTCATTTTAAAGACCCGTTCCCTCAGCTCCATAATGCTACTGTATCGCTCCTCGCCTCAGATATAGAGCGTGCCTGGTCCTGTTGTGTGGTTTGGAAAAGCAGTCAAGATCCATCCGACCCACAGCTTGTCCTAGACTTTGGCTGGTACCGTTAAACTTGTTGAATAAATGGTCCAGGCTCTTTTTCTGCTTTTACAAGAGCACCTGGTTTAAATTCTAGTTGGCTTTAATTTTACTCAACATTATGATGGTAAATAAAATGTAGTTTGTGAGATCAGAGGGGTGTTTCATAAAGCGAGATTACCAGTTAAATTAGGCTTATTTCAGCAAGCTATTTCCTTCATAAATGAGGTTTTAAAAAAAGTCTCACCTAGGTGGTCAGAGAGATGTATCCTCCCAGACTAGCCTGGCTTTGGTCAGATTAGTTGTTTTAGTTTAATCTCAGGCTGAACCAGTGTCACAATCAATCTGCCTGACTAAAACTCAGTGTTTTGTTACATACTTAATATTTGAACTCCTATCATTTTCAGTCTTAATTCCAGTCAATTATTGTTAACTTAAATGGACGTCAGTTAATATAAAGCCAAAAAACAACTTTGACTCATGACTGTAGCCTCCATAGTAAGCAGCACTTTCAATATTTGTACTCTTTAAATGTCCCTTAAATAAAATGAAAGAAACAGACACCCAGAAAGTCTATTAAAAATGTAAGACGCAGGCAGCCAATCTGAAGGTATTTAAACAGTAATTTCACCATATGGAGGCTGTTATTTCACTTGCCAAGTAGCAAAATCGAACTGATAGAACATTAGTTTCTAAAAATACTAAATATCTTATCGTCGTGATTTAAAATAAATTACCTGGCTGCGGTCTTATTTATATATTTTAAAGTTGTTTAACGGCATCTTATACATCTATACTTTCATTTTTAGCACTTATTATTAGGGCTGTCAATTGATTAAAATATTTAATCAAGATTAATCACATGATTGTCCATAGTTAATTGTACCTTTTTATCTGTTAAATGTACCGTAAAGGGAGATTTGTCAAGTATTTAATAATCTTATCAACATTGGAGTGGGCACATATGCTGCTTTATGCAAATGTACGTATATATTTGTTATTGGAAATCATTTAACAACTTGACTATGACTTGCCCCAAACTGCATGTGATTATCATAAAGTGGGCATGTCTGTAAAGGGGAGACTCGTGGGTACCCATAGAACCCATTTTCATTCACATATCTTAGGGTCAGAGGTCAAGGGACCCCTGTGAAAATTGCCACGCCAGTTTTTCCTCGCCACCTTCATGAAACACCCCTCAGATATACGATAACAGAATACATTTTCATATGTGTGTATGTACAAGCCAAAGTTGAAGACAAATAAGGCAGGTCAAGTTTGGTCTTGACTGAGGGTTCAAGAATATCACAATAGCACCATATCAAACTAACGTAAAACATAATTCATGCATCTGTAGATATATATACCGTATATGTATATATGTTAATGGATAGATATGAAATTTAGGATTCAATACACAAGTGTTGAATATATTTCAAGTTCACAGAAATAACTACTGCCACAGTTCAGTTGAGAATACGACCCGACGAGATCTATATATTCAACACTGATCGATTGTGGTGTCTCATGACTGATCGTATGTCATCAATTTAAAATCTCAACAGTCAAACTCTTCACAGTGCATAGAGCATTTAGTTTGCATGCCTGCAATAACACTTGGTGTGTGTGTGCACTGTACAGCACCGCACTACGTCTTTACACCGGATTTACAAAGCTTATTAAAGCCCGTTAAACTCACTCTGGTTCTAGAAGTAGCATTTAGTGCCCAAAACTCAAACAGCACAGTATTACAGTTCACAACGATTGTATAAGGCAGATGAATAAAAGTACTCCTTTAGTACTCTCCAGTCACCCTATGTTCATTACAGGCCTTCATATTGTACATGGCAATATCAAAGCACGCCATACTAACGCAAAAACAAATTGCAGCAAAAGAAAAGTTGTACAAACATTCTTTGGTTGAGTGTGAAAGGAGCATTCCTGTGCTTTAATTTAATTGCTTTGAATTTGGCATTTGTCAAAAAGAAAACAAAGGAAATAAAGTGGACCTTTGCAATCATACACTGGCTTAAATACAGGCAAAAGAGTGATGGCTTTAACCTAAACTACAATATTTGTTAATTCTTGCAAAATAATATAAAAAAATCTAGTGATTGAAAAGCTCTCTTTGACTGATTGTACACGAATACTACTTTCTCTTTCCACGTTGCCAAGGCAACCCCCTCCCGATGGCCTTCCCATCTCCTTTCACTTCTTCTTGGCAAAGCGGCCGAACTTCTTCTCCTTGTCTTTCTTGGCAGAGCTGGGCTCAGGGAGGGCAGTTGAGGAGGAGGGTGGGGGCAGGCTGTGGGCTTTGGCCCCTGAGGGCCCCGACGCCTCCTCCGCTGCCTGGGGATGAACGGCCTTCTCCATGGCCTGGCTCCAACGCTGGAGCTCCTCCTGAAATTAAACACACACAGCACAGGGGCTTACAAAGGGAAGTCCACCTCCAGAGGGGGCAGTGTGTGTTTTTCTCTCTATTTGTCTATTTGATGTGGAGGAGGTTCATGCATTTAGCAATGAAACTTTAGGTGTTTGTGAGGCTAAATCAGGGTAATATAGATGAAAACAACCTCATTGTGAATTATTTTATCTTGTAAAACATAAGTGTAATTCATGGAAAAGTGAATAACCTCATTAATGTCAGCTACTTAATATAAATAACCATGCCAAATTACCTAGACAATGGGCAGACATGCCAAACTGAAACAGCTTTATAAAACTAAATGTAAATGTGTATGTACCGTATGCAGCATTGCACCCTGTGACTTCTGCTTTACAGTACATAAGGTCAAAGATTATAAAATTACGAGCCGAGTCCAGAACATTCAGTCTCATGCGATTTGTGGAAAGTATTCATAGTTTATCTCTTGATGGTTTAAAAACTCACCTCGTCTTTACACTGGAACAAATATTCACTGCCGTCAGCGAGACTGAGAGAGGGAAAGAGAGTGAAGTTAAGATTGAGAGTTGTGTGGAGGAACGCAAAATGAACAAGAGGTTATTTTACACTTTATATTTTGACCTTTTAGAGTAAAATAAAGACTAAACTAGTTTCCACAAAACAGATTTTTCATTAATCTAATGCCTAGTTCACACTACACGACTTGATCCTTGATTTTCCGCTCCCAGACAAAAACCCCAGATCGGAGGCAAATCGGCATTGGCACGGCGCTCGGGTGTCATGTGTGAACTGCTTAAAGACGCGAGCACTCTCTGGCACAGTGAGGTTATTTTTTTAAAGACGTGTGCCAACAACATCAGCAATGTGTCGTATCACGTTATCTACCGTGTATTTCTCACGTGTTTTTTTTCGTGACTTAACGTGGTTTGGCGACCTCATCGGGGATTCCTCCCCGTGAAAGATCTTGTAGCGTGTTACCTCCTGTCGCTGGTCAGTCATTGTCGGTAGTGTGAGAACCACGACGACTTCAAGATACACGATTACAAGACAGCAAGTTGTGTAGTGTGAACAGTACTGTGATCTGACGACTTTGAAAGTCTTGCAGTGTGAATTTAGCTTAAGCAACAAAGCTCTAATTTTCTACTAATTTGAAAAAAATGTGTTGATGTTTGTTTCACATTTTTAGCAACTATGTGAGCCTAATAAGGGCTGCTGAAGACCGCAGTGGGTTAGCTTAGCTTAGCCTCTAGACTAGAAACAGGGGAATCGGCTAGTCTGGCTCTGTTATATCTAACATTATATCTAATCTGTTTAATCCGTACAAAAAACATAAAATAACAGGTTGTGGTTTTACAGGGTGGTTATCTACTATTTCTTAGCTGAGAGCACATAATCCCCCATAAAACCACTTGATCTTCTCATCTAACTCTTGGCATTAATAATCATATTTCCCAAAATATTGAATTATCCCTTTTAATAGGGACACAATCTGAAGCTAGACTTAGATTCTCACCGTAGTTTGGCGACGTTCTTCTTTTTCTTGTAGTTGGAGAGGATCTCCCAGGCGTAACTGAGGGACAAAGGGTCCTCGCCGTGATACGTCACCCCATGGCCAAAACTCTTAGCATCCTTATAGGCTGAGAGCTGACCCGGCTTCAATACACAGTACAAGTTGTTCCACGACCTGAGAGGAAGAGGAGAGTTAGGGAATGGAGGGCTTACATATCGATCATTTCAGGTAGCTAATTTCCGTCAATAGTGCAAAAATACATTTAATTTAATCCCAATTACGAGAGCCACAGAGATATCGCCACTCCATTAAGACTTAATTGAGTTAATTAGAAATGAGGAGAGCAGTTGTGGCAGCTCGCTGCTCTGTGAATGTAAAGTAAGATTTTCATTAGCTCCTTGTTGAACAGTGCATGTCTAGAATGTCCATAATTAGATACACATGCACTAGAAGAGTGTTTTACTTCAAGTTCTCCAGTGTATAGTTAAGATATGTCTAATATTTAACATACACTTAAGTTTGCGCTGCTGTATTTTGATTTACTTTACGACTCAAAACTCGCAAACAAGTAACTAGTGCAAAATCACCTTTTTTGTTTCGACTCCCCCGGCCTTCCTTTGTATAACATGCATGTTTTGAATGCATGCTATGCAGTTGTAGAGGTTTTTTTTACTACCATACCGTTTTTTACAATATGAAAATAACTTGGAAGTCTCTAGAAACTTGCTTGAGTTGTTTGATCCATCACAAAGAAAATTAACTCTGCATTCCTTTTTATTAACGTTACATTTTTGTGGCGTGGTATTGCTGTTCAGGTGCACATTGATTTAAAAAGTCTGAGTGCAATGAGGTAACTTAAATGATAATGAAAAAACATTAATGCAGACTTGATGTTGACTGTGATGGATTAAAGAAGGTGAGCAAGTGTGCTGAAAGATTTTCCTAACATACAGAAATGATCTACCTATTTGAAGCCTTCTTTCCTGAGCCCTCCACATCGTGTTTGCGGCCCAGCATGCCCTCCTGCAGCACAGTCGGGGCTCTGGGGGTCTCCACGGGCATGGTGGCAGCCCTCTCTGGTTCTTTCGGGGCCACTATTGAGACAGAGGGTTCCAGCTCCAGGGAACCACTCTCTCTCATTTCTAACTCTATGGGCACTGTGGAGTCACCGGCCGTCTCCTCCAGCAGACCTAAACTGGGCTCAACTGCACCAGAACCTGACTGGAGGAGTTAAAATAGAGACAGAAATAGAATGAGACGGGAGAAAAATCATTGATGAATCAACTCGATTATTTTTAAAAGTGCTCAAAGATGTTTTCAACAGAGTGTAAGAATGTAAAGGAGCTCTTTAAAATGCAGTAGTTGGTAGGAAAATAGCATAGAAGAGAGGCTGATTTTCTTTTTTTAAAACTTCAGTATGCTTAAAAAGGGGTCACAACATGATAAAGCAGAGAGGGCAGGAGCTAAGTGAGTGTAGTTACTAACCAGAGTCTGCTCCTCAATAGTGTAGAGCTGTGAAGATTCCTCTACGAAACCTGTGTCTTCTCTCCTAGAGAAAAGAGGGCAGCATGGGGTCTGCATGAGAGACTTTTAAGAGCAGCCGTTGAAGAACAATGTTTGTGTAGAGAGGACTGTGTGTTTGCAAGCAAGTTTAAAGAATAAGGCTCGCAATATTCTCTTTGTTTATTGTCAACAAAACATTGCAGTTTTCCGCTTCTCATTGCTTTCTGACTTTCTCAGCCTGTCTGACTCTCCGCCCCAAGCCCATTTGTTCTTACTGCGAAAATACGATGCGTCATAAATGGCTCATTTGTGTTTCTATTGTTGGTTTGGGTGTTTTCAAAAGGATTTGTTGACAGTAAGAAAAAAGCAAAATAGCACCAGACTCCTTTAAGAGGACTTTTGTGATGATCATCTGTTAGTATGCATAACTGTGCTTGTGGGTGCAATGGTGCATGTACAGCATAGTTTCTCAAAAGTGCGAGCCACGAGCCAATGGCAGCCCTAGGAGACATTTTGTGCGCCCCCTGAACGTGACATGCTTTATATTTTAATCATCCGCGGTAATACTTTCAATAGCTTTTATTGAATACACTTCCCGGCTACTGCGTCAAATTGCGTCCCCTCTAACAAGCATCTGCCCTGTTAGAAATGACAACTTGTAGAAAGCTACTGGTTGCATGGCAACTAGTGTCACTTTGCCAGTGTCGCCGATATTACGTTCTGCCATCAGTGCTGGTGCTGTTAGCGATTCCATTGGACAACTTTGTAGTTTAATATGGAAGTGATATGGAAAAATTTTGTTTAATGAGCATGTTCCCTGTGCGGCCCTCAATATGCTGGATCCCTAATTTGGAACTCAGTAATCAAAACTTTAAGAACCCCTGGTTAAGTATGCCATGAAAAATGTCAAGAAAAATAATTATTTATACTAAAATATTAATTAAGAAATTAATTAAAAAAATATTTTAAATGAAAAACTAAACTATGACATTTTTATGAGATACTATGGAATGACATTTTTTATGGCATTCTATGCAGACATTTTTATGGTATACAATTGTGTGACATTTTTCTGACTTTATTTGGCATACTTTACTATGTCTTTTTTATCCCAAACTCTACTATTGATTTTTTTTTTACATATTATACTTTTACACATTTTTATTTCATAACATTATGATATTTTTTATGTCATGCTATACTATGATTTTTGGGACTTTGTTATGAGACTTTTTTCGACTATTCTATGACTTTTTTTCAACATACAATACTGTGACTTTTTTTTTCGACGAACTTTACTAAGACTTTTTTTCTCAACATATTATACTATGACTTATTTGACATATTATACTATGACTTTTTTTTCAACATACTATACTATGACGTTTTGAGACAAAGTGTACTATGAATTTTTTTGACACACTATACACTATACTGTGAGTTTTTTTTCGACAAACAATACTATGACTTTTTTTTGACATACTACACTGACTTTTTCATGACTTTTTTTCGACATACTATATCATGACTTTTTTCCGACATACTAAAGTATGACTTTTTTTTCCACATACTATACTATGACTTTTTTTCACACATACTATACTATGACTTTTTTTCGACATACTACACTATGACTTTTTTCGACATACTACACTATGACTTTTTTCGACATACTATAGTATACTTTTTTTTCGACATACTATAGTATAAATTTTTTTCGACATACTATACTATGACTTTTTTCGACATAATATACTATGTTTTTTTCGACATACTATAGTAAGACTTTTTTTACGACATACTATATGAATTCTTTTTTTTACATAATATAGTATGACTTTTTTTCCACCTACTATACTATGACTTTTTTTTCAACATACTATACTATGATGTTTTTTCGACATACTATACAATTATTTTTTCCGACATGCTATACTATGACTTTTTTTTCGACATACTATGACTTTTTTTTCGACATACTATACTATGACGTTTTTTTCGACATACTATACTATGACGGTTTTTTTCGACATACTATGCTATGACTTTTTTTCTCGACATATTATACTATGACTTATTTGACATATTATACTATGACTTTTTTTTCAACATACTATACTATGACGTTTTGAGACAAAGTGTACTATGAATTTTTTTGACACACTATACACTATACTGTGAGTTTTTTTTCGACAAACAATACTATGACTTTTTTTTGACATACTACACTGACTTTTTCATGACGTTTTTTCGACATACTATATCATGACTTTTTTCCGACATACTAAAGTATGACTTTTTTTCACACATACTATACTATGACTTTTTTTCGACATACTACACTGACTTTTTTCGACATACTACACTATGACTTTTTTCGACATACTATAGTATACTTTTTTTTCGACATACTATAGTATAAATTTTTTTCGACATACTTTAAATTTTCGTCAATTTTCATGAAAAGTCATACTATAGTATGACTTTTTCATGAAAATGTCGAAATTTTAAACTGAGTTTTTTTTCCACCAAATGAATCGACAGACTATACTATGCCTTTTTTCATGAAAATTTTCGACATTCTATACTCTGACATTTTTTTACGAATATTTTTGACATGACTTTTTTCATGAAAATTTTCTAAAATATTCGTAAAAAAATGTCATAGTATAGAATGTCGAAAATTTTCATGAAAACAGGCATAGTATAGTCTGTCGATTCATTTGGTGGAAAAAAAAACTCACTTTAAATTTTCGTCAATTTTCATGAAAAGTCATACTATAGTATGACTTTTTCATGAAAATGTCGAAATTTTAAACTGAGTTTTTTTTCCACCAAATGAATCGACAGACTATACTATGCCTTTTTTCATTAAAATTTTTGACATTCTATACCCTGACATATTTTTACGAATATTTTTGACATGACTTTTTTCATGAAAATTTTCTAAAATATTCGTAAAAAAATGTCATAGTATAGAATGTCGAAATTTTCATGAAAACAGGCATAGTATAGTCTGTCGATTCATTTGGTGGAAAAAAAACTCACTTTAAATTTTCGTCAATTTTCATGAAAAGTCATACTATAGTATGACTTTTTCATGAAAATGTCGAAATTTTAAACTGAGTTTTTTTTCCACCAAATGAATCGACAGACTATACTATGCCTTTTTTGATGAAAATTTTCGACATTCTATACTCTGACATTTTTTTACGAATATTTTTGACATGACTTTTTTCATGAAAATTTTCTAAAATATTCGTAAAAAAATGTCATAGTATAGAATGTCGAAAATTTTCATGAAAACAGGCATAGTATAGTCTGTCGATTCATTTGGTGGAAAAAAAACTCACTTTAAATTTTCGTCAATTTTCATGAAAAGTCATACTATAGTATGACTTTTTCATGAAAATGTCGAAATTTTAAACTGAGTTTTTTTTCCACCAAATGAATCGACAGACTATACTATGCCTGTTTTCATGAACATTTTCGACATTCTATACTCTGACATTTTTTTACGAATATTTTTGACATGACTTTTTTCATGAAAATTTTCTAAAATATTCGTAAAAAAATGTCATAGTATAGAATGTCGAAAATTTTCATGAAAACAGGCATAGTATAGTCTGTCGATTCATTTGGTGGAAAAAAAAACTCACTTTAAATTTTCGTCAATTTTCATGAAAAGTCATGCTATAGTATGACTTTTTCATGAAAATGTCGAAATTTTAAACTGAGTTTTTTTTCCACCAAATGAATCGACAGACTATACTATGCCTTTTTTCATTAAAATTTTCGACATTCAATACTCTGACATTTTTTTACGAATATTTTTGACATGACTTTTTTCATGAAAATTTTCTAAAATATTCGTAAAAAAATGTCATAGTATAGAATGTCGAAAATTTTCATGAAAACAGGCATAGTATAGTCTGTCGATTCATTTGGTGGAAAAAAAACTCACTTTAAATTTTCGTCAATTTTCATGAAAAGTCATACTATAGTATGACTTTTTCATGAAAATGTCGAAATTTTAAACTGAGTTTTTTTTCCACCAAATGAATCGACAGACTATACTATGCCTGTTTTCATGAAAATTTTCGACATTCTATACTCTGACATTTTTTTACGAATATTTTTGACATGACTTTTTTCATGAAAATTTTCTAAAATATTCGTAAAAAAATGTCATAGTATAGAATGTCGAAAATTTTCATGAAAACAGGCATAGTATAGTCTGTCGATTCATTTGGTGGAAAAAAAACTCACTTTAAATTTTCGTCAATTTTCATGAAAAGTCATGCTATAGTATGACTTTTTCATGAAAATTGACGAAAATTTAAAGTGAGTTTTTTTTCCACCAAATGAATCGACAGACTATACTATGCCTTTTTTCATTAAAATTTTCGACATTCTATACCCTGACATATTTTTACGAATATTTTCGACATGCTATAGTATGACTTTTTCATGAAAATGTCGAAATTTTAAACTGAGTTTTTTTTCCACCAAATGAATCGACAGACTATACTATGCCTTTTTTCATTAAAATTTTCGACATTCTATACTCTGACATTTTTTTACGAATATTTTTGACATGACTTTTTTCATGAAAATTTTCTAAAATATTCGTAAAAAAATGTCATAGTATAGAATGTCGAAAATTTTCATGAAAACAGGCATAGTATAGTCTGTCGATTCATTTGGTGGAAAAAAAACTCACTTTAAATTTTCGTCAATTTTCATGAAAAGTCATGCTATAGTATGACTTTTTCATGAAAATGTCGAAATTTTAAACTGAGTTTTTTTTCCACCAAATGAATCGACAGACTATACTATGCCTTTTTTCATTAACATTTTCGACATTCAATACTCTGACATTTTTTTACGAATATTTTTCACATGACTTTTTTCATGAAAATTTTCTAAAATATTCGTAAAAAAATGTCATAGTATAGAATGTCGAAAATTTTCATGAAAACAGGCATAGTATAGTCTGTCGATTCATTTGGTGGAAAAAAAACTCACTTTAAATTTTCGTCAATTTTCATGAAAAGTCATACTATAGTATGACTTTTTCATGAAAATGTCGAAATTTTAAACTGAGTTTTTTTTCCACCAAATGAATCGACAGACTATACTATGCCTTTTTTCATTAAAATTTTCGACATTCTATACTCTGACATTTTTTTACGAATATTTTTGACATGACTTTTTTCATGAAAATTTTCTAAAATATTCGTAAAAAAATGTCATAGTATAGAATGTCGAAAATTTTCATGAAAACAGGCATAGTATAGTCTGTCGATTCATTTGGTGGAAAAAAAACTCACTTTAAATTTTCGTCAATTTTCATGAAAAGTCATACTATAGTATGACTTTTTCATGAAAATGTCGAAATTTTAAACTGAGTTTTTTTCCCACCAAATGAATCGACAGACTATACTATGCCTTTTTTCATTAAAATTTTCGACATTCTATACTCTGACATTTTTTTACGAATATTTTTGACATGACTTTTTTCATGAAAATTTTCTAAAATATTCGTAAAAAAATGTCATAGTATAGAATGTCGAAAATGTTCATGAAAACAGGCATAGTATAGTCTGTCGATTCATTTGGTGGAAAAAAAACTCACTTTAAATTTTCGTCAATTTTCATGAAAAGTCATGCTATAGTATGACTTTTTCATGAAAATGTCGAAATTTTAAACTGAGTTTTTTTTCCACCAAATGAATCGACAGACTATACTATGCCTTTTTTCATTAAAATTTTCGACATTCTATACTCTGACATTTTTTTACGAATATTTTTGACATGACTTTTTTCATGAAAATTTTCTAAAATATTCGTAAAAAAATGTCATAGTATAGAATGTCGAAAATTTTCATGAAAACAGGCATAGTATAGTCTGTCGATTCATTTGGTGGAAAAAAAACTCACTTTAAATTTTCGTCAATTTTCATGAAAAGTCATGCTATAGTATGACTTTTTCATGAAAATGTCGAAATTTTAAACTGAGTTTTTTTTCCACCAAATGAATCGACAGACTATACTATGCCTTTTTTCATTAAAATTTTCGACATTCTATACTCTGACTTTTTTTTACGAATATTTTCGACATGACTTTTTTCATGAAAATTTTCTAAAATATTCGTAAAAAAATGTCATAGTATAGAATGTCGAAAATTTTCATGAAAACAGGCATAGTATAGTCTGTCGATTAATTTGGTGGAAAAAAAACTCACTTTAAATTTTCGTCAATTTTCATGAAAAGTCATACTATAGTATGACTTTTTCATGAAAATGTCGAAATTTTAAACTGAGTTTTTTTTCCACCAAATGAATCGACAGACTATACTATGCCTTTTTTCATTAAAATTTTCGACATTCAATACTCTGACATTTTTTTACGAATATTTTTGACATGACTTTTTTCATGAAAATTTTCTAAAATATTCGTAAAAAAATGTCATAGTACAGAATGTCGAAAATTTTCATGAAAACAGGCATAGTATAGTCTGTCGATTCATTTGGTGGAAAAAAAACTCAGTTTAAATTTTCGTCAATTTTCATGAAAAGTCATACTATAGTATGACTTTTTCATGAAAATGTCGAAATTTTAAACTGAGTTTTTTTTCCACCAAATGAATCGACAGACTATACTATGCCTTTTTTCATTAAAATTTTCGACATTCTATACTCTGACATTTTTTTACGAATATTTTTGACATGACTTTTTTCATGAAAATTTTCTAAAATATTCGTAAAAAAATGTCATAGTATAGAATGTCGAAAATTTTCATGAAAACAGGCATAGTATAGTCTGTCGATTCATTTGGTGGAAAAAAAACTCACTTTAAATTTTCGTCAATTTTCATGAAAAGTCATACTATAGTATGACTTTTTCATGAAAATGTCGAAATTTTAAACTGAGTTTTTTTTCCACCAAATGAATCGACAGACTATACTATGCCTTTTTTCATTAAAATTTTCGACATTCTATACTCTGACATTTTTTTACGAATATTTTTGACATGACTTTTTTCATGAAAATTTTCTAAAATATTCGTAAAAAAATGTCATAGTATAGAATGTCGAAAATTTTCATGAAAACAGGCATAGTATAGTCTGTCGATTCATTTGGTGGAAAAAAAACTCACTTTAAATTTTCGTCAATTTTCATGAAAAGTCATGCTATAGTATGACTTTTTCATGAAAATGTCGAAATTTTAAACTGAGTTTTTTTTCCACCAAATGAATCGACAGACTATACTATGCCTTTTTTCATTAAAATTTTCGACATTCTATACTCTGACATTTTTTTACGAATATTTTTGACATGACTTTTTTCATGAAAATTTTCTAAAATATTCGTAAAAAAATGTCATAGTATAGAATGTCGAAAATTTTCATGAAAACAGGCATAGTATAGTCTGTCGATTCATTTGGTGGAAAAAAAACTCACTTTAAATTTTCGTCAATTTTCATGAAAAGTCATACTATAGTATGACTTTTTCATGAAAATGTCGAAATTTTAAACTGAGTTTTTTTTCCACCAAATGAATCGACAGACTATACTATGCCTTTTTTCATTAAAATTTTCGACATTCTATACTCTGACATTTTTTTACGAATATTTTTGACATGACTTTTTTCATGAAAATTTTCTAAAATATTCGTAAAAAAATGTCATAGTATAGAATGTCGAAAATTTTCATGAAAACAGGCATAGTATAGTCTGTCGATTCATTTGGTGGAAAAAAAACTCACTTTAAATTTTCGTCAATTTTCATGAAAAGTCATACTATAGTATGACTTTTTCATGAAAATGTCGAAATTTTAAACTGAGTTTTTTTTCCACCAAATGAATCGACAGACTATACTATGCCTTTTTTCATTAAAATTTTCGACATTCTATACTCTGACATTTTTTTACGAATATTTTCGACATGACTTTTTTCATGAAAATTTTCGAAAATATTCGTAAAAAAATGTCATAGTATAGAATGTCGAAAATTTTCATGAAAACAGGCATAGTATAGTCTGTCGATTAATTTGGTGGAAAAAAAACTCACTTTAAATTTTCGTCAATTTTCATGAAAAGTCATACTATAGTATGACTTTTTCATGAAAATGTCGAAATTTTAAACTGAGTTTTTTTTCCACCAAATGAATCGACAGACTATACTATGCCTTTTTTCATTAAAATTTTCGACATTCTATACTCTGACATTTTTTTACGAATATTTTTGACATGACTTTTTTCATGAAAATTTTCTAAAATATTCGTAAAAAAATGTCATAGTATAGAATGTCGAAAATTTTCATGAAAACAGGCATAGTATAGTCTGTCGATTCATTTGGTGGAAAAAAAACTCACTTTAAATTTTCGTCAATTTTCATGAAAAGTCATGCTATAGTATGACTTTTTCATGAAAATGTCGAAATTTTAAACTGAGTTTTTTTTCCACCAAATGAATCGACAGACTATACTATGCCTTTTTTCATTAAAATTTTCGACATTCTATACTCTGACATTTTTTTACGAATATTTTTGACATGACTTTTTTCATGAAAATTTTCTAAAATATTCGTAAAAAAATGTCATAGTATAGAATGTCGAAAATTTTCATGAAAACAGGCATAGTATAGTCTGTCGATTCATTTGGTGGAAAAAAAACTCACTTTAAATTTTCGTCAATTTTCATGAAAAGTCATGCTATAGTATGAGTTTTTCATGAAAATGTTGAAATTTTAAACTGAGTTTTTTTTCCACCAAATGAATCGACAGACTATACTATGCCTTTTTTCATTAAAATTTTCGACATTCAATTCTCTTACATTTTTTTACGAATATTTTCGACATGACTTTTTTCATGAAAATTTTCTAAAATATTCGTAAAAAAATGTCATAGTATAGAATGTCGAAAATTTTCATGAAAACAGGCATAGTATAGTCTGTCGATTCATTTGGTGGAAAAAAAACTCACTTTAAATTTTCGTCAATTTTCATGAAAAGTCATGCTATAGTATGACTTTTTCATGAAAATGTCGAAATTTTAAACTGAGTTTTTTTTCCACCAAATGAATCGACAGACTATACTATGCCTTTTTTCATTAAAATTTTCGACATTCTATACTCTGACATTTTTTTACGAATATTTTTGACATGACTTTTTTCATGAAAATTTTCTAAAATATTCGTAAAAAAATGTCATAGTATAGAATGTCGAAAATTTTCATGAAAACAGGCATAGTATAGTCTGTCGATTCATTTGGTGGAAAAAAAACTCACTTTAAATTTTCGTCAATTTTCATGAAAAGTCATACTATAGTATGACTTTTTCATGAAAATGTCGAAATTTTAAACTGAGTTTTTTTTCCACCAAATGAATCGACAGACTATACTATGCCTTTTTTCATTAAAATTTTCGACATTCTATACTCTGACATTTTTTTACGAATATTTTTGACATGACTTTTTTCATGAAAATTTTCTAAAATATTCGTAAAAAAATGTCATAGTATAGAATGTCGAAAATTTTCATGAAAACAGGCATAGTATAGTCTGTCGATTCATTTGGTGGAAAAAAAACTCAGTTTAAATTTTCGTCAATTTTCATGAAAAGTCATACTATAGTATGACTTTTTCATGAAAATGTCGAAATTTTAAACTGAGTTTTTTTTCCACCAAATGAATCGACAGACTATACTATGCCTTTTTTCATTAAAATTTTCGACATTCTATACTATGACATTTTTTTACGAATATTTTTGACATGACTTTTTTCATGAAAATTTTCTAAAATATTCGTAAAAAAATGTCATAGTATAGAATGTCGAAAATTTTCATGAAAACAGGCATAGTATAGTCTGTCGATTCATTTGGTGGAAAAAAAACTCACTTTAAATTTTCGTCAATTTTCATGAAAAGTCATGCTATAGTATGACTTTTTCATGAAAATGTCGAAATTTTAAACTGAGTTTTTTTTCCACCAAATGAATCGACAGACTATACTATGCCTTTTTTCATTAAAATTTTCGACATTCTATACTCTGACATTTTTTTACGAATATTTTCGACATGACTTTTTTCATGAAAATTTTCTAAAATATTCGTAAAAAAATGTCATAGTATAGAATGTCGAAAATTTTCATGAAAAAAGGCATAGTATAGTCTGTCGATTCATTTGGTGGAAAAAAAACTCAGTTTAAATTTTCGTCAATTTTCATGAAAAGTCATACTATAGTATGACTTTTTCATGAAAATGTCGAAATTTTAAACTGAGTTTTTTTTCACCAAATGAATCGACAGACTATACTATGCCTTTTTTCATTAAAATTTTCGACATTCTATACTCTGACATTTTTTTACGAATATTTTTGACATGACTTTTTTCATGAAAATTTTCGAAAATATTCGTAAAAAAATGTCATAGTATAGATTGAATTTTTCAGAAAAAGATATATATTGCTTATTTGGGAAAAAAATCACTTAATTCGTAATTTTCATAAAAGTCATATAATATTTTTTTCATGAAAATCGAAATTTAAACTATTTTTTCAAAAGAATTGACAATTTTCCTTATTAGAAATTTTCGACATTCTTAAAAAAATTTTTAGATATTTTTCAATTTTTAAAAATTTAAAATTTTCTAAAAAAATATTTTAAATTATTTTACATGAAAAACTAAATGTATTTTTATAAAAAAAATTTTAAATTTTAATTTTCATGAAAAGTCATATAATGATTTTTCATGAAAATTCGAAATTTAAAATTTTTTTTCAAAAAATCGACACTATACTATCTTTTTAAAAATTTTGACATTCTTTTCAAAATTTTCGAAATTTTGACATGACTTTTTTCAAAAATTTCTAAAATTTCTAAAAATGTATGTAAATTTACAATTTTTAAAAAAATAATTCGTATCATTTTTAAAAAATCTTAAATTTTCTAATTTTCATGAAAAGTTTTGATTTTTTTTCAAAAAATAGCTAAATTTTTAAAATTTTTTTTCACAATAACGACATTTTGAATGCTTTTTTCATTAAAATTTTGAAATATATAAATTTTTTAGAATTATTTTACATGATTTCATAAATTTCTAAATATTTGTAAAAAAGTCATATTTTTAAAAGTCGAATTTTCATGAAAAAGCATATATAGTTTGATTCATTTTGGAAAAATTCATTTAAATTGTCAATTTTCAGAAAATCTGCTATATATGACTTTTTCATAAAATTAAATTTTAAATATTATTTTAAGAATCGACATTTTTAATGCTTTTTTTAAAATTTTAATTCATAATGAATTTTAGAATTTTAATGCTTTTTTCATGAAAATTTTAAAATTGTAAAAAAATGTATGTAAATTTTCGAAATTTTCATGAAAAAGCAAGATATCGTGATTTTTTAAAAATCTTAAATTTTCATATTTTAAAATATACTATATATGACTTTTTAAAAATTAAATTTTAAACTGATTTTTTCACAAATGAATAAGACTTAATGCTTTTTTCATTAAATTTTTTCTAAAATATGAATTTTTAATTTTGAATTTTTTCATGAAAATTTTCTAAAATATTCGTAAAAAAATGTCATAGTATAGAATGTCGAAAATTTTCATGAAAACAGCATAGTATAGTCTGTCGATTCATTTGGTGGAAAAAACTCACTTTAAATTTTCGTCAATTTTCATGAAAAGTCATACTATAGTATGACTTTTTCATGAAAATGTCGAAATTTTAAACTGAGTTTTTTTTCCACCAAATGAATCGACAGACTATACTATGCCTTTTTTCATTAAAATTTTCGACATTCTATACTCTGACATTTTTTTACGAATATTTTCGACATGACTTTTTTCATGAACATTTTCTAAATATTCGTAAAAAATTGTCATAGTATAGAATGTCGAAAATTTTCATGAAAACAGGCATAGTATAGTCTGTCGATTCATTTGGTGGAAAAAAAACTCACTTTAAATTTCGTCAATTTTCATGAAAAGTCATACTATAGTATGACTTTTTCATGAAAATGTCGAAATTTAAACTGAGTTTTTTTTCCACCAATGAATCGACAGACTATACTATGCCTTTTTTCATTAAAATTTTCGACATTCTATACTCTGACATTTTTTTACGAATATTTTGACATGACTTTTTTCATGAAAATTTTCGAAAATATTCGTAAAAAAATGTCATAGTATAGAATGTCGAAAATTTTCATGAAAACAGGCATAGTATAGTCTGTCGATTCATTTGGTGGAAAAAAAAACTCACTTAAATTTTCGTCAATTTTCATGAAAAGTCATACTATAGTATGACTTTTTCATGAAAATGTCGAAATTTTAAACTGAGTTTTTTTTCCACCAAAGAATCGACAGACTATACTATGCCTTTTTTCATTAAAATTTTCGACATTCAATACTATGACATTTTTTTACGAATATTTTCGACATGACTTTTTTCATGAAAATTTTCTAAAATATTCGTAAAAAAATGTCATAGTATAGAATGTCGAAAATTTTCATGAAAACAGGCATAGTATAGTCTGTCGTTTCATTTGGTGGAAAAAAAACTCAGTTTAAATTTTCGTCAATTTTCATGAAAAGTCATACTATAGTTTGACTTTTTCAAAAAATGTCGAAATTTTAAACTGAGTTTTTTTCCACCAAATGAATCGACAGACTATACTATGCCTTTTTTCATTAAAATTTTCGACATTCTATACTATGACATTTTTTTACGAATATTTTTGACATGACTTTTTTCATGAAAATTTTCTAAAATATTCGTAAAAAAATGTCATAGTATAGAATGTCGAAAATTTTCATGAAAACAGGCATAGTATAGTCTGTCGATTCATTTGGTGGAAAAAAACTCACTTTAAATTTTCGTCAATTTTCATGAAAAGTCATACTATAGTATGACTTTTTTCATGAAAATGTCGAAATTTTAAACTGAGTTTTTTTTCCACCAAATGAATCGACAGACTATACTATGCCTTTTTTCATTAAAATTTTCGACATTCTATACTATGACATTTTTTTACGAATATTTTTGACATGACTTTTTTCATGAAAATTTACTAAAATATTCGTAAAAAAATGTCATAGTATAGAATGTCGAAAATTTCATGAAAAAAGGCATAGTATAGTCTGTCGATTAATTTGGTGGAAAAAAAACTCACTTTAAATTTTCGTCAATTTTTCATGAAAAGTCATGCTATAGTATGACTTTTTCATGAAAATGTCGAAATTTTAAACTGAGTTTTTTTTCCACCAAATGAATCGACAGACTATACTATGCCTTTTTTCATTAAAATTTTCGACATTCAATACTCTGACATTTTTTACGAATATTTTTGACATGACTTTTTTCATGAAAATTTCTAAAATATTCGTAAAAAAATGTCAAATAAAGATTTCACAAATATAAAAGATATATATCCTTTTTTCATTATGTGAAAAAACTACTTTAAATTTTTTCAATTTTCATGAAAATATCTATATATGAAATTTTCAAAATTGTAAAAAATGTCAAGTTATTCACAAATTTATGAAAACATATATGTTGTTTCATTAAAATTTGTGAAAAAAAACTCGACATTTATTTACGATATTTTTGAAATTCTGAAATTTTCTAAAATATTGTAACAAAATTAAAGTATAGATTGAAAATTTTCATGAAACAGCATATCTATCTTTTTCATTTATTGAAAAAATTCTCATCTGAAATTTTCTAATTTTCTGAAAATATTTTAATGAAATTTTATAAAATGTCGAAATTTTAAAATGTCATTTAATTCAAAATTTTCATGAAAACATCTAGCTTTTTTCTGATTATTTTCGACATTCAAAAAAAATACTTAATTTTCGAATTTTAAAATTTTCATGAAAATTTTCTAAATTTGTAACGAAATTTTAAATAGAATTTTTTTCATTTCATGAAAACGGCATATATATCGTATTCATTTGTGAAAAATTTTACTTTAATTTTCGTAATTTTTAAGAATATACTTAGATGATTTTTCATGAAAATTTCGAAAATTTAAAAAAAGTATTTTTTCACAAAATTATCGAAAATAACATGATTTTTATTAAAATTTTCGACATAAATAACTACTTTAATTTTCGTAAATTTTTGACATACTTTTATGAAAATTTTTAAAATTTGTAAGAAATTTTATATATATTTTCAAAATTATGAAAACAGCATAGTATAGCCTGTCGATTAAATTTTGAAAAATCACTTAAATTTTCGTAATTTTGAAAAGACTATTTATAAATTTTTCAAATATTTAAAAAATTAAATGAGTTATTTCACAAATTATCGAAAATATATATGCTTTTTTCATTAAAATTTCGACAACTATACTCTACTTTTTTAATATTTTGACAAGCTTTATGAAATTTTTAAAATATGTAAGAAATTTTAAAGTTATTCGAAAATTTTAGAAAACAGCATAGTATAGCCTGTCGATTCATTATGTGAAAAAAAAACTTAAATTTTGTCAATTATATTTAAAATATATTTATTGAAATTTTCATGAAAATTTAAAAATTATGAGTTATTTCACAAATTATCGAAGATAACTAGCTTTTTTCATTAAAATTTTCGAAAAAAAACTCTACTTATTTTCGTAATTTTTGAAATTTTATGTAATTTTTAAAATAAATAAAAAAATTTAAATAGAATTTTGAAAATCAATGAAAACAGGCATAGTATAGTCTGTCGATTCATTTGGTGGAAAAAAAACTCACTTTAAATTTTCGTCAATATTTCATGAAAAAGTCATACTATAGTATGACTTTTTCATGAAAATGTCCGAAATTTTTAAACTGAGTTTTTTTTCCACCAAATGAATCGACAGACTATACTATGCCTTTTTTCATTTAAATTTTCGACATTCTATTCTATGACATTTTTTTACGAATATTTTTGACATACTTTTTTTCATGTAATTTTCCTAAATATTCGTAAAAAAATGTCATAGTATAGAATGTCGAAAATTTTCATGACAAACAGGGATAGTAAAGGTCCTGTCGATTAATTTGGAGGAAAAAAAACTCACTTAAATTTTCGTCAATTTTCCATGAAAAGTCATGGACTATAGTATGACTTTTTCATGAAAATGTCGAAATTTTAAACTGAGTTTTTTTTCCACCAAATGAATCGACAGACTATACTATGCCTTTTTTCATTAAAATTTTCGACATTCAATACTCTGACATTTTTTTACGAATATTTTTGACATGACTTTTTTCATGAAAATTTTCTAAAATATTCGTAAAAAAATGTCATAGTATAGAATGTCGAAAATTTTCATGAAAACAGGCATAGTATAGTCTGTCGATTCATTTGGTGGAAAAAAAACTCACTTTAAATTTTCGTCAATTTTCATGAAAAGTCATACTATACTATGACTTTTTCATGAAAATGTCGAAATTTTAAACTGAGTTTTTTTTCCACCAAATGAATCGACAGACTATACTATGCCTTTTTTCATTAAAATTTTCGACATTCTATACTCTGACATTTTTTTACGAATATTTTTGACATGACTTTTTTCATGAAAATTTTCTAAAATATTCGTAAAAAAATGTCATAGTATAGAATGTCGAAAATTTTCATGAAAACAGGCATAGTATAGTCTGTCGATTAATTTGGTGGAAAAAAAACTCACTTTAAATTTTCGTCAATTTTCATGAAAAGTCATACTATAGTATGACTTTTTCATGAAAATGTCGAAATTTTAAACTGAGTTTTTTTTCCACCAAATGAATCGACAGACTATACTATGCCTTTTTTCATTAAAATTTTCGACATTCTATACTCTGACATTTTTTTACGAATATTTTTGACATGACTTTTTTCATGAAAATTTTCTAAAATATTCGTAAAAAAATGTCATAGTATAGAATGTCGAAAATTTTCATGAAAACAGGCATAGTATAGTCTGTCGATTCATTTGGTGGAAAAAAAACTCACTTTAAATTTTCGTCAATTTTCATGAAAAGTCATACTATAGTATGACTTTTTCATGAAAATGTCGAAATTTTAAACTGAGTTTTTTTTCCACCAAATGAATCGACAGACTATACTATGCCTTTTTTCATTAAAATTTTCGACATTCAATACTCTGACATTTTTTTACGAATATTTTTGACATGACTTTTTTCATGAAAATTTTCTAAAATATTCGTAAAAAAATGTCATAGTATAGAATGTCGAAAATTTTCATGAAAACAGGCATAGTATAGTCTGTCGATTCATTTGGTGGAAAAAAAACTCACTTTAAATTTTCGTCAATTTTCATGAAAAGTCATACTATAGTATGACTTTTTCATGAAAATGTCGAAATTTTAAACTGAGTTTTTTTTCCACCAAATGAATCGACAGACTATACTATGCCTTTTTTCATTAAAATTTTCGACATTCTATACTCTGACATTTTTTTACGAATATTTTTGACATGACTTTTTTCATGAAAATTTTCTAAAATATTCGTAAAAAAATGTCATAGTATAGAATGTCGAAAATTTTCATGAAAACAGGCATAGTATAGTCTGTCGATTCATTTGGTGGAAAAAAAACTCACTTTAAATTTTCGTCAATTTTCATGAAAAGTCATACTATAGTATGACTTTTTCATGAAAATGTCGAAATTTTAAACTGAGTTTTTTTTTCCACCAAATGAATCGACAGACTATACTATGCCTTTTTTCATTAAAATTTTCGACATTCTATACTCTGACATTTTTTTACGAATATTTTTGACATGACTTTTTTCATGAAAATTTTCTAAAATATTCGTAAAAAAATGTCATAGTATAGAATGTCGAAAATTTTCATGAAAACAGGCATAGTATAGTCTGTCGATTCATTTGGTGGAAAAAAAACTCACTTTAAATTTTCGTCAATTTTCATGAAAAGTCATACTATAGTATGACTTTTTCATGAAAATGTCGAAATTTTAAACTGAGTTTTTTTTACATACCATAGTATGACCTTTGTTCAATATACTATACTATGACTTGTTTTTCGACATACTATACTACGACTTTTTTTTTAAACAGAATATTGTGACTTTTTTTTTCGACATACTGTACTTTGACTTTTTTATGACTTTTTTTCCATATACTATACTATGACTTTTTTCGACATATCAATCATATATGGCTCCCTAAATTGGTATTCAGTCATCGAAACTTTGAGAATCCCTCATGTACAGTATAAGAATGCCTGCATGTATGTTGGAGTGTGTTTACCTGCTGTCCTTATCTGAGCGTTGCTCTTCTTTAATGAACTGCTCCATCTCCTGTTGCTGATTCCTCAGCTCCAACAGCTCCAGCTGCAACATATTAATGGACTTGAATAAATACCTAATCCATTAGTTGATTCAATTTAGAAACATTATATGACACTTTACTGCCATCATCTTTAGCCCTCATAAACTAATTATGTTTTGTTCATAATTGTGTGTAAGATTTTTCCTAATCAACATAGTATCCTATGTTTTTCAGCAGCTGTTATGATTCATGATTTTTTGTCCATACCGTAGTGAGGCGCTCCAGTGCAGAGAAGCGCTCTTCCCAAGTGGCGGTGGATTTCTCAAAGGCCTCATGCCTCTTAAGGAGTTTCTCAACCTCGTCCACAGTGTGGCCCAGGTCTCTACTGGACACGTAGGGCTCCTGAGCGATCAGCCAGGCCTCCGCGACCGAGGCGTCCCGCGCAAACTGACACACCTCCAGCACTGGAGGCAACAAAGACAGGGGGTCATTATGGGAGTTATTACAGTGTATTTATTATCCTACAATATTACCCGGAATCACCCGGTGTTAGATAAAAATGCTCACATTTTTTTTATTGTACAGAAACTCAATACAACATCTTTGTTTTTCTGTCAGACTATTTTTAAAACTGCCTGACACAAAAGATGCTTATTGGAGTCTGAGTGTTTTGATGAACAAAAGCCACAGTACTCTTTCATGTGCAAAGGTTTGTACAGAAATGAGCTTTCACATCAGTTAGTCATTTGGCAGTTTAGTATAGATTTGTGAAAGGAATAATGTATGTATAGGATTTGTTTTTAGGTTGGAGGTTAGTGTGGTTTTACTCACAGAGTCTGAGCCAGTCCCATCTGTCGTCCCACTTGAACATCATCTCCGTCCTTTTCTCCATCAGCTGCACCAGCTTTTCTTTGATCTGACACAAGCAGTTATACAGTCGCAGTTACATATCAGCATTATTAAACAACTCAGCCCGAAGACTGGCTATTATCCTCTTAGAATTAGTATTGTGAAGTAATTAACCACACGTTAAATTCAGGCCGGGGTCAATTGCCCATTTAAATTCTTTTGGCTTTTCCATTTCTAATTAGTTTGCTTTATGGTCTCCCTGATGAGTGAAAGATGAGTGGATTTTTTTCTTTCGTGGCAATCCAATTGGTTCCATTGTGCCAGACAAGAACAATCACTCCCAGAAAAGTAATTAAATCTAATGAAAGCAGCCATTTGAGGCCCAGCTGAGGATGAAAAGAAGCTGTCTTTGCTACTGAAGCCTTACCTCAGCAGAGTCTCGGTGCTTGCGTGTCAGCAGGGCCTTTCCGAGGTCTGTGCAGTCAGTGAATTTTGCTCCCCTGGCCTCGATCTCTGAGCGGATCCCCTGGTGGTACTTCTGCAGGAGCTCCACAGATGAAACATCCCTAATGCAGAGGAGAGAAGGATATAAACTGATATCAGGTAATGTGTGAAGCTTATCTACCTCTGTTGGTAGGGACTGGAACTGCAACAGTAATGACAGGCTCTAGATTGTTTATCTGGTACAAAACACCGTAGGCGTACAATATAAAATCTACTAGTAAGCTCAGAAAGAAGAAACAGTCTCTTTAAGAGATAATTGTTGAGATAATAATTGTGATGTGAGCCAAAAAAACAAGTGAAATATTTATATTTTGACCTCCTTGACTTTAAAATCTGGGATATGCTACTTTTACACATTCTTTCTGAAAAGAGATAATATACTAAAGCTCAAAATATAAATCTCTTTAGAAAAAAAGAGAGCAGCCTTTGGAAATAGCAGAAATCCATGTTAATAATTTGGCATTTTTTGTTTAATTAATTTTTTTTTTTTTTTTGAGGAGTAGACATTATTTCCACCTACCACCCAAAATAAAAACAAACATATGTACATAAAGAAATACTCTCAGTAAAACCTGATTTCACTCAGTTAAGTTTTATGTTGAGGGCTTTTTTGGTAATTTGTCTTTACCCACAAAAAAATCATGTCCAAATGTTTATTGACTATTGAAATTGATGTGAACAATAAAGTAATCTCAAAGGGCAAGGTTTCAGGCTTGTTTTTCATCTGTCTGAATCATGTGCATCCCCTTCATGTTAGGAATTAGGAGAAATCAATGTTGATATTAAGATGAAATTTACTGAATGGATTATCTTATTAAACTGTGAAGTCCTTGTCTGAGGTGTGCTCACCTGGGTTTCTCCTGAGTCTCTATCTGCTGGATGATGCTCTCCATCCAGGCCATCAGGTCTCGCACCATGGTGAAAAAGCGGAACTTCTCAGCTGTGTCCACCAGTTGCGCCCTGCGGCCGTCGCAGGCGTCCAGCAGGCCCTTCCAGGCTTCCACCACCTCTAGCTCTGTGGCCTGGATGGCGTCCGCTTGGCCCCCTGCGTACTGGGCATGAAGCCGTGAAGCGGTCTCCTGGAACTGTTGAACCTGGAGGACGGAGAATCAAGAGTCAAATCATTGAAGTAAATTATAAAAAATAAGTCTCCCTCCATTCAAAAATGTGTTTTGCTTAATGTTACTTTACATGGATGTTTGACCTTCACTGTGCTGTATGTGCTGAGTTTGTAAATCTGAATTTAAGACTTGTACGTATGAGCAGCATTTTGTAACATCACAGCTAGTTTGGAGGGCCATCGTGGTCCAATATACAACCTACACAAATGTTACTCAAAGATATTTTAAGCAGAGAGCTGAGGGAAACAGCAGAGTGGGTCGATGATCAGGCCTGGAATTTCATCATTTTAGGGGAAGGCCACTTGGCCTTTTGATGGCACAAAGGCCAAATGCCAGGGCAGCAAGGCCATCAAATAAAACAATGATTTTAAGCCCACGGAAATAATGAATTTAACTTAAGAGTTACCGGTTAAGTATGATCTATCAGTGAAATAAATAAACGGTTTATATCACGAAATATTGTAATTGTATTTACAAATTACCAATATTTGTAAGTTGGTTAGAGTATTTCTGACTTTGTTATGCTGTAGCCTACAGACAAAGTTAATACAGTTAAAAGTCAAGTTATGAACAACACGGATCAAAGATTTGTGGCTGTGTTTTAGTTGCCAAAAATACATTCATCCCCATAATTATCATATATTATTTCACATACAATGTCTCAAGTAGGAGGAGAAATGGAAGTGTTCTCCCCCTGCTAACAAAGACTAAAGAGGGGGGGTAGAAGGAAGGAGCCAATTTTGGGTGCATCCCCTCAACCAGCAAAGGAGACACTGCATCGTGCCGTGGCTCCATTAAAAATTACTAAGACTATAGTGAAGCAGAGCTGAGAGCCGCTTCTCGGAAGCTTCTGAAACGCGCTGCAGCACGTCTGGTGGAATCCCAAGCATTGTCTAGAGTGGCCGTGATCAGCTCCAGCGGCTGTATCGCAGCCGTAACGCGATGCAGCTGCGCTCGGTGTCAAACTATCATAAATAGCCCAGTTTTCCAGCGGGCCATACATGGCTCGAAATCTAACCCACCACTGGTTATATACGCAGCGTTTCACTTGATGTTGCCCAGTAAGAATTCAGAATATCATCAAAAGACACTGGTGTCTAAAAACTGTATTGACAGGAAAGCGGCAGAGGAGAAAAGGGCAAAATCAGCTGGGGCAGTGTGGGCGGGGCATCAAAGCCACTGTGGCCGCAGGGCATACGATTTTCAGAAGGGCATCAAGGCCAGACAGGGGGGCAACGTGGCCGCCAGTGAAATTCCTGCCTTGGTGATATATTCTCTGTTAGTACTGTTTGTTTCACCCTTTCACATAACATATAATATTTTGACCCATTGTTGATATAAAAATATTGATTTCTGCAGTTTTAATTTTTTAAATCTTATCAACTGGTTCATCCCAGAGTAATGGGATTACGAGGCTGATACAAATGTAAAAATCCCCCCACTGGACCGCTGTTCATGGCCTCTCACTCCTTTGAGAAAACTTCTCACAGTTGCCCAAATATTGCAGCACTCTCTCGTCCCTCTAGATATGAATCATCAAAGTTTGCCTCTGGGCCGCAGCCTGCTGTGCTCCCTCAGAGTAAAAGGGCTGATCCCCTGTGTTGTACCTGTTTGCCTAGAGCGGTGATGTCTCTCTCAAAGGCGGCGTGCATCCTGTGGAAGGACTCGGCTTTGCTGAAATCCTCTCCCACATCATCGGGCAGCTCTTTCTGCTTTTCGTGGATCTGGGCCACTAGCTCCTTCCCATCGTCAAAGTACCTTAAAAAAAGGGATCAATCTCTCAGTCACTTTGGTTCTGTGTGTATTATCATCACGTGTATAAACCTACTTACTATAATGAATGTAAAGTTGTCACGTTTAAGGTGACAGCGTTATTGTATTCAGATTTTTTCTGGTTTGATGCCATTAGTTGCTCCAGATACCAATATCATTCTCACTTGCTTGGGCATGTTATTTTGCATTACAGGATTAGACATGACATCTTAATGGCATCAGTCCAAATAACTGTCCCTCTTTCGGCTCGTGGTCTGCTGCATCAATACTGTTTTTCTTACTTGAGCAGCTCGTAAGATGTAGTGAGGAGCTGAGCGCGAGTGTCGATGAGCTCTAGCAGATCAGCCCAGCTTTCATTGATGGTGTCCTTCCACTCTGCCATGGTGGCTGCCTCGGTGTGGCCGGCTTCGATCAGCTCATCTATCGTCTCGTTGACCAGGTCCACTCGCTCCTGACCCACCATCCCCGTGTCCCGCGCAAACTCTCGGAACTTATCTCTCAGAAGCTGAAAGGAAAAGACAGATATGTTTAAAAAAAAAAAAATTAAATAAATAACAGGTAACAACAGAATCAAAATTTTAATTTTTTGTATGGAAGTTGGAATTGCCTTTTGTTTTAAAGCTGCACAGTACAATGTGCAAGCTGGAAGCCCATGTGGCAGCGAGAGAAAGCTATTTTTGACTTAAATACTCAAGAAATCATGCCATCTGTAAACTGCACACATCATGTGTTCAGATGGTCTGTGATCACTTTACACCAAGAAGCAAAAGCATAAAAGCGAAACATAATATAACAACATAGTTAAACTATCCTCTTGATTTTCTCTTGTTGTTTATGAGACGCTCCATTTGCTCCTTAGTTTTGATTTTTCAGGTCCTTTAAAGTAGAATTTCTAGTCACTGAGCATAACTGACTTACCTTAAACAGCTCCAAAATTAGATAAAATGGGTTGCCACATAAAAAATTGCCACATGCAGCTAAATGCGTATTTGAGCACCTCTACTATATCAATATAGCACCTTTCATACAGGTTGATGCAATCCAAAGTGCTTTACAGAGCTGATAATAAGACAAATGTAAACAGTATAACAGTTTGAATAAAAATGATAAAAAATGAATTAATAAAACAGGTAAATAGATAAAAACCTGCTTGATATAGAAGCATCCATCTCCCTGTGTCGCTCAGAGAGACAAATGGTCGCACTTTCGTTATATTTTTGAGATAAGAAGCAGATTTCGGTGAAATATGAGCCCTGAAGTTTCTTGCCTGTTGGTGCAGAGTAAGTCCTAGAGAATTTAATTTTGTGGCCAGCGTCTCACTTAGTTTCTCTCTCTGAATGTGTTATACTGTTAAAGTTTTTCTCAAAAGGTATGATCGCATGTGTGTGCATGTTTTTTGTGTGAATAATACCGTGACGTGGTCCAGGTCCTGGCCCATCTCCTGAGACGAGGCCACCATGTCTCTCTCTGCGATCCAGTGTTCCAGGTCCTCCACCTCTCGGCTCAGCAGGAAGTGTTGGTAGGTGTGGTCCAGCTTCTTCCTGCGGTCCTCCGCCAGCTCCTTCAGCCCCGCGTACTGTTTATCCACCTGGCCCTGTCGCCTGATGATCTCCTCACTGAGGGAGGGGAGAGGATGGAAGGAAATGAGATGCAGGGAGGACAGAGAAAATGAGAAAATGGCAAAGAGATTGGATTTGGGTTTACTCTAGATGAGGCGTGTGATTAGGATACACAAATTATCACACTTTACATGCTTATCTCTCTTATCACCCTAAACCACAACTGACTGGGACAATATGAGTGAATTAGCATCCTCAGATGTAATTTTTTCTGTGTTTACATCAAATTATCCAAACACAAACCCATCAGGATGGTCCTCAGCAAACATTTTCTGGGCACGGTCAGCCAGCCTCTGAATGGAGTCAGCGTAGTCATCCACGTCTTGCTTAAGGATCGTGTGGCGCTTCAGCATCAGCATGGCACTCTGCTCATCCTGGAGAGATGAAAGAGGAGATGGAGGAGGAAGAATCACGAGGAGGAAGAAGAAAATGCAGCTAAGAAATAATGCAAAAAAGGAGACTGCAGATTAAAGCAAAACAAAATACTCCAAATAAGCTCACAATAGAGGGTGCCACGCATTTTGAAGAAAAGCCTAACCATGTAATCATGTTAATGCATGCAGTGCTACTTGTTATTATCACAACATGATATGCCTTGTGTTGATTTAGATGATAAGATCTGTTTCAGCGGTCACTTCCCTGATTAATCAGCCAGCTTTCTTCTCATGCGCAGCACTTGCTCTGCTCCTCACCTTGGCCTTTTCATCCGCGATCATGTAAAGCTCCTGCTCCCCTATCCAGGCTTCGGCCTCATCCGCGTCGTTGTAGTAATGCTGGGCCAAGCTGGAACCGCTCAGCCTCTCCCTGCGCTTGGCCATCTCGTCCTGCAGCCGGGCCCACGCCTCCTCCAGCTCGTTCATCTGGTCCACGATTCGCTCTGCCTCCGGTCTGCCCTCTGCGCTGGCGGCCGCCGCCATCCTCCTTCCTCGCTCTAGCACTTCATCGATGCGAGGCTGGTGGCCCTCGATCTCCTTCTGCAACGTCTGATGGACAGAAAAGAAGACAGTGAGTGTAAAGCAACGCACCAGCGACGATAGGAGTGGCTCTGCAACTGCTTTTTTTTTTTTAACAGAAGTTCACACATCAATCAGGTTTACTTTTGTGATATATACGGAAACAAAAACAAAGTGTATTTGAGGATATGAGGATATGATACGATAAGTGAAAATGTACCAAACACTTGCTGGTTCCAGCTTCTAAAATAAGAGGATTTTCTGCTTTTCTTTGTCATATATAATTATAAACTGAATCTCTTTTGGTTTTGATCTGTTAGAGGGAAAAATCAGCAATTTAAAGAAGTCACCTTGGGTTCAAGGGCATTAAGAAGGGCATTTTTCACTATTTTCTGACATTTTATAGACCTTAATTGGAACAATTAATCAAGAAATTAATGTCAGATTAATTGACGATGAAAAAAAAATGTTAAAAAGTAAGAATTTACAAGTAGCAATTTACAGTCCAGCTACCCACTACTGTTTTCCTGCAGACAAACCCCTCACCTGGTTCTTCTTCAGCAGCATTTGCACAGTTTGAAGATTGTGGCCGTGCTCTTGTGACATTGCCAGCGGCATCCTCTCCTCAATCCAGAGCTGAGAGAGAAGGAAGAAGAAAAAGAGGATTATGACAATGAAAAGAGTAAATAGTAGGGACAGCTTCACAGATCTCAGATGCACACAGAGTATAACATTTTTTGAGACCACCTTTCTTATACTTCATTTTATACACTTTTTCTCAAACAGTAAAAAAAACTCTTCTTTAAGCTGTCTCCTCCACCTGACTAAAGTGGATTTAGGCAGTGAAACCAATAAGGGATTAAAGCTTTTTACCCAGATCCACCAGCGGAGTCAATTTCATGGAGACAGCTGATGGTCTTGCTGTCTTGCATACTAAGTGTACATACTATAATTGAAAACTTCATTTCCAAATTAATAAGTTATCATTTTGGGTGGAAACGAAACACCCTCTGAAGTTCAGGCTTCACTATTTCCCAAAAGGTGTTCTCATGCTGTCATTCAAAAACCAACATTAATCTAGCTCTTTTATTCAAATGTTGTGCCATCAATCATTTTGTGAGAGCAGGGATTTTCAACACTTTAATTTTGCTCTGAGATTGGATCCATGCTTACAAGTTCATCGGCCAGGTCTCTGTAGAACTGATGGACAGACTTGACGGCCTCCAGCTTGCCCTTGCGCTGAGCCAGTGGTGTGAGGAGCTGCTGGAAGTCCCTCTGCAGGGCCTGCTGCTCGGCCTCAAGCTCCGGCTGGTCCTCCTTGCCTCCGCCGTGCTTCCTGACGGCCTCCTGGAGCTCCTCCAGCTCCCGCGCCCGGTCACGCACCTGGTTCTCTGTCATCTGGCACAGGGAGATACGATTACAGAAAAAAGATGAATAGCCTTTCAAGAGCCTAATCAGGATGTAGTGGAGGGTAAACAAACCAAAAGTTAGTTTGTCTTGCCGTTTATGTTTTCAGCTTCTGATTTCATGAAACTTTTACTAATGCAACACCGACTGTAATATAGTTTAGAAGACAGGTGTTCTAGTTGTTCTTTCCAATAAATATAATGCTTTCCTCACATTTACATTTAGATTTGTAAGATAAATACAGATCCGACACAGGTGCTCACTCACTCAAAGTTAATCCTAAGAAAGCACATAATCTAAAGCTAAAACTTTAATGCACTCACTCCCATTGGTGAGATTTAACTACACATGATTTAAGAAGTGCATTTCAAACACAAGATGCATACAAATCTGTATGCAGTAAATGCTACAGAGACACAGACCTGATGCTTCTTGAGCAGGATGTTGGCTTTAGTCAGATCTCTGACGTCCTCGTCTCTGCTCTGTAGCTGCTGCTGCAGCCCACCGAGCCACTTCCTCATATCAGTTAGGCTCTGGTCGAAAAGCTCAGAGCGGTTAGCATCAAACAGCAGCCGGTCTTTCTCCTGGGTTGTGAACTCCAGCTTGTCCCACAGCTCGTGGAGTTTGGCTAGACGCTCCTTCACGATGGGCTCAAACTCAGGCTTGGACTCCATGAGCTCCTGACCCTCCTGCATCCACAAAAACACAGAGACAAGATGATGTTGTTACCAACAAGCTCCACTGGGAAAAAAAGATATCACCTTAAGTTTTACCTGAAGCTGCTAATGGAGGAGGAATAAGTAAATAAAAGGTGAAGGAAATGTAGATTCACAACTGCATAATTTAAGTATTATACTAATAATCTTTTATAAAACAAAGACCTTAACTTAATCAATACATGCTCTTTTAAAGGCACAGTGAAATAAAAATATATATTTTCCAAGTGTGTCTCTAATTGTTCAGGTATCTCTTATTATATATCAAATAGATGTCTGAAAAAAAGTAGTTTTATATCAACATTAGGGCAGCAACTAACAATTAGTTTCTCAATTAATTGATTAATCATTTGTTTGACAAAATGTGAAATAATTATGTAAAATGTCTGTTATAATTTCCCACAGCCCAAAGTGATGTCATCAAAAGTCTTGTTTGTCTTGTTTTATTCAACCAACAGTCCAAAACCAAAAGATATTCAGCTTCATGCATGGCAAAGAAAAGCTTCAAATCTTCACGTCTGAGAAGCTGGTACCAGCACATTTTTTTCATTTTTACTTGAAAAATGACTAAAACGATTATTCAGTTATCAGAATAGTTGCGGCTTGATTTCCCGTCAATCGACTAATGAACTTATCATTGCAGCTCTAATAAACATCCCTCTCTCATACACAGCGTTACCAACCTGGTCTACGTTGTTGAGCCAGTCCTTGTTGGAGGCCAGTTCAGCCATGAAGGCCTGATGTTTCAGCCATTTGCTGTGGAGGTTCCTGGCCTCATCGTACGACGTGTCCTGAGCTGTCAGCATCTTCTCGTTGATCCATACAGTCAGCTGAAGCACGGAGAGGAAGAGAGAGCATTAGGGATTAGCAAAAGAAAAAACAGATTCCAATCAACAACTAAGAATCAAGCATGCACGGTTAAAAAACTTGGGAAAGTCATGGAAACGTCAGCATTTTAAATTTGTGCAGAGGTGACTTTCTTTGAGCAGGATTTACTTCTTTATCTTTTGAAAACAGAGTATTTACCAATTAGCCAAATGGGACCCCTTTCCCAAATAGGGAAGATATAAATTCTCATCTAAGAAAGTCTCATCAAGTACCACTGTGTTATAAGAAACAACGCAGTGTGTGCTGCAAATTGACTACAATAATCAACACTGTGGAGTCAAGTCTCAGTGAAGGAATAATTAAGTTAATAATTAATGTACTAATTGATGTTACCCAGTGATTACATGAACAGTAAACTGACGGTGAACTCACATCTTGGGTATTTTGCAGGAAGTGCTGCAGGTCGCGGTTGTCTCTGAGCTTTTCTGACACCTCCTGGGCTCTCCTCTTATTCTTGTTATGCCTGAAGGTCAAACACAAGAAAATGCATTAAAAATACAACTTATCTTCCTCCACGTTTTAATTCAACATCTCTCTCAGTGACATAACGGGAGGCAACGCTGAACGACCAAGAGAAGCTGAATCATTATGAGTTCCTCCTCTATACAGAAAAATACCTGACACAGTAACCCCAAAAAACAGTCATCTGTTTCTCAGCTATACTGTGAAGAAAAGCTCTCACTTAAAGATCAATATCCATTATAGCGGGCGCCTGTCTACCGAGCTGAATTGTGGGAGTTAATGGGACAAGCTCCCATGCCCCATCTACTGCCTCTTGTTGACAATAATGATACAGTGATAAGAAAGCTGTTTCACTGCTGAGCCGGTTGAAACTATGAAGCAGAACAAGTTAAAATGAAAAGATTACTATTTTTCTACATAAGATCAGAGCTTGTACGGTATTTATCAAACTGCTAAAGTGAAATTTTGGACTGTTTGATGATAAAAGTCTCTAAAGTTGGTTAAGAGAAGATAGTAGATGACTGCAGCACAGAAATAAAGCATTGCTGTGCCTTTGTACAGCCTCACAGAGCCGCTAGCATGGCTTTAGACTTTAATTTGTGTTCTTTTTGTATCTGTCAAGAGTGCAAACAACAACAACAATAAAGTTGGCATTAATTTTGTTTGCAAACACTTTCCATAGGTCTTCATTGTCTGAACTGGTCAACGTGGTACTAAATTCTCTTTATTATATCCTCTGATGTACTTTGTCTGTCAGCCGCATAATTTCTTTCTTGCTCCAGTTTTGTTTTGTTTCCATTTCAGCCACTCTCCAATTTAAATATTTATTTAAATATTATAAATATATTAGATTGTAGTTACTTTGACATGCTAATTGATGCTGGCGATATTAAGAATTTCACATAAATAATGAATTGAATGAATGAAATTTGAGTTTTTTAGAGCATTTAAATCACTTTTTGCAGAATAACACATCATTGAGTTAAATTGAGGACTATTTTCTTAAGACTGAACAATGAGGCAGATGTTGGGTAAATCATTGTCTCTGATTAGCTATTCCTGCAAAGTAATACATGTGATTACTGTAATCGTGATCACTTGAAAGTTGCTCTTAAATGTTGCTCTTACACTTCGCTTGATAAATGTGTCTTATTGCTCACACTCAGAAAAGAAGTTTTTACTCCGAAGTTAAGAGCATTGATTCAAGTGTAATTTTAGAACTTTTTGTTAAATATAGATTCGCGTTTGCCTGACCAGAGCCAGTTTGAAAAATTACTGTGATTGTGGGAAAGAAAAAGACAACAAAGACCCCCCCTGAGTCAAAATCTGTTCATGATCAATACCAAATGTGGCTGAAAACATGTGAAAGATTTCTCAGAGGTACTTCAGTATCATAATAATTTTCTACTATTCAACAGCCCTTTTGACAACACTTCATTGAAATCATATTGACTAAAAATCATAACACTTGAACCGACCTGTCTCGTATTGAGTCCATTTTGTCCTGCACTTTCCCAGAGTAGAGGTTGTTGCTGTCCACCAGCCGCTGCCCGCTCTGCACAGCGCCGTCTATCTTGTCCTCGTTGGCCTCCATGGTGCTCACAAAGTGTTCATGCTTCTTCAAAGCTTTCTCTGCCCCAGCAAAGGTGTCGGGCTTCTCTATGTGGGCCAAGGTGTACTCCTGCAGTGAAGCAGACAAACAACTGACCGCGCTGCATTCTTCCATACCACAACTTTTAAATACCTGCAGCATCACTAACCCCATCATTAAACCCTAACTCTATGGAAGCTGATGACTGTTCCACTTAAAGACATGATTTTTGAGCCTATCTTAATTTATATAGTCCTGCTCCACATAAACCTTCAGTACAGTACCTGGTTGTTGAGGATGGCCTCCACAGCCTTGCCGTCCCTCATGAACTGCTGGAATCCCAGACCCTGGTCCAGGAAGTTCTTGCGGCTGTCCCACATCTTCTGCAGTTCAACCCAACCACGGTCCAGCCCCTTCAGCCTCCGCTCCAGCTGCTGGTACTGAGGATCATCCTCCTGACCCTGGGTGACCTGGGCACCGGTGTCCCTCACACGGTGATAGTCCTCCTCGTGGTTAATTATGTCTTCACGCACGGCGTCATGAAGGCTGAGCTGCTCCTCGGCCTCCGGCAGCGTGGCGGGCATCTCCTCTGACGCCACAGCCTTCTGGGTCTTGAAAAGCCAGGACTGGAAGTCATCCATGTCTTGGAGGAAGGTCTGTAACTTACTGACCTCACCCAAAGAGTCCTCTCTGTCTTTCAGGGTCTTTCTCAGCCTGTCCCAGGCCGCGTCCAGCTCCCCTCTGCGGGCCAAGATCTCATCTGCGTTCTCCCGGTGGTCCTCAGCCAGCTGGTCGGCCTCTTTCCTCAGGAAGGTAAGCTTGGTGTCGATGGCGGCCAAATCTCTCTCCATGCCAAACAGCTTCCTCTGGATGGTCATGACGGCTGCCAGGTCATTGCCCAAGTCCTGTGTGGACTCGATAACCCGTGTCTTGTCTTTCATCCAGGTCTCTGTCTCGTCACACTCCAGCCCGTAGTTGTTCAGACTAACGGCAGAATCCACTTTCCTCTTCTTATCCTCCACCATGGCCTTGAAGGCCTCCCACCTGAAAGATAATTATTTATTGAATGTTTACATCACTTTAATGTAAACTCAGGGTGCGTTTTATACCCCGTCAAGAGCCCTTTAAATATCTTCGTAACACTTTATTTTACAGATCTCTTATTTCCTAATAATTTCCTATATGTCCTGAAGTTTTCTGGAAAGAACTATGTAATTTTGTACTTACTGTATTTTAGGGAAAGTAGTAATTCCCTTGGAAGAATTGCTTCATTTACTGTAAACTCAAGTAAACGTATTCAATTTATTTATTATTCAAATATCATTGGAAACTTTACCCTCCATATATGTTGGATTGTTTGCTTCCCTATTGACAAATTTCACATGTCTGCACGTCCAGGTGACCTGCTGTGCACTGACTGAAAGAGCCGGCTTACAAATAACTGAAAATAATGGGAAGTGTACACCAATTGAGCACTGTTAGTGCTAAATTACAGATTTCTTCAGACTTCTACTTCTTGAAAATTATTAGGAAATTATAGACCTATAAAATAAAGTGTTATCAAAAGAGAAATCATAAAAATATTAACCCCTTTGTTAATTATTTCAGGTGTAACACTGAACGATTTATTAGAAATTCTAATGCACTAATAAACAGTAAACTTTGTGACATATATAATAAATATATAATATATTCAAAGCACCTCCTATTCAGTCGCGTCTGACATTCTTTGACCTCTTTGGTGCGAGGGTGTCTGCTGTCCTCAAGCTGTTTCACAGCTTTATTGACGTCATCAACTCTCGACTGAACATTTGCCATATCTTGAGCTAGAATGCTCAACCTGAAAACAAGAAAAGTACAAGTTGAAAAAAAAAGCAAGCAGTACTATGCGCATGATGCATAAACACATGGATACAAAAAACTGATGCTTTGTTTTTGAACATTAATTTGGGAGAACTATCGTTTCCACATTTTTATGAATTACAAAAGTAAATCTAGACATGTACAAAAATAATTCAGGAGTGCATAATAACAGAATTTGGTCTGTGTACCTGTTCTGTACTACTTCCAGATCCTCCAGCTTCTCAGGCACCTCTAAACCCACCAACCAGGTCTCCTTCTGGCCCATCCAGAGCTCACAGGCGTCCGTCTCACTGAAGATGGTGTACAGGGCCATAGCGTCATCTAGCTTCTTCTGTCTCAGGTCAGCCAGAGACATGAGCTCCATGTACAGGTCCTTGATGTCCTTCAGCCGTCTCTGGATATCAGGGGTGTTTTGTAGCTCCTCTGGCAGCGCATTGGCCTGTTTGGACAGAGCATCTATGGTGGCTCCGTTCTTGATTGTTTCATTCTTCAGGTCCTTGTGCTTCTTCAGTAGCCGCTGGGTCGTGTACTCGTCGTGGCCCACGTCGTCGCTGCTCATCTGCCTCTTGGCGTCCAGTAGCCAGACCTTGAAGTCATCAGCGTCTCCCTGAAACTGGAAGAACCTCTGGGTGTCCTTGAGGTTCTGTTTCCGAAACGCAGCCAGCTCCTCCAGCTGCTGCCATTGCCTCCCGATGTCGTCCATGCATTCTTGAACCTTCGGGGCACCAAAGTGCTTGGCCTGGATCATCTTATCTCCTTCGGCCAAGATCTGGTCAAGGTTGGCGCGGCGGGCTCCGAGCTCGTCCTCGAAGGCGCTGTGTTTGCTCTGGAGCACCAGCACGCTCGTCAGGTCCTTGCCGTAATCCAGGGAGGAGAAAATGTGCTCCTTCTCTCTAATCCAGCTCTCCAGCTCCGCCGTCTCCCACAGGAAGTACCAGAAGCGGCGGGACTGCTCCAGGCGAGCCCTCCGCTGGGCCGCCAGGGCACGAAGCTCCTGGTAGCACATGTCCAGGTGCTGCACCCTGTCGCGGATCACCTGAGGATCACATGGCTTGTAGCCTGGGGGGAAAAAAATGAAGGAATCTTTATATATATTTACTCATTTCACTTTCTCTACTTGCTTAATTCTTCTCAGGGTTGCAGGTGTCTATCTCAGCATATACTGTGTTGAGGGCAGGGCATATACTGATCTTGATGAGAGATTATCGTAGAACAAACACATACAGATCTATGACCAAACCACCTGATTTACTAATATCTGCAATTATTATTATTATAAACATCTACTTATTAATTTACCTCTGTACATTTGTACCTTCGTAAATGTGTCAATTTAAATTTAAGTTAACTAGTGCCTTCTATCTTTTTGCTGCTATTACTGTCTTTGTCACTGCTTTATTTATTTGTTTTTATTCTGAATTACATCGAGAGAAGCCTGCAAAATGTCATTGTACCCGAGTACAATGGCAATAAAGATCATTCTGATGCAATAGGAGAAAACCTAGGCAACCATAGAGACAGCAAACTCCACACATTAAGGACCAGATTAAAAACTTTGTCTTGTAGGGTTACAGTAGTAACTACCGAGCCAATGTCAACCTTTTATAAATTGTTAAATTTAGTAGCTTGTTGAAAACAAAATAAAAGTAAAATTAATTGCACTTAATGTACTCTGAATGCAGGTATAAATAACATTATTTTATTGGTTGACATGTAAGTACTGTTTGACATCTTTTACAAACTCAGGATCCAAATCACTAATTTATGATTTGGGCATTGGTTGAAATGTTCCGATACCAGTGTCAAAATGACACCAGATTTTCAGTACCAATATCAAAACAACACTTCCTCAATACCTTAATCTGAGAAACACTTATTTTTGTTGTTCATAAAACAAGCTAAACTTCATAAACACAGCAGTGTTAATGTTTTTTAACACAAGCAGCAATTCATATACTTTGACAAGATAAAATAACCGGAAATATCCGATCAAATAATGTGTAAATGAGACCAGCAAAACATTTTATGATAACTCTCAAAAAGGTTTGGACAGTTTTGCTCCGGATATATTTTGGTAAGTGCTCAAAAAGTATTGAGGTATCCGTAATATCCTGCTCTGGTCAAGGTCCATGGCCTGCAATCCATTTAGTGTCCTCATATCTAACAAAACCAGGAGCAAGGGGCATGATGAGCCACTGCACTTACTATCTCCGTTGGCAAACTTGAGAGCAGCAGCACTGGCGCTCTGCACTCTCTCTGCCTGCAGAGCGATGTCGTTCTCTAACAGAGCGTGTTTCTGTAACAGGTCTTCCACTTCCAGCAAGTGTTTCCCAAAGTCAGGAGACATTAGTCGAGCCTAAAGAGAGGAGGAAAGAACAAGCTGATCAGTTTAGTGTCCAGAAAATAAATGTTATTAGCTGATGAATATTGCCTCCTGTGCTGTACCTTCATGTCATCCATCCAGCTGATGATGTACAGCATCTCCTGGAAGATCCTCTGCAGGGTCAAGTTCTTATCCAGACGCGCCCTACGAGCCTTCAGCAGCTCCTGCAGGTAGTCCCAGAGGCGCAGGATGTTGTCTTTCCGCACGTCGATGCGTTTGGCGTCATGGTATCGCTCAGACTCCAGCTCCTTTGAGATGTTCACCAGGACCTGAACACGCTCCTCATACGCAGCGATATCCGTCTCAATGGCATCGTGCTTTTTCTTCGCTGCCTCCACTGCTGGCAGGTCGTAACCAAAGTTATCCTGAGGAGAGCAGAGCAGAGCAGAGAGTGGCTGATAAGAAAACTCATGGTTTATTCTTTAAACCTTCAAAATGTAGGAGCATTTAGCTGAAAACACTTCTGTACTTTAATTCAAGTAAATTTTAATTGCACATTTACTTGTAGTGGAGTAGCTATACTGTGGGATATTGCTTCTTTAACTTAAAAGGTCCCCTGTGGAGTTTTCTTGTCAACAAACAAAAGTTGTTCATTCAGTGTTACTCACCGACATTGCACGTATTCTTGAGCTCTATCAAATGTGCTGCATGCATTTCCTTACTCACAAAACATTTGCAAAGCTGATTTTGAAGTATTTTAAATCCAGCATTGTTTGCAGCCATGTTGACTAGCTTGCAGTCTTCTTCTACCCTGCTTTTACTGGCGCATTGCAGCTTATCTTGGTGCATTACTGCCACCTATAGGTCAGTGTAATAATGTGAAACCATTGGCAGGACACATCACGCATACAGTATGCATCCTCTGCGCATGCACAAGATAAACAAAACAATAAACCAATCATAGAACAACAGTTACATAGAGCTACTACACTCCACAGTAATTTAAATACTTCCTCTTCTGATGATTTTAACATCAATCTTTCTGTTAACAAACAAGCTATATATTTATTTTCTTCTAACTTCTTCTTACAAACTTTTTGTGCTAAAAAAGTTGCTATTTGTTAATTGCAACGGGCACTTTTTAGTTGCTGTCATCTCTCTGTTTTTTCATGGCAACCCGTCCCAGCTGTTTACCTCTCATCACCAATAATCAGGTGTGCAAACAACCTGCTGTGTCAATTAATTAATTAATGCAAACACTGTAAAACTCTGTACTATTATACACATTATACTCATTTAATTAGGTAGTCTAATTGAGATCAAGACCTGTTTCTAGAGACACCTCCGAACAAATATCCAATAATAACACCATATGATATCCATAGTTTTGTTGTTGATGTTTTACCTGAGCCACGAGTCTCTGGTTCTCCTGGAGCCAGGTCTCCCTCATGGCAGCCTTCCTGTCGAATCTTCTCGCCATCTGTTCCAGCTTCTCCTGTCTGATCAGCTCGTCTCTCAGGACTCGCTCCCGTTCGTGCTCCGCCCTCTCCAGACGCTCCCAGGCCTGCACACAGATGATGAGATGATGTTTGTTGTTTTTGTTGTTTTTGGAGGGGGGTAATAGCAATGTGATACTTTCTATTTCCAGTTTAGAAGTTCTTTGCTTGACCCATCCATAAAGACGTAAGAGGTCAATGTCAGCTACAGAACAACTCCTGTAGTGTTAAGTCTAAGGATGCTGTAGAGTAGATGTTTGCTGATACAACATACAGTATATTCTCACTACATAACCCTGTATTAAGGACCTTTCAATTAGGGCAGTAGCTAATAATTATTCTCATTATCAATTAATCTGTCGATTATTATTTCAATTATTTTTCCAATAAATCGTTTTGTCTATAATATGTCAATTTAATTGTGAAAATGCTTATCACAGCTCCTGAGAGCCCCGGGTGCTGTCTTCAAATGTCTTGTTTTGTCCAACTAATAGCTATGTCAGAGGGAAATAGATCCCAACACTTCCTGTGCCAGTGACATGTTAGTGTTACATTCTTTCTTTTTTATTTTCTTGTGCCTGCAGTGCTGTCAGACCTTTATTTTCTTCAGGAGATGGCTTTTATTGTACAGTTTATTGTACTGCACTATAGTATTACCAGTATAATTCAATTCATTTGTGGTTTAATTGTTGCCTCGGGACTGTGCGCTGCTAAATGAATGGATTATGCCCATCTGCCCGAGCTGGATGGCTGAGCTTCAAACCACACACGTTTACATGCGGGGCAAAAGAGAGACAATCTTCAGATGAAAAAGCCAAACATTTTCTTTAATAAAACTACAGCTGAAGTGATTAGTCGTGTGATCAGTTAGTTAATCTATTTTGATAATTGATTAAACATTTACGTCCTGGGCTATTTTGTAAAAGTACCAAACATTCCCTTGTTTCAGCTTCTCAACTGTGAAGACTTGTTGCTTTTCTTTGTTTTATATGATAATATACTGAATATCTTTGGGTTTTGGACTGTTCGTTGGACAAAACAAGCTATTTGAAGACATCTCATTGTGATGGGCTACTTTTTTGTTTTTTATTATTTATTTTATATTTTATAGACCATATGATTAATCAGTCAATTACGAAATTGTTCTAAAGATGAATCAATAAGTAAAAAAACATGATCCTTCTCACCCTGTTGATATCTGCGACCAGGGCTCCCTCTTTAGGCGTGAAGACCCTCTGGTTGTTGGACCTCATACGACTCTGGATGGTGAACAGCAGCACCTCAAGGTTTCCCTTCTCCTGGAACCTGAAAGAAAACACAAGTCACACAAAAATGTACAATTAAGCTGTACACCTGGAGGAAGAGCTTTCTTCTTTTACAATCCCTGCGTGATGCCCTGTGTGTTTGCTCATCAATCCCTTTTATTCTTTTTCAAAAACATATTCATCAATGTATTTCTATTCTAATCTAATTGTATTCATTATCATAAAAATACAGTTTACTAAAATAACAATAATCATTATAAGTAGTTTCTTCGTAATTGCTTCATGTCCATCTAATGACCATCACAATTTATTTTTTTATATTTTTATTTGTCTAAATGCACATTAATTGTGCTCACTTATATGTGATTATATGTCTGATTAAGCAATAGTTTAATATTTGCTTCCTGTCTGTTTGCTGATCTATTGATGACAAAAATCAATCAAAGACATCTGTTAAAAAACAATAAAAATTCAGAAGTCAAAATGCAGTACAAGTATGGATTGGACTGATTTGAATTGTACCGTTGAACTGTAAGTTTGAATTTACTATAAAATTGATTGAATTTGGTTGGAAAGAAGCCCAACACAAAACAACATATCATACAAAAGAATACATTTGATTACTTTTAATAATAACATAATTTTCTATAACTACTAGTTGTAACGGCAGCCAATAAGTGTATTGCAAACGGTTGGAAAGACAGTGATCCCTCTTCTGCATCAATGTGGTTTAATGATTAGATCTTATCCCCCATATGAAAAAGTTACTAAAAGTTATTAAGGAAAAGACCCAGTAAATTTTGAGTTTGGGGTTCCTTCTAGATTTCATAAGAAACTCTAATCCATTTCCTCAGAAAGTGTGTTGAAAAGTGGTGTTAAATTACAAATTGTGGGTTTTTTTTCTGTGTTTCTGTTTGTTTGTTAATATTACTCTGATATTTTATGAAATTTGCTTAAAATTGTAAAGGATAGTCGAGTTCTCTTTTTCTCTAGAAGATTAAAAAGCAGTGTGTAATGTAATGGGAAGGTGTCTTGGCTGGACTCACTTGGGCGGCTTCTCTACCGTTCGGTAGGTGTTGAAGGCCTGAAGCTGCTGCTGAACTCCAGTGAGAGAGTTGGCAAGTTTCCGGTTGTTCAGCACGATGATGGTCTGCTCGATCCACGTCAGCAGGTCTGACGCCAGCGTCTCGTACTTATCAATCATCTTCTCTGTCTCGATGGCGTGATCCAGAACCTGAAGGAGGATGGCAAAGACAATCAGGGAAGCAGGAACAAACTTACGGTAACAAATTCGTCACGAGTGTGCGTCATCTTTCCATCTTACCTTTCCAACTCTCTTGCCCTCGACAGCGAGCTGCTTCATCTTCGAGAAGTAGTGGTAAAATGCCACGACGTACGTGATGATGGACTTCTCATCTGGGTTCTCTGTGAACACATCTACAAAACAAAACGGCAGACAAGTCAGTCACAGCCAAGCCAGAGACCATATCTGGTCCTGAGGTCTTTTTTTCCACCAGGCGTAAAGCTCATAAACATTTATTTCTACGTGAAGGCACAGCCTCCGTCAGACACTCGCCTTCGGGGTCTAACAGCTTGGTCACGCCGAGCTGCTGCTCTGCTACGTTGAAGGCGCTCTGGAGGTTGTGGGTCGGGTTTGACCTCTTCAGATTGCTATAGTCCACCAGATCTGGCCTGAGAGAGAAAGACAGAGAGAGTAAGAGAGCAAAAGAGGAAAATGAGACGGTGAGAGAGAACAAGCAGAATGAGGAGGAGAGACACTGAGCAGACGGGTTTTTCTTTGTGTTTACATTTCAGAGCTGGTGAGAGTGGATTTGACCATTCATCTCTCCTTACCGGTGTTTGTGTATGAGAGCGTTGAAGGCCATGCCGTCTTTCCAGCAGGTGGTGAAGTTTGTGATGTTGATATTGGGATATCTGCAAAACAACAGCCAGGGGACGTCATTGACTGAACAAAAGGGACATTGCTGAGAAGCTCCTGTTTTAAATCAATGTCTTGGGATCTGTTCTGCTTCTCAACACGTGCAATTATGAACCACATATTTCTGCAGCTTCAGGTCTGAGCAGAATCAGACCAGCGGCATTTTGTGATTTGCTCAAAAGATCACAAAATTTAGAGGCAGAGATTCTGGATGCTAGCAAATCAACACACTTCAAATGAAGACCTTTAACCTTAAAGAATAGTTCAACATTTTGCTTATTCGCATTCTTGCAGAGAATTAGATGAGAAGATCGATACCACTTTCATGTCTGTACAGTAAATATGAATCTACAGCCGGCAGCCAGTTAGCTTAGGTCAGCATAAAGACTGGAGAGAGGGGGAAACAGCTGGCTTGGCTCCGTTCGAGGTAACAAAATCAGCCCACCAGCACATAACCCGCCCCATAAAACCAAAACATTTTACACTTTGTTTTCATACATATTACACAATTGAGATATAACTCTCTACTGCTAATAATTACTTTTAGAGGTGCTGGTAGGTGGATTTTGTTGCTTTTGGACAGAACAAGGCTAGCTGCTTCCCCCTGTTTCCAGTCTCTATGCTAAGCTAAGCTATCCGTCTCCTAACAGTAACTTCACATCGATCTTCTCATCTAACTCTGCAAAAAAGTGAATTTATTTTATTTATTTATTTTTTGTTTAAAAGGGACCATGTACAGTTTAAACATAAATGTTGCCATTTGATGCTCCGTAACAGATTATAGCTTTAAGATCATTTGCATCTGTTGTTCCTTGGCAGGTGAAAACAAAGAAAGCAGAGTAACAAAACAGTACAGAGTGAAAACATGACAAGGTTATACAAGAGAGAACACACAAGACACGCAATACACAATAGCACATCACCAATGCATGCTAATTGTATTTCCAAAAATAAAATTATAAATCATTTATGGCTTCATGGTTATTAAATCTATTCTGTAAAGGGTTATGTAACCGTTATGTTAAAAATGGAAAAACACCAAAACTGTGATTTTGAGTGGACATATTTAATTAAATTACCTTTTAACTTTACTCATAAAGTAAAAACTAAGGACTGCTTCACTCATTTTTTTTTTTGAAAATAATGGTGATTGTGACCGTTTGCAAACCCATTTTCAACCATAAAAACTGGAATAATAAAAATAGTAACTCATTTTATTTATAGAACACTTTGAGATGCTCAAAGATGCTTTACATAACAAATTTATTATGCAAACAAGAACCTAGAAAACTAAAACAATACAAGTAGCGCAGGACACAAAATTAAATATTAAAAGTTTTTAAAAGGTTTAAAAGGAGTTTTGAATTTGAAGACGCACACAAAAGAACCACTAAAAGATTTACAGCTGTGCACAGGCGTTGATTCTCATACTAATTCCCAAAGGATATTTAAAACAGCTTGGTGATGCTAAAGTTCACACATCCCACTTACCCTGCCGTTTTCATCTGACACCACAGAAGAAGAGCGTCCTTGGCTGAGCGCGTCTGCTTCTGGTCCGCCTGGCCCGTTTCCACAATGATGTCCTGGATCTGATTAAAAAACAACAAGCGCAGCTGGATGATAAATAATGAAACATAACTAATGACTGTGAGGTTTGCCATCAAACAAGAACAATTCACAGCAGAGAACAAAAACTTAACAGATAGTAACATGTCGCTAATAGGATGCAGCAGTAGGGAGACATTTTGGCAAAGTGGCACAAATACCCCTTTGAAATACATAATTTATTATAGCTTACAGACATACAAGGAGGTTTTTATTTGTCTACAGCAACACTAATCTCAAGTGATATGTCATCGATGTTATTAGTCGACTGGATTCTCACAAATCTAACCAAAAGATCCAGTTGATATGAGGAGGGGTGATAATTATTGAAGTTCTTATTTTCCCACACAGTGGGCCAGTAATTAGAGCAGTGATGTGATCTGAGATACAGGCCCTGAGAGAGGGCTAAATTTAGCCAGCTTTGGTTCTCCTTGGTTTATGCAGACTGAAAAGATACAGACAGGACCAAGTCAACTCCTTTCTTTTTCTTTTCTTTTTGTTTGACGAGGCTGAATAATGCAGGAGGCCATATTGTTTGAACTAGCGTGTCTAAAAATAACAGTGTTGCTGTCAAATTAAAAATAAATATATGCCCCCTCCAAGAAGATAAAACGAGTCAAACAGACATGTTCTGATGTTGTGGATGTGCTTTTTACAGCAGATAATAATGGCTCTGGAACCTGAAGGCATCTCAAAAACATCCCAAGGCTGCCAGTTGAAACTGCTTCTGTGCTGCATGCATACACACCCAAATAACACTAATCAGTTAATCAGAGACGTGTCTATCAAACACAGCAGGTTGTACACTAAATACACATAAAAACAAGTTTTAATATATTCATATAACAGTCTGGTGGTGGTAGCATAATTACAGTCATATCTGAACTGTGGTCAGGCTGTACATGTGACCAGCTCATCATGTTAGTTGAGGATTGTGAAACACATGTTAAATAACATGAATATCATGTGAGTTTTCAGGCCAGAACTGTAATGGTGACATTTTTAGATGTAAGAAAATCTGAAGGAATGCTGAACAAGATTGTGTCTGATGTAAAGAAAATAATTTTTTGGTTTAAAACCCTTTTTTAAAATGCTAAAATCATGTTTGGGCAAAATTTGTTGGAAAGAAAATGTCCATTCTTTTCTTAGAAAACATCAGCTCTTACTACAAATGCTCTCGTATATCTTATACTATCGTAAAGGGGAGAAGCAGTGTTGTTATTATGTCAATTAGCAGCAATATGTTAAACATGTAACCACTCCCAATGACCTACTGTATCTCGACACAAATATAAACGAGATGTACTTTTGTTGGGGTTTATTTTGCAGATTAAATTATTTTACTGATCTTCACTGTTGAACTATTGAATATTAACTTATTTGAGCATTCAGTGTAGCCAAGGTGTTATGATTACCTGGAAGCGAAGGATGATGGTCCAGATGAGGCCGAGGATGAGGCGATGGTTGCCGTCGACGATGTCGTGGGAGCCCATGTTCTCCAGGTGGACCCTCTGCTCTTTGAGGAACTGCAGAGCCTTGTCCACATTCTCCAAACAGTGAATACGCATTCGGCCCTTAGTGGGTTTTGGCTGAAGACAGAAATACGACGGAAGACAAAGAAAGGAACAATTATGAAGGCAAGAGACCACGAGAGAGAGAGAGAGAGGGATAATACAAAAGGAGAGAGAAATATAAAAATGTAAGGTTTGACAAGAGAGCTTCTTACCAGTCGTTCGCCGGACAGCACCTCCAGCAGTTTAATGAGCATGCGTCCGTCCCGCAGGTCCAGGTAGAGGTCAGAGATGCGACAGCCGACCCGGGACAGGATCGAGTTGACCCATTTAGTGAAGGTCTTCTTCTGAACCGCCTCACGCTCATCTGATGGGAGCACAAAGTTAAAGAAAGAACATGAGCTCCATGAATAATGAAATAACTTCACATCTACAGAACAGCACCACTGGAGCTGGTGGGGATTAACTGTCCTGCTCAAGGGCTCTTCAGATAGATGGAGGACCCTGAGTTGAGTTTGCTCTGGAAACAGAGAAATCTTACTGACTTAAATTAATCCTTGGTGCAGAGTTAAGCTGTGCACTCTTGCCACTTACTGAGAAAATACAGCCTGGACATACCCAGTTATCTATATTAGCTAGTGAGCTTTGTCGGCAGCAAAAACATAACATCAAAAATGATTCTGTGGCTCCTCTCATTTATTCCAGTAATAGTATTTCTGCCTTCACATCAGCTCTGCCTCTTAGAGACATGATTATGAGACAATGGGCCCCTGGGCGCAGACATATAAAAGCCCCCCCACCCCTACTTCACATGAGCAAGACCCCCAGACTGACATTATGCAGGTGAACCAGGGGCCAGTTGCATAAACTTAGTTTAAGACTAGTCTTGGCCTTAGGTTCGACTAGTCTAATTAAGACTGTCTGGTGCATAAATATCAAGACAGACTTAATTTGAGGTAGGAAAGTTAGCCACCTCTGCCCCTGTCTAAGCCTGGGGTGAGAGCTTTGTTGCTATGGTAACAATCTGTTTGAGGGTCAGTTAACTATTTCAGCTGTTTATACCCATTACTTTTGGTCGTGTCTAGAAGGTAACACGAAAATTGCGAAAACTTGCAAAAAGTGTCTTGCGAGACTCGCTGCCCAATGACCAATGCCTAACCATAAGCATCTCACAAGTGTTTCCCAAACGGTGGGTTACCTTCTAGACACAATGCAATGGATAAACAGTCGTGTCTAGAAGCTAATGTGCTTCAATAAGCTTCAATGTTTTTGTAGACAGGCCTGCTGCAAATGTGATACACATCATCACAAACGGATACTCCCCGAGGAAAAGCTTAACTTTAACAATCTATGTCTCCCCATCCCCCTAGCAGAGTAGATAGAGAAGTGGCGCTGCATAATAACATCACATGCATAAAAAGAAAACACAAACAAGGTCTCTGCATAGTTAAGCGTGGGTGTACAGTATTTATGCTGAAATTCCTCGACTGCAATTTTGCCTGAAAACTCAGGAATGACAGGGCGGAGAGGAGCAGGGAGTACAGAGCGTCAGACTTTTTGGGAGGATGAGTGCTGCCCACATGGTGACACATCCTGCCAGGCTCACACTTAAAAATCATATCTCAGTGCACCGAAGATGTACCTCCTACTCAGCAGCAAAAATAAAACCAAATTTGATGGGACCATATGTCAGCATGACCCAATGTACTATATTCTGTTTATTTTGTTTGTGGACACACTTAATGTGAATGGGAACGAACGGGGGTGTGTGTGTGAGTGGGTGTGTGCTTGTGACGGGCCCGGGGGGGTTGTATGTGCAGGTTGTATCTGCATTTAGTAAGCATATAAAACGTCCTGCGTGATTTTAACCTTCTCTTATTACACATAAAGTACAGAATATAAAACAGAATAAGACTTGGGAATTAAATTAACTTGTCAGTGCTTTCTTGTGAACAATCTATTTTGCAGCAGCACCGTTTCTAAATGATCTCAAACATATTTTTCACTTTTTTCAACTGCAATTTCTTGTTACTCATCAGCCTCCATATGCACCAAAAACAATATATCTGCAGAAAGCTAATAACAGCCCAGTCGATTTATTGATCTAGCTCTAGAAATGAGGTCCAGCCTCACGGTTAGCACCGTTGTCTGTGAGCTGGCATCTCAGCCGTCGCCATGTTGAGAGCCATGCAGAGGCAACAGATATGCTCTGAATTTCATACTTAGCACCTTTAAGAAGAAAAAGAAATGCAAAAGATGTAATGTATACAGGTCTTCTAGCTGAAGTTAGTTTGTACTTTTAGGTCAAATTAGCTGGGGATCATTCATTTGGACAACAGAATTTTGAACACAATGTCAATGTCAATAACTGACAATATTAAACTTATAACAATAATAATAATAATAATAATAATAATAACAAAATCAATATTAAATCACCCAACAAAAGACCCATCTCACAACTTTCATAGTAACTAACAATTGGCTTTACTTTCATGTCCTGGATATTAAAGCTGAAACAATTAGTTGATTAATAATCTATTGATCATTTTGATCATCTTATGTAAAAGTTCAACAGACCCAGCTTTTCAAATTTGAATATTTTCGGTTTTTATTGATCAGAAAAGTCAAGATATTTATCACCTTGGGATCTGGAAACTTTTTTAGTACTTGCTGATATTTTGTAGGACATATAATTGATCTAATCAGACAAGAACCATTAGTTGCAGCCATAGCAGATACGTAGTTTTTGATTGAGGCTCTTAGTTGAGTATTTTAGAACAATCTGGAGCAAGGAGGACAGAAGGACGATTCAACCTGACTACAGTTACCTCGATTACACCCACAGCTCCCAGCAGACACACACACTCACACACACTGTATACACACACAGCTCCTCAACGTTTATCAGGTCAAACACTGGTGATGAGACATTTTCCCCTCAGTCTTCCCATCTTGCAACACGTGACTTCCCCTTGGTCTGCCTGTTACAGTTTGCCCCGTTTATTCCTGAACCCAAATAAGACTGCAAACTATGGAGTGCAAAGGCCTGCATCCTTAATGACTTGTGTAATAAATGATTCAGGCCCTGAGGCTTTTGAGAACAAGCGAGGAACAAGCTAAAGTGAACAGAAGAAGAGGGAGGAAAGAAAGGAGAGAGGAGTTAAAGATATTGGATGAAAGGTTAAGAAGGAGACATAAAACAGAGTGAGGGAGGAGGAGAGACTGGAGCAAAGGTATGAGGGGCTCAGATGAGGAAGAGAAAAAAGAGGGCAGGCGATGGAGGGCAAGATGGATCAGACAGAAAGTAATGGAGAGAGGGACTGAGATACAAGCTTTCAGGTTTAATCTGCAGAGACCCAGCCGGGAAAATACAAAAAGATACATTACCTACAGTATCTAAAAATGACCCAGTAAGCACCAAAAAAGCTCAAGCTCCATTCTTAGCATCATCAAAGAGAAAAAAAACAGTAGTTATTGTATGTAAAACACATGGTGCAGCAGAGTACAGTAAATAAATCATGCTTTTTCTGCTCCCCTCAGCAGAACAACAGCACGCACCGCTCTGCTACGTCGTCACGAATTACATGAAAAAGTAATGGCAATTAAAGCATGCAAATAACTCAAAGCTCCAACAGAAGTGTCAGTGTTGATTTAGCACAAACTGTCACATCAGAATCTGTCGGCAGAGACAAAAAAAACACCAAGAAGGCAGCTCTATGTGCAGTAGAACCTGTGATAGATGCTTTCTGAACTATTTGGGGTGCTGCCTCCAGAGGGTTTTACAGTGGAGGCAGCAAGAGGACAATTAAAGTACATCCCCCGAAATGTGCACATGGTTCTCCCGTATCGTCTCGCATCGAGACCTTGAGAGGAGGCAGAGTGCACATTGATGCTCCTGGCCTTTTAGGAAGCATGGGACAACAGAGGGGGAGGAGGAGTGGGCGGAGGGAGGGAGGATTGTTGCTTGCATGCATCCCGCCGAGCCGTCTCCAGATGAGTACTTCAACAAGCTCGATGTGACAACAGCTCTCTGTGTACGCTCGCTGCTGAACGAAAAAGCCTTCAGCCTTAAGTCTGAAAACTAAGTTCTGTTTAACCTCAACATTCCAGTAGCAGTATTGTAGAGCTGAGCAGAAAGTCAATATGATATCTAACTATTAGTGACATAAGATTCAATATCGTCCGGAATCATATTACTGTAATATCAAGATATATGTTAGTGGTTGTCTTTTCCTGGTCTTTAAAGATACGTTAGAGTTAAGAGATAACATTTCTGAGCGTTCAGAGTGAGAGTCCAATAACAAACAGTGAATTATTCTACTTCTTTAGTCATTATATATTGATACTGAGCCATTTGTTACGAGTGTCATTATTTGGGTTTGTTGCCCAATGCTAACTCCCATCTAGTTATGTTGTCTCTAAACTGCTTTCGTGATATAAGATTACATATACAGTACTATCCTTTATCCACCCTTAAAGAATCTCTATGTAACTTTTGCTGAACACATTGAATTTCCTTTCATTTACAAAGATTCTCTTAAAGGTCCAGTGTGTAAGATCTGGCAGTATCTAGCAGTGAGGTGAGGAGATTGCGACCAACTGAAGCCTCTCCCGTGCGCCAAGCATGTTGGAGAGCTACTTTGGCCGACGCGAAAACGTGAATGGCCCTCTCTAGAGCCATTTGGAGCAGAGCCAAGTGCGTACAGTGTTTGTGTGTACGTGGGAAGTGAGTGTTGAAGCAAGAGAGAGAGAGCGATGGCGACGGAAGCGAGTAACCTTATCGACTCTGGCCCAAACAGGAAAAGTTTAGTTTGTCAGTTCTGGGCTACTGTAGAAACATGGCGACTTGCTCTGTGAATAGGACCTGCTCCCTATGTAGATATAAGCGGCTCACTCTAAGATAACAAAAACACAACAATTCTTATTTTCAGGTGATTATGAAGAAAACATACTTATTAATATTATATTCCATTTCTGCCAATAGATCCCCCTAAATGTTACACACTGGTCCTTTAAGTCAGTTTCTTTAAAGATATCAAAATAAAGCAATCTGACTGAGAACAAGTCAAATGGGACAACAAACAGGAATCGGCACGTGTCTCCAAGTGTTTAAGAGTTGTTGTATTTTGTGATAAAACCACTGATCTGTGACAGCTAAAACATTTAACAATAACACAAGTAGAGAAGTGCCATAAAGTCAGCAAGCCTAGTAATGTCAGTTACACAGCAATATAAGCTAACTTTAGCTAGTCTTGCTTTAAGGTTTCGCATCAAAGTTGGTGTATGTGCAGGATAGCCTCCTTTTTAAATAAATGTAAATGAAAGCTACAATGTTTTATTAATTTATTCTATGGTTTTCACTTCAATCGTCGCAGAACTGTAGCTGAAACGGAGGCTTTTTTTAACTCATTGCACATTTAGGTACAGTTCATAAATAGGACAGTAGCTGTAATAGTTCATACGAAGGTCTGACCACAACTTTACTGTATGTTTAATAGTTGGTTGTACTTTGTGGTGCTGCAACGGAAGCTGCCATTGTCGTGCAGTCTTTTTACATGAATTAAATATTGTTGAGCAAGTGCAGCGGTGAGATACAGTATCTAGTTTTTCCACACTGACTGGACTACACCAGCGTCTTGTTACTGCTGTGCTGCGTTCCTTTTGCAACTTCTTCTTTCTGCATATCAGTGCCAGCCTCACTAAACATTCCTCTGTTTCACATGCTTTTACTGTGTAATCTCTCATCCACTCCTTGACTCCAGTGAAAGCCCAATGACTTATTCATGCTGATGGATTTTCCCTGTATACGGCCTGATCCGTCTTTTCCCACTGTCAGCTCTTACTGGATGTAACCCAGTGGGTCCCGCAGCACCCTGCTACATGCCTGAGTCATGGCACTGCCAGTGCTACCTGTCCTGCAGCCATGACGCCACGTCTTTATTAACAGGCCTGTCCAGGAGATGAAACACCGCCGCTGTCGGCTTTGTTTACACGCTCCCTCACCTCAAGACAAGATGAATTGTCTGAGCTTTTAGTAAATGGACTCACATTCTGCAACAGCTACACATGAGATTAATACAAATTAGAGGCTGTCGAGTTTTCTTGATGCTGTAAAGGGCAAAATATACCAGTATTTTAACTCGTATGGATTAAAGGGGAGCTCCACAAAAGCCTGTTTACAGGTGTTGGAGAGCACTATTGTAAATGTGAAAAAAAAGTTGTACAGGCTAAAGCCTTTTGTGGCTTCAGAGGGAGCTGTGTGAAATCTGATAGACTGACTCAAGTGATGTAGCTTGAGTCAGTTGGGGCTGAAGACTACAAGTTTGAAAATTAAAGAATCTTGGGTTGCGTAGTTAGAAAGTAGTGAGTTTACCAGACCTCTGTAGCCCGCTCCTCATCTCTGCTTGAGGCTAGCGGCTAGAGGTTGCATTTGCTACTAGCAAAACACAGCTGTGTCTAGAAGGTAACCCCCAGGTTGCAAAACTCTCGTAGGATGGTCAAGGTTAGGCATTGGTTAAGGTTAGCCATTGACCCCGACTGGTTAAGGTTAGGCAATGACCCCGACTGGTTAAGGTTAGGCAATGACCCCGACTGGTTAAGGTTAGGCATTGACCTCAAATGGTTAAGGTTAGGCATTGACCCTGAATGGTTAAGGTTAGGCATTGACCCCAGCTGGTTAAGGTTAGGCATTGACCCCGAATGGTTAAGGTTAGGATAGGTCGTCGGGCAGCGAGTCTCGGAAGAGTTTTTGCACGTTTTCACAACTTGGGGGTTACCTTTTAGACACGACTGCAAAACGCACCAGAATCTCCGACCAAACTGTCAGCGGTCGAGTTGAATTATGGGTCATGTAGGCGCCAGGTTTTAACAGAGAAGAAGAGAAGAAAGCGTGGAATAAAAAAAGAAGATATCTCTGGTTTTGCTGCATCGATTTTGTTACTGTCCATCATGAGTAAGACAATCTTACAGGAGTGCAGTGTTAAATCAGGAGTACTCTTTTATAAGAAGATGCAAAAGGGGCACATGAACTGCAAAAAAACTGCTTAAAGAACATAAATTCACAATAATTCGAGGGTCAAACTCAGAGAGATTGTATTTTAAACAGTAAACAGGGGAAGATCAAGGGCCCAAAAACTTGACGGGGAAAGCTAAAAGGTTAAAGGTCAACGTCACAAAAAACAACTAGAACAGATGGAGAAAAAAAAAACACTTTTTCAACCCTCGCACTCAACGCCAATGAGTGTGTCAAATCCAAGTAAGACATAAGAAAACTGATGAATGATTGAAATCAATAAGCAAACACTGTTTTCTCTCTCTTTCTGTATTTATTACTTTTTTTTTGTTATCGTTGTTCTGTCGAACTTCATTCTGCTGCAGTCTTGACCCAGATCTCCCAAATACCGGGTAAACAAAAAGTAAATAAAATTTCATGACATCCAATTGGTGGATCAATACACTTGGCTCTGAAAAACCACTCTAATTTGGTAAAGCTTCAGAAGTTTCACGTCACGTATCAGTTGACTCTGCAGTCTTCAGAATCAGTCTATACTTGAAATCTAGCAGAGGCAGAAAAAAAGCATGTTTCCCTCTCTGTTCCTGCATCGTCTCTTCCATTTTCTTCCTCTCACTAATGCACTCCTGTCATCAGGGAGTTGGATAGCATAGTGCAAGCTAAGAAAAATCCACAGTGACGGCAGACCTCTCTCTTAAAGCCTTAATAACGCAGGCAGGGAGAAGTTAAACCGCCAGAGAAATTGATTCTTTTTTAACACCGCCAACGCAATCGTTCAGGGAAAAAAGGAGGTTCGGATCAAAACACACTTATGCTGTGTTCTTTGGAACAGTTTGTGAAGGGTAAGGGCCATATGGAGAGTAGGCAACAAGCTAAAATGATGAATATGTTTGTTATTTTAAAGAAGAGGGAGAAGATAAGAGTGCATAATACTACCTTTGGAGGGAAAAAAAAAACATCACAACCTTTTTAGGAGTTTGCCTATGAATTATTCAAAGTCAAGTCAGTGAACAATTGGGGCAGAGCCCCGGCTTCCTGAAAATAAATAAATTACAACCCTATACGTTCAATAAAAGGGCCACCGCTTTGAAAGCTCAGCTTTTTGCTGCTACCTTTTTCCAGTTCTCACAACAGGAAGACAAACTAACACTTGCTCACATCACAGCCGAACCTCCGTCCTGGCCTAAACACAAACACAAGTTTGGAAAGGGAGGGGCACGATTGGAAAAGTGTTACCTCGCTCCGTCTCATCAGTGAGGCAGGACAGGATGGGCAAACTCTCTCTCTCAAACACACACAGATGCACAAACACACACACAGCTCTTCCAATCAGGACCCCTGTACCTTGCAACTGCCTGAAGCGTCCATCCAGGATGGAGTTGAAACAGATGTTGGAGGTGCTGTAACTCAGCCAGCGCGCCCGCTTCATACTTTTAGCGGAGGAGGAAGAGGAGGAGAGGAGGGCGGGGGCAGGGTGAGGGTGAGAGGGCCGCTGGCGTCTGGGGGTGCAGGAGGAGGACGAGGAAGAGGACGAAGAGAAGGGGGAGAGTCCCGCGGGCGCCACGGCGAGCGGGACGTGCAGGAGGGTGCCGTTCCTCTCCGGGTGGTGTTCAGGCTCCTGCTGCTTCCTGCTGCCGCTGCTGCTTCCCCTCGCCGTCTTCCTGCTTTCAGCTCTCTGGGCCCGGTGGACCGGCGGGGTGCTCCTGCTCCGGCTCATGCTCATGCCGACCCGAACGGGAGCCTCTCTCTCTGCCGGGGCATAGGGCCGGCTGGCAGCCTCCTTGGTCCCACCGCTGCTGCTCCGGATGGATGTGGTCTCCCTGCTGCTGGCCTTCAGGCTGATCTTGACCTCCCGTAGCCGCGGTTGGCTGACAGGGGCAGCGCGCAGCAGGCACGGGCTGCTCATCTTGACCCCCGAACAACAACAACAACGCCGCCTGGAGCCAGCAGAGGAGCTTGGCACTCCACGTCTCTCCTCTTCTCTGTCTCTTGGCTCTCTGTCCTCCTTTCCAGATCCCTCTCGTGTTCACTCCTGCTCGCTCCCCCCCTCCCTCCCTCCCTCCCTCCCTCCTTCCTTCTTCTTCCTCCTTTCTCACTCTCTTCTCACTGCTGCCGCGATGTTGCTATGCCTCCACTCTCAGGCGGCACAACGGCTCAGGCAGCCTTCAGTTCAATTCAGAGTGGTTTCTCTAGCCCCATCCATGCATACAATATGTTTCAGTGCGTCCACGTGCTCACAAGGCTACCTCCCTCTACCCAGCACTCCCACACAGTCGTGACATCACTGAATGTGTATTTCCTGTGCCAATAATCCAGCATGAAACTGTCTATTGCCTGTGGAACGTGTCTTTTTAAGATTTATGTAAGGACCAGTAAATGGATGGATATTCAATATGTTATGTATGTGCTTTGAAGGCATGCTGGGTGCATATTTCTGAGTTCACAAGCTGTAAATCAGCAGCGGGCGTCATTCAGAGCCTCTCTCATCTCCTGCCTCTCTCTTGACTTTCCTCCCTCTTTCTACAGTACCACTCTCTCTCTCTCTCTCTCTCTCTCTCTCTCTCTCTCTCTCTCTCTCTCTCTCTCTCTCTCTCTCTCTCTCTCTCTCTCTCTCTCTCTCTCTCTCTCTCTCTCTCTCTCTCTCTCTCTCTCTCTCTCTCTCTCTCTCTCTCTCTCTCTCTCTCTCTCTCTCTCTAACAGGAAACACTGATTGCATTACAGAAACATCAGTGCAGCAGCACTCTAACACAATATCACCAACACCCACACAGAAGCCTTCATCATTTAAAGAGACAGAAAGAGACAGCAACAAAAATGATGAGAGCACTGCCAGATAAACGGTCTGGACGCGACTTTAAATATTTCGGCCACCCAGATGTTGGGCTGGATATCTAACCTCAATACGTTATGTGATTTTTACAGACCGAAATCTGTGCATAGCATCGAATGTTCAAATCAGACAGTTCTCAAACTTTGTAATTCTTAAGACTTTCATTATATCAAACCCCATTTGGGGTTAGGGTTAGGGGGTTAGGGGGTAGCAATTCAATGTACTTGCATTCTGTAACTCTATTTCAGTCAGGCACACTTACATCAAAGCATTGGCTATTTACAGAAAATGGTTATAAAGTTTTTGGCAGGAAAAGGCTCTGCTCTTCGAGGTAAAACTACTCCCCCCCCGAACAAATATTAAGTGCTCGGTATCATTTCCTAAAAAAGCTGGGCACTGTGGTTTTTAGCAAACATTACTCAAACAGGAGTAAATTGTTTTTTTGTTGGGGACTATTTTCAGCTGCAGATTAATACACATTTGGAGCTCTAGTGAGTATTATTAACGGCAGCAGGATTGGCACATAGGAGAAGTTTACCTTCAAAGTTTAGCTAGGTTTGTTGCCTAAACCTAAGGAGATTTCTGGCAGAAAGCCCTGAAGGCAAACTTCCCATGTGTACAGGATTGTGGGTGTTCATGAGATCAACTAAAAATAAACTACAATGCCCATGTTCATGGTAATGAAGGGGCATGACTTATTGATGGCTTATTGATGTGTTTTTTAGGACAACAATGGAGCTCTATGGCACAAAGAAATAAGCTATATCAGGTTTTTGCTACACAGGCAGTACTTGTTGGACGGATCAATTCATTGTTGGTTTTGGTCTTTTCGTGTGATTGTTTATCCCATAAATTCAAATCAAAAGTTTGTAAAATTTTACTTATTTTATATCAGCAATGTTCTTGTATAGCTGCTTGCGTATAGATATGTACCTCCTTTTGCTAAATTAAACTAGAGACCATCTTGCGATGCAATCACACCAGCTGCGACGCCAAATGTTCCTACCCCCCTACTTCTGGCACCCTTGCTCAGACCACACCTATCTCTGAACTCAAGCCTCATTTTGATCCCGAACTACACACCTGTAAAGTTTGGTGACTGCATCTTGCACAGTTGTGACACTATCGCGATGACATTATCTGTAGAACTTAAAATGCTCAAAACCACTTCTGTGGTAGTTCGTGCTACAGTAGGTGTCTCCAGGACAACATTTTGCCATGATGACACACATACACAGACTCACAAGGTGAAAAAAAATACCAGCGTCGCTGTCGTGGCTGGTAAAAAGGGGTTCGTAGAAACACAAGTTTGCATTTTACAAATTAAGGTATCAAAAATGTTTTGCTGTCCATATCGAAACTCGGGCATCACATCCGTATATCAGTGCTACCCAGAAGTCCCTTCTCCACAGAGCTGAATTCTTATTTTACTACCTTGCGGCGGACCCCTCTTGTGTCTACAGCTTTACGGATATGAACATGGTGTGACCCTCAACTCCCCGTTTCTGTTACGCTTCCTTCCACCGCAGAAACACTGCTATTTTAAAACCCCAAGCAGCCGCCCCACAGGTGGAGCCACGGCTTTCCAGCTCAGCCTGAAATGCCAGAGATCTGTGCTATGGGGAGGCAGACGGGCAGGGCAGCTGTCCAGATCGGTCAGACGGTGGACATTCGGGGAATGTGCAAGCGATCCCAGTTACTTGCAGAGGGGGCGGAGTGGTGTCAGGGCTCAGCTGTTGGGGGGGGTGTGACACCACGAGTAACATGTGCACACACAACAACACCTGCAGAGCTCTAGCTGAGAGCTCTGGAGTAAAATCAAGGGTCACCTGGAGTGTGATTTTGTAATTCTTTGACTAAATCTAAGTGGAGGTCAGTGACACAACCAAGCCCGTTCAAACCTGCCAAAGTTAAACAACAGACTCCCATTATAGCTCACCCTCTCTGCCCTTCCCACGCTCTAAAAAAGACACTGTCATCTCAAAAATGTGTCCCACAAATGCCTCAGAGAGGACACAGCCTGTTTACTATGCATGCACTCACCTGCGAGGGCCTTGATGCGCGAGCGCTCAAAGAGCCTGGCAGAGCTGTTGTCATTGTCTATCTCGTCGTCAGTGAGGTCGAAGCGGGTGTTGATGCGACTGTACTGCTGCGTGATCTCCGCATTGTCAAAGTCCACGGTGGAAGTCATGGCGGTAGCCAGCGTGGCAAGCGGGTGACGGGACGGCAGGTGGCGTCCTCAGGTGGTCTGGGTGTCTATAGGGAAATGAGTGGAGGGGACGAAATGACAGGATGGACCTTGAATACTGGAGGTAGTCTGAAAGAGAGGGGAAAGACACACAGTAGAGGTGTTATTATAATTAACTGGGGTTCAGCACTCACCTGACTGAAACTGAGACTACTTTACTAATATTTACATATTCATAGATTCTGGATTTTTCAATGATGGAGAAGGAGTCAAAGTAATTTAACTTTTTTGTGGAAAATATATATATATATAACATATCAGACACACATTATTAATTCAAGCAGAATGCTGTATGGTATGGTTGCAATGATTAGTGCAACATTTCAGATGATTAATTAATGGTTCCACCAAAGCAATTGTGAGAATTTGCTGCTTTTCCTTGGCCTACATTACAGTAAGTTTGGGTTTTAGACTGTTAAACAAGACATTTAATGACATTACCTTGGCCTTGAAGACATCATAATGGACATTTTTCACTGTTTTCTAATATTTTAAAGACCAATCAATTACTCAAGAAAATAATCAGCAGATTAATCGATAATTCAAATAATTATTTGTAGCTCCAGTGTACTGTAGGGACAAAACAGGAAAATGAGTCTGACTTGTGAAGCCTGCTTTCTCTGTAGGAGCACTGTCTCGCTGCAATTTAGTTTGTATTTTGGTTTTAAGTTTCAATTTATAAACCCCGTTGAGGAGGGGCTGTATCTATACCTGGCAATTTGAAGAAATCTGTGTGATCTCAGATGGTGGTACAGGTATATTTTTACACGCCTATCATAGCTTTCAAATTGGCCCCAATAGCTCTGTGCCCCCTCACAATCTCCATTTTGTGCGTGTCACTTTGCTCAACCGTCACCCTGCTGCAGTGTGTCTGCGTATTCTTTGTGTGGAATGGAGGGTTGAAGGGTAGCAGCTCAGATAGCTCTCTATCTGGGTGCAGCATAGCTCTCTTATCGTGTCACACAGGGGGAGGGCAACCCCTCCGCGCTGCAGAACACGACAAAACCACCTACTTTTAAATGATGCGGCTCACGTAGTTTGAACTTGCGAGTGTGTTTCCGTTGGTGGGTATTTGTGAGAATAAGCGCGTGAGGTGAAATGAGGCGGGAAACACAACTTGTGTAGATACTGTAGTACAGAAAGATGAAGAAAAATGAACATAACAGCCATGTGGCACTACTACAGTTGCTGAATACCACACATTTTTGGAATATTTTTCATGTCAGAGATTTAAGTGATGACATTAAAACTACAACTAGGGCTGCACAATTAATCAATTTTATCAAAATCGCAATAGGACATTCGACAATTTTCAAATCGCAGGAGGCGCAATATTTGTTAAAGACGAAATGTGTGTAAAAATACCATTTTAAATTAAATATTGTCATGCTGCAGAGATGTCCCGACCTACACATCATATTCTGCAGACTTAAGAAAAACTCTTTGAATGGTACAGATCCCCGATTTCCCGCAAAAATCACGCCATAATCATTTAAATGTTTTTCAATGAAAATTACAATAATTGTGTAAACATTATCATTCCCTCTAATATCGCAAATCATATCACAATTGCAATTAGAGATATTATTAGATACTTTTTTCAAAATCGTTCAGCCCTAACTACAATTAGAGATAAGGTAAACAGTCTGCATTTATTCTACTGTATATTTATGCTTTTACAATGGTGGAAAGAAACCAAAAGTGGAATATTTGCCTCTGAATTATGGTTGAGTAAAGTAGCAGAAAATGGAAATACTCGAGTAAAGTACAGGTGCCTCAAAATTGTACTAAAATGTACTTTCCATCACTGCTGACATGACTTCACTACAGAGAGGAGAAGAGGCCCTCAGTGATGCACAATGACGGCACCCTACAGGTCTCCCTCCTCCTCCTCCCGCTCAGTATCAGTCCTCTGCAGAGGGCTCTTATCAGCCCGGGAATGCTCCACCCACCACTGGGGATCCCCTTATCACCTCACACACAACCTGTACAGGGCCGCTGCACAACACACTCAGACTGCACGAACCCTCTTTACACGCCGCGCAAACCCGTATCCACAAACCGTCAGCTGTTTACAAAAACCTCTAAGACTCTAATCGTGTCCAAGGGCTGACTGACTGCTTGCTTCCACACACAAACCGCGGCAAATTAGGTGTGTGAGCTGGGACTTCACTCATGCTGTACTAGGCTCCATTTAGAGCCGTATTAAAGGCAAGCTGGCCTCCTACTTATAGACGGCACTGTGACGGAAAGTTCACTGCCTGCCACAGCAAGTGTGTGTCTGTCAATAGTGAGGTGTCCTCTTGTGGTGTCCTTGAGCAGGAGACAGAACTCTTACATACCGCACTCACAGTAGGTCACCCTGTCAGCTAGAAGTTCCTGTAATGCAGAATAAAAGTCTAAAAATAAGATGAAATCACTGTAATTATAGTGCCGACTGAGCAATTGTAACAGTATGCAAATGCTTAAAGTGCTTTGTGCACATGCAGATCTCTAAAAATCAGCACAGTCATTACTGAAAATTACAGTTTCTATTACAGCTGTAACTAACAATTGTGTTCATTATTGACTAAACTTACAATTAAATGTATTCCTACAACGATTAATCAATTAGTTTCAACAGAAAGGTAATCTGCAACAATTTTTAAGCAAAAATACCAAAAGAATTGCTGATTCCAGCTTCTGAAATGTGAAGTTTCACTGCTGGTCTTTGTCTTATTTGATATTTAATTGAATGTCTTTGAGTTTTGGACTGTTGATTGGACAAAACAAGAAACCGGAAGACTTCTTCGTCTTTAGCACTGAAAAATTCAGATTTTTCTGAGGATTTTTCACAATTTATTATAACAATCTCCTGCAGTTGCAGGCCTAATTAAGTGACCAATTGGTAAGTCTATAAAATGTAAAATAATGATAAATTATAAGTCCAATTAACAGTCTAAAAGCCAAAGATATGCAAATTACAATAGTATCAAGTAGAAAAAGCAGCAAATCCTCACATTTAAGAGGCTTAAAACAGTGAATGTTCCTTTTTCACGATAAAGGACTAAAACGATTATAGATTATCAACATTTTGACAATTAATATTCTGACCAGCTGTTTAATAACTAATCCATTCAACACAAGTTTCTACATGTCTGAATTTCACAGAGCTAAACACACCGACACATAAATGATGTAATCGTAGTACAAGTCATGTTATCGTTGTTAAAACTATGAGGTATTGGGCATAAGTTTGATATGAGGCGGATACAAATAGACTTAAGTTCTTATTGGCCTATAAGACAAATTATATAATACTTTGGCAGCTGCCTCGTATTGCTTTCTATCACCTCTAGATAAAGACCTCAGCACATGGTCTGGTATTTCATCATTTTTGTGGCTGCACATTGTGAGATGATGACTAAGAAGCACTGGATAGTATAAATGTCAAGAGGGATGATTAAAATGTCGGCTGGAATTTCTCAAGATATTCAAGTGCTGCTAGATTAAAAAAAACATTTCTTTTTATCAAAACTCATGTTGCACTATTGTAATTATTGTAATGTTTTTTGTGGATGCAGCTCTGCACATAAAGTTTGGGGGAAATGGTTAAAAGGTGTGAATGAGATTTTTACTCTTAAGATTTTCTGAGTTAGAATATTAACAAAACAATCCGTTGTTTTCTGAGGTGTGAAAAAACGTTACTTTAATGATAGCCTTTCCGCTGTTTGTGATTTTAATAGACTGCACCCGTTCCCCTCTTTTGTTGTTACTGCAAAACTACACTGTAAACAAATACGTAAACATCAAATCAGCACCTGAGATGAATAATGACTCTGGAAATGATGCTCCCAGCTGTAAGTAAGCTCTGTGTTGACGCATGCACAACACATTAGCTGGCTAGGACGAGTGAGCACATTATTCTGAGCAGCATGGAGTCAGATGGAGAGGATGAAATAAGAGATGGGTGTGGTCAAGATGTGTGACCTGCGGTGTGTGTGTATGAAACTGTAGCAGCAACTGGACTGAGGAGAGGGAGGCCTTTGGTCCAGCAGTGAGTAAATCTGAGACATAAACACAAAGTGGACAGAGATCAATATGGAAGGAGAGGAGGAAGGGAAGGGGGGGGGGCTGGTTATTGGACTGAGTTACCATCTAAGTCTGCAGCTCTAAAATGCTCCTCAAACTGCCAATAACAACATCAAACTAACTATGCACTTTAACAAAGATATGAGAGAAAACACATGGGGGAAGCTGAGCATAAAAACACTGTTCAGCATAATCCATACTGTACATTGATTATGTACACAAGCTGTGAGAAAAAAACAGTTCCTTTTGTTGTGGTCAATAATGTTTTGACTGCAACAATACTGAGCCTGGTTATAAGGAATCGATAGTAAACTATTCCTGGAGTGTGTTTACACAAAAGTCCCAGCTGGTCCAGACATGGCGACACACTCACACACTTGTCCTTTTAAGGGGAATGAGGGGGAACGTCTCTTTTGCTCAGAGGAACAATTTATTTCTTTGTTGTTTCAGAGGCCACAACGCTGTTTCCGATCAAGGAGGGAATAAGCCCTGTCAGGTGATTTAAGAAAGAAAAGGAGAGGATATATGCCATGGTGGAAAGTACATGGGCTTAGGTTAATAACAGTGGTGGAATGTAACTAAGTGCATCTACTCAAATCCTGTAGTTGAGTACAAATTTGAGGTACCTGTACTTGAGTATTACCATTTATGTTGCATTATAATTCTACTCTACTACATTTGAGAGGGAAATATTGTACTTTTTACTCCATTACATTCATTTGACAGCCTTAGTTACTAGCTACTTCACAGATTAAGATTTTATATAAAAAACACAACAGGGTTTAACATATTACAGATTAAACTATCCCCAAAGTGTATAAAATACTTAAAATACATAAATCAGCTCCACCTTGACCAACTACAACAGTAAATTCTATTTACATTAATGTATCAGTAGTAATACTAATAATCAAACAAGATAATAAACAATAGCGTAACTTTTTTTTTTTTTTAAACAATTTTCAGTACTTTCATGTTGATACTTTAAAGTACATTTAGCTAATTGTGGACTTTTAGTAAGGTGCCAATTGCTGTTCAGGACATTTTATATATAATTGAGTTTTTTTTGCAGTAAAGCCACTTTTTCCTCAAGTATCTAAATACTTTCTCAACCACAACTTTTGGAGAGCGCACTTCTCGCAGTGACATCATTGTATGCATTTCCAACAACTAGCTGCTAGCTAAGTACCAATTTGAGGTACCTGTACTCGAGTATTTCCATTTATGCAGCGGTTATACTTCTACTCTACTACATTCCAGAGGAAAATGTTGTACTTTTTTACTTCAATACATTAATTTGACAGCTTTAGTCACAGAACTAGCAACTTCACAGATTCAAAGATTAGAGACAATTTTTGGAGAGCGGCTTCTCACGCACGAACATGCGTAGTGACGTCATTATACGCATTTCCAAGGATTTAGCTGGCGTTGCTAGCTTAAAAAGATAACAACTGATAGGCTAACTCGACATATAACGTTTGCTTAACTAAAACTAAAAAAAAAGTGAGTAATTTTAATAAACTGGCAGAGCATATTAATTTTAAATAATTCGTGTGAAAGCTTTTTTTTTTTTTTAAAAACGACGTCATTGTTCAACATGGCAGGCCAAGTCCAACAGGTGGTTTGGAGGAAACTTTTAACTCCACTACAAACAATTGCAAACAATAGCAGCCTAAGTGGAAGGAGCGCCGTTCAGTGACAGCTGACACAAACTATTTGGCCAAAGATCAATCATTTCATTAAACAATTGGAGCAACTAGCTCTGCTTTCAATTTACTCTTACTTTGCTTCTGGATGTTGTCCTGTCCGAGAGTGTTTATGTTGAGTCTTCTCCCTGCCAATAAAGCAATTATAATCCCATTGAAGCAGCGGCAGCGGGGGTCCTGGTCAGAGCGGACGGAGGTCTCCACCGTGGACGAGGGAAAGGGGCTGAAGGCGCCGTGCGCTCCACGGTCATTCCCGAAAGCCAGAGACTGACCCACCCTGCCGGGTTAAAAATAAAGTGGGCGCATCCAGTGAGTACATGATCTGTGCGCGCAGGGGACGGACATTCCTGACAAGAGCCGGTGACTCTACATGGCAGAGACACTTCTGATCTCTTGGTACACCCCCCCGGTACACTCCCTCCCCCCCCCCCCACAGACCACTCCACCCCGCCCAGACTGGGCTCTAATCTCACACACACAACACCCACAGAGACCCCTCAGAAATGTCACCTCCACTGCTGCTTCTGCGTGCCATTCACATGCAGTACAGTACAGAGAGGAGAGAGAGGCCTGCACATGGAAACAAGTCCTGGAGAAAGATCCTCACATTACAAAGCATGTACCATCAGTAACAAACTCTGTGAAAACACCTGTTAGATCATCTGACATCAGAGGTGGGAGGTAACTGTGCTTGAATATTTACATTTTATGCTACTTTATACTTCTATTCCACTACATTTTAGACAGAAACATTGTACTGATATAGTTACTTAACATAAAAAAAAAAAACATAGGCCTGTAAACTTAAAAAATAAAATAAATATATATAAAATAAAAAGCAGTTAAACTCTTGTCAGGATTCATGTCTATGAGCTGTTAGCAGTTCCACAAAAAAAAGTGATGCCCCATCAGATGTCATTTAAATAGAGGTAAGATTATCCACAAAGAAACAAACATTAGAGAAAAGTTACAAAAATATTCTGACTAATAAAAACTAAATATTTCTAAAAAGGTGTAGACCACTTTGAATAAGGGCTAGGTATCGTTTAACATCTTTTATATAACAGTGCTGATACAATTCCTTAATATTGATACCCAAAAAAAGAATACTTTTTCCATTTTAACAAAATAAGACAAAACTTCTCAAATATGAATAACTAGACTTACCGCCTCGCGGCACGTATGCCTCCTCCATCCGGTCAAGTTGCAGTTTACGTCCATGTCTTTCCAAAATGTCATCACTTCACCATTTTATCCTGTTAGACATTTGTGTGAAATTATCATAATTAGCATATCAATTCTTGAGTTATGGCCGAAAATGTGCTTTGTGAGGTCAGAATGACCTTTGACCTCGAAATTCTAATCAGTTCATCCTTGAGACCAAGTGGACGTTTGTGCCAAATTCGACAAAAATTCGATCAAAGCGTTTCCGGGATATCACGAGAATGGGACGGACGTGAGGTCGCCCATGACCTTGACCTTTGACCATCAAAATCTGATCGGTTCATCTTTGAGTCCAAGTGGACGTGCGTGACAAATTTGAAGAAATGGTACGAACGGACGAACGGAGGGACGGACAGACAACCTGAAAACATAATGCCTCCAGCTGCTCCGGCCTCAGCTGTCGCCGGTGGGGAGGCCCGAGAAAAGCATTGAGTAAGTAAAATAGGGAAAGAAGAGTACAAATCTGAGCAAGCATTCACTGTCAGCTTTTGGTACATGATAGTTTTTGATACTCCAGACACATTTAAATCAGCACTAAAGATACAGAGGTTCAATATCCAAGTCTACTTAGACTAATTGCAAATTATTCAATTAAGGAATTTAAGATTCTGATATACTGTTGACACTTAGGGATAATTATGGGAACAGGTCTTCACACAAACAGATGATTAAAAGAACTGGGAAAACAACAATTCACTTTAAATATGTATTGTATTCATAAAAAAATGGCCAAACACACGGGCCACACAACATCTCATTAGCAACAGGAAGCAGGGTGTTTAGAATAAAATACATTTACAACACATCTTCAAAACATAAATAAACAATGCTTTTTACAAAATGAAATAAAAAATATATATCAGTACAAAAGGTTGTGACCATGTTCCTTCACTATGTGTCTTCAATATTTGTATCTCCTTCTCTTTGGTTCCCCCGGGAACATCTTTAGTCACAAACTGAGCGCTGCCAAAACAGCCCTGAACCTTCAACTACGGTAAATAATATGGCTTCATATGTGGATACGGCTGACCCGGCTTTGACTGAGAACAGTCCTGCCTTTGATCAGCATCTGCATAGCTTCAACACTGTACAAACAAAAACAAAATCACTTTTTAATACGCAACATTAATAAATGCATTAACAGTTTTGTGCAAGAAGCTGTAAACACAGCACCGTGCTCTGCTCGTAAAATATAACCCCATCACATCTATAAAACACATTCAACAGCATTTCAAACAGAAGGAAAGAGGAACTAAATAAATACGATATACCTCAGAAACAGGTGAGAACTAAAGGCCTTAAAACTCAGCTTATGTAGATTCGGGGTACCATATTGTGTCCATATCTTACTGCAGCTTTAATAATGAAATAAAGGGAGGTCAGAGGTCAAGGTCAGCTACAGAGCATCATCCCTAAATCTTCAGTATCATGCTCAAGGACACTTCACTTGACACAGGAACTTGAATCAGAGAGATTTGGTTCTCTGGTTCAAGCCCCTCTCTGCCTTCTTGCCCTTTGACATTTTATATCCAAAAAGTTCTCAACTTTCCAACTCACCAAAACTACAAAACTGTTTTTAAACTGTTTGGCTTCCTGCAGCGACAGAGTGCTGCTGAGTGGTTTCAAATGTGCAGTGCTACCTACATGACAAATAATGGCTGAAGAGTAACTAAATTATTCTTAGGATTCCTTCAATACACCACCTTACTATTCAACACATAGCTTACAGTAGGGACTGTACAAAAATTAATGGGGTAGTTGGAACTTATATTTCACTTTGTCAAAAAAAACCTTAAACAACATTTTCTCCACTGTTGTCGGAGTTTAGAAGCTCCACAAACTGCCGGCACAGCTAGCTAGCTGCTGCCGGGATCGCCACCTCTCCACCCGGGCATTCACTCACACAGACCCCGCTATGAGCTGGAGCTCTCTCAAGAGACCGGTCTCGTAGACGAGGGGCTTTTATTTCCTTGTTGACGGAGAGGGGAGGGGGGGGGGGGGGGGTAGCTCGCCGGAGAGCCACAGAGCAGCAGAGAGGGGAGGGAAAGAGAGAGATACCTGCTGAGACAACACGACCCTTTTTAACATTACTCTAATATCTGGAGGGAGATCAGTCCACTCGTTTGTTGCTGTAACTGAAAAAGCAGTTTGAGTAACGTAAATTTTGTTCGGCAATGTTTTCTATCCGCCGTCTCCCCTCGTTGATAATCCTGTTTGTCTGACTTCACTTTGAGCTGTTAGAATAAATAGTTTAAACCTGCAGTATCTTATAAAGTAAACTAACAGAACATAAACAACTAAATTAAAAAAAGTGTGTTTTTATTTTAGCTATTTATGTAGCTATTAAGTATATGGCAAAGGAAGGCTGAAATAAAATTCAGGACGGGATTGATTGGCAGCTGTTTTTCTCTAATCACTAGCAAGCTGCGGCCATGCTCGGCTCGCGATTGGTTCGGGCGGGTGTGTGGGCGGGACCTCGATACCACGGCTCCACGACCCAATCACTACTGTGCAAACTCCAAATGATGTCAAAATCTCAAGATGGCAGTTCCCGTATCCGAGATATTTTGGCTTCACTTTTGTACAGTGGGAGGAAGAGGAGATGCGTCGTCCATCTTTATACACAGTTTAGCCTGCTCTCCCCAAAAACAGTCAAACTACCTCCCCGTAATAAATTTCGTACAGTCCCTTACATCAGTTTACCTTTCCCCCTTTTGTGGCAAAACTGTTGAAGGACATTTGAAGTTCATTTTATGCAGAATTAAGGTCTTCGTGTGGTTAAAATAAGCAGTGCCTGATAATATATGTACATACTGTATATGTACTGTAACAAATCAGGGTTAAACAGTGTTTGCAAATACTTCCTTCATATGTTTGGATGTGGTTCACCTCATAGGGAAAAATCAGGTGTCACCTCTCACCACAGTTGACATTCACAAGAAATAAACTCAACTGACCTTCAAATACTTTCCTTTGTAATAAGTGTTCCAGCTCTCATTCTATTGTAATATCTGGCACACGCCCCTCATCATCTATCCACGTAGGCTGAAACAAAGCATTTGCAAAAACTGCTCGACCCAGATCTGGAACAAAGTGATGTTGCCTGGTTTTAATCTCAGGTGCATTGACATGTCCCTTTAACAGCAAAGCTGGCTGCATCTATCTATCATAGATAGATAGAATGTAAACACACTTGCGTAGTAAATATACATCAAATCAGTGTAACCTTCGATTATCTGACTCTTTAACCTAAATTTAAAGGTTCTCTAGCTATGATGTTGACCATGTTAACTTGGCTGTCCACGTTACAATACGGTAGAAATCAATAGACACCATATTGCTAACAGGCATTAAGGGAGTTAAATGACTTATCAGGTTATAATTAACCTATTTCATCACATGAATGAATCGAATAGGTGGGGAAACTTTGTAGCCTTGGATAATTAATTATCAAGCTGTCTAAACCTAAAGACAGTACTTTAAATGTGTCATTTCCTTAGACTTCTAATCAATCTTTGGTAAAACAGGAATCTGATTGTTAAAAGCATTCATGTACATCACAAATATAAAAATACAGTTTCAATATTTTATCAAAAAATACCTTCATATATATATATATATATATAAAAAAGCTGCTTTAACTTTGTAACTGGGAATCAATATAACAGTGCTCTTAGAATAAAAAATAGTCAAGTAAATAAATTTCAGGTGCAAATTCAAAAGACAGACCGACTCCATGCTGGAGAGTCTAAGTGCTCACTGCTAATGCGACTTCATGAGTCCTGTGGATTTAGTGAGGAAAGCGTCAAGATCAGCGATGACAGCTGCCTGTCTCCTGGCAACAGTGTTTAACAGTCGGTGAGGGAAGGATGGAGTTCCTAGGTCCACCTGGAGGAGAACAACATGACATATGACCTTTTTCACATGTAACACCTATTTGTAAGGACGAATCTGAGCTGAAGGCAGAATTTAAGAAACCGCCATTACTGTGGTGGTATCTCACTTGTTAATCTGCGCAGTAATACTGTGAATGTAAAAGATTTTACTTTCGACAAAAACATTTCCAGGAGATCCTGTAAAACGTGTTACATGTTGAAAATAGTCATCAAAATGCCATTAAAATATACTGTAGGTTATAATCTTAAAAACTTCAACTTTTCAGGAAAACTTCAACAAGAGAGCTGGACGCCTTTTAACCTGGAATTTACCAACTACTGGGCTGTGCTGTTACCAGCTGTTCCAACAATAAACCTCTGCTCTATGATGTTAATTTCTCTAAGATGTAGGCCTGCCAATGGTGAGCTGTAAAATCGTCCTGCTGTAGATGGGCACTCTTTACATGTTTCCTGGCTGAAATCAGATTTTTCTTAAACAATGAGATGATTGTGATGATTACAATACAAGAAATCATGGATTGCAAGTTTGTTAGTTCGTAATTATTAAACGGTTAGACTGAAGTTAATGGTAATAATATATATTTGTTCTCAACGCTTATGTCAGAAGCATTTTCACACGAGTGTTTTGAGACTTCCATATTCACAGACAACCTTTATCTGTCTAAGATCAACACAAACATCCATTCTTTTACTGGCAGTTCAAATGTAGCTGTGTTGCTAGTGAGCACAACACATATATCAGCCGGCGGATTAGTTTATAGCAACCGTATCTCACCTGTAGCAGGTAGATGACCCTGGTGGCCTCCTGTCCACTACGTCTAATTGGCTGCAGGACCCAGCAACTGGGCATCATCTCCCCTCGGACAGCGTCCACACTGGGGCGAGGCAGAGACTCCTCGAACACAGACTGCATCGCCAGCACGCACAAGCCACCCTGAGGCAGAGAGCGAAAGAAAAAAAAAAATCATTAATAAAACAGGCAGCGCAGCCTTTTGATCACTGACAACTGTACACTGACACTGATAACCAAACAGGTTTCTTCCACTCCGCGGCCTCTGGGTCAGTGTTGTTTATGCTCAATGCTGTTTCTGTGAGCATGAGTAGTGTCTAAATAGTATGTTTTACATTTTGTGGATGTCAAACTCAATGCCACGCTGTTCATCATAAATTGGTCTTCATTAAAAAAGACAGCACTGTCCGATCCTGGTTTCCCGCCACACTAATATGACAGTAAATGGAATTTTCTCCTTCAAACTAAAGTGTGATTTTGTGTACAACCATGCTGCAAATGCTCAGCGGACCTTATACAAGGGCGACTAGCAGTAATCTTCAGGACCGGCTGGTTGATTTTGCAGCCGTGCTTACCTGTTTGGACTCAGTGCTGATGCAGCAGAAGTCCCGCGGCTGGCTGAGGTGGCAGGTGGACGGATCTGTTAGTATGTAAACTAAACAAAAAATACACAGAGAATGTGTCAGATAGGAAACAATGGTTGATGAAAACCTGGAAATAAAAGAACCAAGGCAATGGAACAGAACTATACTGCTAAATAAGGTTAGAAAGCAATTTATTTTCCAAGAAAAATGCAAAATTCAACATATTTCTATAAAAACATGAGGCCCGATGACGTTGCAAAGGTATTAAATACACATACTGCAGGTGTGAGAATGGAGTTGGTCATGCAATACAATAAGCTAGTCAGTGATGAATGGGACTGTGTAATGTACTGTACTATACATAGCTAATGGATGCAAACGCATCACTTGAAGAAAATACATGTGCAGGGTCCTTAAACACCTTGCAAAAATATAAATAGTTTTGCAGCAAAGACAAAAATATAAATACTTTTCTCTATTTATATTCTTGCAACAATACAAATATTATTTGCAAGGTAAACTCTTCCATCACATGAAGCTCACGTTGCAAATAACTATCTAATCTTAATGTTTCGGGTCTACTGATTAGAACAATCAACTGGGATTTCAGAAAATCTGCTTACGACATTATTAACATGCATCACCTCACATTTGAGCAACCCTGTACTAGCTAGTGGTGGAGAAAGTATTCAGATCCTTTAATTAAGTAAAAGAAGTAATGCCACAATGTAAAAATAAAAGTATGTGAGTACAATCAGCAAAATGTACTTTAAGTATCAAAATGAAAAGTGCTCAATGAAGAAAACAGATTATATTTATTATATAATGAATTATTACTGATGAATGAATATGTAAGTAGCATTTTTCTTGTTGTAGTTGGTTGAGATGGAGCTAATTTTAACTATTTTTTATACTGTTGGGTAGTTTAATCCATAAATATCCTTTATATTCTATAAAAATGTAGGTTTTTTTATGTACAAATTATAATTCATAAAGTAACTAGTAACTATATTTGTCAGATTAATGTGGTGGGATTACCGCTGAATTGTAGCAGAGTAGAAGTATGAAGATGCATGAAATGGAAATACTTAAGTAATGTACATCTACCTCAAATTTGCACTTAAGTATAGCTCTTGACTGAACTTACTTGTTATATTCCACCACTTGTATACTGTAATGTATAGAAAGCACGTGAGGATATTATAGACTAAGCAGACATGTTAGCTCACCCAGCTGAGTGCTGTCATCTAGTGGTCGTGTCCAGACAGAACGGACTGACTGATTGTACATGTGGTTCTTGGACAGCTGGCAGATTATGTTCCACAGACTGTCCAGAGGTCTATCCAGCTCCCCGGCTCCGAGGAAGCCGTGGACAGACGGGCTGGAGGAGGGCTTGTAGTAAGCCTGGATACCCCGTTCTTCTCCCTGGTACCTAAATAAACACAGACTTAATACTTTAGCAAACGAAGGGTATTTGTGATTTGAAATTAAGCCTTCACTTTGCGAGATGATTAATCTCACACAGAGAGAAAATCCTTGGCTAGAAGGCAGATGATTTTTGGATGACTTTATCAAAGAGAGAGACTGAGCTCACCTCCAGCCTGCTGCGGCCTTGCCCGTTAGCAGGTTGCTCAAATCCCCAGAGGAAGCTAGTCGCACCTGTGGAGAAAGAGATTTGCAATTCAACCTGATACAAACGTCTGAAGGATTAGATTAAAACAGGGAGAATCATTATGTTTAGTCAATAACATTGGCATTTAAAGGCTGGGTGTTGGGTGTTTTTACTGAGATAAAAAAGCAGTCTGCACAGCAAAGAAATATTCTTTAAATCAGGTCTGTGTTACCTCGGCCAGAGCTCGACCGAGGAGACTAGATGTGATGTCCTGATAGGTTGTGGATATGGAAGAGGAGGAGCCAAAGGAGGCGGTGCGTTGTCGTGAACAAGTCGGGGGTGATGGAGATGAAGTCATCAGGGGCTCAAACCCGGTGACAGGAGGATCAAGGCGGACATCTAGAGAAACACATGGCTGTTAACATGGACTTTCATTACAGAGAATACAGAGGGGGGTTAATTGCCGCACCAGTGAGAGACATGGGGAAAACTACTTTGGAATCATATACTTTATATTGCTTTCTAAATTAAAAATGGTTCTTTGTATTTGAATGTTCATGTTTTTTTTAATTAAAGAAAATTTGAGCATACTTTTGATGACCGTTTTGATCAAATCGGTTTGGGTTTTGTGAATAACTGTCCAGTCCTTACCATGGGCAGACAGCCAGGCTCTCTGTGACTTCACACTTTGAGGACCACATATGGGAGGACGTGTCCTGACCTTCAGCCCTTCATCCTGGAACCCTGTGACCTGAAGGAAACAACGGCACCATTACCCTCTGTGTTGCTGAACAAATACATAAAGATGAGCCATTTGCTCTATAAAAAACAACCCCAAACATTCTATTTACAGTCTTGGATTATCATCTGTAAATTCTTAAATTTCGTTTATCTCAATCCACTGTAATGTGTTCACATTAGTGTACCAACCTGTCCAGCCAGAAGAGGTCTGTTGCCGTGTTGTAGCTGGGCAGTGTTGCCGCTGTTGTAACCCGACGTTGGTCCAGAGGAAAGGCTCAGGCTGGATCCTGTGCACAAGGTGCTGTTACTGATTCTTGTCCGATGCCTCAGGTCATCCTGCCCCACACAGGGAGATGGGAGATAAAAAAAAAACAACTTAAACTTTATTACATTTGTCATATACATACAGGTACATACATGAAATTTGACATCTGCATTTAACCCATTCTAAGCATTTAGGAGCAGTGGGATGCTGTAAAGCGCCCAGGTAGCAAATTGGGGTTCAGTGTCCCCACACTTCGACATACGGACATTCGGAGCCGGGGATCAAACCGTCAACCTTGTGATTAAAGGACGACCAAATATTTGCTGATTCAAACTTGTCAAATGTGAGAATTTGCTGTTTTTCTCTCTTTTATATGATTGTAAGTCGAATCTTATGGGTAATTAAATGATTGGCAAAGAAAAAACAATCATTTCACAGAGTTATCTTTGGCTCTGAGAACTTTCGGGCATTTTTCACTATTTTCTGATATTTTGTAGAACAAACAATTATTTGATTAATAAAAATAATCAGCTCTTATCTGGTGCTTTAAGCGAGTTGAATTAAGCACAGAGAATTACTATTTTTTTCTTTCTGACACAGGTCTGAACTAAAACTTCATTTTAGGACACTTAGAGGAAATTAGTTATGACAAAAAAAAACTGACCTTGACTTCCTGAGACAGGGCCTGCTGCTGAAGCCTCCTCTTCTCCTGCTCAGTCCTTTCTCGCAGTCGTTCTCGCGCCTTCGCAATCTCCGTCCTGGCCTCCTCCCGGGCTCGGCTGTAGTCGCGCAACAGCTGCTCAATGTCAGACGGACACTGGCCCTCTCCCCGTGGGGGGTCTGGTATTCTGTCATTTAGGTAATTCAGTGAGAACTAAGTCAAGTTTTCCAACACTAAACCTGGAAACATTTATGTTTTAAATTTATGGGTATAGTGTCTTACCTGGTGCTGTCTATCACCTCTTTGCGGAGCTGTTGAAGGTAGTCTTTACGCCGACTGGGCATGGCGGCAGACACCTTGGAGGAGGAAACAGCCTCTTGTGGAGAGGAGCGAGGATGTTTGCTGGGACTTAGACTACGAGCTCTCCTGTAGGTCTGGAGACGTTCCTCCCTCTCCTGCCGCAAACCCTCAATGCTCCTGCGGTGTCTGAGAGGAGACATTCACAGAAATAAAAAAAATACAAGAACATGAATGAGGACAAAAAAAGAGGCTTTTAGCTAATACATTTAGGTAATTTAGATTAGGTTATCTGGTCAGTTTTAGGGCTGAGCTTTGGACCTCAATACCTGTTCACTTACTGTACAACTTGTTTACTTTGTTCAGTTATTTCCTGATCTAACTTAGGAAACGTTGCCTAAATAAATACAGTCTAAAATTGGCAAAGCTCTTGTACAGCTGCTTGTGTTGAAACAATATTAGACACAGATGCAATGAGATGTTTAGCCTCTTATGTTAAATAAAAAAGGTGTTATTTATATTTATTTCTCAACTCAAGCATTGTGCTGCCACCAGTATTGACATTTTTAAAACTAAACCTTCAGTTTAAGACGACTGCATTATATCAAAATAAAGAGTATGTGGGTCATTTGTATCCTTACCTATCATACAGCTGCTGTTTGGTAGACGCAGAGGTCGGTGGCTCCGGCTCTTCTCTGGTCCTCGGGGACAGCATCTTCAACAGTGTATCCGTCTCTCCGAGGCCGTAGTGAAGCTTGGCCTCCGTCAGCTCCACAGTCAGCGGTGTCGGGTTCGCGCTGAGGCTCACCGTCGCCATCACCTGCTCTCTCTCCTGCCGCAGCCTCTCTATCTCTCTCGCCCTTCTGTCGTTCTGCGCCGCGGACTCTACGTTCGAGCCGTAGCTCTCCATCTCGCCCCACTCGGCACAGTTTCTGCTCCCGTCGTGGTCTTTGGTAGGAAACGTGGCCGGTTTGTTGGAGTGCTTCGATTGTTGAAGGTTGATGCCCGACCAGTTGGTGAACTTGTTGTGCATGGGCAGGTGCTCTGGGGAGATCTCGTGGTGTTGACACGGGGACACGCCGGTGAGGGGTTTCATGTTCACGAGGACGTCGGTGTTGCACTCGCTGGGTGCCAGCGACACCATGTCGTCCTCTTGGAGTTGAACAGTCCCGTTGCTGACCGAGGACGGACTGTAGGAATCGACGCAAAAATCTACAGAATCATCTGCGGGTCTCGTGTAGCTTGATGTCTTTTCGTGTGTAGCTTCAGCCGGCTGTTTGTGCACATCAGTCGGTCTTAATATGGGAGAGATGTGGTTCTGCATAGTTAAAACTTTTGTTGAAGTAGAAGTCCTCCACTGCTGAGAGGTCATCTGCCATTTGGAGTCGTTATAGGTAACATTTCTCCTGTCAGTGTCTGTACATCTATCCAGTGATGAACTCATAGAGCACTTATCAGAGCCTCCTTTAGAGCTCATTTCACTCACCTTCTCAAGTGACACAGATTCTGATGTACAAGAGGAAACATCACAAACCCGTCTGGGCATTTGCTCGTCCTCTGAAACTGTTGTACACGCTGACTGTTTGCTGGAAGACACAGTGAGATTGTCTTTCTCAGAATTATGGTGTTTATTTAGTGTTGATTGGTTTCCTCTCTGCTTCAAACGTAATCTTGTTCCAACAGTTCGTATGGGAGACGATGCACGGTCTGTGTATGTCGCGTGTTTCTTTAAAGAAAGCAATGGGTCATTTCTTAAAGAGGGGCTGTGATTTTCTTGGCAGCCGTTTTTCGATGATCTGCGGGAGACTTCAGATATTGACACACCTTTGTGGCACGGTGCCTCTGGCGTGCTTCGCTTTGAGCCTCTAGAAGAAGCAGATCGTACACGTCTCTGACATTCACCTGCAGTCTTTACAGGAGGGGTTTTATTCTCCGATTGTGAGGCAGACCTTTGTGCTGCAGCAGAGGTGCTAAAGCTCAGGTCGGGCATGCTCCGCATCTTTTCATCTGCACTCTTCACCACACGGTGCACATTCTTGTCTCGGGACACACTGACAACCTCAGGGCCGATCACTTTGACAATCACATTGACTTCATGAGATTTCGACCTTCCACTGGGTGTTTGATGAGCAGCGACTTCCTTCACTACTGGCCTCTCTGTCTGGATCCCGACATCTACGGCTGTTTGAGTCGAGCAGTCTCTCTGCGTGCAGTCGTTAGACTCGCTGTGAGAGATGCTGATATTTGACGTGTTGACACTCCTCCTCGGACTGGACTTGAGGGCTTCGCCCGTTCTCATTCCCTGGACGTCCCCCAGCAGGTCTGAGGTGCTGTCGATCAGCTTTGAGAGGTGAGCCGACATGCTTTCCATACTGGCCCACGTTAGAGATTCTTTAATGTCCACTTTCTGTGTTGCAGGTACGTCAGTGTTGCTCCTTTTGTGCCGCTCTCTCTTCTTTGGTGCACCACTGCTGTTAGTAGTATTTACCATCTGAAGGCCACGCTCAGTTTGAGTGCCGTGCTCACACGTCCTCCTCCTTTGGGCCCGTGTTTTGCTTGCCTGGGACTCTTGCTCAGACGAGTACACAAACATAATTTCATCCACCTGACTGGAGTTGTTACCAAAACCGGCAGGAGCGTCGCTACTTGAAGAACTGCCGGTCACCGTCAGATTGGCTATATGGTTGTGAATATCAACAGATGCCTGTGAACAGGGCGTGAGATTAGATGTTTTCTTCCCTTGTTCCTTATAATCCTCCATACTGCTGAGTGTGCTGGAGAGCCCCTTGTTGGTGGCGTAAGTGCTCAAATGGGAATAAAAAGGCGAGTTCTGCCCGTTCAAACCGTTGTCAACGCTGCAGCATCTTGTTATACGTTTCTCGGTGCTGTTCAAAAGCGGAGATTTACAGGAAAGGTCAGCAGCACTCCCGAACGCTGGGGTCTTATTATAACAGTGTTGGTTTGAGTCGCCGCCTTGCCACTGGTGAACAAAAGGGTTGATGTCGCTGGAGGCAAAGTGCATCGGGGAGTCCTGTTGCGATTCACTTTTCTTTGCATACGGGGAGACTTTTTCTACATTTGTCCTTTGTGACATTGCTTGAGAGGGTAAAGAGTGTCTTTTATGGGTGTAATCTCTACTAACTTTAACTTCACTTTTACACTGAGTTCCAGCAGAACAAGTCTTCATTTTGCTCGCTGACACTGTAGTAGACAAATCTGCATCTTTACTTCTAGTCTGTCTGACTTCTTGTTTGCCGTTACTCTGAGCGCCAAGCTTTACCCATTTAGAGGAGATCCAGCTGTGATGCACTCTGGTGGTTATGTCCTCCTCCTCCTCATCCTCATCTGATGACTTGGGAGAGGACTCAGATGAAGAGGTGGGATGAGTCTGGGTCTTGGTCTTTCTGAACCTCTTAGACTTGGCCTTTTTCGACAGAAGAGCGGGATTATCCTGTTTATCACCAGATGTATTTAGCTCAACCTGCTTGGACATCACAGATCCATAGCAACTTGTATTTCTGACTACATTCCCCTGTGGACCAGACATACTTGCTTCATATTTTGACTCTGCGAAGATCTTTGGAGTCTCTTCGTCATTTTTCATGACACAATCTTGTTTGCTGTCAATGTGAGTGCCCTTAACAAATTCACACAGTGAATTTGATGCATTTTGGCATTTTTTGTGGCAATTCATATTGACCAAACAAGTCTGAGCTGAGTTATTTGAATGAGTCTGACAGGTGAAGTCATCCTGTGCTGTGACACAAGGTTTACCTCCTGATGTGTTGTCCGTTTTACCATTTGCATCACGGCCAGGAGGAACAGCGATAGAGGCACTCTCATCAGTGGGTGTGTTCTGGCTGCTGTGACGTTTAAATTGAAGACTTCCTCCATTAGATAATAATTTTATGGCTCCAGATGTGTCAGGACTATTTTGTAAATGTTTTTGAGTCGTCCTTGGCGAGTTCTGTTTGTGTGAATAACCGTCTTTATCTTCAACACTGGATGTGGCGTCCATATTGACATCCTTTACACGATTACAGCCACAGTTTCCTTTCGCATCACCCGTGGTGGAAGGTGTTTCAAGGGGTATTTGGTGAAGTTCAGGATTCACAGCAGGGGCATCAAAACAGCTCTGGGTGTCCACTTCATTCAAGCACGCATCATTGACGAAAGGATTAAGTTGGGATGGTACTTTTTGTTTACCTGAATCATTCATTTCTTGACACAAAGCATCTTTCTCCACAGCGTTTCCTTGAGAATCAATCAATTCACTCATCAAGGACAAAATAACTGGTTGCAAAGTGAGGTCGCCAGAGTGCTCAGACTCTCCTCTCTTTGATTGGATGCTGTTGTTTTTGGCAGAGGACTTCTGGAAAGCACAATGATCGATTACTGGCTTGTTTGATGTCACATCAGAGCAGTTATGAGCTTGGTCAATCTGTGTTACTTCAGTAGATTTAAGCATTTTGCTCTTATGGCTAGTAGTCAATTCAGCTGGCAGATCTGATGCCAGGTGCTCACTGTTATTGTCCACTGTGTTTTCACTTGTCCTTTCCAGTGCAAGGTGATCACAGAAGATTGCTCCTTCTTTCACCTCATCTCTCATTTTATCTCTCAGCTCTCTTTCTGTCCATCTATTTTCATCACCATTACAGCCAAAATGACACGCAGAGGATGACAAGCCATTCATGCTTTGACTTTTTCTCTTCCTGTCATCATCGCTGCCAATCAATGACAATCTCATGTGCTCTTTGACCACTTCTGAGATTCTCAGGTCAATGGCGCTACAAATAGCATCTGACTTGCATACGTGTTTTCTACTTTCTTGATGTTTTCTGGGGTCGTCAATTTGCGATTCCCCCCCTTTTGTTTCTGCAGCTACTTCCTGTATCGTTACATCTTCCCTCTCTCCCGCAGAGGTACCACTCTGAGGACTTTTGTCACCACATTCAGAGTCCTCAAAGATCCGTCCAAGTTTCCTGCTCATGGGACCAGAAACTGGCGACGCCTCTGAAGCCACTGCGTCTTGTCTAACGCTGCCATCAACACAAACGGAATCAAATCCGGAGCCGTCAGCTTCCGCGGCAGATTGCTCCCCTTTCGAGTCACTGGTGTTATTATTGTCATCGGGCCAAATATCTTCCTGGCTGCCAGCTGGTGCGGAGCAGAAAGTTACCAACTCTCTGCCGTTGCTCCTTTTGGGAATTTTCAGGCTGCCCATGAAAGCATCCTGCTGGTCTTTGTTCCTCTTCCTGGAATTTTTACAAGCTGATTTAACAAGCTCCTGCTGTAGTGCAATGTACTGCTCGATGCCATTGGTTTCAGCCTCATCCAACATTTTGTCTCTTGAAAAAGATACATATTTTGTGTTCCCAAACTCGATATTTTTCAACTTTTCTGTTGCACCATTTAGACTGCGTAGTACTTCAGCTTCAGAGGACGGTTTGAAGGCACGTGCAGGGTCAGACATCTTGTTCAATACTTGACCTTGGTTAGTCGGACTTCCTGACGTACACATTTCAGTGTCAGAAGACATCGTAGTGTCAGCGGCCGCCATGTCAGCGACATCTGTGCACACATGAAGGACTTGTACTTGTGATGCTTGTTGTTTAGTGTAGTGGATTTCAGTGGGTGACACACAAGCGGTTTGATCTAAAGTCGGTAAGGATGCTGGACTTTTGATGCTGCTGTAGTGTTGAGTATCCATATCTGCCTTCCCCATATTTTCTACTTGTCCCTCTGATTTTTCTACACAACATCCTACGTCCTTCAGGGCTTCCTCTGGTGTTGCTAGAATCTGAAAGTCTTGAAAGTTTTCTGACGTGCCCCTTGAAATTTCAAGACTGTGTTCCTGCACGGTCACATTCACACCCTCAGTGCTGGTGGATGTTGAGCTATAGCTTCTAGATCCGCTCTGACAGTCTGAGAGGTTCATACTGGTTGGACTGGGACTGCTGCTGCTCTCTACGCCGCTGAACATCATTTTTCTTTGGAAAGGCAGAGAATCCCTGTGAATCCTGGGGCTGTCCGCTGCGTCAGTGGAGGACCAGGCGTCGGTGAGTGCCAGCGTGTTTTCTGGCTCCCTCACACTGCAGCTGCTCAGGGAGCGCGGGCTGACGGTCGAAGTGGTCTGCATGTTCCCAAAGTCCTCAATCAGTTTGTGTACAGTGTCTCTGCCTCTGGAATCTGCTGCTAATGGGTTGCGGGAAGGAGGTTTCCCTTTAGCACCGCTGTGTCTTGATTTCGGGGAGCCTTGCTGGCTCCAGTAGGCCTCTGCTGGGATTACCTGACGGCTGTCCCAGTCTAAACTGGTCTCTGCTGTTCTATTTTGCCGCACGGATGAATGGGAGCAATCTGTCACCAATGAGTATGTTGGCACCACTGTGTGGCTAAGTTTCTCCACTGTTGAGCATTTCCCACTGCTCTCCACTGCCAGTGAATCGTTAGACATCTGACTGTCTTCGCTCTCTGCCTCACTCTGAGCTGCTTCCTCGTGTCTCAGCTGCTCTGCCAGCGCTGTCACATAAGCAGAGGAGAGCGAATCAAGAGAGAAAAGGCTCTCGCAGTCTGACGTTCCTTCATCTCTGTTTTCTTGCTCTTCCTCCCATCCCATCAATCCCTGCTGTCTCTCGACCCATCTGCTGGTTTTGCTCATCAGAGCCTCGGTACTGTGCCACCGCCTCTGTTTAACGTCCTCAAACGTCCTCCTTTGGTCAAGCTCCTCACATGAGACGGCCGTTTTAACTTCACATTTGCTTCGGCTCATCTTGGTGTCTTTGAGGCTCCTTCTTTGTCTCCAGTGAAATTTGCTTGCTATCCTCCCCAGAGGTTTGGGGCTTCGTCCTCCGTTCACACCTGATGGTGGTTTCCTGAACACTTTGGAGAGAGCTGTTTTTAACCTGGGCCCAACAGAACGAGAGAACGTCTTCCTGATGGTTTCCAGTCCGTTGGTACCAGCATGGGGTTGAGTTATCTCATTCACGCAAGGGACAATCTGAGAACTGGTTTTACATGTTGTGGGTCCTTGTAGATTTTCTTTGCTGACTGGCTGCAAAGTAGCTCCAAGCGGCGACTTGAGAGTAACCGTTGAGTTGTGATCTGATCTGTTCTTAAAAGAAAGGTCTCGGTTTGGCAGCAGAGGTTTTCTTTCTGGTCGTTCCCGGCAGGGCTGAGCTTGGGGCTCCTCTTTGGCTGCTGGTCTGAGGTTTTCAGAGGAGCTTTCTCTACTCATGCAGGCTTGACTTTGTCCTGAGAAGAGCGTAGCGGAACAACTCTGGGTTCTTTCTCGAGGAAGACACTCATCCGAAACCCACTTCCTGCTGCCGATGGAATCAGAGGTTGTGGAGGAATTTGACGTCAGTTCTGTGGATCGGTCTCTCTTGAGGAAGTGTCTGTCGTGGAGAGAAATAGAAAGGCTAATAATTTAAGATCTAAATTTAGGAAGATATTTATAAATAGGAGGTACAAGCAACCACAAATCAGCCAGATAAAAAATAAAACTGCTGAAACATTTTGGACTGTATTAGCCCCTGTTAGTTACGCTAAGAAGTTTGCCCTCCATGCAATTAACTCTACAGGTTTTACAGCTATGTGCTTACCTGAAGATAGGCGTGTTCTGCGGGTAGAGCCGGGACAGAAGATCTGCAGAGAACGAGTGTCTACGAGAAACAAATGGTCTTCCTCTGAGCTTTGTGGGGGACCCCAGCTCAGGAGACTCGGGGCTGTCTGGTCCTGGAGGCATGGCCCTCTCCAGCCGCTGCAACTCCTTCTTAGCTTCCAACAGATGCCGCTTGCGGGCGATTCTCTCCAGCTGGTAGTGCAACTTTTTCCGATGGATGCGGCTCTCGGAACGGCAAAGGGCGTGATGCTTTAGTAGCTCCTCCTGCACCGTCTTTTTCCTGGCCCTTACCACCTGGGACGGACGGTCCGCTGTCTGTCCTTCCTGATCCTCAGACGCCTGACTTGCCACTCGCTCCAGAAGGGGTGCGGGGATAAGGTCGGTCTGAACTCCAGACTCTTGCGTGCTTCTCAGCTCCACAGTTGTTAGGCGCTGTTTCTCCTGCAAAATCCACTGCTGGACTGTTGGGTAAAGATTTACAGAAGGGAATCATAAGAGGTGGATATCTTACACCTGAACAACATTTATCAATATACTAAATCTGATGTGCTTATCCAGTTTGCTATAAAACTACCTAGAATTTTGGCTTGGATTTTGATAGCTGACAGGTATCTGTATGAGCAATAACTTTTTTAGTGTAGGTGGAAAGACGACTTACTCTCGCTGTGCTGCTGTCGGAGGTGGGCCTGCTCCCTCTCCAGCTCTCGCTCAGCCCTTCTTTGTTCAGCCTGAATCTCCTGTCGCAAACTCTCCACGTAGCGCTGCTGTTCCTCCATACGCTGCCTGGCAGTCGGCTCCTCACTGGGGGAGAGACAGGCACCCAGCTGGCCTTGGAGCGTCACTTCTTCGACACTATAAAACACACAGATCAGGGTAAAGTAAAAAGTCAGAAACTGTGATTGAAAAAAAACAACTGAAAAAGTAAAAGACATCATTTTATCTCACCTAGGTACAATTTAATGTCTAGAATTCAGCAGTTAGTTGGTGGCAGGTTTAAAGTAGAAGCTACTGTTGTTAGTTTTCAGTTCAGCGTCTCAGCAGTCACCAAGCAACGGCTGAGCCCGTCCTGTAAACAGCTAACTGGGATTGTTCACGAGGGTGGGGGCTACTGGAAACACACGCCATCTCCACCAACTGAACTGAATCACGCACGAAGCATTGCTCTACTTCTACAGCATGAACATGGTACAACACATGTACCTCTTATCAAATATGTATGCTGCATGTTGGCAGAACAAGCTCTCTGTGTGTGCACCACACACACAAACAGTATACACAGAGGGATGAATATTGTGTTGATCTGTGAATTTCTTTTGTGGAGGCAGTGTTTACCTGTGGTCAGGGGTCAAGGGGCAAAGGTCAATGTAGGTGCAGGTCATGCCACCTTCACTGGCCTAGAGGAGAACAGTAAAGAAAAGATCAACTTTAGTATTTACCAGAAATACAATATAAACAATCACAACTATTCTCAGAACAGATATATGGTATAAAATGATCTGAGATAACATTGTGTATCACAGCATCATAACCAACAGCATCATTTTCGCTTTCAACTGAGCAGCACCCACCCGTCTGCGTTCCCGGAGGACGGCTGCCTCCGCTGGATGGTTGAAGCGAAACTTGTGCACTCCTCCCAGGGTGATCACCGTCCCTGGAGACAGAGAGACAAGTCCTTCATCACAAGCTGTTCTCATCCTGTAGCAGTGTGTTGATGTAAGCGGAGAACAGTGGGTGTATGTGGTGCAGTGGAGGAGAGCGGCAGGGTGTATATGAGTGTGTGTCTACTGTATATGTTTACCCATGGGAAGAATCTGTGGACCTTTAAGTGTGCATGCATATATAATTGAACATTAACCCATATATATTATCAAATCTCATCTGTTCAGTGTGTGTATTTAATTGTACATTAACCTAGATATGATATCCAGCACAGTGCAACAATCACATGACCTTAATGCTCAGTGTCAAGTGCTGCTCAGATCTCATTTTATGCATCACTGAATAGTATACATTATAGTCTACACTAATAGTCTATTCTGGCAACATCAGCAATGCTTAAAAGATATTTGTGATGTTTTTCTATCTACTATTCTTCATTTTTATGCAGCTTTGATACTACTCATTTTTGGTATTTATTCTACTATAGGCAATAAATGAATTTACACTCATTAGTTACCTCTCTATGTGGTAGTTTGTAATGTCAGCAGCAGAGTCTGCCATTGCCATGCAGTGACCGTTAAACATGTCATTTTGAAAGGAACTCTGGGACTTGTATTATTAAGATGTTCTTAGTGTCTTAGTAATAAAATAACAAGTAATAATAAACAACAAGCGCTGCAAAAATCAATCAGAAGGGAAAATTATGGATCAAAACTTTCTTTCTACTCTCTCATAAGTGTCGTACCTAAAGCCAAGTTCACACTACACGACTTTCAAAGTCGTCAGATCACTGTACCGTTCACACTACACAACTTGCTGTCTTGTAATCGGGAGTCTTTAAGTCGTTGTGGTTTTCACACTGACCGGTGACAGGGAGTCACACTCCACAAGATCTTTCACCAGGAAGAATCCCCAATGAGGTCTCCACACTACATTTTGTCACAAAAACACGAGCAAGAGGTGGCACGGGCGTAGTCATGCTTGTTGATGTTATCGCTGCCACACATGTGTTCACAAAATAGCCTGATTTCAACCATCTTTATATGTACATCAGTCACTGTGTCATGTATTATGTTTACTCATGCAAACATCCAACACCCTAGGTGCAACAACAACTTTGGTCCGTGTTGCAAATGCAAAACAGTAAAGTTCTTATTGTTACAGGCGAACCCCTCCGCCGGTTTCAACCCGTGTCTTGCGCTCTCATTGGCTCTAGCTCCCCGACAGATCCAGATATTTAACATGCTAGATATCTGGAATTCATCTGCGATGCACCGACAAGCCTCTCTGCTCGTGTCTTTTAACGGTTCACACATGGCACTCGAGCGCCGATGTGTGAGCGCCGAGCCAATGCGGATTTGCCTCTGATCTGGGGCTTTTGTCCGGGAGCTCCAAAAACTATCGGCGAGTGGAAAATCAGGGTCGTGTAGTGTAAACTAGGCATAAGATAAGCTTCTAAAGGCATGAAAGTGACAACAGCTGCTGCAGGATATTAAAATAAGAATTTGTGCTTATTATCAGTCAAATAAAAGAGATATGCAATTTGCATGCCTGCATATCCACGGGGCTCAGATCAGATATTAAAAACATGCTACAACTTACTTTTTGCTGTTCGCTTTGACAACAAAATGTGTAGTCACACGTATGTAAAAAAAATGCAGTGGGAACAAGACAGTGTGAACAAGCTGTTTTGTTGAGGACTTGAGCTGACCTTGAGCCAGTCGGCAGGGTTCAGTGACCTCTCTGTCGTTGAGCAGGCAGACGCAGCCCGGCAGTGGTCTGAGCGTTACCACACCTCCGTGGTTTTCAATCTCACAGCTGGCGTTGCCCTGCAGAACTAGAAACACAATCGCACATACGGATTCAGAAAGCTGTGCCGATGCAGCTACTGTACTTCTAAATATATTCAGTGCTCAATGCAGCAGAACAGTCCATTTTAAGATATACAGTATAATGTTTTACTATACATTCTCGTATATTCTGCCATATTCCATGTTTTATACTGCGTGTTTTGTCTAAAGCTGCCAGTTTATTGTATGTCTACTCTGGGATATTGTATGGTTGTAAGATGCTTTGAGGATTTCCACTCTTGTAATGTACAACAGTTGAAAAAAAAATCTTATTATACAATTTGAAAAGGAATATTTGCAGCTGGATGAGGAAACATGGAGATCAAATGAATAAATAATACCTATTTGTGGTTCTTCAAACTGCTCCTGAGGTCCTATGTGCGTAACTCCTTCCTGTAGGAAAAATAATAATGTGTAAACATGGCAGCTATATTTAAAATCTACATAAACATCAAAACAACTGTTGTGCATACTGGGCATTAGCTGTTTGTGTTCAAAACACAAGCAATAGTCGATGTAATGACAAGAATTTTACACAATGTTTTGGTGAACTATAGTCCTTTCGCTTCTAATTTTCCACTTAGCCGACAGAGAAAAATATAATTTGTTTACTTCGAAGTCTTATCTAATGGGATTAAAGGCTTTCTTATATGGTGTCAAGACCACATGTGTTCCCAGGTGGCCTCAGCTCTTCACATGCAGGAAACAGTGTAATTGTCAGGCCTAAGGGTATGCTTGTCATTGTCAGAATCAGGACAGCTTAAGCTCCCCCGAGTCCTAGCCTCAGAACTAAGAGCCTCTTATCCAACCGAGCTTTATGCATTGCGGAAGACACACACACACACACACACACACACACACACACACACACAGAGAGAGAGAGACAGCGAGAGAGATGGGAGATCGACAGGACAGTTGGAGGGTAGAGTGAAAAGAAGAGACAGTAGAAACGCACCTTTTCTCAAGAGTTTTTCTAGCAGAACAAAGAGAAATAGTAGTAGGAGGAGGAGGGGGAAGAAATCTAGTAGAAAAAAAAAGAGATGGTTTTAGTCAAGACAGCTGACAAATCAGTAACTTGAGAGCTGGAGAAAAGTAGAGCAAATGCAAAGAATATCAGTTTGTGGGAGTTTGCGTCATGTTGTTCAAATGAGTGGTGTGTCTCTGGGGATGAAAAGAAATGTACGAAGAACTAGAAGGTGTGAAAATACACGCCTAATACCATCCAATACAAGTAACATGCATAACACTATTAATATTAATATTGAGTACTACACTTATGCAAGTAATTCTGATACCTAACTTACATGAATTCTAATATTATCACTAAAAGCACTGCACAGAATTCATAAAGAAAAGATAAATAATACCAAAACACAACAACACTACTATTTATGGACACAACACGTCTATTTGCCTTTTTATCATCATACCCTGAGGTGATAGAAGACGACCCCGGTGCTGAGAACATCTCCGTCGAGAGTAACCAGGTGTGGTAGGAGGGAGTTGATGAGGAATCCGGCCCGGTCCCGGTTGATGTCCACGCTGTACTGCTCCAGCAGCTCCTTCTTGTCTCTCCAGCTCTCCGACCAGTCCTTCGTCAGCTGCTCCACCTGAGGAGGAGACATGGAAGAAGACGATGAATTAAGACCGGGGGGTTGAAAACAGAGTGGTAAATATCTGTGGTCAGGGAGATAATGATGATACCAATAAGATTATTTACTATATTTAACCATTTTGCATTGTATATTTGTACAGTTTAAAGGAATACTTCACCCACAAAATGACCTACACGCTGCCCCCATTTACTTCAATTCATCAAGACTTTTCTCCGTTGATTCTTCGTTCAACGTGGAGGCATGTGAGAAAAACTACATTTTCTTCAAGAATTCAAGGTAACACAGGTGAGTAACTGAAATACAAACGATCATTTTGTGGTAAGTATTCCTTTAAACTCCAATCTTTCTCTTACATTTTCCAACTTCCTTTTAAGAAGTTTTAAAGTCAGAAGAAAAACATATTGTGTGACAATGTAACAGATGTGGGATGTTTTTATAATGGGATTTCTTTTTTGTGTGTTTTTTCAAGAAACAATGTCCTAGTTACTCAAGATAATCCACAGACCTCTTTGAGAAGATTTCTTTTTACTATTTTCTATTAAGAAAGATCCTCATCAAGGCAGAAGAAGTCGAGAAATAGTAGTCAATAATGAATTGAAAATGAATTGCCCTTCTTGGGATAAATGAAGTTGTCTGAATCTGAATCTATAATCTCAACATCTAGGAGGAAAAAGCTATTTAGATTAAGCAAGTGGTAAATTAGAAACCAGAATTACCGCCTCTTGTTTGTGTGCCTCCGCAAACCACTCAAGTTTCAGTTTACATCCATGTCTGTCCAAAAAGTCATCATTTTATAATTTTATCCTCTTAGACATTTGTGTGAATGAGTGGTAATTAGCATATGAATTCTTGAGTTATGTCACAGCGACCTTTGATCACCAAAATGTAATCAGTTCATCTTTGAGTCCGAGTGGATGTTTGTGCCAGATGTAAAGAAATTCCCTCAAGGCATTCCTCAGATATCGTGGGAGATGGGACGGACGTGCGGTCACAGTGACCTTTGACCACCAAAATCTAATCAGACGGACGGACGTACGGACAACCCGGCCTCAGCTGTTGCCGGCGTGGAGGCATAAAAATGTTTAATGTAACTTGTGTGAACTGATCCTTTAAGTGTATAACATGCACATTTACAAATAAATCTGCATCACATATTTCTATCTGACTAGAGGTTAAAATTCAAGACCTGTCAGTTTGAATAATGCTTAGTCGTACAACATACACGTATGATGACGGATGGACCCATCAACAGGTCAGTGAGGTTAAAGATGTCAAAAGGGAGTAGTCATTGTAGGGTGAGGCTTTATGTGGGGCGCAAGGTCCTCAGCCTTCCGATTATATGCTGCCCTGTATTTCTTTAAAGTGAAACTAGTGTCAAACTCATGATGCTTGATGTGTCAAGGACAACTGTAACTGCCAGGCAGATGAAACCATGTGTGTCCACCCTGTGTTACCTTTAGTTCGTTCTGCAGCACGATGTCAGACAGATTTCCATCCCTCTCATCGCTCAGGGATGGACTGGGATTACGCTGCTGTCAGTCAAGAGGGTGGAAAATGATCAGTCAAAATACTGTACAAAAGGAAAATGTCACATGCATTTCAATGCAATCATTCAATCTTTACCACACAGGGGATTAAAACTGTCACAAAGACACAAAGCACTGTATTAAGCCTTTGCTACAAAAACTTGTAAAGTGGGAATCTCTTTTATTCAAAGCCTTACAGTACTAAGCAGGCTTTTTTGGGGGGGGGGTAAACCCCGTAGGGTGTATCCCTGGGAGAGTTAGCGCTAGCTGCTCTGACGATAAAAGGTCATACCATTTCAAAGCTGAGCAGCATGCTCTTCAGCCTGTCAATCTCCTCTCTCAGTTCCCTGATGAGCCGAACACTGGCATCCTGCACAGAAATCAAAGCACACATTGACCTATTAAAAAACATTTAGATCAAACATTAAGTCTTGGCATCGGACTCTGAACAGCCACTGACCTCATTAACCCGAGGCTTGTTGACAATATTTCTGGCATGGGCGGCATAGCGCAGGGTGCTGAGGGTCTCGTTGTAACTGTTAGCGGAGGGCGAGACCGCTGTAACACAAACACAAGTAAAGACACACACACACACACACACACACACACACACACACACACACACACACACACACACACAGCAATTAGCACTCACATCACAGGAAATATGTTTCATGAGGGGGACTTAAAGGACTATACCAGTGGTTTTACCAGTGTGGTCACATTACTCAAACCATTATATAAAGCATAACCATTACTTTTTAGATTTAATTTCCAACCTTCCAGCCATCAGCAAGCCATTAGCTTACATATAAAAACAAACAAAAATACCTTGCAGACATTTATCTTTATCAAAGTTACATTATCTTGTTTTGAAACTGCGGCAGCTGTGATGAGCTGGGGCTGTTTTAAAAAGACATCAATATTGGGGAGTTCAAGTGCTTGTAAGAAACTCTGTAACAATAGAGACTTTAGAGTTGGATGGCATTAAAAAAAAACTACATTTTCGTTTTCACTATCAATTATTCCTTTTATTTTCTATGTTTGCCTTTACACCAAATTCACACCAGAGCAACGGTGAAGCGCGGCCTGCGGCGAGCTGCCATGCAATGTCTACGAAAAAATGCGGTGGCCGCCGCTCCCGAAGTCAGCAAGCTGCGGCCGTTGGATTCTGTGGTGTGGCCACAAAAGTTCAACTTTTACGGCGCATTTCCACCAGATCTGGTGATGGAGGGCATCTCAACGTTTTCCATTCATTTCCAATGAGAAGCAGACACCCAGTGCATGGTGGGAGTGTTGCGGCGATTTGGAGGGGGTCTGTATTTGAATAAAGTTGAAAAATCTCAACTTTATGCAAATTAACCCGTCCAGCGCGACGTGTCTGGCTCATGAAACTTGGACCAAGCTGTCAAACTAGGCGATATATATAAAATGAAACGAGATTCAGCAGTGGCATAGCCTATTTCTCGCCTGAAATGTTTTCAGAAATAGATTTTGGTGGATTGTTTAGACGAAATAACAGAAAGTTTATGGGACGCCAGGGACCAATAAGGTCACCGCTTGAGTGGAGCAGCGCGTCCCCTAGCGTCCTCACCGGTAGTGGACATGTAGTGTTAGCAGTGAAGTGCGGCCAGGGAGGACCCGCAGCCAATCAGTAAACAGATCCTGTGACTCTTGTCACATGTTGACCTATGTTACAGAGAAATTCTTCCCGCCTAAAAACACATAAACACGCCTCCCGGCCACATAAACATGTAATTATTGCGGCGAGCTGCACTTCGCCGTTGCAACGTGTGAATTCAGCGTTAGGGTTTGATATTGATACAAAAAAGCTCAGGATCGCACCATTCAACTCTAAGCTTTTAGTTAAAGCTTGAACATATAAGTTATAGTTAATGAACCAAAACGTGCAAAATCACAGCCATGGTCCTTTCACAATACGGACATCTGTTCCGCTTACTTGCAATCATGATGGTCTTAGAGTTGCCGCCCAGGCTGTCTTTCAGCAGCCAGGTTAGGACGGAGTCTCGGTAGGGGATGAAGCAGTGCCTCCTCCCTCCTCCTCCTCCCGCTCCAGACAGGGAGCTGCTGTGGCTTCCCACCGTGCTGCCATCGCCTTCAGAGGCCATGCTGTTGATACTCTGACAGCTGCTGGACATCTGGGAGTTCTGGGCTGTGGAAGCAGTGGGAAGAAGAAGTACAAGGGATTTATGAAGGGAGAAGGAGGGAATACTGTGAGGATCAAGGAAATGTGGAAGGAAAAACAGGAATTTGTAGAGGTCCACGATAGATTTAATTTCCAAATAAAAACTGCTGTCTTAGACGTCGTCACTTGAACTTCAAACAGAGACATAAACAGTGTCTTCATTTACCAAGAGCAGATATGACGATGCCCAAAGTGACCAGCGACTTGTTGATGTTAGAGCCCTCAGTCAGTCTATCTCTGCAGTAGTGGGGATCTGCTCGCTCACTGTCAGATACAACATAAACACAACATGAGGTTCATGACATTCACAATGATTAAAAACACAGATTATCCAATTAAAAAAAAGTGGAACAGAGAATTTCAAAAATCTCAGGGCAGTAGCCCATATCCACTAGGGGGCAGTTTAGTCAATGACTTTCACTCAAAAGTTACACACAGCACTCAACAGAAGGAAATAATAGTTTCACCTCCCAGCCAAGTCCACCAGGTTAATCTTGCTGACAGTTTCTGAAGGAAGGTTATTTTCTAGGATTGCCTGTAAAGAAAAGACAAGAGCGATCAGACTGGAATCTGCATAATGATAAACATTGCACCTGAAAATAGATACTAACAACATGAACTGCACAGGAGCAATAACTGGCAAAAGTTAGAAAGAGAATCATTAGCAGAGGAGTGTAGCAGTATATAAACTGATTAGAGGGCTGAGAGAGATGATGACCTGTGTGTACTGGATGGTGAAGATGGCGTGGGATCTGCTGCTGGCATCGTGGTTGTGGGTTGCTGCGGTGATTCGGTTGGCGATGCCTTCCTCCAAAAGGTCCATGGCCTGCTTGCAGTCTGAGACCACGTGCTGTGACAGGTCTGTTTAGAGAAAAACAAACTGAGATCAACCTCAAAATCGATAATTTACGGCCACAGTGGGAAGTAGTTCATGTGAAACTTTGGGTGGATAGAGTAAGAGCAGTGCTGCTACACTGATGGGTACAGTAGTAGGGCTAAACGATTTTGAAAAAATTGCGTTTGCAATTGCGATTTGATTTGCGATATTAGAGGGAATGATTAATTTAAAATGGTATTCCGACACACATTTCGCCTTTAATAAATATTGCGGCTTGCGATTTGAAAATTGCAGTTGATCACATTGCGATTCCGATAAAATTTTGATTAATTGTGCAGTCCTAAAGAGTTGGGAATTAAAAAACATGTAATTTTACAGAAATCTTCTAATCATATTGAAAGGAATGAAGCGCAAAGATTAAAGAGGATATATGGTTCACATTTTAAGGTTATGGTTATGTATGGCTGCCATAGGAATAAGGTTACACTAGTAGAATTTGTAAAAATAAATGAAAGATTATTGACAGTGACTGGACACTGATAACACTTCAGTATACATGAAAAAGACATTTAAGCAGAGGAGTTAAAAAAACAGAGAGATAGAAACGTGAAAAAGACACAAACAGGAAATATGTCTCATCGATGCTTGCTCACGCTTGATTCGTAATATTTTCCCACAGCATTTAGCAACAAAAAAACTCTAACAAAGCTCTACTTCCAGGCGTGAATCACATATTTTAAGAGGCTGTTAAACACATGCGCACACAAATTACCACAGAGCCTCATGGTGCAGTAACGAGTGGTTACTTATTCCTTATTTTAATATGAACATTTAACACAAATATTTGAATTACTTCAAGAGAATAAAAGTGAAACTGTTTGATGGACACGTGTTGATGGAGAAGAAGGAAAAAGCTGGCAGCCCTAAATGTGCTCTGTGTGTGTGGTGAAGTGTTCTCCTTGGAACCACGAGGAAATGACTTCACTTCCTCTGGTCAACTGGGATTTCTCCTGATACTGACAATGAGTGGATGTCGGGCTTTTAAACATAGAGAGGCGGGCGGATGAGAGAGAGAGAGAGTAAGAAAGAGGGTGGGGAAGGATGAGCAGACGGAGAGAGAAAAAGTAGAGAACGTAAGACAAGCTAAAAGAGGAGTCTGGATTAGAGCCAGAACGGACAATTCTGGACCAGATCAAAAGCTTAACGGAACAAAATTCCACCCCTGACCACATACCACAGTGACTTATAAACTAAACTTACAAGACACGAGCATTACTCAAAATACTGCAGACCATGTTACACATCCAAGTCCATATTTGACAAAATTATGTGTCTGAGTGTGTAGAGAGAAGAAGATTTAACCTCTGGCATCCACTCTCATCTTCACTCTCTTAATTTAAAGTGTTTCAGACCGATTCTTTTACTATATGATCCACTGCTGAGTGTTTGCATACATTTTATAAATGGTCACACTCACAGCCTGTGAAAGTATCTAATCATGAGACCATCAAATTTATATATGCAAAATCCTACTGTATGTCTGAGACATAAAGTCGCTGCAAGATTATTTAAGAGAAAGTTCTTCCTGTGAACAGACTTGTTATCTTATTTTAATCTTAGTGAAATTATCCTGGTAGGGTAATGAGAATTTGAAGCCTCTAGACCTCTAGTTAAATATTGAATCAGTTAGACAGACAGAAAAAGACAAAAAGCAGAAATGATCTGTTGATTTTTTGAGCTCAACATTTTGTGCAATTACACCTGGAACTGTGGGGTCATGTTTGAAGATTGGGTTTAAATTAGAATTCAGTTAATTTGTTTTACTTGCTTTGAGTTATTAGGAAACGTCTTTGTACAAACTCTTAGCTCTCTACATTTTCTGCACAGGGTTTTTATGCCTATGTGTATGTCTTTATACAGTATATATAACAAATAAAGTAAATAAAAATAAATAAAACATCATAATAGTTGCAATAGTTGAGAATCAGCATCTTATTCTTGCTGAAATAGCAAAGAAAGGACGCCTTTCGAATTTAAGCTGAGTTTAGCCCTGGGAAGTACAGTATGTCTTTGCTGTCTACCACTTAATGTACAGATGCAGATGCCCCAAACACTCACCTTGTACATAAGGTCCTTTCTCAGGGTGCTCTCTAACTCTCAGGGAGGCTCTCTTCTTCTGCTCTCCTCCTCTCAGCAGGTCTCGCACACGCTCGTTATAGATCTCCAGGAAGCTGCAGGGACAGAGGGATAACACAACATCCTGCTATGAAGACACACACTTGATATGATGTAAATGATGATCATTTAATGTCAATATGCCTATATACAGTCCCATTACATATTACGTATGTTGTTTTGTAAGGTCATCATCTGCATTTTCCAAAACAATCTTTACCTTTCAGGCATTTTGCCTTTATTGGAAAGTTGACAGTACAGAGAGACAAAGGAGGGGGGTGACATAACACAATTGACCCTGGCTTTATGTGAACCGGGTCGTAGTCATGGTTACATGGTCTGCGTTTTAGAGCGCTGGTCCAACGAAACGACCCAGAAACACAGTCTACTATGGAAATTATTATTTTTCCTTGTGAATGAACAGCAGGGAGAACCCATAAAGCATAATATCTGCTCTAACATCGCCTTCAAGAGGTTGAGGATGCGTCCAACGCAGACGAGAAAATCCAGTTTTTGATTTGCATCGTTTTGCCTGCAGCTTTGCAGCATAATTGTTCCGAAAGTACCCGTGTAATTTGAGCATCAACATCAGGAAACCGATTAAAATTGCAGATTAAAAAGAAGAAAGACAATCACGCAGAGTCAGGCATTCATAACACAGTACCTGATCTCCACTCTGCTTGAGTTTTGCCCATCAGGAAAAGTGTCTTCAGACCTAAAGAGACCCTGCAAGGAAAGGAGAAATGCAATTTACTTCACACTACAACACTGGATACTCAAGTAGTTGAATCATCAGTGTACTCACTACATTGAGTTGTACTATCCACTGACGTACCTGACAGATCCGAGGGGTCAAGCCAATAGAGTCCTGGAGAATCATACAGAAGAAAACAATGAATGTTCATATTTGCTTATAGTCCGTGCAGCATGGTTTGGGTTTATACTTTGTGTAACAGTTGCATTGCCTAAAAAGTCCTTGTATATAATGTCATGCAGTGATTCCAGTGTCCGCCTCACCGGTGTCCCCATCATGGTGTACGTCTTTCCGGATCCCGTTTGGCCGTAAGCAAATAGACACACATTGTAGCCCTCTGAGGCTCCGGAGAGCACCGACACACCCAGATCCTGGAACACCTGAGGAACATTAACACACACACACCCTAAATCACAAATACATGAAGAAAGACTGACAAAGAGATGTCTATAAATAACTGGGTGGAGTCAGAAATGTCTAGATAATTAAGAAGGGTGCTGATTCAGGAGTTCAAATCAGTCATGTAAGTAAGACTGGCAATGCCTGCAAACACATCTGAAAGCGTGTTTTACTAAAAAAGTAGGTGCTCTCGCAGGGTGTTTACAGTGTAAGCCGATGTCCTTGATCTCACTTGCATTGTGTTTTTACACGAGTGTAGATTTACACCAAGGTTTCACGATCACAATGCTGTGGCGGCGGGCCAGTGGCGGGGAGGTAATGTTGCTTCCTGCTGAGGTGTTTGGGTAAGGAGCAGGGAGGTCAGTTCAGGGAGGTCAGTTAATACTCTGGGTAAACAACTTTGCAGAATGTGTATGTGTGAGAGAATCAAATGTGAGGGTAAAAAGACTTCGAAAAGCGACTGGGTCAGGAAAATAAACCTTGCCTAAAAGCGCGGTGGTGAGACGTGGGATCCGGGAGAGTCCCACTCAAAACAATCAATTGAGGCCTTTTGTTTTCCTTCTCTGTGTGTCTGTATCTGGGAGCCAGAGTCTGGAGATTATTAGCACGAGGCCAGATCATAACCACTTATCTTATTTATGAGAACTTTAGCTAGTACGAAGCACATGCTGGACCGTGTGCAATGTAACCAATAACCAACAAATATCATACAGCAACTCATGATGGTCATCACTTATTCACTGCCACTGACTCACAGTCCTATGATAACACACATTCTGTATCAAATTAGTTTTGTATAAAGAACATTTTGAGATGAGATTTTGTGATGAAATGGGTTGAAGTATTGAAGTGTGAAGTTTTTCAGACAAGATAGTTGTACTATTTTTTAAATGACGCATGCCTATAGAGAGGTGCAGGGATGACGTATTTTTGTAGGCCAACCAGGAAGTTAGCATCGCCCTGGTTCCCTCGACAAAAAGCCAATGGGACTTTTCCATTGGGTTTTGGATTATTGCAGAAAATAAACTCTGTTTATGAACTCACACGTTTAGTTCAGCAAGATAATCTCCACAAATGAATACACTTTTATGATTTTTGAAGCGTGAATGCAATCGGCAGAAGTAAAAAGCTAACGTTAGGCTATAAACGAACTACACCACGGTCGCACGAGCGTGAGTATACACAACGAGGCTGTAAAGGCTGACGAGTCGGCGTGATAACGTTCTCATTTAGTCACTTGTTAGCAACCATTCTGTTAGAACAAAATGTTAAAATCTCTTCAGCTTGTGTTAACCACAGACCTTATTTCAGGGATCTAACTTAAAACCCATTGAATTCAAGACGAGGGAACCGGAAGTGCTAAAATGCTAACTCATTTCCAGGTTTTAGGACTCGTTCCTGCACTACTCTATACTCAAATATGAATATACGAAGATTAAGATATTTATACACTGGAATATACACTCAGTTGTAAGTTTATTAGGTACATATAGCTAAAATTAACGCAGTCTAATATAACAGTCCTGCAATAAATGCCAACCTACATGACGGTTGTAATGTTCAGTTTTTGTTTAAGAGAGGTGTTGATTCAACTTAATGATCATTTTGGAGGCTGCACTTTGGGGTGCTGTTGACTAATCACTTCAGCTCTACATTTGGCACCAGCGTCAAACAGTGTACCACGTCTAGAAACCACTTACACTGGTGCCAGGGGAGAAATATGGACCTAATTCAATTTCAGAGCTGACACACAGCCAACAAGCATATTAAGTTCCTTGTGTAGAAGTGGCAGCAAACCTGTTTTTCCACCACAGAGGCAAATAATTAGCAGATACTTATCTTCGTATGGGTGTCAGTCAAGTATCTTTGCATTGTGAGAAGAACGGATAATTAATGAAACACCTCGCTGCACCCGACACATTGTGAATGGTGAGCAATGTGGGTGTTTTCATTTATTATAGGTCAGCAGCACCTATAGTTATTTCTGTGTGTGCACGTGTTACTGTTTAGAGGTAGGGCAAATTATCAATTGTCTCTATTGTTATCTTTCCTTTGTTCATTACTGATAAGCAAAAAGAAACTCCATCAGAAGGAGTTCCTGGGGACATGTGGCCCCATTGCCAATCCAAAAAAGCTCAGTCCAAAGGCAACACATGCCTTGGGGGGCAGCAACCTGATCTAGACCAGACCTGAGACACAGCACATTCCCCTCCAGAACCATAACACACCTTGAGGATCAGTGAGGGGTCCACTGGGCTCAGGCCTGGACCAGGTGGGATACTGGTGGGTAAGTACACAGAGGATAGAGGAGGAATGCTCTCAAAGCTACCACGACCTCCACGGATCAAACACGGGAATCATTTCAACATACCTCCCGTTTGTGTGTGACGACCAACCACCGTCAGGAGAAGCGAGAACCTGGAGCTAAGCCTGTGTATACTCTAGGCTTACAAAACGGTGGGAATAGGTTTAGGTTGGATGTGGTTGAAAGCTCTTGCGAAAGGCCCCCGGCCTTGTGAAAGCACGCTGAAAGTGATTCGGTGGTCATCTGGTTGTTCTTAGGAGTGTGTGAATCTGTGTGTGTTAATATTCATCAGCCTTGAGATTTCTCTGGGAAAAGTAAAATGTTAAACAGTTGACACGGTGGGGTGAAGCTCACACAGAGACCAACGTCTTATCAAACCGCAACTGATAAAGCAAAGACCAGAGAGAACACCGACTCCCAAGGTCACGACACAGACTTGAAATCAGCACCGTAAGTCACTACAATTTAGTAAACATGATAGTTTTCATTTACTTTGCTTTAAAAAGACACATAATCCACAGTTAAACACCACTTTGTCCATTTTAAGACGTCAACTATTATTTTAATAATTGATTCATATGCAGATAATTCTTTCGATTAATCAATTAGTCATTTAGCCTATAAAATGTCAGAAAAATGTCCATAACAATTTCCCAGAGTCCAAGGTGACGTCTTAAAATGTCTTGTTTTGTCCAACAACAGTCCAAAACCCAAAGATATTCAATTTACTTTCATAGAAGACAAAGAAAATCAGCAAATCTTCACAATTTACAAGCCGTGATCATTGCTGATTAATTTTCTATCCATCGATTAATTGAATCAGACTAATCCTTTCAGCTTTAATCCATGTACAGACAATAAAAGCGAAACTATGCTACCCTGTCATACAAAGTATTACGTCAAATTCATACCAGGTAGTGGCGGAGTGCGGCTCACCGCAATAATTACATATTTCAGTGGCCTGCTCATGTGTTTCAGGCGGGAAGAAATTATTGGTAAAATAGGTCAACATGTCACAGGAGTCACAGGATCTGTTTACCGATTGGTTGCGGGTAATCTCTGGCCGCCCTTCGCCGCTCTCTGAGCTCGGGAGCAGCCGCCGCAGCTTTCCATAGACATTGCATGGCAGCTCACCGCAGGCCGCACTTTGCCACTGCTTTAGTGTGAATTCGGCGCAAGTTGCATTTTTTTTCAGATTACTTGAATGATTTTACATTTCATCTGGTCCTTCACAAACCTACTAGTGCTGAAAAGAATAGCTGATAATTCAATCAAAAGATGCAAAAGCAAAAAAAATACCAAACATTCTCTGGTTCCAGCTTCTCAAATGTGAGGATTTGCAGCTTTTTTCCGTTTTATATAATTGTAAATTGACTATCTTTATCTTTTGGACTGTTGGTCAGACAAAACAAGACATTTGAAGATGCAGTTTGGGCTTTTGAAACTGGAAGCATTCTTCACTGACAGTTTACAGACTACACTATTGACCAAAAAGGAACTATCCAGATAAATCAATATAGAAAATAACTGTTAGCTGCATCCCAACATACACATTTTTCATTTTAAAGTATTACTCTGTAGCCTAGCCAACCATGTGCAGACAACAGCCACGTGTAACTAGTAAAAGAGCTGCCACAGCGGCTGTCTTGCTCAATGACCTTATAAATCACCCAACAGGCACTGTGGTAAAGACAACTGTCTTTACTCACAAGTGTTAAAGTGGTTTCCATACATAGGAATAATGATGTGCATTATTCCTATGTAAGGAATCCATTTTAACACTTGTGAGTAAAGACAGTTGTTGAGCCTAAGTGAGGCTGCAACTAACAATTATTCACATTGTGGATTAATCTGCAGACTATTTGCTTGATTAATCGATTAATTTTGTCTAAAAAGAAAATTGAGAAAATGCCTATTATAGTTTCTCAGAGCCCAACCTGACTTATTTAGATTGCTTACTTTATCAGACCAACAGTTTAAAACCCCAAAAGTATTCAATTTCCTATGATACATGACAGAGAATAGCATAAAATCCGAGAACATTTTCTCTTTTTGCTTGAAATGTGACTGAAGTGAAGTGAAGTGATAAATCAATCAATCAAAAAAAGCCCAATCTGGAGCCCGATTCATTTTCTGTCTGGCTGATTGAATAAAAGACTAAATTGCTTCAGCTCTAAGCCTAACTAACAGCTGTTACATTTATTTCCCCAGGACAATCCTTGCTTAAAAAAGGCGGCATTTGTGATGGGAATGTAAGCAATATACTGTATAGAAACCTGGAGAGAGAGAACCTGAATTTTAGCCAACAAAGCAGAATCTATTTTCAAAATTTCAAAGTGATGTGACAAAGTGTGCAGTCTCCCGGAGTCTGGACCACCAAGTGTTGCCCCCTGCCTCTTGGCTGAATGGAGGCTTAAACATGAAGACAAAAAGCAGCGCCGCCCCTGTCTTGTCCTCATCCTACTATTCAAAAACAGACAGAGACACCCTCTCCTCCCTTAAACACAGAGAATCAATACAGCTCTTGTTAAAGTTGACCCTCTTAAATTCACTCTATGGGGGCTACCACAAGGCTGAGGGTCCCTCCAGGCTGAGCACAAAGAGCAGGAACTTCACTTCAACTGTCTCTGAACTTGACTCTCTCTTTTCTCTCTGTACTCCATTCCTTTTGTTCTACCTCGTTTTGCCAGTTTTGGTTTTTATCAAAAGTCGGCATAATACTTTAAATAACCTCTCAGCAAAACCACAAGAGGAAGCATAAACTTATTTCAACCTCTTGAGAAAATTAAAACCGTGTGTATGAGTTTGTCTAGACGGGCCATGTCGGGCAACATTTAAAAAATCCTGATGTTTGTCATCACTGTCACATCAAATTATATCAATAGATTGTAATTTGTGCCGTTGAGCTCTGGTGGCCCTCTGCCACAACCTACTTTCACAGTTTCCCTGCAGGGTTGGGAGGTATTTTTGGACGAACAAAGCAGTTGAGGTAAGAGACAGATTGCATTGTGGGAATGGAAATGTACTCCAGGATCATATGAAGCAGGAGGAAAAACAGCCTGGAGATAAAGTGACTGGGCCAGAGCCATAGTAAGCGTGCAGGCTGGTCGGTCGCGTCAAAACACACAGGGGACAGACTAAACACCTCCTTTAACAGGAAGACGGTTGTCACCAGCAGGCCGCCGCACGTGCATGTGTGTATGTGCATGTGTGCGTCTCTGCTCGGTTAAGCCACTTTAGAGGAAACGGCATCCACAACGAGGACAAAAGCCTCAGAGTTTGCTTCCCTCTCTGAGAAAAAAAAAAATGTGCAAACAATCTAACAATGAAAGAGGAAAAGCAGAATATAGATTTCATTATTGTGCAGGAAATGCAGGTCAGATTCATCCGGTCAAAACAGAGGGGAAGGAAGGAAGAATAAAACAAGGCTTTGGGGTTAGAAAAGGTGGCCTAAAGGGACTCCAGATCTAGCAGAAGGCAAAGAAAAGGATGGTCTCCTTCAGGGCTGTCAATGAATATTCTACATTTGAAAATTATATTTGAGTAGTGTAGTGTTGAGTAGAGGCTGTCTGCCTCGCACACACTGAAAGCACCGCATGACGGGAGTCACGCAACGTCACTTTCATTAATTGAAAATGAAATATAACGTTAGGCCAAGCTGAACGAGGAATAATTCAACAACAACCATAGTGATGGCAGAGAACTCGGAGAGAGCGCCAGCGTGTCCTAACGGCAAGCGTTACGTTGCGTCATGTGAAGAAACCACGTCCCTATCAGCTGTACGCTCGAGATCAGACTGGAGACGTAATGACTTAAAAGATGAGCGAGTAGTACCTGCTATCTTCCAACGTTCGTATTAAATAGAAAACATGTTTTAAATTGTGATATTTACTGAAAATGACTTACAATATAGCCAACAGCAAGAAGGAAACTTTCAGGCGATCTCCTGGTGAAATTAGGAGGTATCTTATAGATAACTCCTTATTCCAACTTCAAGAATCGGCCGTTCCTCGTCCATTGAGGCGATTTCAAAGCAGGAATAAATAGAAACAGGGCGTCCAACAAAAGTTCAGCACACTGTTTTTTTTCGATTGAATATTCAAACATCATTTTGGGCCAGTTTTTGATAGCCCTAGTCTGCTTTGGCTAAGATGCATGACATATACTGTATTGTATATATGAAGTGTAGTGTAGTGTATATTCCAAAACATGACCTAACACACTTTCTCCCTTTTTTCTCTCCAATACAAACCATATAATCAAGTAGAAAAACAGCCTTCAGAGAAAAGAGGTGTCACTGTATTGCACGTCACAGGCTGCTGCTATATGTACAGAATCTTTTCATTTCATTTTTTTTTTTTTATCATCCAGTCATGCAGGGATGCATTAACAGAGATATTTGGCTCATCTGCAAGCAACAATCACAGCCCACACCACTATCTCCAAATAAAATGCATTGCCAGGCTAAGATCCAAATTTCAAGTAATGCAATATCAGGAGATGGAAAGAGAGAGCAGGTTAGTGTACACACTTAATACCACCACATGAAAGCCATTTTTAAATAAAGTGGTTACTACAAAGAGATGTTGTAAAATCCCCCTTTTGGCAACAGATCTCAAAAGGAAAGCTGAAATGGCACGTGTGTCTAACTAAGTTGGACCAGACCTCACTGAGGAACATTTAGTCTTTTGAAAAACAAGGAACCAGCTGGCTTTCATGCCAGAGATCTACACCATGATAAAAAACAGTCTTCCTTGTTGGTTTTGAAACCAAAGTGGCAGCCTAGTTGGTGGCCTGGTAACACAGAAAAAAAGTGGAAGAAGGCAGCGAAGTGGGTGAGAAATGTTGAAAAAGAGCGGCAACAGTGAAAGACAAAGACAGCATGATAAAGACAGGCTTGACAAGAGAGAAAAAAGTTATGGTGTAATGCCTCTGTAATGAGTTAAGTCCTGTAATCACTGGCTGTGGAAAATGCCAATTGCTGGTCTGGTTTTATGTGGCCTGTTCTACACTAAACCCTGGAGAAGTATTTATGTGCACTGTGCATGTGTGTGTGTAAATGTGTGTAAGATGTTGTCAAGGGTGATGGCAAAAAGCCAGACAAGCAAAGTGAAGCCCTTCGCCACATTTAAAAAAAAAAACTTCAGCTTCTCATTGCTTTTGCCAGGTTTTGATGCAACCAAGAGGGCCGAGATTAATTTTCCCTCCACAACCGCTCTCACTGGGAGGATGTCTCTGAGCTCAACGCAAAGACTTGAGACTGCAAGTAAACAAGTAAGTGCAAAATGAGATGTAACTTTCTCCCAAACAGAAACAAAACTCCTATCAACTCCTGTAAAATTATTTCCCTCACTCTCTCTCCTCCACGTCCAGGACCGGACAGCTGCAGATGAGGCGAGGGTCGCTTGGTTCTCGTCCAACGCTTTCCAACTGGGTTACACAAACAGCTGGGCCCTGAGCAACAGCTAAACGCTTTTGTTTATACACAGGAAAAGAAATGTCACTGGAGATCCTTGCCCTGACTTCCTGCTAGAAATCTAGGTTAGAGAATCAGAGGTGAAAGAGGGAGAAATGTGTAGAGTGGACTACAGGGAGAGAGGGAGGACACGGACAGACAGGGAGACAGAATCACATGCAGAGAGACGAGACAGAGAGGAAGCTGTTTGGCCGGAGTTCAACAACGCACTCGTTTGTCACACTTGGACAGAATTTGTAGGTCAAATTAGCATGGGAGGGTAGAGAGGCTGCAACAGAGGGAGGAGGGAGAGACAGAGATGTGCAGGCCAAACAGATAGGCTGCTCTTCATTACTCAGGCCTCCCTACACATGGGAATGAAGGACAGTGGGGGGAAAAGTGGAACAGAGGACAGGAACGCGAAGGCAGGACGTTCTGTGGCAGTGGATTCCATTTTCAGTATACGCTCTTGTTTCAACTGACGCTAGGGGCAAAGGCTAGACTTAAAAACAAATAAATAAAACCTTATCTGGAGAGAGTTTGGGAATTTGCTGCTCCTCCCCCAATCCTCGTTAAAGGGGCCAAAGCACAACGCTGTAGAGCGGAGCTGCACGTCACACTCTTTATGGCAGGCTGGAAATGACTTCTCCAGCCTTCAGACTCATGGGAGCCTTGTGCCATATCCATACGGTACAGTGGTACCGTATAGGTTCATTCGCTGGGGAATAAACTGGAGCAATATTACTACAGTTTGACATGAACTCAACTACTATTCCTACATTTGATATCATTTTGGTGTCTGATTTGAGGACCAACACTCATCTGTTAGTCCATAAATATCAAAACGAGGGCTGAATGATACAGAGAAAACATGCAATGTTTAATACACATGTCGGATATTGCAATGATGAGATCATAAACAAAGACCAACTGTTATTTCTGTCCTTTAGGACATACAGTACATTTCTATTTCCATTGCCAGATTAGTTATTTTAACAATAAAAAATACTGCTTCTGGATGTGATTCAAAATGGACAACGATGGGATAGAAATGACAGATTTGTTTCTGTATAAATTTACAGCTATGTAGGGAAAATGTTTCAAAATGCCTCAATGTTAAGAAATCCAGAAATAAAATCCAGGATATACAGCTGATTCCAGATCTGCAGCAAAAGCTAATCACTTGCTCCTTGGCCCATGGCTTAACTTTCTACCAATTTCTTCTGAAATCTATTCACAAATTTTTGAGATATTCTGAACAAAACAGGACCAAAAACACAACCTCCTTCCTGTAAAGATATAGAAACACAAATCGGAGGTCAGCGAAAGGTGGTTTCTTATCACTGATGGCAAAGACAAGGTGTAACCCGCTAAAATAAAGAACATACAGTGTCTAACATGTTTGTGAAAAAGGTCTATTCCTCTGCTGTCTGAGGGCACTTTCACAAGCCTGATACTTTTGGTTGGTGTTCTATTTAGTCCGGTTCTGTTTCACAGTGCACAAATTAAGGCGGACCAAAAAAAAAAAAGTTGTCAAGCAAACATCGGACTTCTGCAGAAGTCCAGGTCAGTCCTCTCCCACTCATGTTTACCTGTGTCCATCTAAACAAATGCCCACACAGGAAGCCTGCGTTTTTGTTCACTTGGAAACGGTCCGAGATCACCTCTCGCAAGCGGTCTCGGACTGGTTGTTTTGGTCCACACCAGAGTTTGATTACTGCGTTCACAACCGCCCAAATGAACTGCACCAGACTTTGATTAAAACGGACTAAATGTTGGCTTGTGAAAGCGCCCTAAGAGAAGTTACCTGCACTTTTTGTGATGCACATCTATCTAACCACTTCCAGTCTCTCTTGTTACAACTCCTCTTATCCTCTGCCTTCACTGATAGAAAGCAGCAAGTCCATACATAAATCACAGGTGATTTTCCTGTATCCATATGGCGTAGATCTCCCATTTCATTGTTGACAGCATGTGGTTTATTCGGTGTCCTGTTTGTGGTTAATTCAAACCAGGCTGAACTGGGCCGGACTGTGTTGAGGGGGAGTAAATGCACACGTGTTTTGTGGAGGACTCTTCTCATAGACAGAGAAGCTATTCTCTCCCTGCTGTCTGCAGCACCACTGACACACAGACCTAGAAACACTGCGAGCATAATCAAATCACACACACACAGAGAAGAAGAGGAGGAGGAGGAGGAGGGAAAAACCCCAGCAAGTCGACTCCTTTTGGCAATAAAAAACAGCATTGTGCTGGGAGATGAATCCTCAGCAGTGACGTCTTTGCGCTGAGATTTAACTGTGAAGAATTACTTAGTGAGGCAGCTGTGAGTTTGGCAGGCGAGAGCTGGGGCTGCAGAGGCACAGTGGACCCCCCCTGCCCATTTCCCCTCCTCCTGCTCCTCCTCCTCTTCCCTAGGAATTCACATTCGTGCCTAATCAGTTTTTCTTGCCATTCCCTGTCTCAATCCTCTGCTTCTCTTTCACTTTACTCTCCCATGTTCCTTACTGTCAGAAGCAATAAACAAGCTGAGGGGGTTTGTGTTATTAAATAGTGGTAAAAGCTATTTATTAGCTCAATATCTAGCCCCAAAACAAAGGCAGCGTTTAGACAAACAGTCCCAACAGCTGGCTCCCATTATGGATTATGGTGTTCTTTCCAACTTCTTCTCACCTGGCAGAGCCCTACTCCTTCCCCTCTGCTCAACTTTCTCCTAAAAACTTTTTTGTCCAAAGATACAAAAAAAACTGCCTCCCATCCTGTTAGACAAGTTTTTGTCTCGCGGGGAGCCCTCAGCGAAGAGAATGCAACCACGTCTGCATCCCAACATATAGTTAGATACCACATTTCTGTCTACTCTCTCCGCTGTAACAGTGTATGAAAACCCACACGAGTATCTGATGTAAACTATCACTGATGCATGGACATGTACAGCAGACAGTACAGCGCAGGAGTGGGGAGGGGCGCCACAGTCTCTGAGGGGCGCAGGGTGTGGTGGGATAGCATTGGACTGGAAAAGCAAAGAGTTAAGATCCATTTTCCCCTCGTCTCATTCCACCACTGGCTCAGATTGTCTCAGTCTCATGGGGGCTACAGTGCAAGACGAATTCAGAGCGAGTCCCCCTTCCTGCTCTGAAAAAAGAAAAGCATGCTAAAAGATATTTTGAAACCATGAGAAAATCCAGCGCTGGCAAAAAAAAAAAAAGCATCAACTCATTAATGTGTTAAAAATATATGTGGTTGGGTCCCAGATAAGAGAGAAACTCAATCCATACCCTCTCTTGAGAGCAATTGCCTAAATGTAATGCCACCAAGTGAAATGAGGCGACACAACAACAGTGTAGGGAGTTAACATCAAGTCCCGACACTGCTGTAAAATTTGGGTTGTGGATAAAAAATCTGCCTCCTCAACCCGCCACTTAGACAGACTCTTCACTGCTCTCAAACGCAATTTGTCTGGTAAAATAGTTAGAGAGTGGCTCTTGAATTATAGTGTCCACCTGCCACTGTGTGCTCCATTAATCTGGCTTGCTGCCCTACAACAGAAACGCAGCGTTTTCTGCTTTTTACGTCAAGCACCGTGTCTTCAGATCCACCAGAGAAAATGCTTAATTCAGATGTATTCGACTGTGATGTGATCAGTGAACGGCTGACGTGGTCATCTACAAGATTCTTTGTTAAAGAGGCTTTGGATTCTGGCGCAGGAAAAGAGGTCAGATTTAAACCCAGCGGCTCTGTACTTCACCGATGTCCTTTCGCCCACCCCGGGTCAACGGAGGAATGTCTTGTGGCAACCAGGCCACTGTGACTGGACACAATTCTGCTGAGGACAGCGGCAGCCAAAGCCAGAGCCGGAGAGAGGAATAAAAAGGAGAAAAGGAAGAAGTGCTGTGTTGTCTGTTGCTCTGCACAGTGTGTAGGCCGTCATCACAGCCTGGTCTTTCTCAAACACATACAAAGGCGGCTCTGACAAGAGGAGAGACAGGCAGTGAGGGAGTGGCAGAGGAGAGAAAAAAGCGAATGAAACACTAAGGGCGCAGCTATTGTGCTGAACAATGAGAACTCAAAGGAAATTAATAACAGAACAACTTCCCTAAAAAAAGAATCGGTTTTGAAGCGATTTCCTGTATCGGACTTGGGGACCACTTCCTCTTGATCTGGAGCTCGTCTCAGGTTCCAGCAAACACCCTCCAATCAAAGCAACACAAAGATATCTAATGGCCCAATCAAAGCCCGGACATGAAAAGCGAGCCGACTCTAGCCATGCCATGTCTGAGGCAAAGAGACTTCTGGGTAACAGATGGAGCTGATATCATATCCCCCCGAGTGGCCGTCTGTGTGAAAACATGCTCAACACAACACACACACCCGACTTGTTGTGGTTTGTCTACAAGGACAGGGTTTCCTCTGGGCTCTTTTCTTGGTACAGAGGTTGTGTTTGCTCAGTGTCAACTTGTGGCTAAAAGCCTGGATTGGCACGCACTTGGTCTCCACCCACAAGAGGGCACGGAAACAAGACAAATCTTTAGGTAGCGCTGCACAAATGGCTACTTGTCAAACCAGATCTTAACAAATTACCAATCACATATATACTCATCCATTACAAAAGGACATAAAATGTTGACTAATCTCACTCACAATACTAATACTGACTGATGGGATGGGCATTTCAAGCAATAGTACTATTCGATAATCACTGGGAGCTATTCGATCATTCTTCGAAGATCATCCGCCCCGCCGCCACAGCTGTTTCGTGGGGACTGCGCCGTTATTTTGCCTCGCTGTTCTGTATGAAAGGTACGGACACGGAATGGAGGGACAGAGTTGTTCCGCTGCTAAGCTTTCTTAATGGAGCTTCCCAACAAAAAGTATTTCACACGATTGTACCTGTATAACCGGCGTGACAATAAACATATTGAACTTGAACTTGAACTTGAAGCTGGCAGCGGAGGTAGTGATGGAGCCAAGCGGATGTCTGTGTAAAAGGGACAGCCAGCACGGCGGGACTACACACCTACACACACACACACACACACACACACACACACACACACACACACACACACACACACACACACACACACACACACACACACACACACACACGACGCCGATGCTGTTGTGCTAAACGTCACACCTCTTTTGCTCCCGTGATGCCGGCGTGCTATCTAGCATCACAACCTGGGGCGGCATTATGCCACCGCTGTTTGGGTCAGTGTGAAAAAGCAAACCGGCGTAACGGCGGATCCTCTTTACGGAGGTATTGCGGAATCACTGTGTCAACGGGGCTAGAGACAGTGGGGGAAAACGGTGTGTAGAGACGGCACATTTTCACAACTTACTCAATGAATTAAGGGGTTTATTTCAACCAAATTGTTGGAACAGTGGAAAGACTAACCAAGACGGTTGCGGTTGCGAAGGCAAACACAAGGGAAAATATATTTTTTAAGACAAGGAGACAGTCGCATAAACTATTTGATTATTTAGAATTTAATGACTACTTGAAAATTCGAAAATCATGACCTATCCCTAACTGAAATATTCCAATATTCAAGACGACACTCAGATTAAGAAAATGCCATGTAAACAGAACAAATGTGGTGATTTCCCCCCCAGGAGAAACCCCATTTGTGGTGGTTCTCCTTTCACAATCCACTCTTGTGTATATCTGTAAGAGAATCTGTCAAAGCACTGTTTATTTTGCAATATTTCCACTACGATAACCACAGGCGGGAACCACAGCAGCAACATCAGAGAACAGTTGGGTTTGAGGCTGAATGCTGGATGTAAACTCTGATGTTGAAACGTACTGTGGAGGGGCCTCTTCAGTCATTATTCAGGCTATGCTCCATAGCATTTTAATGGGAAAATTATGGGATTAGTGCAAAAGTTCAGTGAGCAACCAGTGTTAAAAACCTATCATTTGAATACTGTCTTATTTAGAGTAAGATCAATAGCAGTTTATATAAACACAGTTAGGGAGTTGGGTCATTACCTCCTCCTGCGAGGCATAGTGAGGCTCTGCAGGGTCCACCGACCAGTAGCAGTAGTCGAAACAAAACTCCAGAAGCTTCTCCCTCGAATCTCCAGCACCGTCTGTACGTCCATCCAGCTTCAGGAAGGGAAACAGAAGAGTAAAGCACATAAGAATTCTTTTTTACACTATATTTTTTATTTGATATGATCCAAAAACAGAAAACATACTAGCATAACTAACATGGCAAGAAATACAGTATAATGACTTGATTTGGTAACAGCTAATAATACATTGCATACTGAAATTCAAAGTATAGAGACAACACCTGCTTACATCTAATAACATACAAAATTGAGCAACAAAACATATGAGCTATATAAAAAAAATCCCAGAGATAAAAGCCAGGTACTATAGCTTTTGTTTATGGGACTGCTACGGTGTGGAATTGCAAGCAAGTTGTTTCCATTCATTAGCAACGCATTCACTCCTCCTCCAGTTCTTTAGTCGCCTCACTGCATTAACAGTAAACACCTTTCTGCCACAGTGAGTGAATCCTGAACTGAGGAAAGACAGCACAGCAGCATTTGGACTTGTCCAGGCACAATGGATGCACTGGAAAAACAGTACAGCATCTATTCGTCTAAATCACTGCATTCAACCTGGAGAACCATATTGTTCTTACCGAGAGCACGCCGTTATCTTCCATTTGTGACGTTCAATGTATTCCAAGAGTGTTTTTTTAGGGTTATAAATCAATTCAGGCGTATCCACTTTCCTTAAATCTTACTCCCATATACTTGCATATTAATTCCAAGTAGACAAGAAGTTTGTGAGCACTGGAGCGTGCGTGTGATTTACACCTTACTGTAAACTAGGGATGCAAAGCCAAACCGTTAAAAAAAACGAAGCATTCAGTGACGTACAAACCGAACCGTGAGCTTGTTGAACCGTTGCACCGCTATTAAATACAGGCCTGCTTATTATTTGATGAGTTGCCAGAGACACAGAAGAGGCATTTATCTGAACATATGCCTACTTGACCATTAAGTAGCCTGCCTTATGTCATATATAAAGTCAGTGTTGTGGCTTCTCATATAATATAGAAATATCATTCAATCCATCTATTTATATATTTTGGAGTTCAAACATATTGGAGCTGGTTATTTTTCTTCTCCCTACTGTGCAAAACAAACCCAAAAAACGCAATACAAACCGAATCATGGGCTTTGTTGAACCGTTGCACCACTACTGTAAACGCAGCATGTATTTTAGCTGCATTGAATCTTGGTCTATTGAGGTAGATGTCAGTGGAGACAGTGGCTGATCTATAAAGGATGTCTTTCTCTATGATTGTTGATAGAGCTGAGCAATATATTAATATAATATACTTCGTTATTATACAGAAATGTATTGCCTGGGTTAAATCCCAGTTGTCATAATATAATGAAACATCATTCCAGCATTGAACATTATTATCCAAGTACACCACTTATTCAGATTAACCTGTGTATGTTTTATGTGTATACCATAATAACATTATCAATGTCAAATAGAGTCACATAGATCTTGTATAACTGTGGCAGTGCCAAGAATTGTTTCTCTTAAGCCCTTTCTTTTAAATTCTGACACCAAACCCTGGCATTATACCATTCATTTTTGGCATATGAGATGTGTTACTATCAGACTGCAGTGGAATTGCAGTGGAAATTATTTGAGGTGACTTCATGGTATCATGTTTATTTGGCGGTGAAGGCTCAGTTGCAAAAAAACAGCATCGTTGGAGCTGGGAAGGGTTAAATGTCTTGCTCAACGACACTTCAGTGGTAGATTGATGTCAAGGAGAGGGCTGGGAAAAGGGTCTTTTAGTCACTGTTGTACTTCAAACCAAGCAGTCAGTCAATTATCTAAATCATTATCCAAATGATTAATCCACCCAACTATCTATGTGAATAACCTTTCCTTTCTCTAACAGCAGCATGAGGCAACACTAAGCTCTGAGTGTCAATTTCGTTCACAGCAATTGGCTTGCCTGAAAGCATGATTGTTTAACCCCTCAGCACTTTTAGGAAATTCAACAATGGCCTTGTAGTGTGAGGGATTAGCCAAGAGCAACACCAGCAGCAGGCCAACAGAGCTCCAACCACTGATAAAGACTCGTGTTTTACAACTAATTAAGTTAGGAGAAAAATGACTGAAATCTTTTTGTTTCACACTTTTTAATTTAGTTCAGTAGCTCTTTATAGCTCTATTACTTAGCTTTAAGTTTATTGTCCTTTAAAATCCACCGTTTTTTTCTTTCTGTCTCAGATATTCCAAAACTGTCCCACTTTCCATAAATAATTATTCCCATGAGACCCGCAAGAGCCTTAGAGCCTTGATCCTTTTCCATGGCAGAGGGAGGCCATATGTGGTTTGTCTCTGTCACATCATTTGTAACAGATTCTCTCCTCCCCCGCCCAGCTTCTCTCCATACGTCAGCATTTTAAATGTAAACAGAAGGGGCAGCTCTGTAACTACCAATTTGATCAAGAAAGATCTTCATATACAGGTTGTAACAGATATGAGTTTTGAAATTAGCTGTAAGCTGAATTTCTTTTACCTTTTTGTATGTATGTATCACTTGTACACATTAGAGATGGACATTTTGATATATGATCCTCAACGAGAAATGGGCCTCTACAAGCCATACCCTTCAAACACACAAAGTTTTATCATCTCGATATTAGCTAATGCAAACAGTCACAAGGAAAAATAATGGTGTAAATGCTCCAGGCTGTCTGCAGGGAACGCAGCTCAACCAATCAGACAAGTCTACTCAGCCGTCTGACACAGCAGGTTGGTAAGTATCAGCTTACAAGAATGTGCAGCTCACATAATTATTTTTTCCAAATGTCTCCTTGAAACCTAAACTAATAACTAAACCAGAAAGTAAACCAAAAATTACCCTTTTCAGCCAAAACAGTATAAAACAACATTTCACTCTTGCAAATAAGACTGTTATTAATAAGTCCTGGAGCCAGATTCCCAGTTAAAACACCTAATTTAACACCAACGCTATTGTACATTATATTTCATTTACTATAGCATATTTTGGTGAGGTTTTTAAAGGTGCTATTGATAACATTCAGCCACTAGATGGCACACCTTGTTAGAAGTGGGAACCAAACTTCAGATATCTTCCACATAGATAAGCAAAACATTAAATTTCATTCATTTTTTTAGGAAAAGCGATACTTTTATTTAGCACCTTTCTAAAAGTTCTGATGTTTTTTTTTTTTATTATTTGTCTACATAAACAGGTTATCAATAACACCTTTAAGGTTTAAATTCCCATTCAAAAATAATTTAAAGAAACTTAGTCTGGAGTACATGAAGTATGCTGTAGTTGTGTTGCTGTTTTGTTTTGGTGTGCAGAGTGTTAGAGTGCATGTGTTTGACAGGAGGGGTCTCTCAATCAGTGTGAGCTCAACACATATAATAAACAACAGTGATATCAAGCAGGAAAAAGCTGATCCGAGGCTGTAAACATCCTGTTGCTGTGATAGATACCCTCTACACACTACTCCCAGTCCGACCAACAAAAGACACACAAATAATTAATAATATTGGATATAACTGTGCAGCAGTTCGTATATTTTCACACCAAAACACTCACCTTTACATTTTTTATCCTCACAAGCTTGTCCTCCACCTGAACTGCCAGCCTTCCTCCATCCGCACTCTCCCTGTGAGCAAAAAGACAACGATTGCTTCAGTCAACTCTGTAAACATCCATATTTGGAAGCGTAAAGAAACGTGACGAAAGTTTATGAGAAGTGAGAGGGATCTGATCGGAGAGAGAAAACGTTAACACATGCTTCCGATAGAGGAGAGAGGATCTAAGGGACGCTATCAGTGTTGATCAGTGTCTCCAGGTCCAGATGCAAACCGGACAGAGATTTAACAAAGGTTTCATTTTGGATTCGAATAGGTTTAAAATCCTCTTTTTGCAGATGCAGATGTAATTGAGAGGGTGTTCAGATAAATTAAGGCCACTTGACTTGAGGCTGTCACATGACAGTTAACACAATGAATCTTTGTGTGTGTCTGATCCATGAAATCGCCACTGACCAGTTTCAGATTCAAATGAAAACAGAGACTCCACTCTGATGAGGCAGCTTGGGCTGTCTCCAGAAATTCGAGAGCATGCACAAGTTTTGTGTGTGTGTGTGTTTGCGTGTGCGTGTGTGTGTTTGCGTGTGTGTGTGTGTGTGTGTGTGTGTGTGTGTGTATAATTGGGAACAGCGTGCGTCCTCGCATGTGTGTAAAACAAGGTCAACTCGGCTAAGTGTGCTTCAGCAGCTGGACCGAGCACATCTGATGCAACACACGCGAAACTGGAGGCAATCACAACATGGAGCGGAGAGAATTTCGATCTCCAGGAGCGGTAATGATGGCGAATGCTGCCTTTAGTGCAAACACTCCGTCTCTGTGGTGGGTAAGGGGTAGACGAGGAGGCTGTTGTAATCGTCAGCTCTCCCTGTGCCTCGCCATGCGGGACTCATTTTGCTAACCCCAGCAGTGGCCCAACCCAAAACCACCAACCTTCAATCTCAGGCTCTAAGTAGCATGGAGGGGAGGAGGTTGGTGGTGGAAAATAGTAAACCTCATAAAAATGTGTGTTGATACAAACCCAAAATGAGCAATTTCACAATCAGGCTGCACATGTGAGTGGGTTCTTGCATTCTCAGGGGGGGACGCATTGAATCCTAAAACAAAGAGCAACACACTTCTCTGCCCGGCCGAATAAGGTATGCAGCTGACCAGGCTGGTGTTACTGTTATCTCTGTCACACAGCGGGCCTTCATTCAAATATATGAGTAAGGAAATGCATACTTCACTTATAAAAAATAAGAAAAAAATAGAAAAGAGCAGAGGAAAGTGAGACTGACAGAAACGGAAATCAGGAAGCAGAGATTTGCATGACAGTGAACATTATGTATAAGAAATCTTTTTGTTATGCAAAACACCAGGAAGACTGGTTGAAAGAATCATTGTCCAGCCCTTCATAGCCTGAATAATGCTTTGTTATGGTACTGTAGTGGCCTTCAGATTAAGCACCCCTGCAAAACATCCTGCAGGAGTTCAATTTAATTCAATGTACAACTATAGGACTTTATATGCACTATATCCCCAGGCCCTGTATATCTGTTATTCAACATGTTGTAGCAATTTTCCTTTGAATGTAAAGGGGTGCTCCAGTGGAGCAAAGTAACTTTACAACCTCCCTGTGTTACTCTGCTACATAAACAGCAGATTTCACAGCACTGTAAAATGGGGGGGAAACTATTTTCCATCAATGCCTCTCACTAAACGAAGGGAATTGCTTCGAGTAAAATGAGCAAATGAGATGAGAAATGAGTCTGTTTTGTGTATTAAACATTTTTTTTTACTTAGAAATATGGCTTAAGGAGTTAATTATTTGATCAACAGAACAAAATTATGAAGCAAATATAAGCCTAAACAACATCAGTTGACTTAATGTTTCCTTTGTTTAATGCTATGAAATCATCCTCTTAAATCCCAATGTTACACCAGTGGACTATTAATTACAAACTTATTCTGTGCAGGTAAACACTGCACATAAAAGTTTAAGTTTATATTAAATTTTAGTGGAGATCCCAAAGTTCCCAAAGATAGCGATGCCAGGTTGAATTTGGGGGAAATGTGTATAAATTGATGCACAAGACATCAAGAGTATAACCATTTGATTGAAAGGTGCAGTCTTGGGTTGAACATTTTACTGGGTGTAAACATTGTTTAGCTTCGATGAAGAGCTGGAACAAGATGATACACAATATACTATATATGCTACTGTAAGCCAATGTGGAATAAGACTATTTGTAGGGCTGCAACTAGCATTTATTTTTCAATATTGATTAATATTCAAATGGCTTGTTTTGTCCAACCAACCATACAAAAAAAGATATTCAGTATAAGACAGAAAAGCAGCAGATCATCACATCTGAGAGGCAGGCACAAGCAAATGTTTAGCATCTATTTACTTAAGGGTAAATACTTTGAGTTTGTTTTAATCTTGAGATAAAAACTTAAGGCTCTGGTAACTTGTGGTGGAGTTTTCCCATTATTTATGTACACAATTGCTTGATTTTAATGTTTTAAAACATACTGATTCATCCATAGGGGCAGTCACACAGAGAGAGAGACAGCAAAGGTGTTTTGAATGCATCACAATTTTTTTCTTATTATACAACCCATTATCTTAATGGTTGCTGTAAAGAGAAATGGCTTCAGTGAGACACTTTAAACCTTAATTTCCTCCAATTTTTGTACATTACACAGCCCCATACACACACACACACACTAAACACTGCACACAAGCTGCTCAGTCAGACAACACTACTGACAGCCACAGTTGTCATTATCCACCATGTGCACCACTGCACTGAGTTTTTAGCTAGTTAGCTAACGTCAACTAGCCATCTTAACGCTCGTTTCTGTTAAACAAAATAGAGCTAATACAAAAACACGAGAAGCTTATTGTTTTGTTTGTAATTAGCTTCAAGCAGCAGCCAAAGTCCCATGACTGGCAACAACAGCTCTGACATGAATTGAGATATGGAGACAACTACAATAAAGTTAGCTCTAATAATTTCCATTTAAATCGTCGTCACATTAGCAAGAAGAAACAATTAACGCTAGCTAATGTTATAACTTACCTTGCGTTGAGGGGACGGACTCGAACGGCGACTTTAACGTTTGCCATGATGCCTTCACGGACACAACTCTCTCAACAGTTGACTAACTCGGAGCCGGTGGGAAATAACAGTTCCCGTGTGGGCATTTTTGAGTCTTCTCGCATATTATAATCCGATAAAGTTTGAAAAAGCGGGAAGAAACTGTCCAGCCATCCGCAGTTCAAGTCATCTCTACCGGCTGGACGTCGGGCTTCAACCGCCCGCCGCGGCTCAACTAATAACTCCCACTGAAGAAGTTAAACTTCCTGCTGGAAAGAGAGGGAGGGGAGATGCTGCTGGAGGCTCCTCCCACTACGACCTATTCAAATCTTTTTTCCCTTTTTTTTTTTTTGCATGACTGTTATTATTTAAATCTACTATTTAAAATGGGGATTACATTTAGTTTTGTTGGCTGATATTAATCTGATTAGCTGATTGTTTTATTGATAAATTATCTCAAACATACACTCTATAATATACTCTGCTATATATTAATATCCTCTGCTATATTTGCACTACCATTTGCACTATTTGCACCATTGGCACACTGTCACTTCACTGCTGTACTTATGTTATCTTATTTTTATTTTATTTTATCTCACTTTATTCTATTTGATTGTATCTTTTTTAAGGTGTATTGGTGTTGGGACTTGTTGTCTAAGCTACTGGATGCCTAAATGTCCTTCGGGATCAATAAAGTATCTATCTATCTATCCTGGGCTTTGTTTTTGTTTTTTTTATAATTTTTTATTTCAAATTTCAATACAATAGATTCATATAAACGTTCATATTTTTCATTACAATTCTGCAAATATATTTTACAGTATAAAAATAATATAAAATACCCTGGGCTTTATCATACCTTTATTTCATGTGATTGTTCCAGCCGTTATGACATAAAAACATCTGTATATCAATGAGATCAACACACAATAAACATTTAAACCAGAATACATCTTTATTAATATTTTTTGAGGTTGACATAAAAAATATTTCAATTAAAAAAGCAGCAAGAAATACAGCGATCGTTCAACATGAACTAAAAACAATCACAAACGCAGTCTTGCGTTCATGAAATAAACATGCAATCACTAGTAGTGGCGGTCAAAGGCAGTGTGTGAAAGTGCTATACTAAAATAAACACATTTTATTTTCTCTGGTGAGTCTAAAAACCAACAAAATTCAAATTTTTCAGTTCATTTTAGAACAAGGTGTTTCTTTACAAACTATGGCTTGTTTGTTGGAATATTATATGTAAAAAAATGGGAACATAATTGTATGTTTTAATGAGTCAAGGACTTTATGGTGACACTGAAGTTACACAGTTTGAGTCCCCAGCAGTTTAATGCTGATCTTTGTCAATTCTCTGCTATGGTCTTGGATGTTTGAAATGTTTCATCTACTAGTATTTCCCTTCCGACAAAATCAGGTTTACTTGCAGGAAAGTTCACTAGATCTAAAGGTGCGAGATGGTGTGGTCCCCTAGCTACTTCTGACTGGCAGGGCTTTCTGGTTCTCATCGTCACCTTAGCAAAAGAGCAGAGGGACTCATGAAAGGCTGCTGTCACTTCACAGGTGGAGAACAAAAGTATGAAGCTTGCAAAGCCTGTGCAAAGCCAGCTTTGATGGGCTGTGCAGTGGCAATTCGAAAAATGGTCAACAACAAGAAGTCACCCAGATCTGTCTCTCTCCTGAGTAACACACTGACATAAAAACACTGTGGTGATCACAGAAAAGATGCTGTGGGATGCTGGGTAGTATTATTGTTGTCATGTAGCTCCCTCTACTGTCTGTTGTGAGACCTGCAGCATGTCCATGTGGCTCTGCAACTCAGCCACAGGCAACTGTGGCTGAGTTAATACTCTGTGACTGTAGCTGGAAATTCTCTATCAGCTCCTGAAATGACACGGAAATGAGAGAACAAAGTGAGCAAGATGAAAGAGTCAAAGAGGTCAAAAGAAATCATTTCCAAGGAATACAAGATGACAAGAATGCAGTGAACCCTCACCGCTGGCAAGGCCAAGTTTGATAGCTTCTTCCAATGAGATATGACCTCTTCCTCGCTCAAGACTCCTCTGTCGACCAGCTTTCTAACCAGGAACAGGTAGTTGTTCCACTAAAAAGACAAAAGAACGCATTACAAAAGGTTAAGAGACAGAGTCAAACATCTTTCAAAGAAATTAACAGTGATGGAAAAGGTTAAATTTGACAAAATAATGTCATCAAAAATCTGTTTTGGTGAACTCGGAGCTACACAGAGCTGAGAAAAAGGGATGTGAAATATTGGAGCGTGCTGGTGGCCGAATGGTTCAATTCAGGTCAAGGACCTTTGTTGCATGTCCTCTGTTTCGTTCCTCCGTTCCTGTTTTTCTCTCTACTATCAGCAGTCCAACTGAAGCAAAAATGCAAAAAAAATCTAAAGAATGTAAAATACATGCAGTAGGAAATAAACAAAAAATGAAAATATCTCATCGCTATAGAAGCCCTAAACTGCGGAAGCCATAACCGGACATTATTCAAACTTTTTTTTTAATGCCGTTATCTCAAGATCACAATTTAATTATGTCGCTATCTCCAGAAAATTAGCTTTGTTATCTCGAGGTAACGATATAAATTACTCAATACCACGAGAAAACAAAAGGTTGTTTTCTTTTATTACTTATGTTTGGGTCAAATCAGCTGATGGTAAATGCATTCAAACGGCCCGGATCGAACTGACAGCATAAATGCATACATCCATGGCTGAGTGATGGACTTGGTGAAGTTAGCAGAAGGATACACATGTGACCATGTCTGCTTTCCAAAATAAGGCGTTAACAATGGTATTTACAAGCAGTATAAAACATGTTGCCTGTGTTCCTTATAAATCAAAAAAAAGAAAATAACACAAAATTCTGAGGGAAATGTCTTTGTTCTTTGATTTTTGGTTGCTAGAAAAAGAAATGTAAAAAAAAATCCTGATAATGACATACATTTGTGTTGAAGACATCTTTGACTACATACAGACACAAAATCCTTCTGCTAACTTCACTGTCAGTCATGGATGTATACGTTTATGCTGTCAGCTCGGCCGTTTGAATGCATTTACCATCAGCTGATTTCACCCAAACATTAGAAGTAATTAAAAAAAACAAACCTTTTGTTTTCTTGTGATAACAAGTTAATTATCTCGTTATCTCGAGATAAGAAAGCTTGCTTTCTCGAGTTAACAACATAATTAACTTGTGATCTTGAGATAACTGTATTAAAAAAATGTTTGAATCACGTCCGTTTAGGGCTTTCATACATCTCAACAACCAAAAAGTGACCAAAAAGCTAATTTCAAGCACCATTTGATAGTCAATAGAAAAAAGATTCAGGAGAAAAAAAGACAGACAAAACATGCCATAACTATGTCAGATAACTTTGTCCCGTATTTATGTTTGTAAAAGCATTCAAGTTTCATATATTACGCTTTGGACACAGACGATGGAATTATTTTAAGTGTTTTGCTCAATGTTAAATTAGTTAAATGGCATTTGCACACCGAGGTTATAATAGTATAGAGTTTTCGATTAGTTTATATTTTATTTTAGTTTTGACTTTTAGATTTAATTTTAGTTAGTTTTCAGAGTGTGTTTGCTAGTTTTAGTTAAGTTTCAGATTTTTTGAAAGGTTGAGTTTAATTTTTATATAATTAGTTTTAGTTTGTTTTTGCTGGGGCAAGGTATAATGTCTCAGAAGTATGTAACTTTATATACTTACAAAATACATGGTTGGAGAACTGTGTGCATATTGTTAAATGTTTAGTCTTTAGTCACTTTAGTGTCTGATGTGAAGCAATTGCAGCATAGTGCCATCTTCTAGAAGGTCAAGGTCGTTTAAGTTCTGTGGTTCAACGTCACGAGAGTTGACGGAAATTTATGCTTTCTCCTTTTTTCGGTTGTGATATATTATAGCTAAATAACTAAAACTGAAATGAATTTATGTTATTTTTTTATTTAATTTTTCTTTAACCAGGCAATATTGTTTCAGTTTAGTTTTTCTGAAAGGATATCGTTTCTATTTGGTTTCAGTTTACTAAAAACCCTTAAATAAACTGCTTATTTTCGTTTTAGTTTCAGTTCTAGTTTACCATAATAACCCTGTTGCACACCTGTTGCATTAAATCCTTGATCTGTAATACTTACAGGGTCCATGGAGGGCCATGCACATACAGTATGTAGTGAGGTATTTGAGGGGAATATCCTATAAACATATAAAGGTAGAAGTGGTTGCAGTAGCATCCTTAATACTCCTGTATCCGTCACAGCAGCAGTGGTAGACGTACCTCAGTGTCGCTGGCCTTCAGCACAGCAGTGACAGTGAGCGGGGTGAAGAGCAGGTGGAGGGGGGCGGATGAACAGCGGTCTCCTTCCCACAGCTCAGCAAGCTGCTCCAGCAGCACTCTGACAGGAGGCTCTGATCCTGAACCGGGACCCACAACAACCCCATCACCTCTGCTGCTCTCTGACAGAGACAGTGCGGGCAGCTCTGCAGACACTGAGCAGATTCACACAACAGTACATCAACTAGACTTTATGTTGCTATTAACCAGTTTACAGTTAAACAGTGAACACAGTACACGTCATAAAGACATAGTTTCCCTGTAATTAAGAGTCTATCATTCACAGCATCTCTTACCCAGTTTGCAGGCCAGTAGGACAGTACAGTTCAGTAGCATCTGCTCTGACACCACAGTTGAGAACTAAGTGAAGAGAAAAGAAGAAAAGAGTGTGATGAATACTGGCAAAAAAACCTGTAAATCCACCTCAAGTTTTGTTTTGTTGCACTTGATATACCTTTCTGCAGGCCAGTGTGTCTCCCACTCTCTGTAGCAGCGTTTTGATCTGAGAGTCGGTCGGCAGCTCCTCATCGGTCCTGGGGCCGACTGCAATGCTCAACAACTCCTATATTCAAATTCAAACAGGAGTTCAGACAGACAACATCCACTTCTACTTCAGTGAGAAGTAAGGTTTATTCTCTGAAGATGAAGATTTCCTTTCCACATTGTAAAGATAAAGGAAAATTCAACCCAAAAACTCATTTAGAAAAAAAAACTAAAGGTCTATTTTTGCAGACTAACAACTTAACAGTGAAGTTCTGTGCAATTCCTACATGTATTTGTATTTCCTCTCATGCAGGCATACCTTTATATCAATGAGGATGTCAGAGGGCCGTGAAGCGCTGTGGCTGCAGTGCGGAGGGCAGGACGTCACTCTCTCACTTCCTTGTTTCCTCCTGGGAGTAGTCGACTGCTCCTGGGTTACCAGCTCAAGCGAAGCCCCCTCCGCATCCTTCGAGTCTGGAGCCACTGGGCTGCCCACAGCCTTCATCACACGATCATACCGGCTCTTCCACTCTCGTCTTATCAATGCTGATGGTGAGAAAACAGAAAGAAAATTATGGATGGATGTCCTTAGGGAACCTTAAATGGCAGCACTGGTTTCTTTTCATTCTTTTCATCTACAGTGGCGATGATGTTCTGTAGCAGGATCTCAGCAGCACCAAGAGCTTTACGGTTCAGAGTTTTTGCATGTTTACATACAGTATCATGTATCTTTGCAAAGTTTTAGTGAGCAGAAAAATAGAAGTCCTTGCACAATTTAATCAGACCAGTACAATATAGCTGCAAAAATAAAAACTACACAGTCTAAAAAAAATTACAAATTTTAATTGGTACAGAGGCTAAATGGCAACAAATATGGATTGAAGCAGAATATTTTGTTAGATAAAAACATGTTGTGAATTTTGGAAATGATTACATCTATCTTTTTTCAATGCATTTTTACTTTTGGAGTTATTCGAAATGTCGGAAATGATACTACGCAGCCACCACTAGAATCTAATTCTACAAATAGTTTAATACTAATAACATTAGTGAAGCCTAATCTTTATCGGCAGCTGTACAGAAATACAGGGTTTATATAGAATGAACAGACATGCAAAAAAGAAAAAAAAAGCTACACAGCATTCGAATGCTGATTTAGAATTTGAATGTCAATGTAATGAATGAAGCTTCGAAGCTATAAACCAAATTTTTGCGGAAAAATTGGAATGCAAATAACAAGCAACAAGGGCAATGTCTCGTAAAAAAAGAAAAGAAAGAATGTGTCCTGCATTGGAAAAACGAAGGAATCAATTTATTTCAGAGTGTACATGAATTTCTAAAAACACAAGCAAGGTGCATTAAGTAGCTACCTGTGATGTTGGCGGAGAGCCAGCTGCAGGCCTTTTCTGTTGCAAGACGTTTGGTGATGTTTTCAGATGTGGTCAAGACCTGCAGAGATAATGAGTAACAAAACATGAGAACAACACACACACATTTCTAATGTGTTTTTTCTTCCCCATTTAAAAAAAAAAATTGGCATGGTGCTTTTTACAGGACTTACGGCAGGGGAGGTCTCATCGGGGAGCAGGATTCGTATGGCCTCAGGACTCTTCTCACAGCAAAATCTGCAAAACCACATTGAGATTACCACACAGAAGTGAAACGCGAAAGCGAAAGTTTCTTTTACCTCCAACAACCAAATGGCCATTCTCTAACGCATGCATACAGACTGTTAAAAAAGGAACCTGGTACTAATATCCTATTAAATCTATGGACTTTTAGAAGAAGACAGTTTCGCTGGCTGCTGCTTGTAAAAGAAGCTGTCGTACCTGGTGGCTTTGGCCAAGGCCTCCAATCCTGCGACACACAGCTGAGCACAGATGGACTCATTCAGTTTTGAAGGACTTGAGTTTGGCAACTTCAGTCCATCTCGCAGCATCTTCTCACCTCGCTCCACCAACTCACTCACTAATGTGGCCCTGTTGAGGATCCCCAAGTAGACATGAACACACGTAGTACATGGAGAAAAACAATCACATACATACTGTACAGCTCAGTTTTGATTATGTTAAAATAGTGTGTTTGATACACATACAGTACATCTACACTGGGTGGTGTATTCACACCAGCTACCTCCTAAGTGCTGGTAAATTTGGACTGCTAAACAGTCACGGGCCTCTTAGGTAGGCAACCAACCAAAGTTGCAGGCTGGTTAACTGCTATTCTTAGTAAATAAATAAAAAATGTGAAAGATACAGTTAATTTAGAATTTTTTTTCTGCTTATGTGCACTTCCCAGACCCAACCATCCAACTCTGTGATACTTACTTCATGTGCTTGACGGCGTTGGATCCAACTCTCTCAGCTACAAACTCCACGGTGCGACGCAACGACGGAGGCTGATTGTGAAAGAAGGCTTGCTCCAGGTCCACCTGTCACATTTAAGTTGGTTTGAATACTCGCACACAGGCAATTCAGTGATGTCATTTCACTTACACTGCCTCTCCCGTCGACTCACCTGTAGCTTCTGCTGCGACCTGTTGGCAGTTGGCGTATCCTTGAGCTCGGCAGAAGTGGGAGTGATCTTGCGGATAATTCCTCCACTCTTGGCTGCGCTTCCAGACACGAAGGCCGCTAGGAGCTTACGGAACTCACCTGGACCGATGAAAACAAGTCAGAACATCGATCCACATCGTAAACTCATTGCTTTATGGCCCATTTGTAGCGAACATACCAAATGTGATCTAAGCTATCCGGCTGCTGATTACCAGCCTTTCTCTCTTCTATAGAAAAACACTGTTACTATACTACTACAAAATACATGTAAAAATATGTCCTTAATCCCTGAGAGGACATAAAAGATGTCTTTCCACTCACCAAGAAATGGACAACATGTATAGAGAAGCTGCTGATCCACCAGGGGAATGCAGTCCTACAATATAAAAATAAAAACCCCAGTATAAATGAAAAACCAGCACTGGTCATTTTATGGACAAACAGCTTCTTGAATGAGTATTTCACTTACGAGCCCCGCAGCAGTCGTGATGCCGTCCTCCAGTTTGGCCACTTCAGTGAACTCATTGGTGAAGAAAATGTCCTCAGGAATCACTGGGATCTGCACAAGTTCAATTACATGTAATTGTCATGTAAAAATAAATATGACTGTCAGACAAACACAAAAGTGAGCTCCGTCTACTACCCACTATATACAAAAACAAATAATATCCACAAGTCGCGTCTCACCTGGAAAAGCCAACCCAACACAGACACCATTAGTAGCTTGTTCAGGTAACACATTTCTCCAGATCTGCCCAGCAGCATTCTCCTACAAGCATACAAAAGTACCCACGAAGACAACAAGAGGTCAAACAACAACAGAAAGAAAGGAAAAAGTTAGTTTGTGTTAGATTCATTTGACTCGTTTCTGATTTTCATTCATTTTAGAAATGTTAGTTATTTTCAGTATACAAGTCTATTATTGCTATACTTTAAATTTTCACATTTTAAGGGAAAAAACTCCCTATTAAAGTGAAAAATAGGCAGAGAAAAGTATACGATAAGTACAGTTAGGGGCGTAAATCACAAATTTCATCACAATACAATATTATATTGTATAGACAAAAATTCTATAATCTTTAATAAAAAAGAATATACATACTGTATACCTTATGTTGTTCCCTATAAAGTGCCACATTTCTCATGTTTACGTGCAAATGTTTTTTATCAGTTAAGAATTTCAAAATAAGGGCGTATCTTAAAGATGACGATATGTATCGATGTATTAACCTTGCATCGATATATTGGATCGTTGATCATGATATCGATGGATCGTTACACACCTACGTACAGTTTCAGAGGAGTTCTGTATGTGAATTAATTGTTAAACCACCAAAAGTGTGTTTGACATTTTACAATGGCTGTCCCTTCTTTAAATAGAGACAGACCTGTACAGGAGAAGCAGTTTGCCCAACGCAGTTCTATAGCAGAGCAGCAGAGGACCAATGAAGTCCAGCATGGAGAGGAACTCCACGAGCCAGGGCACAGTCAGGATGGTGCGCCTCCTTTTCATACTGTTACTCAGCACAGCGCACACATCCAGCACGGGAACACTCTGAGGGACCAAGGGATTGTTTTCATGAAATTAAAATGCCTGGCAGCAAACATGCATTTATAAAGCTACCACTGCTGGTCTGGACTAAAAATAGGAACATTTTAGAGTTTCCTTGATGTGATACAACACACACACACACTTTGAGGAAAGTGATCCTTTAGTTTGGCCTTTACCTGCTCTATTTTGTTTTTTCCTCACCTTGCTGCGCAGGGCTATAGCAGTCTCCTGTATCTCCCTGGATGGTCTCTCAGATGTTTGGTAAGGCAGGAAGGAAATGAATCCCAGAAACTTAGCCAGAAGACGAGCGAGGAGCAGCACTGAGGTGAACCGCTGCTTCTCATCCTGATGAGGTGGATGGAACGGACGGACAAAGGTTTATATAATGATTAACGGCATGTATGACAGATTTGTCTTTTTTGAATGTTGTGATTTTATGAACTATCCATGCTAAAAATCTTTTGCCTTCTGTAAAACTAGCTTGATCCAAACTGACAGGGCGCTTGAAGCACAAATTGGTGACACTGACATTTCGATAACATCCCTTTGTCTGACTGATAGTATACCTGCTGCTCCATGTCCCCATCTCCCTCCTCCTCTACCTCCCCGATGGAAGCAGGAGGGCTCAGGATGGACACCTCGTCCAGCTGGAGGAGCTGCTGACACAGGCTGTCCTGCAAGTGCTGGTTCAGCTGGCAGCTGGTACACAATATGTAAGACATGTCAGATCACAGACAGACAACAGACACTAACAGCTTTTATCAAAGAAAATATTTAATTTGGTTCAAAAAGGCCAAATGAAAAACTTGCTCAGGAAGTAAAATTACTGCTGATATAAAAAAGGACATAATGAGTTATTATCAATGCAATTTTGCATTATCAATAATTAGGGGATAAAAAACATATTTTTTGCTTACCAGCTAGCTGTCTGCAGGAAGTCCCTGAAGAATTCCTGGTGACCAGGGAACGATGGAGGAGGGCAGGGGCCGACGACTCCATGAGGCTGAATGAGACGCTCCTCAAGACGCTTCAGACGCCCCAGGCTGTCGGCTCCCAGCATGCCTAGCAGGTCAGCATCGGGAGTATCCCCAGGAGAGCTGTTCACACGGGGGCCTTTACACATCTAAAAAAAAAAAACATACATAGGTGGATTTATTGTGCCAACTGTTTCAAGGAGAAATGTTATCACTGTAGATGAAAATCTATTTGACATAAAAAGTATTTGTTGAGATCTATAGTGTGAGTGTGAATGAGGTGCCACAGTCTACCTGAACAAGCTGCTTCAGGAACAGACGGGCAAAATGTGAATGGTTTCCTGCAGAGGTCAGTTGACTCATCATTACTCTAAAAAAGATGGAACAATGAAACACAAAAACAGATCAGATACATGGATTGGATAGAAACTATTTTTTAAATACTTAAACTACAGCTGATCTATGAGATATAAAATTAAAAAGTGAATTGGACTTGCCTTATCCTGCTGCCGAGAGCAGCGTCAAAGATCCACCCAGGTTCTTTATGAAAGTCCTCCCATTCTCGTAACCCCTCATAAAAAATATCTCTGAGAAAAGAGCAAAAACATCAAATGCAAAAGTGATGATAAAGTCTAATTCAGCAGTTTCTTTGAAGTACGGAGACCGTTTGTAATCATGAACTCTTCAAGTCTAGAAGCTTTACCTGATCTGCTACAAACTTTCATACAGGTAGCTTTTTTACTGGACATGTAGCAGCTGTGCAAAAGAACAAATAAACTGTGATATACCTCTGTTTTTTAAAGATGTGGAAGGCCTTGTCACTACCGAAGTTGGACCGGTTGTCAGTAGCAGGCTGGAATGGGACTGAATGGATGAAAGTGGAAACTGAAGGAGAGAGCTGGAACAGATGGAGGAATAAAAACATATCATTTAAACAAGAAGCAGTACAGTATCGACAGATTAGGAACATTTTTAGTGATGACTTCAAACAAATATTCCAATAAGTAAAGGAAGTGGCATAATAGGGCTGCAACTGACGATTAATCTACCAGTTTTTTTCTCAATTAATCGATCAGTCGTTTGGTCTACAAAGCATCAGACAACTGTAAAAAATCTGTTTTATAGAGCTCGAGGTGACATCATCAAATGTCAAACCCCAAATATTCAACTTACTATAATGCATCTCAAGGAAATTTAGCCAATTCTCCCATTTGAGAAGCTGAAACAGTCGAATATTTTGTATTTTTGCTTGAAAAACGACACAAATGATTAATAGATTATAATAGTTGTATATTAATTTAATGCAGATCGACTAATCGTTGCAGCTCTAAACACTAATAACACAATCTAATAAAGATATAACTATTATAAAACAGGTGCTGTCTTAAAAACAGCATGGTGTATTGGTACCAATATTTTATTATATTCAATAACACTCAGCGATTGATAAGCATTTACAGCTGTACAGTACAGTACAGGTGTGTTACCTTTGCTGTGCTTCCGTCCTGGGCCTGAGTCAGACGGTCCCTGAGATCCGGAGAGAAAGACGCCACCCTTTCATTCTCTGCCAGCAGGCGCAAGGTACACTTGTCCAAATGAGCTACCAACCTGACAAGAACACATAGTTTGGAATCAACTCAGGGAGACTGGAGGAGCAATATCACTAAATTAGGAATCTGTGTGTGCTCATATATTAGTGAAGACAAGGAGAAAATTTAGGAAAACCATGACGCAAGATATAAAACAACTCACTGAAACTGATTCTCCAGAACCTTCACCGCAAAATACACACAGTTGTGTACTTGTCTCAGGTAACATCTCTCCAGAACTTCTGAAAATGTGAAAAAAAAGGGGCTCAATAACAATTTCAAATCCTAATATTTTGATGTTATAGGACTTAAGTGACATAAAAACTAATTACACACCTGAATTCACTGAACACAAACTTCCCTGTTCATCATCATCATCATGAGTGTGAGGAGACCGAGATGTTAGCAACTGCACCACAAAGAAAAGCTCCAGGAAAATGTTTGGCACAAGGTTTTCTGTAAAACGCGAAAACATAAACAAACTCTTCAACTTTGGAGATCTCTAAAATCACTTCTTACATACATTTGTCTACTTACTCCTAAAGCATGTTAACTCCAAGTATTATTATTTATATGTTTTAGGTCTGACTTCTTAATTATTTACGTTTGATTTATTTTTTCTTTACTCTCTCTAAATGTCTTTAATTATCTTAAGAAGTGATATATAAAAATACATTTACACCACCACAGTTTCTTCACGTTGCGCGATAACGCCACCTTGTGGCCACTTACCAGAAATGCAGGTACAGTATAGCTCTGCCAGGAGATCCAGTTCCAAAGTGAAGGTGACTTTGGATGGTTCAGGACAGGGAGTCTGCAGATCTGGTGTGCCTTTAGATCCCGTCCTAAGCCCCAACTTGGTGGGGGTGCAAGGATCCAAAGAAGACGGTAAAGGAGAGCCGACCTGCTGGGCACGCTTTGTCCTAAAAACAAGAAATTTCTGATTATGAAACAGCAGAAATAAACTGAGGTGAAGAGCAAGTGATGCTGCAGTGGAGCCGCAAACTAATAATCAAAATTAATAATAATGAGAAATAAAGAAATTATATAGTGTAAGATATGTTTAGAAAACTGTAAAAGAATATCCGCATCATAAGGAGTGTATAGAATATTAATTAGAGAGTCTAGCTTACATTTCTACATATCCCTGTGGAATATATAAAGGCACTATAAAGACAACTATAATGTAGCACTGGCCAGGTCAAAAGAATAAACAAATGCAATTGTGTGACTTCTTCCTACACTCCTCAAAAGAGGTCAACATTTGTGTCAGAATAAGTAGAATCATTCTGCATGTGCACTTACTTTTCCCTCTTTAGTAGCTCCCTCTCTTCCTGCAGGCTCACAGGACTGCACGCTGACCCCTCAAGCGCCTCTACAACTGATGAGGGACTAGAAGATTCACTGAATGGGGTGGAGGTGAAGCAGGTCTTTGGTTTGGAATGTGGCCGCTCTGCACTGACTGGTGTTGGGTTTATTCTTCTAGATGGTTTGGATGCCCTGAAGGATAGTGGAAACAAATGTAAGACAAATCTTAAAATAAATGATGTCACTGTTGACGTTTGTTTAACTGGGAGTTGTTTAGACTCACGCAGGTGAAATGGGTGATGACCCAACAGGAGGGAAGTCCTCCAAGTTGTTGAAGTTGAGCTGCCCCACAGATGGAGGTGAAACCTGCTCGCTTATCCTACTGTTACCTCCTCCTCTACCTGACCTCCTCCCTCCACTTTCACACCGTCCAATCTCATCACTGTGATGTCCTCCACGCCATCCTCCATGTTTCCCTTGTCCGCCCACTGCCATGCTGCCACCACCTCTCCTGCGGCCCTTCTGTGACTGGAAGCTGGGGCTGTTCTGGAGGTCAGGAGGAGAAACCATGTAGTCCCCCAGACTGATCCTCTGGGCAGGCCTGCGCTCAGAGCCTGAAGGCCTGGAGGCGGGGCTCCATCCTGTATTAAAGGAGGGGCTGCTGAAGGCGTTGACCCCACTCAGAGAGTGGGACCCAGCAGCATCCCACTCAGTTCCGGGTGACACCGACGAGGCAGGAGAAAACAGCTGGACCCGGCTGGCACTCCGAGAACCAGCTCCACCGCCAGCAGACCTGCAACCCCTCCTGTCAGTGAAGCCCTGCGTCTGTGCAGCAGGTCTGGGGCGGCTGGGGATCTTGGCCGGCGTGGCAGGGCCATGGGTCAGTGCTTGACTGCTCTGCTCTCTCAGGAAGTTTAAAAGAAATGGGACAAATTCTTGCTTGTGAACTGTCACCCCAGGTTCTCTGAATGGCAGCCTGTCACTCTCCTGTTGAAAAGAGAGACATAACTGTTAGGAAAAAAATATCTGTGACAAATATGGAATTTATAAAGCTGACTCAGATGATCAACGCTATTTAATCCATGATAAGTCCATGATAGAGAGCAACTAGGTCAATAAATATTTTGCTGGTCAGCTTCAGGACATTTCTGCACAGAATAGCCTGTTGACCTAGCTAACAATGCACTAACTAACATCCGCTAAACTGCACAGCCCTCTTCAGATAGTAATAATAATAACAGTAGCAAAGCAGCTATGGTAAACTGTTATAACACAACATTTTCTGGAAGAAAAGTTGACAGCGTTGCGTCTCGTCTGGAGTCCATCCCATCCAGGCTACAGCTAACCTAGCTCGCTAGCTCTCCAGCTAAAAGTTTTGTTTACAACCAGTTGTGAGCTATGTCATCTCATAAAACACGTCATACAAGGGCAAGCGCGTGTTATGTGTCTCACTCGTGTGGCCCGTAATCATTGCGGACCTACCTCATCATTCTTTAGCCAGTCCAAGACCGTTTTAATATCCACTTTCTTCAACAGAAGTGATTCCAAAAGAGCCGCCATTCTGGTGAGGCGCTGCGCGGCTGAGGGACTGAGGGGAGGGGGCGGGGCCACCAGCGCCTACGCAGGCGCGTAAAGCGTATGACGTATGCCAACCACGTGTGCAGCTGACAAAAGCTGCAAAATAGAAAAGCAACAAAACCCCGAATGATAGGGTTTGCCCCGTAAATATCATTGTTAATATAATGTGACATTGATATTTGGTTCTCTCAGACAATACAGATTAAACGTGTTTTAGCTTTCTGGTGTTTTTTTTAATGTTGGCTGATTAAGATTCGCTGTGAAATCAATGAATGGGTTTGTAATATTCATTGAATCCATATATATATATACATTACTGATACTACATGATCTTAACGTTGTGAAACAAAGTTTACTATCATAATCACTGTTTTTAGCTCAGAGATAACTTTAGTGTTATATTGATGTTCATGATTAATGATTATATGATTATAAACGTTATGTTAAATGTTAATACTAAAGCTATATAAACATGACTGTAGTTTGCAAGGTTTTTCAATTTTCAAGGTGAAAGAAACATAATTATCATCGGTGTGAAATTGTTTATAAATATAAGTTTTATTTTAATGTCTATTTTTACTTTTTACTTACTCCAGGCTGTCAGTCATCCTGTATCCTCTGCCCCAGAAGCTCAGCCTGCAGTCCAATCTGAATCCCCACCTGGTGTCTCAGGTGCCTCAGGTGCAAAAAAAATACAGTTGGTAAGTAATGTTTACATAAACCTCACAATAAAGCAGTCGTAAAAGTTGTGTCAAATTCATTGAACATACATAAACATCAGAAGGCATACAGGCAATAAGACATTATATGTTACATGTAGTGTAATTTCACAGCAGTTTATCCTATTTATTTGCTCACTGATGACAAATTGAACGTTTATCAGGCAGTGGACGAGCATGGTATGCCAGGTATGGATCAGGTTGACAGCCTTGCAGAGCACCTGGTAGAACTGAGGACACAGACCTCCATGACTCTCAGCAACCAGCAGGTTAGTAATATTTGTAATTTGGAATATCATGCTTAGTCCAAAAAGAATAAGACAATGTTGTTCGACCCTGCTGGAGACGAGATTCGACCCGTCGCTCAAGTGGACATGTATTCTTTCCCCTAAAAAGCACAAAAAATTATATTTTTATTCTTTAACAAAAATACTATGGTGTATAAAGACTTTAAAAACACCATGTGGGTGAAAATAAGAGCTACAGAATTGTGTTTTCTTCTCTTTTTCTTTCTTTTCCTCCTCTTTTCTTCTCCTCCCTTTCTCCCCCTTTTTCCTCTCTGCACGCTCTCTATAAATACTCACCATTATCCCTGCTCTCTCTCTCTGTCTTTTCTTTTCTTTCTCATATGTATATCTGTTCGTAACCTCCCCCCATCCACCCTCTGGCCGTCTACACACTATACACAAGTACTCTGCATCATCATCATCATCATCATCATCATCTGCTGCTCCTCCTCCTCCTCCCTGCCTCCATTTAGTAACAATAACAGTAATGTGCAACATATCCTAGTTATTTCAGCATGAGTAACACAGAAAATTGAGCCGAGCCTGTCATGGAGGTTGTTATGGTAAAAAAAAAAAAAAGTGAATTTTAAGTCTGTCAATATTGCCAACGTTGTGATTTCTGAGAGAACAAGTTCTTTGCTCTTTATGGAGTTATTTATTTGCCTTTGGTGCGCTGTGATACTTCTATTAGAGAACAGAACAATGCTGCTCTAATGTGCCATCGAGACACCCCCAGAGCTACTAAAACTGTAACAAAAGTGACTTTTTAATAACAATTTCTTATTTATTTAACTTATATTTAATTTAGATTAACTTTCTGTAGCAAAAGTTGGTGCAAAACCTACTGTACATGAATTGAAAGCTGAGGCCGTGTGTGTTATTTCAGTTGTACTTGAGTCAGCGTCAAGCTTTTAGTCTCTGTTATGGTGGTTCATGGTATGTAGAAACGCTGAAGGAAATTCTTTGGTGTAATAATGAGTCAAGGCGTATGATCAGTGCTCTGCGATTATTCATTAGTGATCAGCAACATATCTTAGCATGAGAATGTTACACGTTGACTGTGAATGAGTGATATTTTGTATATGTATTTTGTGTGGAGATTTTGTCAGATGTCGCACGATCCTGGTTAACTGCCGTTTAGGCCGACATAAGCCTATGAGTTTGAAATTTAGAGGAGGAGAGCCACCTGCAGACTGACATCATGGTTATAGACTGTAGTAGGTCTAATGTTTTATTCTAAAATATAAAGGAGCCTGACACTGACTTAATACAGATACATTTTCACATGACAGGTTTTGTCATGTTTTTCCTGCTAATCATACCGTGTTTACACTTTTAATTTGCTGTTAAGGGTCGCCCAGGGTATATTAGTTGTAGTTTGAAAAAAAAGTCAGTATTAAGAAATCTGTGACCAGTTGACTGGTCATCATAAGCATCCAGTTCAACTAAGGAAGTCTCCTTATCCTTCCCCAGCTTTTTTTACTTGCAAACTGGCTGTCGTCTGCTCTGCATTCATCGACCATGTAAACATCTACAGAACACTCATCTTTTGAGTTTTGAATAAATAAACAGTTGTGAAATAAGTGGTGGTGGTTTATTTTGAGTGAGAGTGGATTTGTAATACAAGCTCACATGGGCCACTTTCACTAATGAATAATGAATGAACCCTATAAAATATACAAAATCCCATTGGCTTTTTGTTAAGGGAACCAGGGCGATGCTAACTTCCTGGTTGGCCTACAACAATACATCATTCCTGGAGCACTCTATTGATGGATTACTATGCAAGGGATAATGTACAGCGAGCGGGTCATTATTGTGAAAGAAACCCCGACAGGAGTTGAACCTGGACCTGAAGGGGTTCCTTTCACAACAATGACCCACTCGCTGTACATTATCCCGCTTATTACACAGCTACTTACTTAAGAAATCAATAATTTGACACAAAAACAGTCCGCCAGAGTCGACATCAGAACTGCGTCCATAGCAATGGTCTGTTATACATAACAACGGTCTGCTATAAAGAAATAACAGACCGCAGAACGCCGTGATTAACCAATCAGAATCGAGTATTCAACAATGCCGTGTAATAATTCATTTTAAATTATTGTTATAATTCCCATTAAATTGTCAAATAATTAATTACCATGTAATTTAGTCCAATTATTCATAGATTAATAAATACATTTGTAAACAAATTTATGAATGCCTATTTTTATTGTACAATCAGTTAATAATCAATTAAATGCTTTATTAGTATTTCAGTGACTCTTGTGGTCCTCCATACATTTAACGTTATATGAGATTCTACTGTATGTGGTCCACACTAAAGCCTATGTAAATCTATGACAAACTAGTAACATTGATAAGAGATACAAAAAGTAGGAAGACTATGAGCCTGACACCTCTTTTGGTGAGCAGGTCAGAGTTTTAAGTATGTCTAAGTATGTCTTAGAGGTCGCGGGTTCGCGTCCCACCTTTCCACTTTCTGATTCCAGTAACGTTACCGTCAAATATTCTACTTATAACCTATAATAACGGCTTCTCCAAACACTATTGAAAGCGCTATTGTGTAACCGTAACGTAAACAGCGGTAGCAAGTGTTGTGCAGACAGATAATTTAACATTATATTCCGTTAGCTTACTTTCACGATCTAATTTTTGATGGAAGTCTACTACTATATGTATCTATATGGGGGATTAGCTCAAATGGTAGAGCGCTCGCTTAGCATGCGAGAAGTAGCGGGATCGATGCCCGCATCCTCCAAATAACCTTTTTTTTCTGCTTGTTTTTCAAATCTTATATTTAAACAACCATTATTTTCAAACTAGCTTGTCATTTGCCAATTCTATTCTATTCTATTTCTATAGTAGCGGGGCAAGCAACGTGTACAATGAGGGAACTATCCTTCCGCGTCTGCGCACTACTTTTTATACATTAGAAAGAAACTGTCGTTTGTCGGGCTAACTCGTTAAAAGTTTAAAGTTACTTACAATGAAAACGTCTTTAATGAGAACCTTCGACCAAAATAACATTTCTACAGTGCGTCACTGAGTTTATACAAAATTATCAAGCGTGTAAATAACGTCTTGCTGTGCTGTTGTTCTGGTCTAACGTATAAATATCAATAACTCGACTCTTTTACCTGCCAGTCGACGGTCCAACGGGTGCGTCACCGCCCTTGGAAAGCCAGAATTCCGATGATAGTGCCTGTAAAATGTGTAAGAAGATTGAGCTGGTTGAATATCACATTATTATGAGGGAATGAACCAGCTGTATTTGTTCCACTGAGGACCAGCAGATGGCAGCAAAGCATCGTTTATGTGTTGGAGCTGCTACTTCTTGGTACTACTAGTCTTGGAGCTGCTACTTCTTGGGACTACTAACGTTAGCTTCTTGTTGCACCAAAGAACCGTGTCTGGTTACACTATAATAGAAAGTAATTCACACGTGAAAACAGCAGCTAGAGAGGTTTTAATTTAGTAGTAGTTAAATAATTGGTGACTTTAAATGGCTGCAATGGTTTTGAAGGGGCTCAAATGATTCAATTTAGCAACTTACCTTTCTCACCGTTGCATTTCGGGCCACCGATCACTCGCGGAAGGATACTAGTGGGACCTCAAATGTTTGCTAGCTAGTAAATTGTGTCGGTGTATTATTACTTTGTTTTACCCAAGGTAGCGGCGGTTCCAGTGTTAGCATATTACCATGCTAAAAGTGTCCCATTCCAGAAACTAAACTAAACTTTAAACCAGTTAAACTAGCTCTACGTCCCGTCATTGATATTGTGTAGAAGGTCACAGACTTGGCTCTATGCACTCTACATGAAGAGTGGATAAGCAATTTTCAGGAAAGCAGTTAGCTCGTTTTGACCAATCACATGGGGGCATTCCATTTTACGTCATCCATTTTTCACAGCGGATAGCCAATCACATCGCAGGCAAAATGGACATAAAATGGATATTAACCAATCACAGTAAATGTAATGTGTTCATACTCTACATGAAGAGTCGACAAGCAATTTTCAGGAAAGCAGTTAGCTCGTTTTGACCAATCACATGGGGGCATTCCATTTTACGTCATCCATTTTCACAGCGGATAGCCAATCACATCGCAAGCAAAATGGACATAAAATGGATATTAACCAATCACAGTAAATGTTGATATTCGCTGGATGAGATTCGAATCCCACGCTCACCAGGTACAACTTTGCTTGTACAAAAGTAGTACTTTCCTGCATTTCTTGAAAAAAATACCCCACCAAAATTATATTATTTGGTCACTTAAGAAGACTGAGATTTTTTTAAATTGTTAATAAATATCTTTGGAAGGAAAGTTCATGTGTTTAACCCCCTAAAAGATGAAAGTTGCTGCCACTGAGCAACACTGGAGAGCTTCAACAGTATGTGAACATATGACCGGACAGATTACGTTAAGATTAGAAACGTTTGTAGTACTTTATTCACAAATTCAAAAGTCAGACAAATACTGCACACTCTTGACAAACTGTTGAGTTCACAAGAAATCAGCACAAAGGTGACAGCCTTACCTTGCAACAGCAGCACAACAACCACAAGAATAACATCAACAGTAATAATAATAATGATATTTTAAACCAGATAAAACTAACCGTCAATGTGAAATAGTAACAAATCTGCACCGCTACATTGCAGTAATGGATTATAGCGATTACATGTCAATATGAGAATAAGCTTGCCTTATTGCGTACTGTAGCCATTCCAATGCTTATAATCTACAACTTGATGGTATCTTTTGTCAAATGGCAGACTACTTTTTCAAGAACACAAGGGCAACTTACAAGTGAAATGACTTCTTTGTGTGAAATAGTAAAATCCAGCACATATCTCAAGCCCCCAACATTTTCTTCACCATGTAACCAGGCATGTTGTAGAGGAACAGACCCAAGATGGCCAGCAGCAGGAGAGCAGTGACAATCTTGATGGTCAGCCACCTGTACTGGTCACAGATCAGGTGTTTCGCAGCTTTGAAAGGGATGAGGAACCAGAGGAGGGCGATATCTGGACGGCTGGTGGAGCACAGACACAAACAGTGTGTTAGAAATTTGACAATCTCAATTAAAAAATCCATTGGTTCCAAATACAATGTATGTATGCAGACTGATACAACCTGAGGTAACAATCACTTCCTCTTAACCACATTTGAAGGTTACTTATTTTAAGGAATCTCCTTATTGCAGTAGTTTTTCAGGAATTTAAAATTTTCTAAGAACATCTAATACAGTAATTTTGATTTCACTAGATTATGATGACATAATGTACTCAAGGGCCATAATAGGGTGAACGCTCCATTTAAAGGTGCAGTGTGTAGGATTTTGCAGCAGCATCTAGCGGTGAGGTTGCAGATTGCAACTGACTCTTCTCCTGTGAGCCAAGCGTGTAGGAGAACTACGGTAGCCAATGCGAAAAATGTGAAAGGCCCTATCTAGCGCTAGTGTTTGGTTTGTCCGTCCTGGCCTACCAGCCCATTCTCATTCCCAGTATGTCAAATACCGACGCTTTGTCACAGCCGTTGGCGTTCAATACCGCTGCACAAGGCACCCTTTAGCGCCAGTGCGCGCATGTTGTTTTTCCTAAACCTAAGTAGTTTTGTTGCCTAAACCTAAGCAAGTGTTTATGTTTAATTCACAACATTAAGCATGTGTTTACTGAGACCGAAAAGTGACGTCGAGGGGTCTGACAAAGCGACAGTATGTGACAAGTTGGGATGAGAAAGTGTTAGGTCTAGTGTAGAAACATGAAGGCCAGCTCCATGAGGAGGAACAGCTCCGAATATAGGCTCATTCTAAGGTAAAGAAAACACGATTCTTATTTTCAGGTGATTGTACACTAAAGCAAATATACTTATATTCCATTTCTGCCAACAGATCCCCCTAATTGTTACACACTGCTCCTTTAAGTTTGCTTTGAAACTTTTTAAAGAAAAGATGGTCATCACCTTCAAGAGTACCAGGAGAAACAGATTGGTTGGGTGTGTTCATATTGAAATGGTTACAATCATTTGACTTTGACAGTGATGTAACTGTTTGAGTATTAGCTGTTTATTACTTTTACTTGGGAAGTTAAAAGAAAAAAAATGAAAGCTTGATTCTACGAGCTGACCGAGACACGCATTTAAGACTTATAATTACTGATGATAAATGAATAAGGTACGCACAGTGCTTTCAGTTTTTGAATACATACACATTCATACCAAACAAGGACACATGTAGACAAATGACAGGACTACCAGAAAATTCAGGTGTTCAGAGGTCAATTTATGCACAACTTTGAAATATCATACATAGACGCATAAACAGGACAAGACATTGTTCAAACAAGAAAATCTGAACGCCAACACAAGCCAACTCACGAAATTAATGTGAATAAAGAAAACCCCATTTCAAGAAACAAGAAAGACTGCATTTACCACACCAACAGTAGCAATATGTTGTATTTGTACACATTAGACTACATTAATAACTAATGATGGATGCACTCTATTTTGTCAAAAGGTAAATTGCAAAAATTCACAAAACAATTCTAATCATTACTGAATGCACCCCCTCTAAAACAGTTATGATCTGCTGGTTTTAACTCAGACACCCATCATTTTCTTCACCATGTAACCAGGCATGTTGTAGAGGAACAGAGCCAAGATGGCCAGCAACAGGAGAACAGTGACGATCTTGATGGTCAGCCACCTGTACTGGTCACATATCAGGTGTTTCGCAGCTTTGAAAGGGATGAGGAACCAGAGGAGCGCGATATCTGGACGGCTGGTGGAAAACAGAAACGTAAACACAATTACAGAAAGCCAAAGACAGTCAACAATTTAAAATAATGTACACAGGAGGAGGTTCCTACAAGGCTCTGATAAAAGCTGAGGAAAGACCTGCTTAGCTCCACACCAGGGATGATATTCATTTTGGTGTGGAAGTTGGATGAGGAGAAAACATTTGACAGCAGTGACATGTGTTTGAGCCCTGTTATAACAGACTGTATGTAAAGGTCACTAATCATTCCTCTTGTCCATACAGGTCATAAAGTCCACTGAAGTAATAACTTCATTATGACTCTGCTGTAAGAAATAAGAGGACAAAATCCTCATTTCATGCAAAAATGCATTCTAATAATCAGCTGAAGGTAATATGAGGCCATAATTAAGACAAATAAAGTGGATATCTTCCAAAGGCCCAGTCTTTTTAGTAAAATCTTCCCTATGTGTGTTCCTATCCGTCCACTGCAGCTCAGCAGGAAAGCATTGTTTGGCAAAACAAAAAGAGTGAATTTAATACTAAAAATACAAACTTTGGAAGACACCCACTTGATTTGGCTACTACTGCTGAAACCTCATATCAACTTTGGCTAAACATTGAAAAGCATTGCAGTTTGTCCCACATCTCTTTCACTGGAGTTGCATTAGAAAGGCGTCATTTCACAGCCACAGTATGGAAAAGAGGAATGATTACAGTGACCAATAACTCTTTCAATGTACATATGGACTCTTGAGTATTGTATTAAGATAGATTTTAAAAGATCTGAACCGAACCTTTAAGATCAGTTAGATCTCTCGTAGATCTTTTTCACACACTGATCTAGTTTTTTGCAACTTAATTCAGAAATTCTGTCAAAATTTACATGTAAACCAAAATAAATCTGTGCAAACCGAACCGGGATACTGACAAAAATCACTCAAATTCAAGTAATAAATCCAACTCACCACAATAGAAAATGATGTTTAATTTCATATACAGTAAGCATCACTACGACGATGATTAAATCGCTTGTTTTCATGGAGGTTTGGTTCCACGCTTCGGCTGCAGCTGATTTCAGTAGTTGCTTACAGTGTTCTTTCATTACCTCTCGATCAAGTAAAATACACTCTGAATTTGATCTTGGATGAAGTTCTAACTTCCCCGAGTAGTTGTTTACGTCGTCAAAGCGCTGCATATTGTGATTTTGGAACGCACAAATCCTTTTTAGGAGCATGTACTTATGATGTGAATATTATAGCAAAAATTTGAAAATCTACTTCAAATCTTTTACTGCATATAAACACCTTTATCTATAGAAAATCAAATATGTTGAAATGTGGATTGACTAGACTAGAATCACTAGCATATATTTTATATCTTTTTGTCTAATTTGTGCTGGTTTAGCGGCCGCAATAGCCGTGCAACCCTTTTGCGAATTTGCCCCCGAATATCTTAAATAATCTACTTTTGTCACCTGATAGCTGAGAGTCAATACAGGATGAATATCCAAATCAATAGACTAATTTCTGATATTGAGGAGAATATGCTTTTCTGAAAGCATTCTTAAAGCATGTTGTTTTGTTTTTATCTTGGCTCATAAATGGCATGTTTATCACTGGTTCCATTGTTTTTAAACTGCTATGATTGAATAGAAACTGTAGATAGCAAGTAGGAAAAGAGAGAGTTAGAAGCCATCAGGTTAGTGAAATTGCTGGAACCTTCTGCAGAGATGTCTGAGCAACATCTCAAGCTCCCAGCATTTTCTTGACCATGTAACCAGGCATGCTGTAGAGGAAAATAGCCAGCATGGCCAGCAGCAGCAGAGCTGTGACAATCTTGATGGCCAGCCACTTGTACTGATGGCAGATCAAGTGTTTTAAGGCCTTGAAGGGAGTGAGGAACCACAGAAGGCTGGTGTCTGGACGGCTGGAAGGACAAAAACACACATGTTCAGTAATATATAGACTTATCATTATGGACTGTTATTCTTGCTCTCTTTCTAAGGCAAATTTAAATGTAAATATTGCTTAAATGTAAATATAGCTGACATTACTGAAACTAGGACAAATCAAAAGACAAGACAGAGAAATGATTTACAGTATTTTGAGAACTTCAAGATGATTCTAGGTAGAAATACACAAGATATGACGAAACAGCAACTTACCATGTAAAGAATGAAGCTCCTACCGAAGGTATAAGTCCAGAACTTGGTTGAAGTAAATTCATAAAAATGTCTTTCCTCCTTTCGGGAAATTGCTTTATTATGTCATTTTATAATTGTTTAAAAATGAGTTTATGTTTGTTTTATCTTTGAGATTCACCTTTTTCTGTTTAAGACTGATTAATCTTTTTATTTATTCATGTATTTATTATAATTTTAGTTAGTATTAATTAGTTAGTTTTGCATTAGACCACCTTTTAGAATGTTTAGTTAAGCTGGACTTGCAGCAGCTGAACAATATGTATTCCGTGTGTCTGCGTGTTTGTGGCGAGGGTGAGAGGCAGCAAAGCCATAGAATGAACTGAACAATGTCATCGAGAAGCACAGATCAAAAGAGTGATCAGTAATAAAACTGTGGATGACTGTGGTGATAACAGAACATCCTTCGTACTTGGGTTTCTCCAGCGGCTCTGGTTCGTTGCGTCCTTCACCAACTGGGCTTCTCTCTGCTTCCTCTCCTGTCAGGAGGTGCAGCTCTGCTTCCACTTTTCCCTAAAGACACAACAAGAACACTCTCATACCCTTTTTCCACCAAACGCCTGTATATGCAGCTTTTATAAATATGGGAAAACCCGCTAAAAGTAGATGACAGACTCCTTTCCCACTGCCAGTAGACGAGTATTCCTTTCTTTCTTTTTTTCTGGCGTCACGTTCAACGTCACGAACATGCCGGAAAACAGGGTTAGTAAACAGTGAAAATGTTACGGTGGTTATTTCTTTTTTGTATCTGCTACTTATTCAGTCTCTCTTTCAAACTCTCAAACCAGAGTTGGTGATTGTTGGTACAGTAGAAAGACTAACAAAGACGGTTTTGATGAGTTCTATTTAATCTCTGTCGAGTTTGAAAGAAGTGTGTTTCGATGATCACGGAGGTCAAATTACTGTTTCTGTCAATGGAGTCTGGTGACTTTAAGGAGCGCATATAACGGCTGTTTCTTTTCACATCTAACTCTGTGAATTAGGAGTTTATTTCGACCAAACCAGTTAGTGATTTCGTTGGAACAGTGGAAAGACTAACCAAGACGGTTTTCTGATGAGTTTTATTTTGTTTGAATAAAGTTTGTTTTACGACGATCAGCGAGGTAAAATGACTGTTGTCTGACTGGAGTCTGGTGACTTTCAGGAGAGCATATTAATTGCATGTTTAACACGTTAATAAATTATAATAATTAGCGTGTCCACCCGGGTTTCATGTTTCCATCACTGCCGATCGGCGTGGAGCCGACAAATACCCGCGACTACTGCAGAGACATTTGTCCTGGAAATGAATGCCGATTGTAAAAAAGACAAAAGACAAATGTTAGTGGGTTTTTTGTCCAATGGGAAAGGGGCTCAAGTCACAAGGAGGTTTTGAGCTATTGTCCAACTCAGCCAATGTTTTTTTTTAGGTTTAACATTTTGACCTACCGTGAGTTCAAACTCGTCGTCTTCATTTCTGGCCACAAATGGCCACCAGCCTTTGATCCTCTTCTGTTTGAAGATGGAGACAATGGGCATCTCTCCTTCATTTGTCACCATCTCAAGTGTGCACTGCTTGGCAGTCTTCGCACCACGTGGGAAACGGTTCAGGTCCAGCTCAATCGCACCTATGAAGAGACATTATTTAACTCAGTTAAAAGCAGGAAAGCTTGATTGGCCTGGTGGAATAAACAAGAAGTATGTAATAGACAAATCCAGAAAATAATCCAGCCCTCAAAAGTGGTATTTGGTCAACAAAGCTCTCAAATTACCCCATACACAGCATCTGTTTTAATTGTGATTCATGAAGCCAAAGGTTATCATAAACTGATTGTCCACTGCACCTAAGAAGTCATCTGCAGAGAAATGGTCGGCGTCCCACACTTGCAGATTAAGACGAGCTGGGATCTTGTATACAGTCTCATCCCAGGCGAACATGGACTCCTTTTTTGAGATGACGATCTTCTCTTCAGCCATGAGGTAGTCGAAGGGGTAGACGAAGCGCCAGTTGAAGTTGCCCTCCCCAGTGATGGAGTGGTAGTGGACGTCTGTGTCCTGCTTGTCCTCCTGCTGCCCCTTCAACCAGCTGTTACAGGAAAAGGTGTAGAATAGATTCACAATCTTGTTTTTTAATAATTGGTTGTTGTTGTTTTTTGTTGTGCTTTGGTCTAGCTTTGCCAAACAATGTAAAGACAGGGATAAATTAGCACAAAAAAAAGAAAAAGAAATCATTAAAAACATGTAGAGCTTATAATTACCCTCGCACAAATATGTCACTCGATTTCTCGCCAGTGAAGATGTCATCATCCTCTAGAACGACCTCATCTGTGTTCCAGACGATCACCCTCAGTTCAAACCTGGACTCAAGCAAAAATTATAAGATATACGCTGAAACACTGATCAGTAATGATGACGAAAAGCGTTCCTTGATTAAACCATAAAATTTATTTGGATAAAAGCTCAAGGAGCCTCTGGCTGTTGGATTTTATCAGCACTGTTTGGCTAAAAATGTATGTAGTGGACATACTTCTTTGGTTTCCTTGGTGAAATATCAAGTGCAGGGCCGGGTGCAGTCATATCCTTAGGGAACATATCCACCCACATCTCAATTCTCCCCTAAAAGCAATTGAACACAAGGAAATAAGGTCTTAAAGTATGAAAATAAAACATTATAGTATAAATTGATTTGATTAAAAGGTGTAGTTGGCTGGAGTAGAGCTAGCGTGAGTACACTGAATGACATACTTGTTCAATTCCTGGTTTATCGGGGTGGAGCAGTGGTCTGGTTTCCACATGTTCTGGGACAAGTTTGCAGCCGACTTTTGGGATTTCCTCCCAGTGCTTCAACACGGTCAGAGCCAGATGTTCATCTGTCTGCTTCTTCAAACCTGACAAACATCATCAATTGGGGGTTTAATACTGATTTCAAATCACACTTTTGTATTTTAGGCAAATAGTTGCTGCTCCGGTGTAATTTAGAACAAAGTAAAATCCTGATAAAGGTAGGTGTTTAATGAGTGAAATTAACATATACCGTTTTCATCCTCTATCTCAGTCTGTGCCATGAAGACACGGTTCTCCACCTTCACTCTTCCTGGAGGACCGTAGTGAGGCCCGTCCAGTTTGCCTTCCTTACACAGTTTAGCCAGGATTTGTGTTGGTTTCATTGGGTCCCGCCACACATTGTAACCATGGCTACCGAAAAGGGCAAAAGCAGTTACAGTTACATGATAAACAATGCATTATATAAACCTATGATAACCCTACCATTTGTAATAAAAACATACCTTGCTCATGAAATAGGTCAAGACCAGTGGTGGAAAGTAACTAAGGGCATTTATTCAAGTACTGTACTTGAGTATAAATTTGAGGTACTTGTACTTTACTTGAGTCTTTTCTTTTCATGCCACTTTATACTTCTTCCCCACTACATCTCAGAGAGAAATATTTTACGTTTTTACTCATTACTGCATCCATTGACAGATTTCGTTACTTTTCAGATAAAGATTTTTTTACACAAAACATATGAAGAGCTTATAAAATATGATGTTTTGTTTTAAATTAAACTACCTAACAGTTTAAACAAGTACAGCTGAAACCATAAGTTGCTGCATAAGTCCTGCTTTTACATTAAAGCATGACTAATAATAATGTAATGATATGATATACAGTATAATAATATAACAGTCACAGGGGACATTTTTAAAGTACTTTTACTTTTAATAATTCAAGTATGTTTTCCTAATTATACTTACATACTAACATTTTCAATGTAGGACTTTTACTTGTAACAGTATTTTCACAGTGAGGTATTAGTACTTTTACTTAAGTAAAGGATCTGAATACTTCCTCCACCACTGGTTAGGACACTACACTCAAGATATGTGTGGTTTACCATGTAGAACACATACAACTATGAAAATTGAAGTATTTTAAGTCAATTTCATGTATTATTCTATTATCTGGGTCATCCTGATGCTTCACCTCTCCTGTATTAAATAATGTATCACTATTTTTCTACAGTCTACCACCCACTGCTCCAGGGAGCTCGGTCTTTGATTCTTACATGGCATAGTTACATGTAACACCACACGTGGCTCTGTGTTTGCTGTAGAAACGGTTCTCAAGGTCGAGTTTAGTTTCTCCAATCAGATCATCGGTTCCCACCAGGTCCCAGTCATAAATTGACACCGTGAGTGTGGAATCCATTGGGAACGTGGCCTCCACGTCAAAGGACCTGATGAGATGAGAAATTCAGCATTTGTCATGTTTTCATGCATATTTAAAACATGCATGATATAGTCAGAACTTTGTCAGATCATAAACAGTAAGTAACGATACTTTTATTAGATATAAAGCTTTTCTACTTACTTGCCAAACAAAGGGTTCAGCTGTTTTGAGATGTAGTTCTCTTTGTCTTTGATCTCCGTCTTTCCCAGTTTGATTGCAATGTATGGATCAGCTTTCCCATTAATGTCAGCTGGATGCAGATCAGTTGCCTACCAAAAAAATGGATCATTTAAGAGTGAAATGGACAAGAGCGTCTCCTGAGATATCTGCAATGGTATTCTTATTAAAATGCAGTAAATCCACTCTAACCAAAGTTTTCTATTTGTATTAAACATTCAAATTACACTAATATTACACACACTCTATATATTCTTTGTAAGTATCGGGGTTCATTCACATTTTTGTTTCAAAATTCCATACTTTTCCAGACTCAAATTTCCAGACTTCTCAGAAGATTTTTCAGACGATATTTGATATCTGAGTACAAACAGCTAGATGTTTATTATGTAGATAAATAACTTTAAATCCAACTGTAACAACTATGTTGTCACATCATTGCCAGAAGATTGTAACTCGGTAGCTCATACAAATCAATTAACACCAAACCCAGAAGTTTAATGCACAGCATTATATTCAAGCTACAATGTTAAAACAGTGCAATATTGTTCAGTTTTTGTCATGTAAATTTAATTAACTGTATTTCTGCAATATCAGTAACAGAAGGAATTTTTTCTTTACATATATATATATATATATAAATATTTTCATTGCCAATGTCTGCTTTGCTGGAATTGACATATGATAAATAAAGAACCTTGAACCTTGAACATTGGGATGTTCATGTACAATTCACCATGGAACTAGAAAAGATCAATCAAGATGATCAATTTATTTTTAGAAATACTGAATTTTATATTTTATAAAACAGAATAGGGGCAATAGTCTGGAAACAAAAATGTTTTTTTTCAGTCTTTCTTTCGTTCTTTCATTTATTTTTTCCATACTTATCCAGACCTGGATATTACTAAAATCAAATTCCATACTTTTCCATACTGCAGAGGAACCCTGATGTATGTATATACATACACGTAACTGTATATATTCCGTGTAAATATAATTAGATTTTCCTTTTTATTTCTTCCTTTAGTGCTACATTTATATAGTGTGTTCTATGTTATTGTTTATATTCTATTCTAATTTGAATATTTTGAATATCTGTTTATACATTGTATTGTGTACGGTATAATGACAATAATAAATCCTTAAATCTTTAAAGTGGAGAACGCATAGCCTACCCTGATAACGTAGATGCGGACGAGGATATTAATGGGATCGTTGTGAGGAATGTTCTGAAACATTCCCATGTTGGAGTCGAAGCTCATGTCTCTGGACATGTCATCCGACACTTTGTACATGCACAGGGAGCCCTAAAATGACACAGTTAAAAACAAATGAATGGTTATATTGCAAAAAATATTGGGAAAAACAAAATTGTTCTATAACATGTAATGCATGAGAAATCTATGATAAGCTTGTTTTTTCAATAAATGGTAAAGGTTTATACAGACAATTAATGTCACTGTCGAATGAAATATGTATTGTACTTAAACATTCTGCTCTTACTTTGAATTTTCCAACAATTCTGTCCTCATCCGTCACGTTTTGGTCGTCATCATCGCCACCTTTTCCCCTGAACAGGTTAAAGGTGTGGAGCCAGTCTTCAAAACTGTCAAATTCACTCTCCAGTTCCTTCGGGTACACCTTGTTAGAGAACACACATTTATAAAAACTTAAATTCAGTTTTGAATGATCTCTTTTTCTAAGAATGTGGCGCTTTTTTCCAGGTTATACCCATCCCATCTTGTAAAACCAACAAGTATGCACAACAGGTGTAGATGCTGAGTCCAGTACCTTCAGCTCATCCAGCTTTGGCTTTTTCTTCTCGAACGGATCGATTGCCGGCTTCTTCTTCTTTCCTTTTCCTCTCTTGGTGCCTTTCACAGGAGAGTCATCAGGTTTGATATCTGAGTACAGGTTAGCGGTGAGGACGGAGTGAAGAGGGGGAGCAGGGTGGGGGAGGGTTGGAGGAGCAGAGCACTCGAGACATGAATTCCACATGAAAGTTGCCAAAACCAGCTATTACTGTAAACAACAAGCATGCCATTGAGCTGTATAACAGTGAAGTATACAGTTCAGTGGGGATACTTGGTGGTGTGACAGGATCCTCCAGGCAGGCAGCTGTGTCGCCTCTGGAAAGCTCATTAAAGACTTGACTGGTTCTTGTCATTATCATCCACAGTCAAATCAAGTATATGCACCATATAATATAGTGTATATTGCATTTGCAGGCATAATCAATTTTATCACATTATATATAGTTGATTCTGTGCAGCCTGGTTGGCACAGCACAGAATCAAACATGTTTCAAATGTATCCCTAAATAAATGCTCATCATGTCATCTGTGTTTTTTGATTCACTGTAGTTTTTCATTGACAACTTTCATGGCAAGCATACGGCTAATATGCACTTATGGGAGAGAAAAAAAGCGGTTGTCCCACGTATGGAAATTTGGATTCATGTCAGCATCTACATGGAGGCATTCTCTGGCTACGAGGTTCACTACGAGGTGCACTGTAGAGGAAAACAACAACCAGAGTTAATGAGCACATAAAAGATGGACATGCATGAACACAACCTGAATGGTCAAAGTGTGATAAATACCAGGGGTATTATACTTAAACTAAAATGAAACTAAAATGAAAATAAGCAGTGAAAAATATCTTTAGTAAACTGAAACTGAATAAAACGATATCCTTTAAGAAAAACTAAAACTAAACTGAAACAATATTGCATGGTTAAAAAAACTAATGAAAATAAAATAAAAATGAACAAAAATTATTTTTTTTTAGCTAAAATATATCACAACCAAAAAAGGAGACAGCAAGAATTTCCGTCAACTATCTTGACATTGAACCACAGAAATTGAACAGATTTGACATTCCAGGAGACGGCGCTATGCCACAATTGCTTCACTGAAATAGCGCGAAGATTAAACATTAAGCATTATGGCCATTCATACACCGTTCTCCAGTCATGTATTTTGTATGTACAGTATATAGCTACACACTTATGAGACATTATAGCTGGCCCTAACAAAAGCAAACTAAAACTACTATAAAACTAAATATATAAAAACTAAACCTTTCTGAAAAACTGAAACTAAACTAAAACTAGCAAACACACCTTACTTAAAACATCACAACTACTCCACCACATTAAGACGAGGAGTACTTGCAGCTGCTACTTGGTTTCGGGCTGACAAAGAGGTACACAAAAGCATGCTGGATAACATCAAAATTTGAAATTGAGGACATAAACAAAACACTATCTTGTGTGTGTCCTGTTTGCCATTTTATCTGGTTTTACCTCCACCATCTGCAATGTCCATGTCGTCTTTGTCCTCTGAATCTGAAAGAGCAGCTTCTTGAGCCTTAAGAAACTGTGGGAGCAGAAAAAAGGACATTTCTCAATTGGATTTATCAAGGCCAAAACAACATTCAGCTTACCCAAGAGCTAAAGTAGATTTTAAGTAAGAGCATTTAGTTTTCAGCTGCCTACTGCAGTCAGTAAAGCAAAAGAAGACTCAACATAGCTGTGCTGTTTTTCCTGTTACTCACCTCCGTCAAAGTTTCAATGGAGGCAAAATATTTGGACCACCAGTCCAACATGCTCTCGTCAAGTTCCTCCTCTTCAATGTCATCACCCTTCTTCCTCTTCTTCTTTTTCCCCTTTCCATCCTTGTCATCATCCTTTTTATACAAGATGCGTTAAACACGCTGTCAGTAAAGCTTTGGGATTTCTTGCAACTACATAAAATCTTTAATTTTTGATTAATCAAGTGTAAAGGATTTTGCTTACCTCAACTTTGACCACAGCATCAGAGCCCTTGGTAGAAAACCAGATTGCATAGTGTCAAATAATAATATATAATATATAATAATATATAATATATAATAATAATAATAATAATAATAATAATAATAATAATAATAATAATAATAATAATAATAATTATTATAATAATAATAATAAATAAAATAATAAATATAATATAATGCAATAATATCACTTTTGTTGGCTTTCTAGTGTGCAAATGCTGTCTGTGTCTTTTATGTAGAATTGTTATTCAAACTGGATCTAATTCTTTGAATACATAAAATTTCAAAAATTAAACTCACAGAGTCTAGTTTGACCACAGTGTCCATCTTCTTATAACCAGGCTCAGGTTCCATGTTGACAACAATTATTTCCTCTGCAAAATAAACGGAAAATGTGAACGTGTTTATCTATATATTCGTCATTTATAACACATACTGTTCTTTATCTTTTCAATCTTGATTCCTGCATGTTGTTCCTAAGTTACAATAATGAAAAGTGTTTTAGTTTATACCTGTAGTGGTCCAGTTGTTGGCCTGCTTGTCTGTTGCCCTGTAGATGAACTTCCGCAGACTGGTGACAGCGTTGGAGCCAACCAGAGTGTAGCGGCCAAAAGCCCTGCAGTCCACCACTCGGATGTTCAGCGGCGGGTGAAGCAGCTCATTCTCAGGCAGATCCTGACAAACAAAATCCAGAATTAGTTTGCTTGACGACAATAATTTGACAGGAACTAGTTTTTGAATGCTTCTTTTCTAATGTGCATGGAATGTAAATATGTCTTTGATTTAATAAAAGATGATAGAAAAAGTAATATAAATGATAAAAATACCACTTCAAACCACTTGACAAGGGTGCTGAAGTTGGGGTTTTTCTTGTAGTTGGGGATGAGGGCGGACTGTACTCCCTTTCCGGCACATTCAATGTCCACACGAGGCCGATCCACCTGGGCCAGATTCACCCTCTTCAAGTCCCTCAAGCCCCAGAACAAAACCTGAGGGACAGAGAGGTTCAGTTGTTTTACTTTCCTTTTCTGTTAATAAATATATCACTGGTTAAGTTAAAGCTATAATGAAGTCTTCACCTCAATCCTGTATTTGCTGAGCACTGGTCTGATCCCAAGTGGTACAGGCAGGATTGGGCCACGGTCCATATCTGTGGGACCGTCTATGGGAGGCAGGTCAGCTTTCCCATTGGGGCCAATCTAACAGACGACGCAAGGATTATAAATCATGTTTCATGTTCAATATGATCCGACAACTTGAGTCTTGTAAACAGTCTGTATCAGTACAGTCTAACCTGCAGCAGTTCAAAAGCTGCCAGCATTTCTCCGGCGGTGCAGTTCCCGCGGTAGATCTGATAGTACTCCAGTTGAGGAGGGAAGCGTGGGGGACCGTAGTGCTCGTCCGCCATCTTGACCACAGGCTTGGCAAATGTTCTGCCCATGAAGTCAGCCTTACCCTGGAAGCATAACGGTAAATGAAACCTTAACTATCCACACCATGAAACATTCTGGTTTGAATATTTGAAAGAATGGTCTATTTAGCCTACCATATCCAATCCATCAGTGTTCATATTACAATGGCTTTATGGTGTAATCATTAATTATTTGATTTGTCCTATCAGCGGGAAGAAACATGGCTTGAGATGCACATGTTTCTAGGCAGACTAGATAAAACACCATTGAAGATAAAAGAGCCCAAAAGAAAAAAATGGACAAAAGCAACATACCTAAAATAACCAGTGAACTGCAAAACAGACTATTCACGTAATGTCAGAAGATCATTGAATTATTACTCAATGTTTCAAAAGTATTAAATCTCTCTTGCAGTTAGTGGTTAAAAAGAGTCCAAATTCTCTGTTGGCCACATACAAAAAGCACAAAATGTCACTTAAAGGAATGCAACAGGTATAAGTTCATCTATCCTTATGGGACATATCTTATTCCTCTTGCATGCCTTTTTAATACAATCTACTCTGCACACATTACAGTGCTTCTACAGTACATCAAGCCATCAGAATCCACACTCTACTTATCCAAAGGGTCATCCAAAACAATGGTGTTATTGACAGGAGCAAATATAGAATCGTCAGTCAGCAAAAGCATTCTTTCAAATATAACTCATATCAGGTTGCTATTGACAAAAAACACATTACGGAGGGCATATCACACACTGGTTTAGACTCATTAAGTGACACGTTTAGTCTCACATTTCAAGTGAAAGACAGACAGACTCTTAAATTATTAGGATGATTAGAATGGAGGAGAATGGTAAGACTATTGCTATCTGGTAATTCAAGCTGTGCGAAGGCAGACTGTTTGCTCACATTAATTAATACAAATGGAAAAAGAGAGGCGTCTCTATTTCAGAACAACCCTTACCACTGTGTCTTGATCATAGATTTCAATGACGATAATAGGAGGGTCGTCTCTCAGTTCGGTGGCCTCGCCAAACAACTCCACATTCTCAAAGACCAGCAGCTGGTCCCATGTCGGGCACAGAGTCTCAGCCAGCACCTGGAAAGAAAACATTTGATAAAGATGCAGGATGTGCTATTTAATAAATCATATCTTAGGCTGACAGCTGATTTCTGCTCACCTCAGTGACCTGGCTTTGTGTTGAGAAGAAGACTCTTGCAAAGGGATCAGACAGACCGGTGCTGTCAGCAGCAAACAGGCTGCGAGCTTGGTACATGTGGACCCGCAGCTGGAAGATCTGTTTCACTGGAGAAAGATAAAGATAAAATAAATCCATCAATTAGTCCATAAATTACATTTGATAATTCTATATCTCTAAATCATAGAGAATAAAATATCATCATTTTGTCAATTGACAACTTAAAATATTGTAAAAGAGTGTAAAAGAAGTTTTTGAATGGTGGATATCTACGACGGCGTATGAGGGCCATTGTAGGAAAAAAAAATGAATTACGGAGCCGCGGGAGTAATATTCTGAAAAACTTTTATAAGAAAAAAATTGGATATTATCTGAGATTAAAGTGGTAAATTTACGAGAAAAAACTCACAAATTTACAAGAAAAAAACTTGAATATTCTCTGAGATTATAAAGTCATACATTTGAGAGAAATACATTCGGAAAACTTATGTTTTGTTTTTTTGTCAAGGACCCACATCACTTTACTTTGCAAGGATGGATCAACCTCATCACACGACAGACGCCACCATTAAACACTTGCCGAGTGCAAAATATATTAATTATATTAATATTTATTTATGTTCATAAAAGAACACAATTCCCAGTGGCTAAATTTGTGACTCTAATGAGTTTTTTTCTCGCTAATTTATGACTTTATAATCTAAGAGAATATTTAAGTTTTTTCTCAGAATAATAACCCCCTCCCCTGGCTCCATAATATATATATATATATATATATATATATATATATATATATATATATATATATATATATATATATATATATAATTATTTTTTACCTATAATGGCCCTAATATTGCATCATAGATATCTCATTTTATTAGTACAGCCTTTATTTCAGTGTAAAGTTAACATAGAATAAATACTGAAATGGTTGATGGTCTTACTCATGTAGGTGAGGCTGATGGGAGGCGAGCACGGCATGCCAGGTCCTTTGGACAACTTGTTTTCCTCAAATCCATTGGGCAGGCCGTTCAGGTAGTCTTTGCGCTGTCTAGTCAGACCAAGCCACAGATAAATCTCTATCTTGGACTGGACCGTCCAGCCAGCAGGCCCAAATCCTTTCTTACCAGGGATCTTCAGTATATGAGGGAAAAAAACAAAATTATTTGAAAACATTTAAAATGCATAACAGATTTAATTAACTGCCTTTTGATTGATTATCTTTAACTATATTTAGTGTAAACTCACCCTCAGAAAGATTGTCTTGACTTTGCCACAGTCCTTTCCGGTCTCCTCCTCTGTGCTGGAATAAAGGATGTCTTTGGAGGGAACACGCGCATAAGCAATGCGCTTCCCATTACTTATCATCCATATGAAAACATCAGGAACGCTGTGTTGAGGCTGCAGTAACATTAAACATGATATGACCACAATGAAACAAGCATGTACAACAAACAAAACCGTTTGTAAATGGTGGACATAATGTTGTGGATCTCACTTCATCAGCCAGGAAGCGCAGCCTCGTGAGGAAGTTCTGAGCCAGCTTGATTTTATCTCTCACGGTGCTTTTCTTCACCTGCGACCTCATGGCTTTAGCTTGCTGGCCGATGCTCTCCTAAAACCAGAAAAACAGCCCAGAATTTAGCAAGACAGTGCAAATATTAACAATCAACGAGTCGAAGAGAAAAAAAAATCATAGCTCCTTTTTTAGTTGACATACCACTTCTGACATGCACAGCTTCAGTCTCTCCCTGTCAAGTTTGGTTCTGCCAGACTGATTCTGGTCCTTGTTTGCCAGCGAAAGAAACTGACTGAAAGAAGTGGAGCTCAGTCAGTGTCAAAGTCTATACTAATCCATTAGACTTAAAAGTGAAATGTGTAAGATATGGCCAGAATTTTAGATTAAAACATTCAAAAGATGAGCTAACATTATCAACAGAATTTGAAGAGGTTACAGTGTTGACGTTAACATTAAAAACTGCTAGTTTTAAGTCTGTGACTACAGACCTGCAGCCCTGGCTGAGTTCCTCGAGGACGCCTCTCAGTCTGCGCTCAGGATAGCTCTTCTCTGTCTTGATGATCTCTTGCACGTCATTCAGTCCATCCTCCTGTAGCAGCAATAGATGTTCAGGCTCATTCAGCAAAAAGTCAAGAAGACTATTCGACTGCCAATACACAAATTTATACTATGTTCTAACTTTTCTAACACTATGCTCATCTACTTATTAGTAAAGTGTAAGACTTGCCAGTTTATGTGCAATGTTGTCTATGATGTTGGCATTGTACAGCCTCCTTCTCTGGTCCTGCCACCAGCTCTTGATGTAGATACACGGCTTCCTCTCAAAATACGGCAGGTGGAAGTAGTTTCTGAGGAGACAAATAAGGAATACATTTCATCAAAATGGAAAAAATAAAAACCCTGGCTGCAGTGATGGAATGTCACTAAGTGCATTTACTCAAGAACTGTACTTAAGTATATATTTGAGGTACTTGTACTTTACCTGAGCCTTTTCTTTTCGTGCTATTTTCTACTTCTACTCCACTACATCTATAAATATTGTACTTTTTATTCCACTACATGTATTTGACAGATTTAGTTACTTTTCAGATTAAGATTTTTGCACACAAAACATACAAAGAGCTTATATAATATGTTAGTTTTTTAACTAAACAACCTAACAGTTTATACAAGTACTGTACAGCTGAACCGATTAGTCAATTAATCAGTCGATTGACAGAATATTAATTAGCAAGTGTTTTGATAATCGCCTGTCATTTTTCAAGATTCATGGTTCCAGCCTCACAAATGTAAAGATTTACTGCTTTTCTTTACAATTATTCGAATAATCTTAATATATTTATAAATAATAAAATAAATAAAATCCTGCTTTTACATTTTTGAGGTGCTTATAACAAAGTGAAGCGAATCTAATATGTAAAGTTTTACATTTCATGAGGCGATGAATAATTCTGGTCTGGTAAGATTCTGTATCGTAAAATAAGTATTAGGATTATCTTAACTACTTTAAACTTAAAATCACAATACAAAAATCAGCTTAGGCATCACTTTTTCTTTTTTAGTAGGATATATTCATGAATCTCTTTCGGAGCTACAGTGTTTTGTTGTTATGTTTTTGCTCTGACCGGTCAGTGATGACAGGTTTCATGGGAGGAGTAGTCGCCACTGAAGTCAGGGTCCCGTCATCATCCATCTCCTCCTCGCTGGAGTTGTGGATCAGTTCAGTTTCCTCTTCGTCACCATCTCCTCCACCCTTCCTCCCCTTTGTTTTTGGCCTGCCAATCCCATCAATCTCGTTTCCATAGTAACCTGGCACACAGCACCTATGTTAGTAGTCACACCCTTAAATGTGCTGCACCTTCAACTCCTGAAGATAATACTTGGTCTCCAAAATGGTTTGATTTCATATGAACTACAGCAACAACACTATAATGTTAATAACTAATGGTAATAAACTGCTTTATGCAACTTTCACATGTTGGAACTCCTCTTACAAAATGAAAGTTAACCCTTGTTCCTCACTAGGGACATTTTGGGCTTTATAATTCTGCTCAAAGATTACACTGAAAATGAGCTTACTGTAAGTGTTCAAAGATTGAATTTGAGACTCAAAATGGGACAGTGAGAGACATTGACACAAAAGAGTAGGTAATGGAAAATACCTATGGTGAGCTCAAAGCTGATTGGCTTATCACCAATCTTCCTGTCAATCATTGTGGCCTCCAAGAAAGACCCAAAGAGGAAAAATTCCTCAACCTTCCCGGTAGCGGTCTGTAAAATAGACAAACAAGTGTGAGAATGTGGGTAAACTGTCTCACTTCTTAACTTTTTCTTAATGAAATAAAAATTAGGAACTAAACAAGACTCTTGGATTCACCAAATTTTGACAGCAGTCGCACTTTGATGACATATAAAGTAACGTAGTAGTCCTGACAACCCTGTAATACAAGCTGTCGGACAGCGAGAACTGAATCCCCGAGGACTCGGGGTTACAAACCCACTGTGCTCAATTGAATTTGCTGTGTGACTTACATTGTCCACCAACAAAAAGAAGCCACATTAATGCAAGAAGCGTGTTAATAATGCACCAGGTGGGCTAAATAAAGACAGTTAATAATTCACAACAACCGCAGCACAATGCCCCGTCAGCAGGAGGAACAATTGGCTTCCTCTGCATGGCTGCCCATCCAAGCAGGGACCCACCTCTGAGATGTTGGGTACTCCCTCCAGCTGCACATCTGTGGAGCTGGTAATGTCAGGCGAGGAGGGATCCAGGATCTCCACGCCCAGGCTGATGAGCAGACGGGCCCTGAAGGACACGCCCTCTCCGAGCCCCTCGTTTAACTCCTGGTACTCGTCCATCAGGGAGTAGGTACGAGTGGAGCCGTACATGTTAACCCAGGCAGGTCCCAGCGTGGGAAGGAAGCCTGAGGGATAAAGAATAAATATCATTTGTGTCTGATGATTAGCAAATTATGGATAGAATACCTAACAGCACTGAGCAGATCAGATTGCAAGGTCAAAAAAACCTGCATGCTTATTGTTTACAACTGTGTAAAAGTTGCTCAAACTGATCCCACATCCAAACCAAATCTTCTGCAATTAAATGAGATAACAATTAACCTGGAGAACGCTTCCTTGTATTGTAAAAGGCCCACAATATTTCAGAAATTCAGGAGTGAGAACTTTTAGGAAACATTTTTTAAAAAGAAAATTAGGGCTGCAACTACCGATTATTTCCATTTTCGATTAATCTGTCGATTAGTTGTTTGGTCTATAAAATGTCAGAAAAAAAAAGATGACGCCCTCAAATGTCTTATTTTGTCCACAACTCAAAGATATTCAGTTTACTGTCATAGAGGAGCAAAGAAACCAGAAAATATTCACATTTAAGAAGCTGGAATCAGAGAATTTTGACTTCTTTTCTTTAAAAGAAAATCACTCAAACTGATTAAACGATTATCAAAATAGTTGGCGATTAATTAATTAACTAATCGATTAATCGTTGCAACTCTAGAGCAAATGGTGCATCACCTTTGTCCCCATCATTGGAAATCTTCCGCAGGTCCAGGAAGTGTGTTCCTATAGCAACATCATTCACTTTATCCGAGTCGCGGATCTGGATCTTTATGCGTTTGCACAGTGGTGGAAACATCTCTGTGAAAACAATTTGCTCGTTCCAGATAGGCTCGTAGCAGCTCTTTTGAACTGATGTCTTCCCCTGTAATCACACATTACAACCACATGTATACTTAAATCTATATTTTGACCTGGCTGAGATGAAACAGATGCAAACACAGAAGGCAATGAATGTTTGGGATCCTTACTACTACTCACTTTCTGGCCAGCAAACAGTACTTGGACATAAGGATCAACCAGGTCCTTATTTTCTCCTATGAAGGCCTTTTTGACATTGGCCATGATGCTGGTGTTCATTCTGGGGAGTCCCTCGGCTCTGTAGATCTTCAGGTAATAACGAGCCCACTGCCGCTCCGCAGGCACCCCCTCTGGTATTAAGAGATTGCTGAAACAGAAATGGGACACGATGAAATAAGATAACAAACAAGACTCGTTGAAAATTAACATTTTTAGAATAAAGAATCATGCACAATAAAACTCTAGTTACCCCTCTATGTCATCTTCATCTGATTCATTGGCCTTGTGTGGAGTCTTTATGGTGTCTCCTTTGGCCACAACTGCAATATCACACTTAATGTAGCCTTTACAACCCGCTGAGATGTCATCAGGGTCAGACAACAAAGCCCACTTGTGGTAAAACTGATGCTCTGCAAGACAAAAGAAATTAATTGAAACACCAGCGTCATCAATTCATAATAACAAAAGCTGATTTTCATTGATTCATTACCAGGCTGGAAGTAGATTGTGCCGACATCCAGTTTAAAACTTCCAACCAGTGTTCCACTACGCAGGAGATTTTTGGAGTGAATCACCTAAGGGTTGGAAATAAACATTAAACATTAAATACACTTGTCAAGGAATTATATAAATCTGTTTTATGTTACAATATTATGAATCAAATAACTTACAGACAGCTTCAGGATTTTGTCAAACATAACATCTGGGGGGACGTGGAAGTCGAACACAAAATACTGGAAAGAGAAAACAGTGATGATATTGTTAGTATCAACCCTGTATTTAGATACATGGTAAGCTTTTTCCCAAACTGAAATGAATATAGATACAATATGTTTTAATGGCTGACTCACTTCATTGTAGTATGGGCAGTTGGTCGATTCCTTCATTGAGGTGTACTTTTTATCTTCTCCGATCTCCACACTGACCATTGGATCCATGTTCAGTCCAATCAGCTGCCTGGCTTCAATCACTGTCACACTGATCTGAAATTAAATGATCAAGTTAGTGACAGAGTGACTGACAGATTTTTTCTTTTTCTTTTGCAATATTGTATCGGATACACAGAGGTCAAGTATCGATCTTTTATTATATAAACTATTAGCTATTAAGAGGTTGCCGATTCTGTCTTTCAGAGGTTGTAGCATAATTTGCGGTTGAAAAAATGTTTTAAATCGCAATAAGATCGTTTCGTGACTGAAGTATCATGATAATATCGTATTATTTGGCCTCCGTTGAGTCCTACCCCTACTGATTATGTACCAATTTACCATGCCTGTGCAAGTACAATAACATTAATATATTCGCAGTGGTGTAATGTAACAAAGCAATAATACTTTGTTATAGTACTTAAGTATTTTTTGGGAGTATCTGTGCTTTACTTGAGTTTTTATATTTCTGTCAAATTCCCTAAATAAAATGTGCACTTTTACTCCGATACATTTCCTCTAAGCATCTTCTTTACTTCGTTACTATTGCAACATGCACTTTTGATACTTAAGTACAATAAATATCAGACAATTTCAGACTTTTACTCAAGTAATATTCTAATAAGTGACTTTAACTTCTACTAAAGTCATTTTCTGGTTAGATATCTGTACGTTTACTCTAGTGTGGCTTTCAGGTACAGTACTTCATCCACAGCTATATATTCTAGCACACACATTGTCAAACTGGACCAGTAAAATGATGGGTAAGATTTCTCTTACTTGGTAATCTACTGGTCTTCCAGAACTGGGCTCCATCTTTATGTCTGGTTTTGATCTGTGAGACAATGAGGTGTCAGACATTAGTGAGAATCCTAAGACAGATTCACATGATTAACAATAACATTAACACATTTTTAAAATGCAGCCATATGCTCAACAGAGCAGTGCTTGCCTCTTATTTGATACGTTGGTGGTGACGGCTGTGACGGAGGCCAGTGAGATGGTGTCGGGATCTAGGCCTCCTCCCATGAACATGCCCTGACGATCCAGGTCCTCTGTCTCCAGGATAGCTGGCTCATCTGGGGATTGTATGAAAGACACACAATAAGGACAAATTGTTGTTGCACCATGCAGCGTCCTGCTCTAACATTGTGTTTTATTCTGAAATTCATCCTGGGACAAGTGATAAGGGCCATACATGATATTTAAAAGCAGAATGAAGGTGTAATACTTGCAGTAATGCTGAATGCATTTTAGTCTATTGCATGATTGGTTTATAAAGGCCCAAAAAGCTACTAAGGCTTTTACAGCTCAAACTATGGGAAGTCAAGTAACTGCTGCATTTGTATTTTTCACAATAAGAATAAACGTAGAGAAAATCTTTGGTACTCTGGTTTGACAGAATGTTCGCTAGTGGGCTGAAGTGGGCTGTAAGCCAAGAGGAGTTTGTAATATCAGCCAGGATTTCCAGGATCTTATTTGACCTAATCTTCTGTCATCCATCTCAGTTACTGATACCTCCGTTTCTGTCCTCCTTGTGTCCACGGTGCTTACTGCGCTTCATGGCTCAAAACAGTTCTTTGTGTGCTCTGTGAAAGAAATTTAAAGTCATTCACTATTTCATAGACAACAGGTTTGCACTTTTATGACGAAAACATTGGTATAGACTTTGTTGATGCAATTACTTAAACATCTGAATTATCAACTACTTTCCATTTATTAAAAAACAAAGAAGTTAACTATTTTTTTATGCATGTTAATCTAATTTTCTATGCACGTTCTGCGAACCTCCCTCTGTCTGAACAGCAGCAACAGACTAAACCATGACCAACATCTTGTAGACAGAAGGAGGCCAACAACTAATTGCTTTAAAATAAACTCTAAGAGCAACTGGAAAATGCTTAAATAATTAAGAGCATTTCAAACATTGAATGCACATGTATTCAAAACCAAAACGTATGACTTAGGACACATATTTCTACTAAAGTACAGCCTGTATGCTATCATTTTAAGATGGGTGTCTGTGTGCCACCACACCCTGGATTAGCCTTCAAAAGGGGCTTTCAATTATTCAAATCAGCTGACCTTAATACATCGATTAAAGAGGATACATTTCACACGCATTGTGAAAAAATAATTCACTTAAAATAATTAATCAGCTGTAATTAATCAGCAAAGTGCCCTCTCCACAGGTGCACGGTTTTAAGCTAAAAAGTTGATTATTTTTTTGTGATCACGTGTTAATTAGTTCCAAGATTGGCATTTTTAAACGTACAGCTTACACAAATGACCTGCAGCCCCTCATGAAGGGCTGACACTTTTTTCCTAAATGTTTTCTTTACTTTTTTTTTTTTTTTTTTATTTTCTTTACATTTTCAGAGTTGTGTGTAATATTTGAGAACAGAAAACAAAGTGGAACACATTGAAACTATGCACCTGACATTTTAATCTCATGTCCCAATGCTTGAAACTTAGTCAAAACCAAGAGCTCAGCAAAATAGTAAAAGACCGTTATGAGCTGCGTTTTGCAGATGTTTAGAATAACCAAAAAGCATGCAATTAACAACAACTGCAAGAAACCTAGAATGCAAAGTTCTGAGTATTTCTGTGTTTTCCAAATGAAAGAAATCTGCTCAACATTTGAACACAACAAATATTAGTCATCAGAAAGTCCCTCCTCAAAGAAAGTTTTTCCAGTATGCTGCAAAACATTGAGGCCTAAATTCCAAAGCTCTGCCTGTTACATCTGATCTTTGCTTAACACAACGTCGCAGAGGAAATAATATAATGTTATAATACATACCATACAAGAAGATAATGCCTTGTCTTCCTCCTTTGAGTAGCTCCAAGAGGTTTCTTGCAAGGGAAACAGCAACTTCTTTTTTTCCCTCTGAGATGGAAGCAACACTACATAAACATTTTAGACATTTACACAGCAGTAAGGAATACGGCTTCAAAGTAAAGTTGTACAGAAAAGAATTGGGTTTGTCCAAGTCTGAAGTTGGGCAGGAGTGATGTGATACGCCAATGAATAGTGCATGAGTGTTGAACCCGAGACTGGTAACTATAACTAGGGACTGCTGAGAGACGTCACTGTGAGCAGTGTCTGCCAATCCACACAGGCTGTGCACAAGACAAAAGAAAATATTAAACATAATTTGTCTTGAATTGTAAATACTCCTTTTAGATGGTCGCTGAAAAGCCAACCAGCAACTTTTACATACAGGGCAAGAGGCCATCAAATTAATCCAACTGATAAATTGTAATTGTAAAGTGATTCTGCACAATGGAGCTCAAAAAGCCTCATCTTAATTAAAGTAATGAATAGTCACAACGTACAGGATGTTGCCTTTCGTGCTTTTCAGCAGTATTAAAGTATCGAGCATGCTACAAAGTGAAGAGAAACACAAATTAAAGTCCTTGTTATGTTCAAAAGAGTTTGGCACTGCTCATTGTAATTGTAATATAGAATATATGTGTGTAATATGTATTGTAATGTATATGAAAAAACAGTACTTCACTTGAAAAGTTTCAAAATGTGTGCACATGAGGTAATCAATATATTGCCATGTCACTAGTGATATAATTTGATGGTAGTAAACAAAATGTCAGCCCAGCGTAGTTGGAAGACTGCTCCCATTTAATCTTTAATAGGGTGCTGCTCCAAACTGGGTCTTGGTGCAGACCCACTGTCTTTTGTCATGGAATCATCAAATGGCGTCAAGTCCTATTTGCAGTGTCTTGTATTTCAAACACTTTCATCTTTGGGCCTTAAGGTTTAAAAACTGACCTCAATATTGAGTCACAAAAGTGCTCTTGATACATTTTTGCATAAGGCTATTTACTTGAATAAATAGGGATCAAAAAAGGAAAAAATGGTATGAAGTGTTTCCCCACAAAAAAAGAAGTGTTAAAAGCACTGATTATGTTGCACTATTTTGCTAAGTTGAGGCATGCTTTAGCAACTTCTATTCAATGCAACTTCTACTGAATGCTGAAGTACAACTCATCTTCTCATCAATTACACATACAGCCAGTCTGTAAGCCATACGTCAAAGTCTAATGTTGCTGGTATCCGATGAAACTAGGCTCTAAATTATTTAAGCGCTCCAGTCAGGGTTGCATGTGGCATCCTCATTATGTGGAGGTATCACTGTTCACAACAAAAGAAATGGATTTAGCTTAGAGGGAATAACAGGGAAACATGTTAGCATTATTTTTAAATTGGGAATATATATCTATGTTTTAGCCACTTAAGGAATTTTTAGCATTCTACGTTCAAGGATACATATATTAACCAATATTTAGTAGATGTTTATCAGACAAAACATCATGCTTAGCTTTATGCAACTACTTTCCTTGTCTTTACCTAGAACTGTAAAGGATGCATCCTTTTCCTGCCCGCTCAACTGGAAGTGTGTGATACTCTCAGTGACACCAGCCTGACGTCTCCGTTGAGGGATTCTGCCCTTAATTACATGATTCAATACCGGCTACGAGGGGTTGAGGAGATCCTAGTTCCTCCAGGATGGCCGGTACCCATGTCAGCAATCGTGCAAAGTTACTGGTTTCCCCTGTAGTCTAACATACTAACTTCATTCTCTGATGGGTGTTGTCATCAGACGCAACTTTAAACACTTTGAAGTTGAGCCACCAAACTGTGACATGGTTGACTTTTCTAGACTGATAAAGAAGAAAAACTTGATTAAAAAACAATTATAGGCAACCATACTTTATGAGAGAATCTCTCAGTAGAGATGAGATGTCTCTGGTGCAACATATCAGCATAAAAACACAAACATCTAATATCTATGCAATAAAAAAAGAGAGGTCTTATTTATATTTTGGATGAATTTTAAGGTGACACTAATGAATATGCATGAGCAGGCAACCAAGGCCTTAAATTGACACCTTTGACAATGTCGTCTAGGGTGAACCACAGAATGACTTGATACCAACCATGCAATCTTATCCCGTGTAGGTCCAGTGTCCAAAGGCCTTTTTTGGCTGTTGGTTGTAGACCGGTTATCACCATCTTGTTTGTGCTCCAGTGACTCTGTGGGCACACCACCTGACAGTGGTATCGTGTATCCTTATGACACATTTCTCTCGAACTCTCGGATGAGGGAGTTTGGCCAGCTTCATGAGTGAAACACAGCCAGAGGACATTGTTATTGTTGGTGTCAGTGGGGGCATTGTACTAGGCAGCAAGCATGTAGGGCCTGTCCTCGATTGACCTCAGGAGCTTTCTTAAAATGAATTACTCAAATTCTGAATGACTGATTTGTTTATTCTATGGTTTATCTTCTATATCAGCACACCATTGCGTTCTATGTTACTTAAATGGACAACAATGTCCAGCCTATTTGTGGCATCATTTTGAACAAACTGTGTGCATACATTTTCTCCAATGCTACATCACAAGCTTCCCTAAAATCATTCTGTAAGCTACATCAACAACATCATCCAATTCCATCATAATAAACATAGTTCAGTCAGCCTATAGCAAAAATCTGTCTAGACAACTACTAGTGTTAGATAATATACCATACTAACTGTATATGGGATACCTTTTGCAGCCACAGTAATGAATGGGAGCACCACCTGGTGGCCAAAGAGCTCATGTTCCTTTCAATGGTAGCTGGAAGACAGTTTAAGTAAACTTATTTCACCTATTTAACTCTAACTGGACTCGTATTTTTGCACAGAGTTCACCATATAAGTTCTATACTAAGCTAGCTAGCTCTACAGACGGCTAAAATGCTAGCTATGACTGCCAATGCTAAAGTAACTTATCCGGTTAACACTACATATTTATAACGCCCAAACTTATACATAAGTTGTTTATACTTTTGTTGATAGTCTTTGAAAACGACTTTCTCTTGAAAAGGTGTTTCGGCAATGTTTACCAAGATACACCTTACTGTTATGTAGCTTAGCTTAGCTAGCTTAATTAGCTAATGGTATTAATTTCATGTGACGTGTGGTGCTGAGCTGTCAGTTCCACGCATGCGCATTGCAGTTACAGTAACGTAGCAGCTGACGTTATCAAAGAGTATAGACGCAAAGAGATGAATCTCCGGTGTCTTTGACAATAGCCGCCGCCGCCGCCGCCGCCGCCATTTTGGACTCGCTTTCTTTTGTTCAACACAGGCCATTTCGGTAGAATATGACAATAGAACAGAAATAATGTTGTTTTACTTTTGTACGGCACTTTTTAGGCGGACGTTTTAATGGCCTCCGACAGTCGCTTTCAGTCCAAAATGGCGAAAAGCGTAGATTTGCTGCTGGGCGCTGATGTTGCAATGGAACGAACAATTGACTTTCACTTCTTGGCAATATATACGCTCTTTGACGTTACTACAGGTTACTCGCTACAGACTGTGGTCTTTTGTGGCTAACGATAACAAGCTAACTTCATTTCATTTAATTTCATTTCAAAATGTATTTCGAACATGTAAAATAATAATAATAATAAAAAAAAGAGAATCATCATACAACAAGTAAACACATACAATGAAAATCATAAGCAAAAGAAATTGTCAAACACTTATCTAATTGATAGAAACGTTTCCTCTCATACGGGTTGTTTGCTTTTTTAATTAATGACATCTGGTTTTATTTTGCAGGCAGCATCACCGCAGACCAGACAGGATGACTCACGATGAACCTTTGACCCCCGAAAGGTCAGAGGTGGTTATCAGTGGTTTATCAATAACAGCAAGTTATTCAGCCCAGTTATTTTGTGTAATGTGTCCCAATTTTGCAGTAGCTAATAACATCCTGTTTATTTCTTGGCAGCTAAAAGAATACCAACAAAACATGTTTACACATTTACCACGTTTCACACCTTTCGCTCTGGTTGTCATGAGCATGGTGTGTTTTAAGCAGTGCCTCAAGGAAAGATTACACAAGATCCTCTAATGTTCACTTTGGTTTAAAAGAATGAATCATTTAAAACAGCGTGTGAGAGTTTAAGCAGTCCCTTACCAAAGACGTGTATTCAAGTGTGCTATTAGTATACTTTTTTAAAACTTAAAATAAGAGAGTATACGTTCAGTTTACTTTTTATGTTCTTACTAGATATACTTAACAAAAGTACACATAAGTATACTTGGCTCATCCTGACAAGTATACAGCAAACGTACAGCAAAGTCTAAGTGATACTTGGCTCATACTAATGTGTATTAACGTGTGTGAGTCCATGTCTGATATTAAACATGTGGTTCAATGAATTGTCACACACCTTTGCCCCTCCATGTGGTTATACTTTGTGATAAAACCTGACTAATCAGGGGTTTTCAAAGTCTGAGACTGTGGGCCTCCCCTCAGACAAAGCTTAGAAATCCATCCAATAGTTGTTGAGATATTTCTCAACTTGACAGATTTTTTAGTTGCGAAGAAAATGGGTTTGGCTGTTCATAAAGAGAGAATTTCTTCTTTGAATTTGATTGGGCTTTTGCTCATTTGGCCCTGAATAAAAACATCAAATTAAGGTAAAAAAAAAGTCAACTTCTGTGGATGTAGCTGAAGCCATTTAAAAGCAAGGCTGACTTCAGCTTGTTCTCTAGAAAGAAAGACCTCCATCTAGTGGTCATACCATTTCATTCATCAGGGAGGAATCATGGGTAAAAAAAAAAAAATCACATTTGTGCCTCTTCTATTGAGAACGCTGACTCCATCAGAGCGAGTTAATGTCCAAGCCATGTATGCCACTGAATATTGCACCATCGTTGTCATGGTAATTATTCATGACTCTCAGCTTTGCTTCCATTTTTTTTTTCCTGTCTCCAGGAAACGCTGCATCCCTTTAGCCTCATCCATCCTTCCAGCAAGCAGGCAGTGTGGTGGGGGAATTAAAGTGACACAGCTATATTATGTGAAAGTAAAGCAGAGCAGCTCACAAGGGTGAGATCTTTAAAGGAGGAGTAGCCTTTAAATAGACGAGTCTCACTGAGGATCTCTCCAGACTTCCACAGCCTTAAAGGAGAAATTGGTGGATAACCTTTTAATTTATCTCTAACGCATTGGACAGGGGGACAACTGGATGCTTTGTTTTCATGCTTTTCTCTCTATTGGTTTAAAGGGCACAGATGAGCAAGCAGCTGATGCAGAGGGCAGTTATCTGCACGGCGCACTTGGAAAGCGAGGACCCGAAGGCATCTTGAAATAGACATTTAAAAGAGGAGGAGGAGGAGCAGAGAAAGGAGGGGGTTTTAGAGTGAGAGCATTGGTATGCCAGGCTCAAAACCAAGCATGGCTGTGCAGAAGAAACACAGTGACATCCCTCCATCGCAGGGACCACTTTCTACACGTACCATCGAGAGCCAGAAGAAGAGGAATGGATCTGATAGAACAGGAGGTTAGTAGCTTTTATCTATGCTTTTTCTTTACAAAGGATTTGTATGGTATCTGATCTAAACAAGCCTTTCCTTAAATCAAAGCCAGAATGACTGTAAGTCACAAACACAGCATCATATGATCATATTGATGACGCATGAATAGAATACATATATTGCCTTTGAGAAATCATTCTGTAATGGAGCATGACTACCATAAACATGAGGATATCAGGTGGTATCTGTGGACATAATACACATAGCATCCCTGATATTATTTAACCCAAAAGGAATACATGTGATTGTTTCCCCCCTTTATAGAAATTGGTCATCAGTCTTGTGTGTCGCCTTTCGTTGTTTGTTTCCTCTCCATGAGGACTGATCAGGTGCTACCATGTTCTCTTCGCCTTTTCCACGCAGGCGGTTTTATAATGGCTCTTTCATTTGCAGCTGACCCTAAGGCCATCCCAGTCCACAACAGCCTCTATTTGGGACCAATTTTTCAAGCTCATTTTTTAATATCTAACTACCCCTTTCATGCCATCTGTTGTGCTAAAAGGTGCATTTAAAGATGGTAGAAAATACAAAATATCAAAGGAATATTGAGTGTCAGATTATAAAAAAGAAAACCTGGATGATGTCACAGGTATTGCTTCTTTTTTACCTGCTGTTTTTTCCTCACATTTAGACAATGGTGGTCAGACCAAACCGAATCCACAGGCAAAGAAAACAGCCTGCTCTGTCAACAAGGCTGCCCAAATCTGCAACACAGCCACTCCACGGGCCACTGCAGGTCTGATACAGCTCTCACATTCACCCTTTTATCAGGCAGCTGTCATATTATGAGGTTATTCGAGGTTATTCTTTTTACAAACAGTCTAGATTTTTTTTTTTAATGTTTAAGTCACAACGTACAGGATGTTGCCTTTTGTGTTTTTCAGAAGTATTAAAGTCTCGGGCATGCTACAGAGTGAAGAGGAACACACAGATTAAAATCCTTGTTATATTCAAGAGTTTGGCACTGTGCATCTACTTGCAATTGTGAAATATATTATATGTGTGTGTGTAACATACTTTGTATATTGTAATGTATATCAAAACAGTACTTCACTAGAAAAGCCTCAAAATGTGTGAGCATGAGGTAAATCAATATATTGCCATGTCACTAGTGATATCATTTCATGGAAGTGAAGAAAAGGCAGCAGCTGTCATATTATTAGGATACTGTATAATGGCTTTCAGCATGACTTCCTTTTACAGACTATTCTAGATTTTGGTTTTAATGTTTAATAAAAGTAATATTATATTTATGTAATTTATGGCATCAAACCAGTGACTACAAAGTATTATTTTCTAGTGGCCAATGGAGCAAATATTGATGAGAGGCTGAAAGCAGCACGGGAAAGAAGAGAGGAGCACCAGAAGTTACTTGGTATGTGACACTGTTAATGCATTGTCCTCAATTTCTAATAAGATTGAACATACATTAATGAGTTATCTATTTATACTGGTTCACTCTTTTTTCCCTCAGCCTCTCGGGAGCAGGGCAGGGTGGAGCGGGAGCAGCGCGCCAGGCAATACTATGAACAACAACTGCAGGAGCGCAAGAAGAAACTCCAGGGCCAGAGGGTCAAAGAGGACAGGAAGCGAGCTGCTGTGGAGGAGAAGCGCAAGCAGACACTGAAAGAGGAGAAAGTGAGTTTTGATGGTATATATAAAAAAACTTTTATTTCTAGTGAGGCCGATGCTTTCCCCAGCTCGGGGTTGAGTCACACCAACAACTGAAGCTTGTTTTCCTGTATTAAGGCGCGATATGAATCTGCAGTGCGTAGGACGGTGGAAAAGAGCCAAAGGGCCCAAAACAGCCCCGGCCAAAACTCAAGAGGAAGGAAGCTCACAAAGAACGGTGAGTAGAGATGAATTTGCTTTCTATTTTTCCTCTCTTTTAACATCTTTTTAAACTCATAACACCATACTTAACAGTATCTGTTCTCTGTGCAACACAACGATTCTTGGAGTGCCTTATCTTTTTGTTTTTGCTGCACTTAAAACTGATCAATACGCTAGTTCCACGTCGCTTGCCACTGACAACATGGGAGAAGAACTTGGTCAGTCGCCTGCTTACCCCCACATGCTCTTATCTGGCCAGGAGCAAGAGTGCTGCTTGTCAGTCAGGAGAAGAAGGTACTCTCCCCCATGATAACAGCTGCTTCAATAATATGGCAATGCTAATTTTATGTAGTGCATTTGTAAGATACTACTACAACTAACCAACTGCTCATTTTCCCCTCTGTTTACGCACTGATTCACAATTCCATCACTGTCTCCGCCATTTGTGCATATTTCCTCCAATTTCCCACAATAATTATGGCACAAATCACTGGCTCAGTTGTCCATATTTGTCGCCGTGCAGTTTCATTCCACTCCATGAATTCCAACACCTCCATCACCACCACCACCACCACCACCCCTCCCAAACCCCAGCGCCAGTCTGGTTCAGTCCACCCCAGGCCATCTGCCTCCCCCAGCCCCAACAACAGACAGCAGAGAAGCGTCAATCTGGCACAGGTAATTCTAGCTGCTCCTTTGGTTGTACATATTTTTAGGATCACCCATCTGTCTCTTTTTTCCAGTGTTTACTTTTTCAGATTTTTGGATTGAAAGAGGAGAAACATTATGTCAGAATTAATTGTGATCATTTTTTTTCTTCTTTTTGGTTTAGATCAAAACAGCGAGACAGCAAGAGGCTAATAAGAAGAACTCAAATACTAGATCACCTGTCGTCAAAACCAGTGTGAAACCAGCCAAAGTTACACAAAGCAGAACAACCTCCCCCTCACCTGAACGGTAGGTGAAATGTTTGTGACCAAACTCATCCGCTGTACATTCATGACATAGTAACAGTGATCTGAAACACTGGTTACCAACCTGGGGGTCTTGATTTTAAGGGGTGTAAGACAACCTTTTTAAAAAAATATACAGTTGGCATCTCAGCATTTCATTAATTTCTCAAAGGAAACTAAATGAAATTGTTATTTTTAAAGTTTGGATTATTATTTAAGATATAAATTGGATAGTTATATTCACGGACCCTTCCCTCTCTGTTAAACAGCCTCGTCCTGCATTAGTTAAAACAACCAAAGAGCTAATAGACAAATGGCCAAGCACAGGGAAAAGAAAAAACTCAATTTGTCAAAAAAGAAGCCTATTAAGTATAAATGATTGTTAAAAATATAAAAAGTACATAACACAGACAGGGAATTGTATTAAAAGTTCCTAAAAATAACAGGAAAACTCATCTCTAATGCAATATTCACAGGAAATAATCTGCAAAATTCATCCAAATCGCTCATTTTACACAAACTCCCTGCAGTTATTGCGCTCACTATTTGGGTTAATTGTTCAGTTTATCAGTTGTTCTGTACTGTTATTGTTATGCACTGAATATAATATGAAATATCCATAAAATATGCCACTTAGTCAGGGGTGGTCAGTTTACTCAATGATAGAAAAGTGGTCCCTTAAGGAAAACGGTTGGGAACCACTGAAACAAATTGGGACATCTGCTCTCTTCTGCTGGATCTTAAAGGACCCCCCGAAGATCAATCAGCAGACACTCAACCCCGCTGCAGATCGAGCTCCCGTCGGTCCCCGAGGAAGATGTTGCCGTTTGTAGTTCTGCCCTCTCTCCTGGTAACTCGAGGCCTATCAGGACATCAGCTGAAGGTCAGCGAGAGATAATGAGGGATGAAAATCCACCAGAGGCTCCATGTTCGGACCTGCCCGACAAAGAGACAGCAGCTGTAACCACAACAGCAGGACATCGAGGTGAGCAAGAGAAATGCTTTTTAAAAAGTGCAGTATTTAAAGTGGCATATCCTTTGCATTGAAGTTGATATTATCTCTCTTCAGAAATGCCTCCTCATCCAGCTCCACAGCCTCCTGAAGTCATGAGTAGACCTTCCGCCGGTACCACAGACCGAGAGGAGGCCTCACGTCTCCTGGCTGAAAAGAGGAGAGAGGCCCGACTACAACGGGAGAGAGAGGAGCAGGAGCGCCTGCAAAGAGAGGAGGCTGAACGGTAACAAGCATGTCCGCCTACGAGACAGAAACACTGCAGTAGCAGGACATTAAGACTGTTATATTACATTTTTTGACATGTCCAGGCGGAGTCGTGAGGAACTGGAGCGCAAGAGGGCAGAGGAGCGAGCACGCCAGCAGGCCGAAGCTCAGCGTCTCATAGAGGAGAAGATGAGGAGGGAGGAAGAGGAGCAGAGAGAAGCTGAGGAAGAGAGAGCTCAGGCTATGAAGGAAGCCGCCCTTCTGCAGAAACAGGTGGGAAAAATGTAAACACAGGTGGGATTTTGCAGAGAGGCGTCCTTGTGGATGTTTTATGTGTTTTTTTTACTCTTTAATTTTTAATGGATAATCCCTATTCTCCCTTTTTCTATAGAGAGAGGAGGAGCAAGCCAAAGAGATGGCAAAAGCAGAGCAGATCAAACAAGAGCGAGAAATCCTCGCTCAGAAAGAGGAGGCAGCACGCCAAGCCAGAAAAAAGGTGACAAGTTTGACAATGTGTCTAAATAATCTCATCTGTCATCTAGAAATTTCGATTCTGTACACAACAATGTCTCGACTGTGTTCATAAAAAGTGCTGACTTATTGAGAGACTGAATTGTTTCACAGAGCCTACTGTGACTGTTTCATAAAAGCTGTTTTCTTTTCCAGCGACTGGAGGAGATCATGCGGAGAACCAGAAGGACAGATTCTCCTGATACGGTGAGATTTACGGTTTACGGTAAAAGTACATTGCCCCTGGGCTCCTACAGTGTGACGCACATCCAGTATCCACTAATAACTAACCGGCTCCACCACTAAAAGCTTTTTCTCATTTTTAATGCAGAAATCTGCACCAGTGAGGATTTTGCCAAATGAAGCCCGACCAAAGGAAAACACAGAGCCTGTGCACAACGGCACTATAGAAGTCGCCGTCAAGCTGCCGGTGGGGACGAAGACCTCACAGCTGGGGCTGAACAACGAGGAGGACATGGTACCTGTTGTGGCCTTCAAAGAACGCAGGTCCCTCAGGACTCTCACAGGCCTGGAGGAGATCCAGACCCACCAACGAGCAGGTGAGACACAGAGAACGCTTAACACCAACCACCAGCCAGATTCTGATCCCTTTTGGCTCTGGCTAGTGACTTTTTAGAAGTCAGGCACCTTGTGGTCCTAGCGACTTATGCACTAACATGCTTAGAGCTGTCCACTTGTGATTGAATCACCCAAGATGCATGTTAATGCCAGGTCTGAACAGGGCCTTGCTGACATCCCAATCAGCTTTAAAGAGGCATAGCAGTGTTTACAGACCACACAGTTAGGACTATTCATTCATCTTGAACTGCGAGCTGTCCAGGCAGGGTCTTGTGCATCAGCCTGGAAACTGTATAGACCAAGGGTCAGCATCCTTTTTGAATTTTATTACATCCATATAGGCAACATGCATAGCAACAATAATCAGGACATTGTAATTATGTATGAGATCACTATACGAGAAGGCTTCCATCCTTATGAAAACTTCTTCTTGAAAACTTCTTGATCTTGTTTATCAGCAATAAACTTAACAAAGTCTGCGAAGAAGGCAACGAGTACTAGCCAATGAGAGGCAGAGTAGGGCGGGTCTTCGCGGAATGCGGGCGATGAAAAAAATCAACCAAACTACCGTAAATAACAGGCCACACAACTGCCAATAGCTGTGAAAGAGGTAATTTGGCATGCGGATGAGAGGGAACTTCAACATTTCCAAAAAGCTCTCTTGCACACTTATTGCTATAGTATAGTGTGTCTGGGGTTGCCTACCCTTGGTATAGACCATTTCACAGTTGTAAATGTAAACATTCACATGTAATGTGTCCCAGTTTATTTGTCTGTTACAGTGTATGTGAATGGCATAAGCTGAAAGGAAGTATACATGGACCCAACCTGTTGCCTAGCAATGCAATTCCATTGAAAACAGTCTATAGAAAATCATATAAGGCTGGTAAACCAGGGTTAGGCGCCGGTGAAAGTCCAGTGGTCATTTAGGTTGGTGGATAAGAACGTTCCCCACCCTGGTGGCCGGTATATACTGCGTTCAAATAAAAAAAAAAAAGGATATTTTGCACATCAAACACAAAACACTGCAGCAAAGGAAAAGAAGCAGCTGTCTGCACACGGACGTTTGCAAGCTCCCAAGTTATTATTATTTGTTAAATCTATTCATTCATTTTGTGCATTTTGTATTTTGTGTCCAATTTACCCAGCCATCCACTTCCCAAGTTCCCTTGACCCAAGTTATTATTAATGCAACATTTCGTCCTGCAAGGTCTTAGTCACGCAACACCTGACAGTATTCAAAGCACAAAATGTCTTCATCAGTTTGCTGTCAGCCTCTCACTTTCCTGTATATACAGTAATGAAAATACTAAAAAGAGATCATAAATGTTCTCTCTTAAGCTGCTCTGAACATTCTATTTAATATCTTGTTTTTTGTCTCCCTACTGTGCATTCTGCAGAGGTCATCTGAGCAGCTGCGAAGCGGGCAGACGGTCAAAGACTTCGTTGGAGAGCTGTGATTTCACTGAGAAACACAGACAGGAGTTACTGCAGTACAGCTATTTTGCTGCCCTTCGGCACCTTGAAAGAGCATGTAAGATTACAGCCTTGCCTCGCACTGAGGACGTCAGCATTTTGGTCACTTTTCTGTGTGTAACCAGCGGCACAAATATTGGGCAAGTTATTTATTGCTTTCTTCAGTACAGCAGGTATCTGAACTAATAACGACTATCCAAAAACCAGTAGATGTAGACAGTGGTAATGGTAGTTTGCTGGGAGTGTTGCTGCCTCTGTTTAAATAATAGGAATAGCCATTCTAACAATCACAACGTATGTTAGCCATATGCTTTTTGCTTATTCCTGATATTTCTTGCAATCTAAGCACTTTTCCTTCCTCAATTTTGTCACTGTGGAATTAGAATAGCTCGAGTAGCTGTTTTGCGCTGAGAACACAAGAGTTGTTGGTGAAAGTTAACTTCCTACATGAATCCCTATCTTACCCTTTGATTTTGTGACGTATAGCAATCGCATATTTCAAAGCTGCTAAGGAACTTAGTTTCCAAAGACTTTGCTTCAGTTTTGTGGGTGTTGTTTTAGAGAATATAATGCACAAAGCATTTATTGCACTGTTGACAGTTGCTTTGTTTGATATATAATATCACTTTACAAAGCAAAGTATGAGGCGTAGAGGTTGAGTGAGTTTATTATAATAAAAGCATATAAAAACAAATGTATCTGATCATCAATATTTGATCTTGTAGTTTAAGTACTGCTTATAACTATCACTTGTTAACCTGTTAAAGACGTTAAAATATATGCCATATTTCATTAAAATTGATACTATGCCGCATCTCTGCCTCGTTTCTCACTTAATGTGTTGACTGTAAACATAAAAACACTGAAATAAAAGAAACACGATATATAAAAATGCTGCTTGTCCAAATAGTGCATGAATGGAAACACTCTCAAGGGTTAACAGAAGATGGAGAAAGAGGCTGAATCATTTGCAGCAGCCGTCTGGTTTCCTCCGTCTGCGCATGCACCTTCCAGAGCTGAGCCTCCAGCTCGCTGTTAGCCAACAGAGAGGAAAAGTCTCCATCTGCAGAGGAAGACGGCACAAACCAACTCACCTTTATTTATATACTGTAGCACCTTTATTACAATCATAAACACACAAAAAAAAAAACAAGAAAACAAAAAAATCAACAATAAATAGAATTTTGCAAGACTAAAAATTACAAAAATAAACAATAAAATGTTGAAATATATAAAAGTCACTTGAATAAATAGGCTCAAGAGACAGAAATAGTATGAAAACTAATGATTAAGACTTAAAAACTAAGGCAATAAATGACGAGGCACCTCAAGTAAAAAGATATGTCTTAAGGTTTCTTTTAAAAGATTCCACAGAGGTTAACAGCCTAAGCAGTTCTGGATTGCAATGAATGATTATTTTAGATTTGCTTCGGGACATCTAGTATGATAAGATCATTTAAATGGCTGCAGAACCCTCAGTTGCTTGATAAGTAGGGGCACAACAAATACAAACCTTTCTTTTTATTCTCACTTTGTTTATTAGTTTTCACATTTAAAAAAAAACAAAACATTTTTGTTAAAGAAACAAACTGAAGTATAATAAGATAATCCCCATATTAAAATAATAATAATAATAATAAAAAAATACAAACCTTTCTTGAGGTTGAATGTTGTAGCTATTCCAAGCTGCTGCAGTTTAACATCTTTCTTTTTGAGAAACACCAACAGGTACTCCGACATTGTGACGTAGTGCGGTCTCAGCCACTGGACCACCTCTCCTTGAATGGTGAATAGTATGAAAACACACAGAATATAACAATATTTAATCATATAAAACCAAACTGGTTATTTGTTGTTTTCTATCTGTAAGTAATACTTGTACATAGCATTACCAGTCATTTCTAGTTTGCTGATGATGGCCGCGCTGTTGTAGGACAACTGAGGATTTTGTATTTGTCCCGACAGCTTCACAAGTCTTGACACTTGCTCTGATGTTATTGTCACCGACAGGTTAGACTGAAGTGGATCTGAAATGGTGACAAGATTAGGGAAAGATTATGAAAAGAGGGATCTCCCTTACTGCCATTCTGGGGTCTATGAGTGACACTGCTCTGAACTCTGGTGGTGACAAATGGTCTTTGTATCTGGGTACTGTTTCTGAAAAAAAACATATTTTGCGATTATGGAAGTGTGATGCTGTGCTCTCATTTGAGATGTGGCTGAGAGAGCTAGGCGAGATCCTCCATCTGGAGAAGCTTAAATTCAAGAATGCAGGAAGGAGGAGGGTGATTGATAAGGTATGGGGGACCGGTGTTAAAATATATAAGAGGTCTGAGGGAGGGTGAAGGTGAGGGGTGAATGATCGACAATAATAATCCTGTAATAGTGGTAGCTGTATATATGTCTACTTAGTTGTTTTATATATATTTTTTTTGTCTCTCTTGCATTGCTCTCTTGTTTTGGGCTCTTGTTTCCTAACATTAGTCTTTGTTTTTGACTACCTCACCAAATTGATGTGTAGACAATTAGCCAAATAATTTGAATTGTAACGCCGCTATATAGTTGTTATTGTAAGAAAAATGTAAAACTATGATTGCTTTTGTGTAACAATGACTGCATTCATTGGTAATCTGCAATAAAAATATTCTTAAAAAAGAAAAAAAGAGGGATCTTATTATGTCATTTGGGTTATATTCCACAGCAACAATTCAAAACAGAACAGACAAACACTGACTGATCACTCACCCCAGGTCATGAGGTTATATAAGCATGTTGTCACATGCAGCAGGGTCTCATCTGACAGGGACGGAGACAGCAGGGCCCCGAGGAGTCCCGATAAACACTGACTTTCCATCACAGCCTAGATAACGATGACGGGGTTAAACACGACCGTGCACAAACAAATCATGTATTCACAGCAAACATGTGACATGAAATGATGAATTGTAGCCTCTGCGTACCTGCTGACCCATGCTGGAGCTACACAGGTCGGTGATTATCTTGCAGCTGTGTGTGATTATAACAGAGCTGGATGCGTGATGATGAAGCAGCTGACCGATTTCATCCAGCAGTCCTTCACTCACCAGGACGTCCTGGAATGAAACCATTGAAATATTGGGATGTAAACAGTTGCCTCATATCATTTTTTTTTTTTTAGATTACTAGTTCAAGGAAACGAAAAGGAATGTCCCAATTGGTTAATCAATCATTTTCAACCACTTCACAGCTGTAACGCACCACAAATAGTTACCAACTTCATCATTATTATGATCCTGCATGCTGTGTAGGAAAACGTACATTGTTTGGTGGGTGAGCCGACAGCGCAGACAGTAGTTTTATAGCTGATTCTATCCATACAGGAGAAGAGGTTTTCAGCAGCGTCGCCTTCAGAGGCAGCACACAGTCGAGCTCCATCAGCTGCTCCTGGATAAGAACTACACACACAAAAAAATGACAAACAGCATCTTCTTTGGGTCTGGTATCAATCTCTGTCATCTCCTCATTGATTATAATTACCGTTCTTTGAGAGAGTTTGTAGGCATCTGCATGCTTGGGTTGAATTCTGGAAAAAGAAATAAAAAAGATGCATATCAAACATTGTTGCAGATTTATCTTTAAACTCAGCGATCAGCCACTTAAGTTCACATTTACCTTTTGCACAGAGGAAGACACGAGAGTCAGGAGAGACTTTAACAAAAAATGCCCTTCGATGCTGAGCAGCTTTTGGTGATGCTCCCGTACGGCGGCGATGTTGCACAGAGCGCTGCAGCTGTAGAACTGAACCTGTGAATCTGAGGACTGCAGCAGAAGAACCAGGACAGGAATGGCTCCTGCTTGACACAAGATCCTCATTGACCAATCTGGAAAAAAAGAAGAGGAAGTTTTGGTTTCAATGTTGTATTCAAGGAAAATAACACTGGAAAGAACATTGAGGATTGAGATTTAAAGGAAATGATCCCACCTGACTGTGTGAGGTGTAACAGAGCCCAGGTGGCGTTCTCTTGCACCGGTGGCTCGTAGGACTTTGCTAAAGCCAACAGTGGCATGACTCCATCCACCATGATGGCTTCCCTGTTTGATTCTGTATGAAAAGAAAGAAAAACCTCCACACATGATGATGATCTAGACAGATCTATAGTGATATGTTGTGTCTCTGCAGTCATACACATGATAACATTTGACCGGAATGCTGATGATACAGAGAGGCATTTTATTTTTTATGATTTCTCTCTCACCTTTCTGACCATCTCCATTTGTTGCCATGCTCTGATTATTCCCGTTTGTCTTGCAGTACAAGCTCATACGGTACATGTGGCAGTCAGTGGTGAAAAGTAACTAAGTACATTTACTCAAGTATTTTACTTAAGTGCAAATTTGAGGTACTTTACTTGAGTATTTCTATTTTCTGCTACTTTATGCTACTCCACAACATCTCAGACGGAAATATTGTACTTTTTACTCCACTGCATTTATCTGACAGCTTTAGTTACTTAGCAGATTTAGATTATCAATACAAACTATAATCAATAGATAAATTATGATATTATGTCAATAAGGCTTTTTGCTCCTCAGGGGGAAATTCACAAGCTACCAGCAGCACTGTAATATAATATATAATAGAATAAAATAAAGTGATGAACATATTAATGCACCAATAAATAAAATCCAATAATATAATATATATTATTCTGAAATGGGCCATTCTGCATAATGAGTACTTTTTACTTTTGGTACTTTAATTAAACTTTGATGCTAATACTTTTGTACTTTTACTTAAGAATCCTATACAATGCAGGACTTATACTTATACGTATTTCTACGGTGTGGTACTTTTACTTACTAAGTGAAACAAATACACTTGTGCTGTCAAAGCCTACTGTAACACTCTATGAATGGCTGGTTGAATTAGTAAAACACAAATACATTGATTGCTATGTTTTCTATATATTATTTCTATTGTCTCTGTTTCTGTCCTTTCACCAAATGCAAATCATTTACCGTTTAGACAGATGTGAGAACTATTAAACTATTTATAGACTTGACTTGTACAAACCTGAAGAGGCCAACATGGCGACGCAGGCACATGAGTGACACTGAGCGGCGGAATCACCAGACTGGAACAACTCCAGTATGGGCACCAGCATCCCCATTTCAATCACCAACTCTTTGCACACTGAAATCAGATCGCATGGTCAGTAATTATGACCATCTAATCCACATAAACTATGTGATTTCAGGTGGAAGCTGTGATGAATTATTTTTTTAAAAATCAAAATGAAGAGGAGAGTTTTAAGGATTATGAATCAGCAAAGGACAAAACTTTAAATACCTTGTGATTGTTATCTCTTACCGTTATTCTTGACTAACAGGTTGACCAAGGAGAGAGAGGTAGTCTTTTGCACATCTAGGTCAGTTGATAAAAGTAAGGTCATGACTGGCTCCATGAAGGCCTCTGGTAAGGGCGATTTCACTGAAAGAATAAAATGAAGAGAAAAGACAAAAATCATTGTGGTTGAAGAAGCAGAATTTTATTTCTTGACGCCCAAAGTATTTCTAGAATAGCCAAGAATGATCTAGACGTTAAACACAATCTTAATTAGCTGTCAGTCTCACCATAAGCCAGATGTTAGTTATAAACACTGGTGGTGGGTTTTAAATTCAAATCCCCGACAAAATGTTTTTTCTAAAGCTAGAAAAGATCAAACTTACACCGAGGGGATCTGTGAAAACGTTCTACTTGAAATGGGAACCTTTCTCGTCATACTTCGAGAGTCTTAGGGAACTACCCGCTGGATGAAGCATGGCTGATGTATTGTAACTGAGTGTAACACGTTATAGATATGTGTGGGCTTGTGTCTTGGAGGAATGTAGAAGTATGGCTGTGAAAATGTGCTCTTGTACTTGTGAAATGTAGTGCCGTGATCAGCTGCCAAGGTGTGTTCGGAGAGGGAGGGTGAGGGGAATCTTGTTAAAAAACAAAAACAAAAATGGAGGGTAATGCATTAACTATTCCTTCAATAAAAAATATATATATTAAATTCAAGTCCTAAATGAGATGTCCCACCTGTGTTTTATCAACCTGAACCAGGTAAAAACAGCAATCTGTCAACTGCAACGTTTATGCAAAATATAATGTGGTCATACTTTTGCATACTCCTGGATACAACCTGTACTTGGCTTATCAATACAATCATCTGACAAAAGATAACTACGGGTAATACTTTATATGAGCCATTGCTTCTGTAGTTACCAGTTGGATATCATACTGTAGGATTTCAAAATTAAATCTATTTATTATGTCTCCATGATGACACTAAAGCCCACACATGCTGGGAATTATCTGCCAACCCTGGACAAAAATACAGTTGGAAATTTGCATGATACCAGTCCTACCCGTTAGAGAGCTTATCTCTGTACAGCGAGTGATATGAGAAACCTTAAGTGAAAACAATAGTCTCTTTCTATGCGCCACTGAGCTGCAAGTCATTGCTAGAATGAAGATAGTAACATAAAAATCAGTTTGATTTCTTTACTCACAGTGATGACTGAGGTGTAAATAATACACGGCTGCAGTCATTTGTAGATCAGTGTTTTCTGAGGATGCAAGTCTGCTCAGTGCCTGTAGACTTTCCTGATTTAGTGGTTCATCATCTGAGAGAAGAAACAGATTAACAATGATGAAACACAGAATTTATTTTCTTAACTTACAAATACACTGTTGATGTAACTGCCCTTACAAAGAGAAGTATACTTAAAGTTTATTTTATGAAGTAAACTTAAGTATAGTTCAAGTACTGTGTATTCCCAAGTATTCTTTATGTAATAAGTATACTAATATCAATGTACTAGTAGTATACTTGTAAGTGTACTTCAATACTTCTTGGGACTAAATTGGTCCACTTTTCAGTGTACTTTGTACTATAAATGTAAGAGTAGTAAACTTTGAGTACACAACTAGCTTACATCCAAGTTGTATTTTGTACTGCAACTATATGAACTACTTCAAGTGAACTTATAGGCATACTGTAAGTTTACTAGTTATACTTGTATACTTTAGTTTATGAAAGTACACTTTAAAGTATACTTTCAGTAAACTACTAGTTTAATAGTTTTTACTGCAAGTATACTTCTTCTTAAATGAATTTATAGCACTTAGCCAAATATAAGTATACTTTTCTGTATACTTGCCAAGTACACTTAGACTTTTCTGTATACTTGTCGGTATAAACCAAGTATACGTATAATTTTGTTAAGTTTATCTCTGATAAGTACATAAGAAGTAATCTGAAAGCGTACTCTCTTATTTTAAGTTTAAAAGAAGTATATACTAATAGCATACTTGAATAAACTTCTTTTTTTGTAAGGGTGTGTCTGCTCTTCTAAATTTAAATGACAGATCTATATCAACTGGGTAGACTTTGTCTGATAAAGTCTGTACAGGTGTGTTTGCCCTCCACTACAATGCTGTCTACAACAAAGAAACTGAGCGGCTTGTTCCTACCGTACAGCAGGTGTAAAGAGAGCAACTCTCGCGTCCTCCTCCTCGTAAAGAAACTCCTCTCAGGTGTAATCTTCCTGAAGCAGGTGCACTGACAAAGTTCCCTGAAAACGTCCCTTATTTTCTGCTCAAACTCTCTGCAAACTTTCTTCAAATGAACAGTGAATCCTTTGAGCAGTCGGGAGCAATTTTCACAAAAACCAGAAGCCATGGCCACATCTTCAGCAGAAAGGCACCAGACTGCCTGTGTGTCACTCAAACAACCTGCACATAGACACGCCCACTGGAAAGTCACGTGGCTGTAAGGTAACAGTCCTTTATTAATGTACAATTCATTTCATTTTGTGAAATGTTCCCAGAAACGATGCTGCACCTGTTCTGGCAATGTCTAGACACACAAAAATGTGACTGGCATAATGTACTCTTTGGTTTCTACATTAACAATAGTTATAAATAATAAATTTGATCATGTGTTTAGCAAAAAAAGCAAAAAAAGCAACATTTCATATTCATAAATCCAAATTTAGCCACTCTAAACCCTTATATATACGATTTGAAAATTAAATCAAACTGTACATTAAAGCCATTTTAACTAAAAAAAAAAAAAAAAAAAGAATACTGCGAAAAAATTGTATATGTGCTTTTTTAAAATGTTTTTATTTAAAAGATACCCCCAGGCTCTGACATTGTTTGTCTATATTAATGACTGTATGTGCACTATAATTACAATAAATAATAAATCTTATATTGTATATTGGTAGATTTCAATTTTTTATTCTTATTTTATTCCAACATTTTAATTATTGTACTGTTATTTTGTACTGCTTTAGTTGCACCAACGAACCAAAACAACTTCCTAGTGTAAACCTGATACACCTGGCAATAAACAAGTTTCTGATTCTGATTCTGATTCTGATAAAGTATTCTTTTTTTTTAATCATTTCATTGATCAGACCCTCTACACAATTTATTCAGAGGCAAAATCCTAAATTAAGGTTTTGAAATTGGTTGGTGGTTTATTATCAGTAATGCCTTTCTAAACCCATATCTCATGTGTTTGTTTGTTTTTTGTAAAATCTTCACCCACATATTAGCTTGATTATATATTTACCTGTTTTTGTATTTTTATTCTATTAATGTATTTATCTTTGCTCTTTCTTTGTTGGTATGGGTTACAGCCTCCTCTATATTATGTAATACTGTAGTGTATTACTGTATATATTTTTTTATTGTCTTACTCTTGGTGAGAGTTTTTATGTTCTAATTGTAAAACAAAAAAATCAGCGAAATAATGTTTAAAAATCTTTATTTGCATCTGCCTCACGTAAATATGATGGAGAGTATTTTAATAAGGGGAAGTTTTTTTAATATGTTATGTTATGTTATTGCTCAGCCATATTTTTTATTTTGTATTTATTGTTATTGTTATTATTATTATTATTATTATTATTATTATTAGTAGTAGTAGTAGTAGTAGTAGTAGTAGTAGTAGTAATTTTATTTATTTATTTATTATTACTATTTTTTTTTAATTGCTCATTCATTGGTGAATTTGTTGTTGTTGTGGCTACGTCACAAACATGGCCGCCATGCTCCGCCCCCTCGTTCACCCTGTTTTGGTTGACTTGGAAACCGTCGCAGCGTCGTTGTTGGTGAAGTTTGAGGACAGCACAATCACTGCAGGGTAGTTACAAGCCTTAGCTAACTCCTATCCAGCTTTTTAAACACATTTGTGTGGATTTGTTGTTTATATTGAGGCTCAAACTGTTTGTTGAAGAAGCTAAATCGTACTGTACCAACAAACGTAGTACGATAACAATGCCACTTAGCATTTAGCAAGCTAACGTTACCTAGCTGTCAGCGTCAGCTGTTTGCGTCTCACCAAGGTTGCTTTTCCTAAGAAGAACTAAGCAGATAAAACTGAAAACACGATGTGAGTTTGTTCCACTGTTTTCATCCAAATTGCTAAACTAATTGTGCACGTTATAAACTCAACGTAGGATGATCCAGCGGAGAGTCTGTGTGGTTAACAGGTTAACATTATCCCTGTTATGTATTTATAGGATGAAAGCCTTCCTCCATGGATTACTCTCCTTTTTGCACTCAGAATGAGACACATAACGGTGCCTGAGGATGCCTGTAGGTGAGTTTACTGCTGTCCCCTCAAAAACACCAGTGGTAGAAGAAATACTCCATTACTTAGCTAAGTAAAAGTAGTAATATTATACCACAGTGTAGAAATGTCCCTTCCTGCAATAACATTTGTACAGAAGTAAACTTGAAGTATCAAAAAGGAAAGGTTGTTATAATGCAGAATACCTCCTTTCAGACTAATATATTATTATATATATCTTATGAGTGGATTGTTATTATTTAGGTCTATGCATTAAAGTGTAATCATGTAAGCATTTTAATATTGTAGTTAATCGATGTGGGGCTAATTTAATCTATTTTACATACTGCTGGGTAGTTCCATGTATAAAAATGCATCATCTTTTATTTGTTGATCATGCTTTGTATGTATATAAATACATGTAGTGAAGTAAAAAAAAAAAACACTTTAAATCTCTAATGTGGTGGAGTAGAGAAGTAAAATGGAAATACTCAAATACAAGTACCTCAAAATTGTATTGAAGTACAGTAGTAAATAATAGTAGTAAATGTACCCTTCACCACAGCAGCACACACTGCTTTGATCATATAGTATTATCTCAATGTAGCCACCCCAGGGCCACTTTGCCCATGAATGATAGTGTAACCTTTTTACAGGTGAGAGTGAAGACCGGGCAAAGACCCGGGAAAGATTCAATGAAGTCTTCAAGAAATACTCTGAATCAGACAAGAAAAAGTTGAAGAAGAAAAACACTGAAACTCAGGAGACTATTGTGGTATGTGCTCTTAAAGTTTCAAATTACACCTGGTTTATTTACTTAATTTTCATCTTATTAAAGGTAACAAGATTTACATACATATTTATATTGACATTTCTTTGCTCTTCTTTTAGCTTCAGAATTTAAAAAAGAACCTCAACCTTGAGAAGGACACAGAAGACAATGAGACCATCCTCCAGAACACATTTGACCCTGAACAGGGCAGCCCTCGCTACACCAAGAATAAACGAAGAGAGAGGGAGACAGCGGAAAAGGTTAATATCAACAACAGTAGAAACCAAGAGGAGACTCAAACGTCAAAAGGCAAGAGGAAAAGCAAGAGGGAGCTTCCCTCCCTCCCTGTACCTGAGGATACCACAAGTTACACCCAGAAGGATGCGGATGCTTCCAAGTCTGATATTGCTTTGGAGCCAGACGATGTAGGTGGTGCAAAGGAAGCAAAGCGAAAAAGTAAGAAGGAGAAAGGCAAAGGTGATACAGAGACCAAGGCAGAGAGTCGGGTGGAGGATGCAGAGGACAAACTGCTACATCAATACCAGCAGCAGATTGCACAGGAGGAGGAGGAAAGGACTTTGAAGAAGACAAGCGCCAAGACTGGGGAAGAGAGTGTTGTCTCCCAAAATGTTTTGCTGAATAATGATGTTGGAAAGAAGAAAAAGAAAAAGCTGAAATCTGTAATCACACAGTCGGAAGAAAGGTGTGTATATCTACTAGTATGATATAGATTTGTTTTAGTTTGTTTTACATTTAGTAATAAGGCTACAGTTTCATTGAAGTAAGATTTAATACTTTTTGGTCCACTAGAGATGAAGATGAAGATGAAGATGAAGATGCTGACGAGGATGCTGATGTGGACAACGAAACAGAATCCAAGGGAAAGAAGAAAAAGAAGAAGAAAAAACACGGTAACTGGATGTTAATTGTCAGCCTCGCTATTGTGAGGAAATAATTTAAATAGGACCTGTTGTGCTTTTGTGCTTTTTCCCTTTCCTTTAGTGTGTTATATAGTTGTTTTGTGCATGTAAAAGGTCTGCAAAGTTACAAAGCCCAAAGTCCAGGCTAAAGGGAGTTACTCTCCCCCACAGAAACACTGCTCCTGAACTGTCTGAAACACCTTGCATAAAGTCCTGCCTTTTCTTCTGTAATGTGGTGATGTCACCAAGTAACACGTTTGCATAATACCTGCCTAGCAGTTAGTTTGGCACATCCTCAAACAAAGCTAGTTAGAGCGGAGCTGGAGCAAAGAGTTTAGTTCAGTTGACCAATCACAACAGCGGAGCAGCTGGAGCTCAAACAGAGCGTTTCAGACAGAGAGTGAAAAGAGGCGCTGTAGCACAGCTGGTATGAGAAAAATAGAGTTTTTTGAACAATAAAGCATGTAAACATATTCTAGTAGAAACCAAAAATACAAGTTTGCACCCAAAAATGAGCATAATAGGTCCTCTTTAAAAAGTTCCATTAAAAAGTCTTCTGCTGTACAATGTTTTATGCTTTTTAATTCCCCATTTTTCAGTTAAAGAAGAGAGTGAAACCGAGGCAGAAGTACCAGAGAAACCAACATTTGATGACAGCCTTGTGCTCGGAGTGTACGTCCACAGAACGGATCGCCTCAAGACGGACCTGCTGATCTCACACCCCATGGTGAAGATACATGTCGTCGATGAAAACACTGGACAGTATGTGAAGAAAGAAGACTGGTGAGAATGGACACTCTCAGACACCTACATTACTGCAGTTCAGTTCAGTGTTTAATTCGGTGTTAAATTGTGTTTTCACATCGGTACTGGTTTGGTAACAATTGTGTTTCTATTGTAGGGTACATTCTTTCTTTTTAACTGTAACTTGTAACATTTGGACCATCGTGTTGTAGTTCAATCTAGACATGCTCTACAGTAGAGGGTGGTGAAACCTTTGAATGAACACAATATACTGCAAACCCCCTATCTGTATGGCTTCACTTTCAGTATTTTTACAGTATGTACAGTATTTGCTTGAACATTAAATGTCTTGTTTTCCACAGCCATCGGCCAGTCTCCTCGTTTTATGAGCAAGAGAACGTCGACCACATCCTCCCCATCATGACTCAACCTTTTGACTTCAAGAAGAACAAATCGATCATCCCAGAGTGGCAGGAACAGATCATCTTCAACGAACGCTTTGGTTACTTTGTTCAACAAAACAGTGAAAGCCCCAGAGTCGTACTCTTCTTTGAAGTAAGAGACACTTCATTTAGACATATTTGGTCAATTTCAATGTAGCTGTTGTTAATAATTGTTTATATTTCGTAAAGATCCTCGACTTCATAACCATGGAAGAGGCGAGAGCCAACGTTGACGTTGACAAGCACGAGCGAGGATTCAGAAAGATTGCATGGGCATTCCTCAGGGTACCGTATTTAACCCTGGTCATTAAGAATGTTTTTTTTTTTAATTGTTCTTCTTAATAACTATTTCACAATTTTCCTTTAGATTGTCGGCACGAACGGTGTGCTGAATATCGGCAGTAAACTTCGCCTCCAGCTCTTCTGCCCTCCAGCTCGGGCAAAGAGACAACCTAAAGCGATTGAGGTGGTCGAGTGGTGGAAGCTCCTCCGACACAAATACGCATCCACGCTTTACGTTACACTGAAAGGCATTAAACTCCCTGAGCATGTAAGTTAGCTGTTGCTTTATAGCTGCTATTACTTCTTACTCTACCTTGATAATGACTACTTCTGTCTGACATTTCTATAATAGGTATGAAGATATGCAAATGGTTGACGTGTTGCGTATTAGTGATAGATAATGTTTCAGCTCTTCTGGTGTAAAGTGGATTCAGTAATATGTTGTAGCTGAGATGTTTTTTGTTGTGCAGGTGGACCCTGGTATTCGGTCCATGATGGCGCTGCAGGAGGAGCGGGGCAGCACCTCCTACAGTGAACTACAGAATGAGGTCACCAAGAGGAGCCTGATTCAGCCTCTAGACAGCAAACCGCCAGCCCTGAGATGGAACAGGCTGCCTGGACAGGTTGGTGGAGTTAGGAAAATCAAAGGAAGTCTTTGCAAAATATAAATTGTAACAGTCTTAGCATTCTTACAAGTTGGTTATTTTCTTTGGTATAATATTCTCTGTTCAGTAGAATTACAAATCATTTCTGTGGATTGTTTTAATGCAATGCATCATCATATGTGGTTGTGATAGGGTTCACTGCATCAGCACAGAATGGATGACATAAGCAACACTCACATGTTTACATTCAAGCTGTTCCTGATCACTGGGATCTAGAGCTGCAACAATTAATCGATTAGATGTCAACTATTAAATTAATCGCCAACTATTTTGATAATCGATTAATCGGTTTGAGTAATTTATTAAGAAACGTAAAAATTCTCTGATTCCAGCTTCTTAAATGTGAATATTTTCTGGTTTCTTTACTCCTCTGTGACAGTAAACTGAATATCTTTGAGTTGTGGACAAAACAAGACATTTGAGGATGTCATCTTGGGCTTTGAGAAACACTGATCGACATTTTTCACCATTTTCTGACCAAACAACTTATCGATTAATAAAGAAAATAGTCGACAGATTAATCGACAATGAAAATAATCGTTAGTTACAGCCCTACTGTGATCATTCCTCCTGTCCATAGTGGCTGTGAGGTGATCCCTTCCTCATGCAATGCCAATGTAAGAGACTTGAGACCAAATCCACAGTTCTATGTAAATGACAATGATGTAAAGTTCAGCTGACACTAACATATGGGCATGTCAGTGTTGTTTTAACACAGAAAGAAAATGCGACTCTCTCCTTAAAACATGGTTGACTGCATAAACCTTACAAGAGTTTCTCTGTTAAAGATCTGTCGGATTCCTAACAAGTCCATGCACTCATTCCATGGTGGTCACATGGGCTGCTTCACAGTGCTCTTCTCTCATACTGGGACGATGCTGGCGACTGCCTGTGCTGACAGAGATGCTTTCCCTGTGATAGGTAAGCAACACCTCCTCCCTGCTCCTCTTCACTCCTCAGCAAAAATCTCCCGCTAATTAACTCACTGTTTATACATGAACAGCTCTGGGGAGATAATCTCAGGACTCTACAACTTCCAAGCATATACAAAAAATAAAAAAATAACCCATTCATTTTCTGTTTCAGTGTATGAGATCCCCTCTGGCCAGGCTCTGGCTGCCTTCAGTGGCCATCTCAAAATAGTCTATGATCTCTGCTGGTCCAGAGACGATCGCTGCCTTTTGTCGGCCTCCTCTGATGGAACTGTCAAGTAAGTTTACGCTTGTTAGATGAGAAAATAAATGAAACTGGTCAGGTGTGAAGGAAAGAGTTGGTGAGGAGTCACTGCTGGAGACTGAATTGCTGTAATAGCTGTTTGCCGTAGCACCTCCAGGGGGAGTAAGTACCCTTCGTAGTAAGTGGCTCACTATGTCGTCATGTTACCAGTGACACAGCAGGTTTTGGGCTGCAGTGGTGAATCAAGAGTATTATTTAAAGAACATACTTTCTCTGCACAAATGAGTGTTTTGCATTATTTAATTTTTCTTGCTCTCCTCCGTCAGAGAGTGGAACGTGGAGAGGCTCCAGGGGACGGCCCAGAAGGTGCTCCCTCATCCGTGCTTTGTGTACTGTGCTCGGTACCACCCCACAGCCCAGAACCTGGTGGTGACCGGGGGGTACGACGCTCTGGTACGAGTGTGGAGGCTCGACGTCGATGACGTGAACGGCCAGCTGCTGCAGGAGTTTGAGGGTCACGACAGCTTCATCAACTCCGTTTGTTTTGACTCTGAAGGTATTGTGCTTTCAATGTTGTGTGTGAACCCTGTCGTAATCTGGTAACTTGTCCATGCTGTGTACCTCTCACCCAGTGCATGCTGGGAGAGGCCCACGGCCAACCGCTACCCTGCACAAGATAAGAATGAATGCAATCTCTTAAAGAAGTATTCCCCTCAAGTGAATGTCATTGTGTTTATGAAGAATGTTACATAAAATAGAGCTTTGAAAAATTAAAACAGAGGTGATCCACTGCATGTACATGTAACAAATACTGAATGATGTAAAGTATATATGTATATATATATATATATATATATATATATATATATGTTCAATATTTCCCTGAGAATTGCCGTCATTCAAGCCTTTATGCATGAAACTTACATCTGGCTTGCCCTTAGTTGTATAATATTTAATTTGTTATGTCAATTGGCCACAAAGATGGAATTTCATTTCTAACTTTTTATCGTGAAGCTCATTTTTCCAAGATAGCAAAACATAGTATCGCCATGCTTCTTTTCCTTATAAACACTTAAACAAACAGAATACCAAGATGGAATTTAATATAGGCTATAATTCATAGTCATAAACCAAAGTCCACAGGCATTCAGAGGAAGAGGACGCTGCTTTCAAACCTCTTCTGAGGACCTGAGAGATCCCCCAGTACTAAGCTCATTTAAAAGAAAAATACATTTATTTTGTTTATACCATAGCTTATCTCTTAATCATAAGCTGCTGCTGCTGCTGCTGCTGCTGTTTCAATGTGTGTGTGTATACATTTCACCACATTTCTGAGATGGTTTTATATTTAGTATTTATACTCTAACCATCTACTGTAAAGTGAATTGTGGTGCTCTCTTTATGAAATGTGAGGCTTGGCTTCTTCTGTAATGTAAATGAAGAATGTTATACTTGTGCCTTCTCATAGCTGATGCTCCTTTTGTTGTATTTTTTTTAATTAGGAAGGAGAATGTTCTCTGCAGACAGTAGAGGCCTCATCCTCGTGTGGAAAACTACAGTAAACGACAGCAAGCGGCATCAGCCATGTCATCGCTGGTGTATAGAGAAGGTACGGGAGATGATATATGTCATGTTTGACCTACATGTACATATCATAACAGGATACTTTGGATGTGTCAGATTGTGGTCAGCTCGTGCAATAGACCCTTTTCACAGCAGCCATTTTGACTTATTATAGCAGGGTAAACACAGGTGTGATTGATAAAATTAATTATGGTCCCATTCTATTTAGTGTGTCATTCCAGTCAGCCAGCATGCACAATACCAGGGCCATAATTAATGTTATTAATTACACCTGTGTTCATCCTGCAATGACATGTCAAAATGGCTGATGTGAAAATGACCCATAGAAACGAAACTGAAAAGAGATGTGAAACTCTGCATGTTTCGTCTTTGCAGAAAATAGACGAGAGCGACCTCAGCGATGTCCCCATCAACATGCTGCAGCTGCACCCAAACGGGCGGTGCCTGCTCATCCACGCAAAAGACAGCGTCCTGAGGATGATGGACTTGAGAATGTAAATTAGATATGACATAACTTAAAATGTACCATCTGTAATTACAGGAAACAGTGACCTCTGTTCTGCTTTTTGAGTGTCGCTGCTGGTTTTGTGGTTAGCTATAGAGCCACTTCAGTGCAAAAAAAAGCTCTATAGTTTTTCTTATGACTGGAGCGAGTGGGTGCATCTTAGCCTTTGTAAGTACATGATAACTCATTTTAAGTAATGGCATTAACTTACTATATTATCTACTATATGATCATTATATCAGTGGCATAAAATGGTCTTAAAATGAAACAAAATTAGCTATCATGACAAGCCTAGTTTCAGGTTCACATAATTTCTGGGTTAGGCGGAATACATGAACACATTTTTAGAGCTGTTGAACCCAAATAATGTCACCGTTTATAACTTAAATAGAGACAAAATAAGATGATGTCTTACTTAAGTATCGCTCCAGAACACAACATTGGTGTTGCATTTTGTGTGTCGCTGTTTCTCAAAATTACAGATATGACTTTTTAATGTCAGAGGAATGTATCATCAAAAAATGTATGAAACATATTGTGTTGCCCAGAAAAGTTATTTGTTGTTACAGTCCAAAAATTAAAATATCCATTATCCATCTTTTCAACAGCCTGGCTATAAAGAAGTACACCGGAGCCACAAACTACAGGGAGAGGATCTATAGCACTTTCACGCCTTGTGGGACATTCATCTTCTCTGGCAGCGAGGATGGGATGGCTTATGTGTGGAATACAGACACAGGTGAGATTATCATGTTTATTTTCTGTCAGCTTTAAAACTATTCTGCATAGTGGCTCCAGCTGTCAGCCGTTCTGTCTTCTCAGGTGACCAAGTTGCCGTCTACTCTGAGCTCGGTTACCGCACTGCTCTACACGGCGTGTCGTTCCACCCTCACGAGAACATGGTCGCTTTCAGCGCCTTCGGTGAGAGCCAGCCTGTCCGCGTGTACCGCTACGATGGCAAAGGTTTGTGAAAACTTGTGGATGCAGCCCCTGAATCTCTCATCAACTGCGCTCACTTTGTGTTCACATCTGAATGTTTTTCCAGTCAGCTGAGCTATTTGATTCAGTTGATACATACAAGCATTTAAATATCTATGTCATGCTGTGTCACACAGTTTCCCAGTTGGAGTTGCACAATATAAAAGCTGCGAGCAGATCGGCGTCTACAGACCCCAAAACCATCAGATACACACCGGACCCGCCGGCTTTACAGGACACATCTGTTGCTTCAACCATGGATCAGTTCGCCCAAGCAACAAGACTTGCGTTGAAAATGCAGTCCGTTAAGGAGCAACTGGATTCAGTGCTTGTAAATACTCATCCTCTACTACTTTGACATAGGTGTATATAGAAATATAGAAATTCAATAGACAGCAAAACTCACTTTTTAAAATCATTTTAGGAACCACATCAGAGGTCTTCAACTTCTGGATACATGTATGAGCAAGGTACTGTATGTGTTTGAGATTTTAGCTGTTTAATTGCATTACATCTCGATTAACCTGTTTTTGCAACAGTGCTGTCTCTGTATAATTGTTTTATTATTTATTCTGCTTTTGTGTGTTTGGCTTGCAGACAAGATGAGCATTACTCGCACAGGGAGGAGCTTCACAATAGATTCTGGCACAGTGAGTCTTTGTCAACTCACCTTTGTATACTTGGTCTTTATTGAGGTCATATATGGTGATGTAACCCGTCGAGCCCTTTATGCCAACATTGATTTTGTAATCTCTGTCTTGGGTTTCCTCTCAAGTGCTGAGAAAGGAAACACGCCACATAAATATGTCTATAAAGTTATAGACTGTGTATTTTTAACTCAAATCTTGATTAGCACAGTGTTACAGAAGTGTGTTGCATTTCCACTGGGCCGTTTGGTATCCAGCTAATCCTTCTGGCTGCCATTGTTGTATTGGATTTTATGTCACATGAAACTTTTAAAGTTTTAATTTAATATTGACCTTAAACTGCATTTGGAGGCCTGAGCAGGTTTACATGAAATAGAAAGCAGATATTAAATTACTGCTATTTTGAAATGAAACAAATTGCTAGAAAGTCCAGTTTTTCCTTTGCAGACGGGATTAAGTCCTTCGTTACCACCTCCATCTCGCCTGTCGCCACACTCCCAGCTGCAGCTCTCTGGTTCTCTGGCGGAGCAGCTTATCCCCCAGGCAGCTCTGAGCACCCAACACCGTGAGTGGCTCGTTCATATAATCCCACTGTTATTTGTCTTTAACCAATGAATGACTTTACCGCCGCTCTGTGATATATGAGGTCAAATATTTTCCAAGATTATAGCTGCACAGAGTGAAGCGTAATGCTTCTAGCATTGTGGTTTAGAGTCTCCTGAAGTATGTACACCGTACACAGAGACAAAGATGGACCGCTTGTGATTTTCACTTGTGTCCGTAAGTGATCTCTATAAACACAAGTCACTGGATCGTGTTTCAGTCTAAGATTAAATATTTATGCCTGATTTTGTTTTGTTTTTTCTTGTAATTTCAGGCGGGTTCAGTCCAGTCGGCCAGCGTCTAAAAGGAGCTTCATCTTTCAGGCTGCAGACGGTAAGGCTGTTCAAGGTTTAATATGGAACTAAGACCTAAGTTATATATTTGGTTGAGTTGTGCACTTACATTATCCCAAATGTTTCAACAACTCAACAATTTTAAATTTTGCTAGGGAAATCCATAATTTTAATAAATGTATCGGTGCGTTTCATTTGGTCACATGTCAATGGCGTAATATCCCTTTTGCACATGCGTCAGCGTTGTGGTTGTCTGCCACAAACTGTTATAAATTGACCTTTGATCCAGTTTTAAGTCACATTTTTACGATACACTTTTTAGATCTTGGTTGATTTTAACTATATTTTAACCAGATGAAGGATTTTAGTCATCAAACGTCTGCATCTTAAGTTATCAGAGAAACAAGCTGAGCAAATGCCGTCGGAGAAAAAACGATTTTTACTAACACTTTACCGGAAGGAATCTTAACCGGGAGAATCTGACTGCAATGACGTAAATGTTAGTGTCAGTGTTATTATGGTATGGATGGCCTCTGAGCGAAGCGAACGACGTTACCACGGTTTTGGGAAGGGAGGAGTGAGCGGAGGGGTACTCAGTTGGTTGCAATCTGCAACCACACCACTAGATGCCGCCCAATCCTACACACTGTACCTTTAATACCTTTTGTGTGTATTTTTTGTGTCTTTTTATTTCGTTTTTGTCAACTGAAACTTAACCAGATGAACATTATTGCGCTGATTAGTCAACTGCTATTGCAGTTTGCCAAATATATTTTGTCCACTAAAGTTGCTACTACAGGATTAAAATGATGTTGTTTGTCTCCATCAGAGCCTTCCTGACCACATCTCTTCAGGAATCCACGTGGAAACAGATCCTACTCCCGTTCAACAAGTAGTAAGTATCCACTAAGTATGCCACTGTCAGTCGCATGCAACCTTTCCCCTCTCTTATTCAACATCCACCTCTGTGTTCCTCTTCTAGGTCGTCTCGCTCCACGACTACAGAGCTAATCGGTCTGATGAGCTGACCACACGCCGCGGTGATGTCATCCAAGTGCTCTACAAAGACAATGACAACTGGTGGTTTGGGCGTCTGGCCAATGGGCAGCAGGGATATTTTCTTGCTGCTTATGTAGCAGATCAGAGTGAGTGAATTATAATTTCTTGTGATGGACACCTAGTGGATAATGCATATGAACTTCCAGATGTGGTGCAAGATGCTGAGTTATTTTATATTGTAGGAGATTTCAATGAAGAGGCGAGTCACGCAGCCATGTCTGAGGGGACGGTTGAGAGGTCAACACCAACCAGGGTAAGGAGACACAACAATACAGAGGCATCTGTCCTGGATTTGAATCTTATCTTTTTTCATCAGTAATGAAGGTGAAACAGGGTGTGGCTGTGTGTACATTTCTTTCACTCCATATGCAGCTCTTCTCTCTCTTGTGTCTGTGTTTCTGTTTGGTAAAGTGATACTTCACCTCAATCTTTCTTTTGACCATCATACACCCTTGTTCACAATTCAGTGTGCCAAAGTACAGCCTCACAGAGCTTTAGACTCTCGTTTATTGTTATACAAATGATCGTTTTGGGGCTGAAGTATTCCTTTAAAATTTGGGAGAACTTTGGGCTTTTGGGAGAAGTATCATTACTTTTTAGTGCAGAAAAGAATGCATGATGATTTCTTTTTTAGTATCTGTATGGTGCGCTGGCTTCTCCTGTCATTTTATCTCTTCTCCTTCCTTCCTTACTTTTCCAAGGTATCCGCTGCAATTAGTTCTTCCGGGGAACTTCGGTTCCTCTCTGAGCCGACTCTTTCTGACACTGAACCTGAGTTGACTAGTGCCAGGTGAGTGGCTTCAAACGGGGTCATGGTTACTGAACACTGCATGAGGCTCCAAGTGTTGGTTGACAACACAGGTTTATAACTGACATGTTATATTATGGTTTAGAAATAATGAATACCGATCGTGAATGATGGTTTTCCCGCAGAGCTAGAAGGAAAAAGAAGGTGAAGAAGACGGGAGTCCCAGCACCTTCATCTCAGGCCACATTTTCGGATGCAGATGCTCCAGATTTGACGAGCAGCAGGAGGAGAGGCAGATCAGCAGACAGACCTCTCCCAAAGAGGCCGACGGGCCGGACTAATGGTGCCTTCGAGCCGGATACATAGACTCACGGATTTTCAGCTCGAGGGTTTACACTTTATTCCGTTTTTTCATATAAAAAGCATTTTTGTAATGACAATAACCTTGCAGTTGTGTTGTATTTTTACCGTTTTATATTTGAACAGTCAGTATGTTCTGTATTGCACGTAATACAGATTGATCAATGAAATGTAAAGATTTGTTCATGAAAAAATTGTCCACGTATCAAGAATTGTGAAATTCTAGAAATTCTTGTAAGTTTTACATATTTATTGACACAAGTATATATTGACTATTATGTACATTTTTACTTTTAAAGTGTTTGTAATATTGTAGTTTTATTTTCTTAGCCTTTAAGAGATTAACAGTTTGTATACGCCACTTCTTCACAGCTATATGAAAATACAGATTATTCATTTCTCTTTCTATAAATCATGTGTAAAGTCACACTTTTGATATCTACATTTTTAAATAAATATGCTTAAGGGCTATTTTGATTACGTATGCTTTACATTTTTGGAACGTGCCTTTGAAATGATTTAAATAGGACACTAAATATTCTGCTTGTTGCTATTATTTTAGAGAATTACTTGAGCCAGTCAAGTGGAGTTCCCTATAAATGAATGTGAATGTGTGGAGTTCATTAGCATGAGGATGATAATGATTTTATATCTTATAACTTTTGGATATGTAAATGTCTTTTCATTTCAAGATTCTAATAGCAAGAGGATATCGATTTTTTTTCTTGTGTGTGTGTGTGTGTGCGACACACTTGGAAATTATTTTACAGCTAATGTTTCAGTGGACAACTGGGTAACTATGAGATTTTGTTTGTTAAATAATATATAAGCAGGCTATGCAATGCATGATGTCAGCTTAGGATAACTTAAAATCGTGCTACTTGCGTGCACAGATACGGTATGGAAAGAGTGAATGAACACACAGCTGAGTGTTTTTCATTTACATATTTACAGTTTTTATTCAAATCAGTGCAAAAATCTTAAAACTGTCCAGTCAGAAAAGAAGTCACAACATATAAAATGACTAACTGCAGTGAAATGTGGCACAATACTCCCTGTTATACTGAATTATATTGAGCAGCTCTTGACTTGTGTAACTTCAACATGAAAACCAGGTCATGTGATGTAAGAAAACTAAGATCATTAATACAGCAGAGCTTCAGAACAAAAGGCACATTTAGTTTGTGATCTGGACATTCCAGTGGTTGACTATAATCATGGTTCATTCATTCACCATCATTTACAATATAAAACAATCTATTTAAATTCTCAATACAGTTGTACCGCTTTGTTTTTAGGCTGTTGTTTATGCTACAAACATTTCATAAAAACACAACAATACTTACATGAAAATATTTCCATGACTCAAGTAGAAAGTATTACATCTCTGCAACACCAAAAATGTATAATTTACAAACCATTAAAAAGCAATTAATATTAACGATAAAAACTAGTTGTGTTGATGCCCACAAGCAGCTGACACATTAAGATGTAGCTTTGTTCGGTACGGCGTCCTTCCACAAGTTGCTGAGGGCTTCATTCAATCAGGAGAGGAGTGCTTTCATCTGTTCGTTGACTATCTTCTCGAACGCTTCAATTCAAACATAAAAGTGAGTGTTACACCCAGCATGTTCCTGGAAAGTGTAGTATACAGTATATATGCGGTATCTAAATATATGACATAAATCTGATTATCGTCATTTGAGGTTAATGATTACCTTTGTTGTCGTTGTGGGGGATTACACAGGTAATACACAGCGAGGAAAAAGGCCTGAGGACAGAGCGGTCATTGAGTTTCAAGCGTGTAACTGCTAAGAAAAGACAATCACACGCTTCTTTCTCCACCCTTAAATAAATGCCGTGCAAGTAAAGCGGTAACTTTCACAGTGTCATGCTGTGTCTGTCACACTGACGACATTTTACAGGCTTGAAAATCAGCCGTGTGACCGTTGAGCCTGACATAAAGCTGAGTGCACGAGTAACTAATCATTTATTTCTAATGATATGGTCATAAACTGTGAACTGGGATCTTTCAAAACAACAATAATAATGCTAATATGCCAGCAAGTGAGCAGCCAATTTCACTGCTTCGTGTGTCCTTTCCTCACATGGATCATCATGCACTTGAACACTGCACACAGACTGATACTTACACCCAACAAGGCCAAGCCTCCTTGGAATGCGGCTGCCCACTCGAAGCTCAGATGTTGCGTGATAAGGCCGCCCACTGTCGGGCCATAAAACATCCTTTTAAAAAATCAAAGGGCAGGAAATAAATGCCAAACAGTGAGACAATTGATTTCATATCTACTGTCATTTTACGGCTACTGAAAAGCAACTGGCTTTTGGATGTCGGTGAAAACCAGTAGGACTTACCCGAAGGACCAAAATGCCCCAAACAGTCCAGACACCATTCCAAGAGTGCTCAGCCCCTCTTCAAATCCTTGCTCACTACAAAGAAGTAAAAGAATGTGGAGTATGTGTTTCACCTTGCATTATATATATTTATCACACGGCTTTGTAGAATACTCGATTCTGATTGGTCAATCACGGCGTTCTACGGTCTGTTATTTCTTTATAGCAGACCGTTGCTATGTATAACAGACCGTTGCTATGGGCGCAGTTCTGATGTCGGACTCTGGCGGACCGTTTTTGTGTCAAATTATTGATTTCTTAAGTAAATAGCCGTGTAATAAGCGGGATAATGTACAGCTAGCGGGTCATTATTCTGAAATAAACCCGTCATCAAGGCGATGAGAGACCCCTCCGCATCGCCCTGTCAGGGTTTATTTAAAAAAAATGACCGGCTCGCTGTACATTATCCCTTACATAAAAACTATGTAGTAGCACAACATGTGAAGCCACTCACTATGCACATGTGATGATCTCAGGGAACGTGGGGATTGCAGTCATGCCCAGAGAAAACCCAATTACACCAAGCATGAGGACCAGCAACCACAGATGACTACACATACAAACACACAAAAACACAATAAAATATAATGTTAGTACCGCTAGTTTTGAGGGAACACATTACCTACTGAGTACTGCTAGTGTTGGAGGAAGTACTCAAATCTTTTATTGAAGTAACTAGAATTACCGTCAAGTTTCAGTTTACACCCGTGTCTGTGCAAAATGTCATCACTTCATAATTTTATACTATTAGACATTTGTGTGAAATTGTTATAATTAGCACATGAATTCTTGAGTTATAGCCCAAAAGGTTTTTTGTGAGGTCACAGTGACCTTGACCTATGACCTTTGAACACCAAATTCAAAACAAATTTGAAGAAATTTGCTCGAGGCATTCCTGAGATATCAGAAGAATGGGATGGATGCGAGGTCACAGTGACCTTTTACCTCTGACCACCAAAATCAAATCAGTTCATCCTTGAGTCCAAGTGGATGTTTCGTACCGAATGTGAAGAAATTCGCTCAAGACATTCCTGCGGTATCAAGTTCACTAGAATGGCCAAGTGATAAAAATGAAACTATCACATTGGATGAACTCAATTACAGACTTAAGTCTGTTTTATTCTGTTATTGGTCTCGATAAGAGCTCTGAATACACTGAAAACACACAAGATATCAATTTTCTAGAGCAAGGCTAGCTGTTTCCCTTTGTTTCCAGTCTTTATGCTAAGCTAAGCTAGCAGGCTGCTGGCTGTAGCTCCATATTAAAGGGATAGTTTGGGTGTTTTGAAGTGGGTTAGTATGAGATACTTATCCACAGTAGGTGTATTACCTACAGTAGATGACGGTCGGCACTCCCAAGCTTGGAGAAACAGACAGGAGTACCGACACCGGACCAAAGCAATGCAGTATTGTGGACGGCAGAAAAACGTTTTATAGACACCTAAAAGAAAGACTCGCCTAAAAAAAATCTATATCCATTCACGCTATCTTTACAATATTTTCACCGCTTTATCTTGCCGTCAGACAGCTCTTTCCTTCTCCTTTCCGATGGGGAACTGAACTGAGAGGGAAACATTATCTATACAGTTTTTGTCATCTGAGCCTGCTGGCTTTGGAGAGAGCATAGATAAGTTTCACTTGCAGCTCAGTTCCCCTTGGGAAAGGAGAAGGAAAGGGCTGTCTGACGGCAAGATAAAGCAGTGAAAATATTCTACATATAGCGTACACTTAAATTGATATCGATTTTTTGGGGTGGTTAAAATACATTTTTCTGCCGTCCCCGTCCACATCACTGTATTGCTTTGCTCCTGTGTCCTTAACTCCTGTCTGCCGACCGTCATCTACTGTAAGTAATACACTTACTATGGATATGTACTTCATACAGCCCCACTTTAGAACACCCGAACTATCCCTTTAAATGGACAGATAATAATAAATAGAATAGAAATAGCGTATTTCCAAAAATGTGGGGCTATTCTTTTAAAGCAGAGTGTCTCTGTTGCTTTCCAACTTCACCACATACTCACCTCGGGATGTGAAGGAACGGGACGGGGCCGAGCATGCAGAAGGCAATCGCTGTGGCGGTACCTCCCGTCACCATGAACCAAGGCCTGGTGGACTGATACACACCAACACACGTGAGGGAATTAGTTAAAAATGACAGACTTACAATTCTGAAAGAGTTATCCACATTTGCTTCCATACTCACAGGATATTTATCAGTGATATACCCCATCAGCGGTGACGACAGGCAGTATGGTAACGACAAACCGAGCATGATGAGTCCCACGTAGCCAGATGTGAGACCAAACTAGATACAACAGAGAGGGGAAAAAAACTCACATGAAGCTCAGTACACTTTCTTTCTACAGTAAGTTGACTTTATCAGAAGAAAGGATATTACCCTCTCCATAGCAAACAGGGACAACGTGGCATCCAAGAAGCCCAGACCTGAGCTAAGAGTGAATATCACGTAGCAGATCAGGACGATTTTCGTTTTGGTGAGAAGACGAAAGAATGAATCCTTCGAGGGGTCTGATTCTGTTCGGAGAGAAGCACAAAATACAGCTCACGATTACAATCAGCGAAAACAAGTAGTTACTTTATTAAAGGTACAGTGTGTAACATCTGGCGGTATCTAGCGGTGAGTTTGCAAATTGAAACCTCTCCCGTGTGCAAAGCGTGTAGGAGAACTACGATGGCTGACGTGAAAATGCAAATGTGCGAATGACACCTATCTAGAGTTGTTGTAAAGTAGTGTAGGTCATTTGGAGAGTCTGTGTGTGTGTACGTGGGAAGTGGTAAAGCTAAGAGAGAGAGAGAGTGGCGACGAATGTGTGTGAGCGAACAAGTGAGCTAGTGGAGCAGATGACAGTTAGGCTGCATTCAGAACACATCATCCATTGCAGCGATTTGTCACAGGGTTGTGTGGCAGTGTAGGAGAGTCACTTTAGTGTTAAAAAAACCGCAAAGATCAGCGTCTTTTGTTCCCTCGTGGCTGGGTTGTACAGCTCTGGATCGACACTGGCCACCACAGCGTGACGTTGGGTTGCGTAACGCTATCGACAGTTAACACAGTGTTTGGTTTGTCTGTTCAGGGTTACTGTAGAAACATGGCGGCCTCCGTGAAGAGAGGACCCGCTCCCTATGTAGATATAAACGGCTCATTCTAAGATAACGAAAACACAACGATTCTTATTTTCAGGTGATTATACACTAAAGAAAACATACTTGTTAATATTATATATTCCATTTCTGCCAATAGATCCCTCTAAACGTTACACACTGTTCCTTTAAAATGACTTAAAACCGAACAAATAATATGTTGAAATGTTAAAAACTACTACCAATGTTAGGCAGGATGTATATGTTGAAAGGAACCATAATCAACAGGAGACCTCCAAGAAGCATAAAAGGGACTTCATATCCAAACGACTGGTAGAACCAGCCTCCGACCGGCGGCCCCATGATGAGACCAAGTCCTGTGAAAATCTCCAAACTGCCCTAAACGGAGAGAACTGCAGCACTTATATGCAAGCACAGCATCGGAGCATTTCCTCAGCTTTACGACTATTACTACACATACCAGAGGATGTTTATTATTTTTCCATGACACCGGGAGATACAAAACAACCCGAACCATAATGCTGTTTTTGTTTTTCTCGTGATCCTAATGTCTAAACAACATGCCAGAAGCACAAGAGTTGTCTGCACTCACCAAAACAGTTGCCACATTGTTTGGGAATATTTTTGCTGTCAGGGCAAAAGAGGAGGTCATCGCACCGGCAAAGCCTAAAGCGTCTATGGACCTCACTACAAAGCACAGAGTTATGAAGGTGGTTCCTGCAGGAACCTGGTTGAGTAACCTGCGAGAAAAGAAAGCAAAAAAACAATAAATTCATGTCAAACAGGAATCAAAATAGAAACATTGAAACACAATGACTGTTAGTTTGGTCTTAAATAGTTTGACTGAAGACATTACAACTAAGAATCATAGTTTTTACACCAAATGAAATCACAAATCTGCATTTATCCACATTATAATAAAGTGGAGAATTACAATACATTCACAAAGACACATCTATGCCAACGCGATATTGTGCTATATGGCAGGTTCTGTCATTTTGTAACCTTGCAGTTATATTTTTCACAATTATCTTAAAGATGAGACCAGTGTTATTCTATATTTTTCTTTTTTAAAGATTTTTTGGGGTCATTTTATGCCTTTATTTGATAGCGATAGTGGAGAGAGACAGGAAATGTGGGGAAAGAGAGTCGGGGAATGGTGTGAAGCAAATGGTCCAGCCAGCTAGGAATCAAACCGGGGCTCGCTGCCCATGAGGTGTGTGCCTTAACCACTCAGCTATCGGGTCGCAACTTAAATCTATAATTTCTTACTGTCAACAAATCTAATGAAAAGACCAACAATGTCTGCGTTAGTCTGTCTCTCTCAATACTTTCCAACTTCCCCACCCTGTCTGTGGCTCACAGGGCCAATTCCATTCATTCCTACTGAAGATGTAAATCTGTAAAAATTGGTCACAAGTATGATTTTTCACCTTTTTAAAAAAGGATAAATATTTCCTAAAACAGATGGGTGCTGTAGGTTTGTGTTTCCATCCCCTCCCTGTCTGTGGCTGTGTGTGGGCGTGGTCCTCCTGGCTCTCCTGGCTCTGCTCATCATACACACCTGTCAGCAATCAGCCAATCATCCCTCCCAGACTGCACACCTTCGTCTCATCAGTCTCATCAGCCTGCAGTATATCTACTCCGGCCTGTCAACCACTAGATCATTGCTTCAGCTACCGTGGTAGATAACGCGTCAGGCTGCTCTCCATTTCCTTCTGATCGTTTTCTTGTGTTATTTCCCTGGCTAATTGCTATCTCTTTCCCTGCGCCATTACCTGCCTGCAACCTGCTCTCCAACTTACTCATCTGCCCCCTTCCGGGCCTGCCCACGTCATTCTCCCTCATTCTTCCCTCCTGTTCCAGCCCTTCCTCACCACCCTCGTGCCCTCTGCCCCAGCCACCTACCTCACGGCTCATTCCACCTCCTTTCCCCCGCAACCCTTCCAATAAATCCTCTATTCAACTTACTGTACTTCTGAGTCAGTGTCCTGCATTTGGGTCCTTCCCCCGCTCCCTGCACTCCCCAGCGTAACAAGTTTTTAGCAAGCGTTACTCAAAAAGAAGAAAATGGTGCATTTGTTGGAACTATTTTTATCTGCAGATTAATACACATTTGGTGCTCTATAGTCTTCGTTGTCCTTTCATTAGATTTGTTGACAATAAGACTACAGAATATTTCCAGCCTTCATTAATCTGCAGCCAAACACCTCAAATATAAAGTTTAGCACAGATAAACTTCTGTTAAGTGAGCATATCAGGTTTTTAGTGACAATCTTGATTGTGATTCTAATTCAGTATTAGGGTTGCTCCCTGAGTGCTTTCAAACAAACAAAAATATGTTGCGGTTACTTTAATATATGAGCTACAACAGTGTGTAACATGATTCTGTGGCTATCATCATTATTGACACACAGGACAAACACTTACCCAAACATAATGGTGCAGCCTGACGACACAAAAAGCCCCATAACAAGCATGAACTTTGCACCAATCTGGACAATCTGATACAACAACAAACAGAGGGTAAATACACATGGGCAGTAAATCACACTTCACATGCTGATAAGAACTAGAGCCATATACTTACATATTTTCCCATTATCAGTGAGCCAATTAGATTGCAGACAGCGTAGCAGCCGAATATGAGACCAATGACAGTTTGACTGGCTCCCTTCTTTACTGCCTGTGTAGAAATATGCATGTAATGTGTTTATTGGTCTGAGGAGAAACAGTTATTTCACACCATCTAAGTAACATAAATAAAGACGTGAAGGAAGTTGTTAACACAAATGGTCAATAAATGGAAAATAAATGCAGTTATCACAGAGCTGTTCCTATGAATTAATGCCTCAAATGACTGATTCATTCCTTATCAAATGTTTTACTCCACTGTGTCCTAACCTTTGCTTAGCAGTTATTACACCTATATTGACCTTACCTGAACCCAATGAGTGTAACAGAGCCAGTCATTAACTGGCCTTCAGGGAGGGATGTCTATCTAGCACATGATTACTCATTCATTCACTCAGAAGACACTTCTACTGAGATGTTAAAGGGAAGTGATGATGGCTGCTTGACCTACATGAATGAGGCCATGACCTTGCTTTCATATGCTAACACTTCTCCAGTCAAAGAAAAGCATCAGTTTGTAGCATCAAATGAACTATGAATGAACTGCTCTTTTCTAGTTTGTCTCAAAATACAACTATTACTGTATCTTATCTTGAGTCACCACAACATCCTAAAAGGTTGTGTCCTGTATTTCAGTGTCATTTGTTCGCAGCTATCTCAAAACATTGTCAACAAAGTCAACAATGTGTATTTTAAAGGTCCTATATTGTTAAAAAAAAAATAGATTTTCATGTCTTTTTTATTATAAAGCAGGTCTAAGTGATATATAAATACTGTGGAAGTATCGAAATGCTCAATCTGTGGAGTAATATACAAAGCGTGTATTCAGAAACTGTGCCTTTGAAACAAGCTGTCAGGATTTCTGTACATTTGTGATGTCACAGATATACAATATATAGATTTCACAGTTTTAAACGTAAATATTCTTTAATGTGTCCCGGTTTATTTCCTGTTGCAGTGTGTGTGAATGACATCAGCTGACAGGAAGTAAAAATGGACCCAAGCTGTTGCCTAGCAACGCAATTCAGTTGCAATTCCGTTGAAATGTGCTAAAACGTAGTGTTTCAGTCAGAGAGTGAATACAGGCATATTGAGGCAGACAATATGAGGAAAATAAAGGGGTTTTTTTTAACAGTAAAGCATGTAAACATGTTGTAGTAGAAACACAAAATACAAGTATGAACCTGAAAATGAGCATGATATGGGACCTTTAACATTTTCTGTTATTAAAATGACTAATTTAGTGGCCTGTGCAGATGCAAATTACCAGGATTGAAAGTATGCACTCTCTCAGTATTTTATCTATATCTATGTAGTGATGTAAAACGATAAAACTTAGTGCAAGAGTCAGTACTGTATGTTTGAAAACTGACTCAGTAATGTCAGTAAATATCTATTTAAAGTTTGCTAACATTAGCCACCTTGGTCATACCAGATCAAGTGAGACTGTAGCAGCAAAGTCCCCGAATTAACCCTTTATTAAAGGGATCCTTAAAGCTGCAGTATGCGATATTGGCGCAAATGTGATTTAAAAAAGTTATTTTTAGAAAACGGCCGCTATATCGTGACAGTAGTACATGAAACAGGTAACCTGAAAAAAATCATGTTCCTCTGTGTCCTACTGTGTCCTCCGGTGCTCCTAACGGCATCGGAAGAATTTCACTTACCAGAGGAAAACAAGGTCCGCTGCCAGCTGCAGTCTATGAGAGCCGGCTGTCAATCACTCACGAATTCCGACCAAACGGTTAAACTAGGCAGCGCTGATCAAATATGAATCAATATTCTGTTACTGTAATGCCTATTTCTCACCTCAAATGTTTTCAGAATCATCTTGTAGTGTACTGTTTAGCTGTAAAATGAGAAAGTTTGTGACGCGGCCGCCATTGTAAAATCTGTTGAAGGAAGCCAAGTTCTGGTCACATGACCAGAGCACAGCCAATAGGAACCGCTCTCTCTCTCTGAAATGACCTGTGACCTCTGACCTCTGTGACCTCTGCCGTCACGGGCTAGATTTTTCTAAAGCCTGAAAACAGAGCCATGATGAGGAGCAGAAGTCTAGTTTTCTCTCAGATCACTTGAATTACAATATTTTGAAAGGTTATTATGGAATTTTTGCCAAATTATGCCCCAAAATTGTTGCCTTCTGCCACTTTAAGTGGTACCCAAACCCCTAAACTCTTGTGCCTTAATGTCATGTGTACACTATCATGTGGGCTTCTTTTGTCTTACCTCATTTGGGAAAAATGGGCCTAATATGGAGTAGCAGATCATTGAGCTGAAGTTGACAGATGCCATAGATATTAAGGTGAGAGTCTGCTGTCTTGTCATCCTCGGGGGAGGATCTGTTGGCTCATCTGGAGGGCTGTTAACTGTTAAATAAAAGGAACAGAAAGAGAGATTTGACAATGTTGAATGTAAAGAGCATGACATTAATGATGGATTTAAACGAATGGCAGTTAGGGGTTAATTCACTGAGAGGGATTTTTCCCTGTTATAAAAGTCACCAACCTGTAGGCTGAGGATCAACGTGCGAGTCCATTTTTTAAACTTTCAGGGTTTCGTTTCCAGTTATTTAGAAGAGAAATCAAGACGGTGACATAAGGACACACAGAGGAAACCTGTAAAACACCAACAGCAGACAGTCAACCGGCTCCTGACTGTCTGTTCAGAGACAACAAACCACAGTCTTGTGTCAGCGATGAGTGTTTCCCATAGTATTTCCTCAACGAAGTTAACTTGGACGTCAAATGACACAGAAAACACACGTCCCTTTCAAAATAAAAGCTCCGATACGAAACTTCCGGTGGCTACAGTCTTCTTTTCTGTGCTACATATTCATCATCTTAAAATTAGTGACACTGCCTTTTTTAATACTTTTAATTTATACGGGCGATCTCTCAAATTAATTGTCAATTAAATCAACACAAAATACACAAGTTACACTAGTTTTATGATTTACTTACTTGTAATTTAATTTGTGGGTTTGTTTATTCCATCGCTTGAATTAATGTATGTTTGTTTTGTTATATTTTTGTGATTGTATTGTTTTGTTGTTTTTCAATTTGTACAGGGGTTTTTATGTAATAACAATAATCATTTAGTTATTACATGTTTTATCAAAATAAATAAATAAATTAATGAATACATTTGTAAATGAAAGAAAAGGTACACTAGTTATATGATTTACTATGTAATTTGATGTGTGGGTTTGTATATTCAATTGTTTGAATAAATGTAAGTTTGTTCTGTAATGTTTTTTGTTTTTTACATAATTACCATTATAAATTGGTACAGGATTTTGTATGTAATAACAATAATCATTTAGTTATTACATGTGTTATCAAAAAAATAATAATCACGACTCTAGACTACCACTATAGCAAAGTAATTAAAATATATAATGAAAGAAAATAATATTAATATAATAAAATTAAATATATATTACAATATAATGATTTATTGATATGACTGAATTTGCATTTAATTTTATATATATAATTACACAAAACAAACAAAATAAAAGTACTATAAATATTTTACATTTTAGAGATATTTTCTACAATTTATGAATAAAGATTCCTAAATTATGTAATACTTAACTTTTTGCAGAACTGATCCTATTCATAACTGCGTCTGCTGTCGTGGCCATGCTTTACACCCACTACTACTATCATTATTATTAGCCTTTTTATTAGTAGTAGTAGTCATATTTCTATTATTATTGCTGCTATTATTACTGATATTTCTATTATCACTCTTTTATATCCACCGCTATTGATTATTGTTAGTAGTCCGGGTTCTGCCCAAGGTTTCTACCCGTTAAAGGGAAGTTTTTCCTTGCCACTGTAGCAATGCATGCTCATGGGGGATCTCTTGTTGGGTCTCTAGATTATAGAGTACAGTCTGGACCTGCTCTATATGAAAAGCGTCTTGAGAAAACTTCTGTTATGATTTGACGCTATATGAAAATAAATTGAATTGAATAACTGTGAAACAAAGGGACTGAAGGAGGAAGCCTGTGGTGTGTGCTCCTGGGATCACTAACTTAACACTGCAGAGACTGAAAGAGCCAAACTGTAAATGAAACATAACAGCAAAAACATTTGGAACAATGTGTTTTTATTACATTTTGGCCAGCCTATAGGTCCATGTAAACCTATGGTCACATCATATTTGTTTCCTTCACAAAATAAGAGAGAAAAAAAAATCAGGCAACCAACTAGTCATTAGGCAGTATTGCTGATAACTGACACACACTGTCGCTGAAGTCTCTGAAGCTGCATTAAATGAAAAGCTATTAAATGAAAACTCTCCGTAGCCCCTCTCAGAATACTTTCCTCATATACTTTAAAATGACCTTCTTTTAGCAAATGACAAATGTCCAGACATTTTCACATTTGTTTCTTTATACATTAGCACCAAATCTACATGAATCTCACTCCTACTAACATCAACAACTTATGAATATGTTGTATTTAATACCTTTGCAAGTTTATTGTTCTCGTTCTTTTTTGTGTAACATCAAAAAACTCTTGGTACCATGTTAAAGCAAAGGTGAAGTACAAAATTACTAAACTTAGCAACGTAAAAGCACAATTGTCTAAGCATATAATGATGTTAAGTCATTTACTAAATACACAGTGCAAGCAGCTTTGTATTTTCTTTTGCAAGTACAACATCAGTTCTATGTAGGTAGCGTTATTGCACACAAGCTCTATCTATCTAAAGCAGCACTGGTTTCCAACGAGGCAAACTACTGATGTAGCAGCATCATAAACACCCAATGAAAACAACACAGAGCAAACCAAGTCTGAGATTCTCGGAGAGGACCTCGACTTTTACTCACATTTTTGTTTGTGGGGATGGGACCGTTTTATACCATCTTCCCCACTAACTTACTGTACTTTCAGCCAAATTGCATTGGACTATTTGGCACACATAAACTTATTATTGACTATCACTCACAATTGTAGAGGGGAGGTTTGGAAATGAAAAGGTACATGAAAATTTACCCATGAAAAAAATTAAGAGTACATTGTCAGATCATAACGGCTCTGACTGAAAAATGATGTACAGTATTGTGGCCAGAAGAATATGGTTTACTATGTTCATTGCACCACTTCATAGAAGTATCATGAATAGAAAATATACAAACTATGGTAAACTGTGGTCAACTCTTCATGTTGCAGTTGCAGAATCAATATATTCTTCTATTGCATGTTCAGCAATTTGAACATAATGTAGACATTTAGCAAACAAAACAGACTAAAATTCAAATCACTGCCTTGAACAAATGGGATGATTAAATATACAAATAAAGGTATCAGAAAAAAACAATAACAATCAGTTTGATATGCATAATAAAACCAGATAATTTATTTACTTAATTACTTAAAACTGACTTAAAATAGTGCAGATATGGTATGGCTTTGTGAAAATGTATTTGCAATTTTGAATGCCATCATACCTAACAAATTTGCTGCATATATTTTCTATTAACATCACAAACATAAATAAAATATTTATTAATTTGAAATACATTGAATTAGCCATCATTTTAAGAGAGGGAGGATGTCTAAAGATGTCTTTGGCACCACACGTGGTGCTAAACCTCCACACTGCTTTTAAAATCCATTGCAACATTAGTTAACCTTTTGTTCATCCAGGGAAGGTTGACATTTTTTACTTCACTAAATAACATTTGAATAATAAATAAAATCAGCTGGAGTACATTCAACATATGATCTAGAAGTGATGGAGTGTAGTCTCCGTGACCACTGACCTAGACTGACGTTGCCTTCAACAGACAGATTGTAAATCGTCTGCATGTGCAAGACCAACTTGTATATTAAAAAGAACCACCACAACACTGACATTTCCCCAGCGATAGCCCCAGACATCGGGCTGCTAGACCAACTATTGTGGCTTCTTTTGAATCAGTCGACAACAACACAAAATCTTTTCACTTCAGCCTCTGAGTCACGTTGGCCAAGGCAACAGCAAATGCCTGCACTGCTGAAAAAGGATACTGGAAATCCAAGATATAGCCATTCCCATCAATTCGCCCAAACTGCATCACCTAAGAAAGACAGAAAAGAGGAAGAGATTTCAGAAAGCATGAATTAACCAACATCAACAATTGTTTTTTTTATTGATTCATCTATGGCTTCAACTAATGATTATTGGCATTACTGATTAAAGAGGACCTATTATGCAAAGTTTTAGCTGCATACTTGTATTTAGGGTTTCTACTAGAACATGTTTACATGCTTTAATGTTATAAAAAACCCTTTATTTTTCTCATACTGGCCCACTGTTGTGATTGGTCAACCGAGCCAAACTCTTCAGACTCAGCTCCCGCTCCGCTCTAACTAGCTTTGTTTGAAGGCGTGCGAAACTAGCCACTAAGCAGGTATTGTGCAACTGTGTTACTTGGTGACATCAGCACGTTATGGAAGAAAAGGCAGGACTTCAGTCAAGGCGTTCCGGGCAGTTCTGGAGCAGGGTTACGTTGGGTGAGAGTAACTCCCTTTGGTGTGGACTTTGGGCTTTGTAACTTTGCAGACCTTTTACATGCACAAAAAACTACATAACACTCTAAAGGAAAGGGAAAAGCACAAAAGCATAACAGGTCCTTTTTAAACCAGCCAGTGATTTTCTTGTTTTTTCTAGAATGTCAGAAAATACTGAAAAATTCAAAACAAATTTTTCCAGAGCAAATGTGAGTTAATTAAATTGCTTGTTTTGTCTAACCAACAGTGCAAAACTCAAAGATATTCAGATTATTTTTAAATAAGAAAAATAAAAGCACATTTGAAAAGCTGAAACCAATGACTATTTGGCATTTATGCTTAAAAAGTGAGTACAGAAATAGTTGCAGCTAAATTTTCTGGCGATCAACTAAAAGTGCAATTGACTAGGGCTGTTTTCGACCAAAGAAATTTGCAGTCGACTAACACTCATCCAATTTTGTCGACTAACCGATTACTTGATTTAATCGACAGATCTGTGAAACTGGGTTTTTCCACAAAGAATCACACAAAAGCACCACTTTAAATCTTTACCAGTTAAGGGCTTATTAGTTTCTTAGAAATAAGTCATTCAGCATGAAAAAAGCATAAAAAAACGAGTAATCGACTGAAGAAATCTTAGTCGACTAAGACCAAAACACACGATTAGTCGACTAATCGACTAAGAGGGGGCAGCCCTACAATTGACTGATCACTTCATCTCTACATTCTTTTGGGTTTCTTATCTCATTACCTGTCTACCATCCAGCTCAATTTGAAAATTCTTTGCTGACTCTTGTGTGACTCGTCCTCCAAAATCCAGCTGGTAGACCTGGGTGGCTTCGTTCCACAACGGTTGTTTATTGGCCATAACATAGACGAATCCTTGGCTTCCCAAACTACGGTCCTCTCTCTCATTTGCCTTGCGGCACTTTATCTCCTCCAGCTCGCTCGCCATACGCAGGCTGCGCTTGTTCTTCCAGCTCTTCTTACTGCTCTGGTTCTGGTTCATGAGCTCATCGCCGCTAATGAACAGCTCCGGCTCGCTCTCTGAGCTGTCCTGGAACTCATTGGTGCCCCTGCTCATCTTCTTGGTTTTATTGAGCTGCTCTCTCTGACCCTTGGGCTTCTTCTTCTCTCTGCTGCCAAGCCTCGGGCTGGAAATGAGAGTGTTGAAGTCAGAGAGGGCACGCCCGTCCTTTCTAGATTTGCCCTCAGAGACGGTGGGCATGTTGGCTTCCTCGGCTCTGCTGTCCAGCCTTTTGCGGCTCTTCTTGTTGAAGCGCTCCGACTCCTGCGGCAAGGGGCTTTCATTCAGAGATGATGGCTCTAGGAAGTTGTTGGCAGACTCTGCTAGATCCTCTGTGGAGCTTTTGGATGGTGGTAGCTCAGTAGGTGGAGGTGGAGGGGGGAGAGGTGGTGGCGGGGGTGGCCCAGTAGGAGGAGGTGGGGAGAGAATCGGCTTCTCTAAGATCTGATGAGTTTTGGTGGGGAGGGGAGGTGCTGGAGGGTCTTGCATGGGAGGCGGGCAGGGGTAAGGGTTCCATGGGTGAAGGTTGACAGGGTGCAGCTGAAGCCCGGCGCATGAGCTGGCTCCTGGATACATCGGAGGGAGAGGGCAGCACGCCAGGTTAGCAAGACTCGGAGGATAGCCTGGTGGCAACACCAAGTTGGGTTCCTGCTGAGCAAAAGGGACCGAACCAACCACTTCATTTGGAGAACACTGTGGCGGAGGGTTCTGTAAGGTCTGGAGCGGAGCACCACTGTGACCCACACCCGGAGGAAAAGGCGAGAGAGATATCTGGTAACCTGATGGGAAAGTAAGCGTGCTCGTGGTCTGACTTGTTGGAGGTTTAGTGGTGAGGACAAACGGTAGCCGACTCATGTCCAAGTGCTGAGCCTGACTGATGATGAGTGGAGGCGGTTTATGAGTTGGTGGAGGACCTAACATTGTTTGCTCTGGAGTGAGCCAGAACTCCTCCGTGGTGGAGGTGTCCCACTGGTAAGGCGGAGGGCGTTTAACCGTCAAACTGACATCGCCGAGAGTCAGCTGACGTACAGACTTTTCGAGGTGACACTGATGATTTAAAGTCTCATCTTCGGTAAAGGCCGAGTTCACATACACCGTTCTGTCCCTGCTGTTATCAACAGCACTCAGCAGACTGTAAGAGGACTGAGAGCTCATGGGTGAGGTGCTTTTAGAGTGCACAATAATGGTGCTGTGATGAGTTCCCTTCCCCGGTGGGAAGTCCTGCCTCACCACCGTGCCACCTGCAATGCCACTACTCATAGTTCCACCACCACTAACACTGACGCTGGTGCTGCTGCTGTTGCTGCTGCACTGTGTGCATGTGTACAATGCGGTGGGCACCCTCTGCTGGTAGGTTAGTGCAAGTGCACTGTTCATTTTCGCCTTTGTGGGTAGGGTTCTTGAGCTTTCCATCATCGGTGGCACTTTAAGTCCCACGTCCCTGCGGTCACGACGGAGAGTGGCGTGAATCAGACTGCTATCAATCCTCTGGGGAGGAGGAAGTGTCGCAGTTACTTGATTGGCTGGATCAGGGTAAGGAGGAGGGTCTCCACTTGGTATTGAGTATCGAGGGACAGAGAGACGACTCAGTGTTGCTGAGCTGTAGGGAAGCTGGATTTTCTTATTCTCAGAGGAGGTGACTTTGAGCGTGGCCGAGCCTCCGATGCCGTGGACAGTGTACGCATTTTGGTTGCGAACGAGGCGCCTGCGTGGCCGACAGACCTCCTCCACGTTGCCACTGCTGTCAAAGGTCGTGATCCTTTCATACCCCAGGGGTGTCGGGTACTGCAAAGTGACAGGGTGAAGCAAAAACTCATCCTTCTTGAGGAAGAGGTCTGGCGCCAGGACACTTGGGCTGTCACAGTTTGTGACAAGAGTCTGAGGCATGGCGACGGCTGTAGCTGTCGCTGCAGACACCACAGTGCCCGGGTATGGAGGAGGAGGGTTCACCTTCCTCAACTGAACCTCCACCACAGATCCATCCATGTCACTGAAGGGAGGTAAACTCCGCGGTAGACTTGGCTTAAGAGTGTGTGCGTGCTCCCCCCTGAGGAACCCAGGCTCAGTGGTAGGAGGAGGAGGCAGAAGATGAATCTGGTGTAATGAAATGGTCGGATAGCCAGACGGAGGAGGGGGCAGCGTCATCTGCATCTTCAGCTGCTGCTGCATCTGTTGATGCTGCCTCTGCATCTGCTGATGCTGCTGCTGGATCTGCTGGTGCTGCTGCTGGAGCTGCTGCTGCTGCTGCCTCATCTCCTGGATCTGTTGCCGGATCTGCTGCTGCTGCTGCTGCATCTGCTGCTGCTGCTGCTGCATCTGTTCGTGCTGCAGCTGCATCTGTTGCTGCTGCTGCTGGATTTGCTGTTGGTGGTGAAGTTGTTGGTGCGTCGGATTTTGCTGTATCTGTTGTTGCTGAACCTGGTGTTGTTGCTGCTGCTGCTGATGGAGCGTCTGCAGTTGCTGCAGCTGTTGCTGTTGCTGCTGCAGCTGCTGATGTTGCTGCTGCAGCTGTTGCTGTTGTAACTGCTGCTGCTGTAATTGTTGCTGTTGGTGCTGCTGTAATTGTTGCTGTTGCTGCTGCTGTAATTGTTGCTGCTGCTGCTGTGATTGGGGCTGATGATGGTGTTGCTGTTGCTGCGGCTGCTGCTGCTGCTGTTGTTGATGATGATGCATTTTCTGCTGCTGCGTCTGCATTTGTTGCGACTGTTTGGACGGCAGCTGGCGAGGCTGCTGTGAATGAGGGCGCTGCGGGTGAGGCTGCGGTGGGAGATGGTGAGGTGGAGGTGGGGGAGGAAGGGTACCAGGAAGAAGAGGACCCATCTCCAGCCCGTTGAAGATCACTTGACCAGGGTTGGAGTATCTAGTCGGCACTGGGTACGGCGTTGGAACTGCATCCTGCCCGTGATCCGTTACAGGGACAGAAGCTGCCGCCGCTGCAGCTGCAGCTGCTGCAGTGGCTGTAGGGTTGGTCAGGACATCGAGCTGAATGTTCTGATTGGCCAGAAGAGACTGAACCAGGCCGATACTCTGAGTTGGAGACATCGCCTGAGCCGGGCTGTGGATGGGAGCAATGGGAATGTTGACTGTGCAGGAAGGATTGTCTCCTGCCACTCCAGACGGCCCCATCACTTCATAAAAACACAAAGGAGAAATGTGTTAAGTGACTTTTAACACATATAAAAATGAAGCCAGGTGCATTGAAAATAAATGCTTAATATTCATCGCACCTGGTAAGTCATCCTCATCCTCACTGAACACATTGGGGTTGAACACAGGCAGGCTCATAAAGTCATGAGAAATCTTTCGCACTTCTGGAAGGTAGATTGTCATCTGTCTCGGTTGCAGATGAAGCAAACTCGTCTTATAGATGACTGAAACATAGAAGAAAGCCATGGTGACGGTTAATTTAATCAGAATGGTCACACGTAATGTGTATGTGTGACTTTTGTGACATTTACCTGCACCAAGATTGGCGGGGAGAAACGAGGCAAGTCCGACAATTTTGAATTTCGTCCCCCAGATGTTGGATGTGACCTGAGCAAGGTAGTTGTGCTTTGAAGCAGAAGAAATGGATGACAGTTATTGGTGTGACAAGAAAATGAATCAAGAACTGACAGGTGAAGTATATCAGATAGTAAGGGGGAGCCTTTTGTGACATTACAGTTACTTAATAGCACTTTTACATTATAATTTTATTGGGAAAAATGACTAATAATGCTAATGCAGGTACTACAGTATCATTAGCAGATGATGCAGATTCTTACCTCTGTGATCCCGTCCATAGAAAACTCTCGACGTGTCAGACTGGGAGACCGAATCGGAGGTTTCTTTGTTGGTAACCGTGGCGACCGTTGGCCTTCCTGATTGGAGCGTGAAAGTTTGGGAGATTTTCTCAATTCCATGTTCAACCTTTGAGACAAAGAGGTACATTTTTCAATTATCTTTTCCTTTGAAATATGACATTTTCGATTTAATAACAACGTCATGAAGTCAGCTAGAACAGTGAAACTAATGCTATTAAAACATCTGCAGGCGCTCTGTGGCTCAGGCCTGTGTAAATAAAAGAGTTCATTTATGAAATTCCTGACATGTAGAGTTTGGGTGACCTGTTTCCTCGGGATATCTTTGGTGACTTCTTCCCGACCCACTCATCGCTCAACTCAATGTCACTGGAGTCTGAGCAGTTACAGCTGTCAGTGTATGAGATCATGGGATTCACACACACCTCCTCTGAAACACAAAACAGAAGATGTTCTCAAACAAATCTAACATTAAACTACCCCTGCATAAGAACATAATTAAAAGCAAGTAAATGTTTGGTGGGACCTCAGGCTAAATGTGACTGTAGAGCAGCCAGGTCATGGTACGGGCTATTCCTGTATCAAGCCTCAGACCATGTTACATCAGAGAAGAGCAGTAGTCTGTATTTGGTCTTACTCAAGGTGAATGATGAGCACACTGCAGTTATTTCAAAATGGAGCACAAGTTTAAAAAGATGAACCAGCTCAGATTTCATTTCAAGATGACGAGGAACAAGATTTGACCTTTGACCTTTGAGCAGGTCTGCACACATAGTTTTAGCTGAGCTGTGGTCTTGAGATATAAGCCTCTGAAACTTGTGCCATCATCACAACAACAGGCTACAGGTGTAGGTGATGTTTCATTTGTGGTTAAAACTCTGGATAAGCAACAGACACCTGACTGTTGACACTTCTAACTGAAACTACCAAAGAAATAGTCCCTATGAAAAGTACAAGACCCTCTAAGCCCACCTGCTTTGCTGTCCATTTTTGGATCCATAATGACAAACTCGGGCCGGAGTTTACTGATGCGCCTCCCTTTGAGAATGGGCACCAGTCCCCCTAAATACTCCAAGTAGAGCGTGTAGCAGGGTCCGCCTGTCTCGGGGCTGTCCTCAGCTCGCTTCATGGTGCAGTGGAGCCTCTCGTTCCCAGCTGTGGGATAGCTGACAAAGTCCCGGATGTTGTTGGGGTCAGGGATTGGGGGCTAGAACAAAGAGAGGAAAGGGCTGAAGGATTTCTGTTCACTCTAATGAAAACAGTCAGCAGTTTTGCATTATCAAACAAAGTTGGTAAGAAGCTGTCTATGACTGTTACCGCACAGCAATTATTACTCAAGGATCAATGCACCTTGATGGTGGGTATAAAAGCAGTGGTGACGTAAGAGCAGAGCAGCGAGGGCATGTTCAGTTTCCCCACGTCTTTCTCCTCTCGCAGGGCGCTGGCGATGCCCTGCTGGCATAGAAGTTGGAGGCTGGCCACCCTGTGCTCCACACGCACCACATACAGAGCTGGACCACATGCAAGGAACAGACGAGAGTCTCTGTGACCCCAACAGATGGTGGTGATGGGTCTCTGAAAAACAAGTTTCACAATAAAATCATTCCTACAGTAATCAGTTTACATGTATGTTTACATCTTTTCAATCCAGTCCGTTTTTCTTTTGCACATCAGACCCTCAAAATAACAATGTGTATATACTGTATATATATATATAGTGTAGGGGAGAGCGGGGTCAGTTGGGACACTTTAGTGTCGCCACCAAATAACCTTCCATTACTCACAGACTACTTAAACAGTAATGAAAATATTTTGATCCCTGAACAGATACAGGTGCCTGCTAACAATTTATCAAGTTTTTTAGAGATCAACCCAAATGTGAAAGGCACAATTTTATTAAATGTACAAGGAGTGCATTTTCCCAAAATTTTGCCTCCCCAGGAAGCTTTGGACACCTTGTTCTGGGCTTAAAAAAATATTATTTAAATTGAAAAAATTGCAGTCTAAATTTGAATACCTTATATTTACAATGTCACTTGTTCACACATTTCTATGAGAAAAAAAACATTTGTAAAATTATTATATTTTCCTAAATTATTGAGATAAGGAATTTGGCAAAAAAGGGTTTCTGACTGGCTGCAACTTGAGTTAACATTCACTCAGTGACTTCACAGTGGGTCTTATTCAATTAGGAAAAGCCTAATTGAATTGCTGATTTGTAACAAGGTAAGAACTATAATACAATACTGTCCCAACCGCCCCCAGGTAACTGTCCAAATCATCCCAGGGAGAGCAGATACACTTTGAACTCGTGCTAGCTACCAACAAAAATTCAGACAGTTGACACAGCATCAATTGAAGAAAATAAGCTTTCCAACAATATGTTGTTTGTATGTGGCGTAACTAAAAACAGTATGGTAGAAGAAAAATAACAAAAGAGCCAAAAATGTAATTTATAGGGTGTGGATGAGTATGAGCATGGTGAATTGCATACCGGTAGTTGCTTTCTAAAATGGCTCTGTCCCTACTGTCCCCCTGTCCCAACCGACCCCGCTCTCCCCTACATAACTCATATATTATATTCAGCACCAATCCTGCGCCTTACTGTGTAGCTTTTACTGTAGCGATATCTACTTGAATTGCCCAGACATCTACTATATCCCTCAATGTATGCAGGACTTACCTGTGCCGGTGTTTCCAAAGTGTAGATGTGCTCTCCCTGGACATTATAGAACTTAACCAGGGCGTTCCTCATGATGGACGAACAGGACGAGTCGACAGGAAGCCCGTGTCTCTCCATGCCGGCCACAGCCAGGAGGTCTCCCTGGGAGCACCACTGGGCCTCAACATCTGTGGAGTGAAGGAGCACAAAAACCTTGGGGGTCATATGATCAACACGATGTATAGGCATGTTTGTAAATGTCACAGTGAAACATGGATTTTTATACCTTTCAGCCCTGAGCGAATTACAGCAGGAGAGAGGTCGTCATAGTTGTTCATTAAACTGATATCTCCCGATAAGAAGGTGACTGTCAACAAAGGCTTGACTCTCCGCACTTGGAAGAACAAAGAAAAGTAAGTACATTAGCTTTCCACAGCCAACACAAGCTGTCATATGAGCAGGGGGTGTGGGGGGGGGGTTGTTTGTACCTAAAGGCAGAACATTGTCATCAGAGTCTGTGTCGCTCTCTGTGCTGTCCTCAACCAGGAAGTCGGGGCAGTTCCAGGACATGCTCACAATCCCATCGGACTCGTGCAGCAGGACGTGGGCGAGCATTCGTCCGTGACAGTCCATCACTATCACCTGACCGTCTGCTGTGCCAAACAAGACCTGAGGGGGCATTGTACATTAAACTTGAATAGATGGACATGATGAAAATGCTCTGGAGCATCAAGTACAAGGCAGAAGAGTGCTGCAAAAAAAGCCCATTATATAAGTTTTTTCAGCTTGTATTTGAGGCATTCAAAGCTGAAATCACCTCATCCCACATGTAGTTTTTCTTATTAAAGGTCTTATTGATAACATTTTTATGTAGACAAATATTTTTTTAAATAATACACACAGAGATTTTAGAAAGGTGCCGAATAAAAGTGTGGCTTGTCCTGAAATAAAATCATTATGACTGTGAATTAATTATTTTAAAATCTTCGGCGGGTCCAAAATGAAAGTAGAAAAAACGGATAAATGGCTGAGATTGACGGTAAGTGCCTGGCAACGACTTGTTGTGAAGTAAATACGATGGAACAGGGGAGGGAGAATGCAACATCTAGTGTCTCAATGTTATCAATAGCACCTTTAAAGATAACTTTTTTTTTATCTTTTACGACAGACAGAAAGAAAGGTTAAATAATACAAAAAGTCATTCATATAAGTTCAACCAGGCAACGTGTACCTGTTGATCATCAGGCGTCCAGATGCCACAGGTGATTTGACTCTCCAGGTTGATCTCGGAGGACCAGTGTCTTTGTCCGCTGACCGAGCCAACCAACACGAAGCCATCCCGGTACGCGATGAGGGCTTGTGTGCCATCATGTGACCAAGTGAAGTCACTCACCTGGAGGGAAGAAATGTAATGTACTGTAATGTAAAAATACATACATTAAGTCTGAGTCCTTTATGAGGTAGTTTTTGTGTCAACAAAAGTGCATTACATCGTATGTAAATGTGACCAGAAGAACAAAGTGTCTACCTGGGCTCCTCTGTCATTCACTAACTCTACCGACCATCTTCCTTCATACTGGATCCACACAAAAATACCTCCCTCCATATCGCAGGTGGCCAGTTTCTGAAAGGGTTCATTCCAGCGCACCAAGACAACCTGCAAAAAACCCCAAAACACTGTTACTATTTTTCGCAGGTGGCTTTCTGCACAGAGGAACATTCATGATTAATATAGAGAGTGAGCACAATGCTAAAAAAGGCTTTTTAGGCTGAATGTGACCTCAAAGTCCACTGCAGCTGGAAGGAAAGTAAGAATACAGAGAAATACAGACATAATGTTGATCTGAATCTGTAAATTGGATGGAGCTAAAAAAATGTATTTTACAAAACTTATTACATGTACATATGCTCTGAATTTATTTATTTTCTTTTTGCATATCTTATTTTTCTCATCTGATTTATATTGCATACAACAGAACTCAACAAACATTTTTACTGCATATATCTCATATTTTCTAAACTACATTTTAATATTGTATACATATTTTGGTCTTCTTATGTTCATGTGCTATTTAGTTAAGGAGTATTACATTCTTTCAATTATTTTTCTACTTTTCTATATACATTTAAGAGTTGTAGTTAAGAGTTTAAGAGTTGCTAAATTTCTCCTTTATCTCTATTTGATTTAAGGTTATTTATATGCAAATTTTGTGATTTATCCCAGCACTCTTTGCTGCTGCAACAATACAATTTCTCCATGGAGATCATTAAAGCTTCATCTCATTTTGTCTTATCGTCAAAGACAATAAACATTGATGTTAAGATCAGGACGGAGGATTCTGAAAGGATGGGTTAGATATAAATACATGTCAGTTTTGTTAGAAAGTATTTCAAAGTGTTAAAAACATATTGGAAAAAAAAAAGACAGTGAAGACCGTGATGAGACCAGACCTCGCTGTTGTGTCCTCGCAGATTAAAGTTGATTCTCTGAGGCGTGCTTCGGTCCCTCCTGCAGTGACTCGATGTAAACGTCACCCCAACAACTCCTCTTCCGTTCCCCGTGGCGAGCCAGCCCTCCTCGTAGTACCGCCTCCGGCACACCGGCTTGTCCTTTTCACTCTTGGGGACCCGGCCTTTCCACGAGAGGCAGAGGATGTTGGAGTCGCTGCAGAGGATGGGACCATGTTCCACGGCAGCCAACATCCCTACTGAGTGACCAGGCTGGGGGGGGGGGTGAAGCAGAGGAAGAGGCAAGTTGAAGCTGCAATATATCATTATATTATATTATTATAAAACCAAATTGAATGTACGTTATCAGTTTGTGTGGGATATTTTGGGATGGACACTGCTGGCTGTGGAAATGCTCAGCAGGAAGCTGTCTCTCTGTCCCTCCTGTCCAGCCACATCCCCTGTTTCCCAGGCCCCTTCATTGCCAGTCTCCATCCATCCATCAGACGCCCTCAGACTTTTCCCATCACCTGACTGCCCCACCCATCTACACACCTGTTGCTATTTTCCTCATCTGCTCTGCAGTTACCTTGCCTTCCCCGCCCTCCTCCTCACCTGCATCTCATTCCCTCATCAGCCTCTCTGTTATCAAGCCATTAAATAGGCCTTATCGGTCGCTATAAGCACCATAGATGGGTCACTAGGGGCCTACTACACTATATATTAGGTTTTATCATCTTTTCACATGGTAGATCACTGAAAGAAGATATAAAAGAACACGACAGTGACCTATAGCGGCCGTAGTAAGTCGACCAAGACCAAAACGACCGATTAGTTGACTAATTGAGGGGGCAGCCCTATGGGAAAAAGCTTTATGAGAAGGTTAAATAGAGAACATTAAATAAATGGGATTGAAAGTTAACTCTTGGCCTTGGAAACAGTTGATGACAAAAACAGTCTTACTTCTTTGGACTTTATAGTGACTCCATCTGCTGAGGAAGATACAATCAAAAGCCTGGACCTTATGGTGAGATTATTCTGTCAATCACCGTCTCCAAGCACAAGAATTAACTTTCAATCAAAATTTTTAAGCCAACATGGATGACAAGTTCTTAACATGCTCAGAAGAATTTCAACATCTAAGATTTCATGTCAACTGGGCAAACTGTGATACAATCGAAAGGTCCAGAACAACCGCTAAATGGACCTTGTGGTGAGCTTTTTCTGGTTACCAAGACAGGGATCATCAAGATGAATGCGTGATCTGATCAAGTGAAGAGCAGGAGGGATGGTTTAACATTCAAATGATGCTGCCTGAAAGGTGAAAAGTTGCATCCACCAATAACTTATAATGTACAGGCAACACCTACAGTACATAAAATCAGATTCCCTACTGAGCTAGTTCACAAGCATCTAATTAGTGACTGAAACAATAATGGAGATCTTCCATCATTTGAGTGAAGAGAGCTTGCCACAGTGAATCATTAAATGTGCCCTTATACCAGTAAAATCACCATGGCTGCTGCTCAAAGTGTTGTAGCTGTTGTTCTATTATTCACTGTCTGTGGAGCGGCTCCAGGATTCGTCTCTAGATGACATCATCACTACAGTCTGTCCTCTATTTGTACAGATTCACAAAACTATTATATAAACATCCTGTAAATGCTATTTTAAAGGAACAGTGTGTAGCATTTAGGGAGGTCTATTTGCAGAGATGGAATATAATATTAATAATTATTACACAACTTTGTTGAATACTCGATTCTGATTGGTCAATCACGGTGTTCTACGGTCTGTTATTTCTTTATAACAGATCGTTGCTATGTATAACAGACCGTTGCTATGGCCGCAGTTCTGATCTCAGACTCTGGTGGACCTTTTTTTGTGTCATATTATTGATTTCTTAAGTAAGTAGCCCTGTAATAAGCGGGATAATATACAGCGAAAAACCCCTTCAGGGCGATGCAAGTGCCGCATCACCATTTCGGGGTTTATTTCACAATAATGACTGGCTCGCTGTACATTATCCCTTACGTATGTTTTCTTGTGTATAACGGTTTAATTACCGTTTATATCTACATAGGGAGCGGCTCCTCTTCACGGAGCCGGCCGACATGTTTTTACGGTAGCCCAGAACGGACAAACCAAACCCTTACTCTAGATAGGGACATTCACGTTTTTACCTTTTTGCGTCGGCTACCATAGTTCTCCTACACGCTTGGCTCACGGGACAAGTTTCAGTTGGTTTCACCTCCAACCTCACAGCTAGATGCCGCCAAATCCTACACACTGCACCTTTAAGTAATATTTTTCTAGTTTTAATGCCTGCTGAAATACTGTTTCACCCAGTGCAGTCTGTTAATTTAGGTTATTTATAGCTCAGACTGTGTTTCCAATTTCCAACCTTGTCAAATCTACTGACACTGGACTGAAAAGAAAACATCCTGTCTGTTTTTGAAGTAGAAAGAGCTAAATTTCCCATTTTATTTATTGATAAATTCATCTTATTTCAATATCTGACAATATTGTCTATTCTCTATCTTCGTGTTTCATCTCTTCATTGAAGCTACATTATATTTACATTGAGTACAATAGTCAAACTCCCTATTTTTGGCTGCACAATTCCATAAAATACATCATTCATGTCTTGCATATCACGTGTATACACATTTCACAAATATTAGTCTGACTTTCTTGGTATCTTTGGACACTTTGGGATCTCCTATACAATTTATAATCAAGAATAGTGTTTGGCTGCACAGAATGAGTTTATACTGACTGGCCCACTTGCATGTAGATTGCATAATATGTGATAATATTTCATAAAATGGCTGAGTAACCTGGGAAATTCTGATATGAAAGCAAATCAACATACCTCATAGTTCCTGGACATGTTGAGTTAAAATTCCTCCATTGACGGTGTCCATATTTCCATTCAGGTGATGCACTGAAGGGTGATGGCTGCTCTGCTCCCGGTGCTTACAATAAAATTCTATGGGGAAGTAAAATGCATCATCCAGCCAGATGTTGTCCAGCTCTGCATTAATTTAAATCAGACAGCTCTGCACTTCAGAGTTGTGTCCATGAAATTAGGCTTCCATGATGTCAGTGGCCCATCCCATGTCTTCCTGAGTTGTGTAATCCTGTTATAATGAGAAATAAAAAAAATTAAAAAAAACAGCATTATTCAACAAGTAATGTAATCTAAGAGAGAAACAGACAGAGAGAGCTGGCTCTTGCTTAAAATAGCCGCGTTGTCATTCAGTGCATCAACCTTGAAATTCACAGTTTTTCTCAGTCTCTATGCAACAGCAACACTGCATTGGAGATCAGGGCACTCGCAGTCTCCATGGGTACTGATACTGTCCGCTATTTTACGTCAAACACCAGAGCACCAGGCAATGATGTCAACTCCTATATTCTAATTTCTACATCGAAAATGACTATGCACGTATTATAATGCAGATGATGAGAATAAAATAGTGACATTTCAATCAAATAACGGTTGAAAACAATAATTTGCCTCTTGCTTTGAAGAATAGATTCACAGCATCCACTAAAAGTGGAAGTAAAAGCCCCATCATCTCCTCTGTAAAGGTCTCTCTTTACACATTACACATCACATCAATTGAATTCCTCATTCAAAGGCGTCTTGAAGCCGCATGCAGCAGTCTGAATGAGCCGATGCTGGCGAGACAAACGCGGTGGGAAATAAATATCATCCAAGAGGCTGTAAAGGAGGAACATAATGCAGTTGTACGTACCGTACCTGACACCGCTGTAACAACGTTAATCCAGAGGCGGTCGGCGGCGCACAGTGCGGTCGTGTTGCCAGGCGCTGTTCCGCTGGCGCACTTTGGGGTTGTGGCTTTAAAACGGGTTGCCATGAGGCGGGTAGCACGGAAAATAGACGCCGAATTTCAAATCTAGTTAAAACATAAAGCGCCAACACATATAATACGCCTGCCAAGACTCACTGAAGGTAATTATGTACAGTTTAACCAAATTTGAATAGATTCTGATATGGAGTCTGGTCCACACGCTACTATAATTAAAACTAGACTTTTTGCTGCGCCTCAAAAGGGGGTTTCTTCCATAATGGCAACCTCACAAGGCGCACCCCATCTTTCTAATGCAAGTTGAAGTGACATTCTTGACACAAGACCTTGATGTGATGAATGTGCTGGTAAATGACTGTCCTTCCTGCCTCAGTTTTATTAATTAATACCTGAGAACGTCCCTCTATTTCACAAGTAACCTATGGTGACACTAGATTCACTAATTTTGAATAAATAAACTGAATTCTATTGATGTACAAAAAGCACAAGCACTGGAATCAATTCATCATTAAATCTTTATTGTGATATTAGATAATATAACTATCTAGCACACAGTGTTAACCTCATCTTCATGTGATCATAATACCTCAGACTCTCTTCACTACATCACAGGTCATGAGATGCTCTGCAACAACTACAATATATTAGAACTGCAATGATTAGTCAATTAATTGATCAATCATTTGAGTCATTTTTTCAAGCAAACATTTGCTTGTTACATCTTCTCAAGTGTTAGCTTTTGTCTCTATTTTATATCATTGAAAATGAAATATATATATTTTTTATTTTGGATAAAATAAGACTTTTGGAGAAGTTACTTTGGGCTCTGGGAAACTGTGATTTTTCATTATTCTGTGACATTCTATAGTGCAGGGCTGCCCAACTTTGGTCCGCAATGAGGTTCGATTTGGCCCACCAGATGTTTCTAGCGATTTATTTTTTAGAGTGAAGATACTGGAGAAGATACTATCATATGAACACTTGAAAACCTAAAGGTACCAGCCATGTCATGCTAGCTTGTTGTTGAAGGAGTCTAAATAACGCTCCAAAGCTAAATTTTGGCGAGGGAAAACTGGCATGGCCATTTTCAAAGGGGTCCCTTGACCGCTGACCTCTGGATATGTGAATGAAAATGGGTTCTATGGGTACCCACGAGTTTCCCTTTTATAGACATGCCCACTTTATGCTAATTCCATGCAGTTCGGAGCAAAAAAACATGCAGTTTTTGAATGTAGTAATAATGTCTTATTTTTCCCTATTCTAAAAATGGTGTCGTTGAATATTTCTGCATACTGGGGTCCCTAAATATTCTTGGAATTGCATGAATTGGGTATCACTGCCCAATTGTATTCAGCAGGTGGGTTTTAAGGGGTTAATTATGTAAAAGCTAAAAGAATATTCAATTAAGGGAACTTGGGATTGCATCTTATCAATACAATACAACAGGTATAGGCTTTTGGCCCGTGGCCCACCATTGAGTTCCAGTTTTGGCCCCCCAAGGGAAAAAGTTTGGGCACCCCTGCTATAGAGAAAACAACTAATCAATTAACCGAGAAACGAACATGCAAACTAATCGATTATGGAAATTATCGTTAGTTGCACCCCTAATCTATATCTCATTATATAATACTGTGACTTGATGGTTGTGGAAGCATCTTATTGCTTTAGACTGAGAAGTGTCAGAAATGGTCTGAAGAGCAGAGCACAGTTAGAAAGTCCTGTGTAGTCCCAGAATGCTCTCCTTTTTCAGTTTCTCTGACAGATTCAAGTGCAGGTCTCCTCAAAGGCATGGATGACACTGTCGTATGCAGGAGGGGGAGTCTGTGAGGGCAGGAATCCTTTAAGTCCGTTGTTGCCCAACCAGAAGGAATGTCTCTTGTTTGGCATGAGGGATGCTGAATCCGATGAGGTTGAAGCCGCTGTGTCCTCAGGCATCAGAGTGTCCTCTACCATCTCCAGGCCGGCCCTGCTTCTCTTGGATACTGGGCGAAAGGTGGAGGTCTCCTCACCGGGCTTACTCCCCAGAGGGCCCACTGGCTCCAGAGAGGGCTGTCTGTAGACGCTCAGAAAAGTGCTCCTGTAAAGGCCCAGCTGGTTGCTCATGGGTGTTTGTGAAGTGCCGGATCTCTTTTTGGAGCGCCTGGTGATGCTGACGGTGGCCTTGCGCCGGGAGGCCCAGGTCAACAGAACGTAGACCAGAGCACCGAGCAGCAGGCCCACAAGCACAGATAGACAGAAGGCTAAAATCATATCGCCTGGAAAGGAAAATAAATCAATGCAGAGTGTCAGAAAAGAGGAAATACTGCAGGGGATGTTTAGTAGAATGTGAGGCAGGATGCATTGTTCTAAAAATGGGGAAGATTATTTCCCCGGATGGACATTTCAGTTTCAAGTTAGAAATAAAATCTTATTAGCATAGACAAGGAGCAGTTGCATCAGCTGAATAAAGTACATTTCATATGTGCCAGAATTGTTTCAGGAATTTTTTTGCTTTTTATTGATTTGCTATTTCTGGACACAATGTTATATAAAATGTTACATCATACCTGCGTGTGGGTTCACTGTCTAGGTAGTATCATTGTGTTGAAGCACAAACTGAAAAAATAACTCCACTTTTTATCATCTGATTGTCACATTCTTCCTGAAATGATGTTATACAGTACTGGAAATGGTAAAAGCTTCCCGACTTCTCACGCAGAGTTGTTCAGGGCAAGTTTATGTGCACTTTTCCCCAACAAGGCAATTCAAAATGCTTTATATAAGACATAAGCAGACATTAACATAAGGCATAAAAGAAAAACAAGACATATATAAACAGGATTTTCAAATAATTAGATTAAATAGAAGATAAAAAATGTTACTGTGCAGTTACAATGCAAACAAAGATATAATTAATAGCCCCAAATTTAACTTAATAAAAGGCCGTGGCAGTAGATTTTAGGTTTTAAACTGCAATTTAAAAGAACTGAGACTTGTTTTCTGGAAATTTGTTCCAGATATGTGGTGCATATAAACTGTTTCAACTGTGTGTTTCAGTAGTCCATAGAAAGATAGATTTTTATGTGAAAATAAAACTTTTTGTATCAATTGAAGAACTATCACATCTGCATTTTACAATACAAAATGCTACTCCTACCGAGTAGCTTTGGGAAATAATCCTTAGATCATTAAAAGAAACAAATAGACTCACCCTGATTAAATGATTTCAGTATCTGCAACAAGGGATGTGTTTCATTATGTGCCATAATTCCACCATAAACTGGTGTTTTAGATTCCACACCGACTCCGAGCAGACAGACGAACACTGAGCTTTTTCCAAGACAGGCTTTTTGCTTTTTTTCCCTCTCTACAGTGTTTGGTATGGAGGAAACTTTGCTGTCATGCTTCCTTCCCTTTCTGGCTTTAAAATTAGCATGTGCATTGCTTATCTGTGTGGGACACAACACTGGGAAACAGGGCTGTTTCCTTTTGCATCATTTCCTTGGGATCAATACGCTGTTAGCCTTTGGTTTCATTTTTACAGTTAGATACCACAAAATTCCCAGTAAACCTACCGGAAAACACTTTTACAGCTACTTATTGTAATTTGCATAGCATTATGGGTATAGTGCAGATGTTATATGTAATTTACTTACTGTATTTTTGTTCTCCAATTCAGTGGTTGCAATAATTAATTACATTTTAAATATATAACAACAAATCAGAATTTACTTTAAAGGAACAGTGTGTAACATTAAGGGGGATCTTTTGGCAGAAATGGAATATAATATTAATTAGTATGTTTTCTTTAGTGTCTAATCACCTCAAAATAACAACTTTCAGGCCATTTCAGCCATTTTCTGAGAAAATCTGCCATTTGGGTATTACTTTCCATTTCCAACAAATTTTACAGAGGGTGTATGACCAGTAGACCCTCATACCCTCATCACCTTGGGTCTTCAAAAGGACAAACTTTTTTCTCTAGATGCCAAAGGGCATATGATGATGTGGGCTTGTTCTAGGCCCCGACGTCTCTGGGACCATTCTCTGAGAGAATATGACCATTTGAATTTGGTAGCTGGCTTCTCAGGGCCTGAAAGACAGCAGGAGCAATGCAATAAAAAGTCTAACATAGTACATTTCAACAATGGCTTCATTGGCTTAAGTAAAACCATGTTTCCTGTGTTGTCACTTTTGCTTGATAGGACTTTACAACCTTACTTCTGACGTAAAAAAGTCTTGTGTTTCCAAGTGTCTTGACAAGGTTCTGGATAAGCTAAACCATGAAAATCTAATCATCCACTAGAGTCTGCAGGCTATCAAGCTCTCAGCCTCTACGGGGATTTCCTCCAATTGTTGCACTGTTCCCACTTCACTTCTGACCTCAGTGTCTTCAGGCTGACATGAACACAAACCGGCAATCTGCAGCTCAGCAACAATAGACAGGTACAACTTTGCCTTTTCTATTCTACAGATTTAGAGGCTACATTCTTGAAAGACAGCATTACAGTAGGGCCTTTATTAGGTATAAGCACTTTTCTAGGATTTCTACCAATTCCTCAAACAATATTATCAAGGAAAAGGCCATAGAGAATGTTTTATAAAAGGGAAATTCTCAAATATGTCCAGCAGGTGGCGCGGAAGTACTTACAATGATGATTGATTTGGGGAACTGCAGCTTTGAGCACTTCACAGTCACCATGTCAAAATTGCTAGGCTACATTGTTGTTTCATGCCTCTGGTTTCTGGCTTCATGTATCTGCACCAGGTCTGCAGTGAGTTGATGCTTCGGTTGCTCACACTGAATTCGTGCTTTTTTCCCCCAAATATTATAAATTTCTTGTTGCCCATATTGAATTTGTCCAGGTCAGGTTTGCTCTGCTATGTATCTCACCGTCTCTTAATTTGCTGAACACAGAGGATCAGGGCCATGTAATGATCAAGGGTATATGTGAAATTTAAATAAGAACTATACAATAAATATCACAATTTTAAACTACTGACTAAAGGAATAACCTTTTGAAACTAACTTGAGAATAATCTCAAAACTATTTTCTTTGTGTGACTGACTTACTGTTTGCTAATGGCTTACTAGAAAGTAAGAGACCCCTGACCTCTTGCTAAAAACTTACTAAAAATGTATAACTGCAGACTTGCTGGCTATTCAGGAAGTGATAACCATGTGACTCTTTATTAATGACTTAACAAATTCATTGTGATCCAGATGGTCTGCAGTCCCTTTTGCCCCCTATCCCTTTACATTGGAGAGGTCTTCCTGATTAATTTAAAAATACAAAGCAAGTGTCAAACTACAGCAATACTGTAATGATATCATTCACATCACAGTCTATTATGCTACACAGGTCACTATAAACTCACTGTGGAGTGCCATAAACAAACTTTGGGAGAGGGGGGATGGACAGAGGGGGGGATGCCCGGAATTCCTCTCTTCACCCAAAGAATGACCTCTTTTGTCATTAAAAATTAAGAGGGCAGGAACTGAACCACACATTTCCGACCCCCCCTTCTCCTCCTCCTCCTCCAGTTTGTGCAGTTTGCTGCCAGCAGCAGCAGCGTGTCGCTCTTCTTCTTCTTCTTCTTCTTGCGGTTACAAACTTCACGCCACCATGTTTCATTTTCACTGTTACCAATGGCAACAAGGCAACACACACACAGGCACTTCCTCTGTAAAGTTATCATGCTCTGCTGTACAGTCCTGAAAGTGGTAAGATGACATGCACAACTTTGTATTTCATTAGTTATATGTCGGTTGTTAGGGTGCTGTTTACTGAAGCGTTAACTCTTATTTTTGTGACGGTTTCGAGCTAGTTGTAAGTTGGGTTTGTGGTGTTTTTAGCTAGTAACTTCCTCTCGTGTTAAACTGGCGCTAATACACCATTCAAATAGCTATACAGGTGTCCAACTTTGTTTCATAATGTCTAATTAAGTGTGAAATATTTTTTATCATAATATAATATGTGCAACAGCAGGCATACATGTAACGTAATGAAACTGTTTGGTTTGTGCCCAGCTAGCTAACTTCTTTGAGCTAGTTTAATTCATACATTTTCTCACAATCTAGCTAACTTCCTTTTTTTGTTTAGCCACAAAGTGCTAGTGTGGGTTTATAAGTTGGCAGTTTGCCAAGAAGAAACACAGTTCCACTCTTTATTTTAGCACATTTTATATAGTTAACCACACAAGTAGTCACTAACCATTTGCTTGTATATAATATATGTTTGTTGTCCAGTTATTAGCCTGTTAATAATAACTCTGTGGTTAAGTTTAGCTTATCTTTGCTATCTTTCTGTAGCTGTATGTCTATTTTTATTTGTGTCTTCCTGTAAATGTCTTTCTGGCACTTTTTGAGAACTAGTGACACAGCCTTGCATGTGTCAGCATTTTTGCTTCTGAATCTTACTTATCATATAAGCAATTAATTGATTTACTGAAACCTTTTATTTATACAGGAAATGTAATGTAATTGGCCTGTTCTCCAGCACAGGTGTTACAAATAACATTAAAGATGCCTCTGTTTTAAGTCATGGCTGTGTACCAGGACCATGGACCTGAAGCAGTTTAATGGAAGTCAGCCATTATTCATTTATTTCATTAATTGCACCTGTGCTTTTCCTACTGTAACATGTCAAAATGTCTTCTTGGCTCATTGAATGGCCTCTTTTGTCACCATGTACTGTATATTTTGTCCCAGGTGGCATATTGATTATTTCTTAAGATATCTTGTGACAAAACTACAAAAAGACATACTATATTGTTTGGCATCGTAGATAGGGAAATGAACTTTTATTTATACATGGGAAACTCTCTCTACAAGGATATGCAAACCATATTGAGGGTAACAACAAAAATTTAAACCAAGAGGTAAAAACAACAACATCAAAAACAATGAAAACTAGAATAGAAGCATGAAAATAGTAATTAAAACATGCAGATGGTGGTAGTATTTCAATGATTGAGGTAAACTGTGAAGTAACTAATAGCTGAGATCCCTAGTGTGGTCATTCAACATGAACATGTACTTATGAACAAAAAAATAAGTTTAGTTGGTCCCAAAAGGAGGCCTATAAACCTTTTTATAAGTTAATAACTCGTGAGCAAAACAGCATAGTGAACTAACAGCTTGACAGTAGGTGTGGCCTCAATTGAAACTCTCTTAACCCACTTCTCTTTTGCAGGCGATGAATGGAAGAGGTGCATCTATTGGACAGTAAACCTGCTGTCCCTGCATGAAACCTGAGATTCAATTGGACCTGGTCCTGCAGTGAAACTAGAAAGCCAGAGAGAGAGAAGGAGAGCGAGGGAGGGGCAGAGGGGATGTCCCACTCAGGACAGTTGTGAAGGATCTTCTGCCGTCAGCAGCATCAGTGACCCACCTTGTCATACAGCTGAGGCGAGACGCCATGGCCTCTCCAAGGCACTTCGGTCGGTCGTCTGTGGACATCGCTAATGTGATGCAAAAACTGCAGGGTAAGTGTCATTCTTCTGCTCAGCTGGCTTACGGACAAAACACTCTCTCCTCCTGCGCTACTGCACAGTGATATTGTGCTGATTCAATGCCTGGGCTGCGTGCCCATCTGAAGTTGGCCAGCTTCTGCAAGGCAGGATGCTCACACACACACACACACACACACACACACACACACACACACACACACACACACACACACACTCCCTCACACTCATTTACTCACATAGGAACATTTAGGCATACAGTTAGAAAACATATTCAAATTAAACTACTAGGATTATGATACTGGGATATCCTTTCAGTTAAGGGTCTGTCTGTTCCCTGTGTAACTTATTTTTTTGTCTCTGCATTCTGCGTTGCTCAGAGTTATAAAATGCATAAAAATTGCAATGTTAAGTATGTTTTTTATTTAATACTTTAAAAAATGATACTTCACAGTCCTACATTGTGCAACTGGCCTGTTCTCAAGCCTTTGAAAGCAAAATAGAAAACATTTGGGTAATTTGATTTTATGTGCACATAGTGTCTTTTGTCATCAAGTTTATTTTTTCCAATAGCACATAATCTTATTTGGAATAATAAGAAAATTAATTTATATTCTTGTGATATCTCGTGACCAAACTATAAAAAGACATACCACGTTGTTTGGGGGCCTAGATTTAATTGTTAATTGAGAAGTTATTTAGACTAACATGATTTGTTTTATTAAGTGAATATTGTGAAACTCCTGATCTCGACACGTGGATCAGAGCTCTCCTTTGATCTGTTTATCTTTAAATCAGATTTTCTGTAGAGATAGAGATTCTGTAGGAGTAAGCCAAATTTGTTGCATGAGAGGCTTCGTTATCACATCGTGTCAATATTGAAATAGCATCAAGTCATTTTGTCGCCAGTTAAAAGAACGTAATGTTTTTTGGACACAATTCTTTCAATCAATTGGCAAATTTTTGCCTATTTTTGCCTATAATTTGATGTTTTTTATCCAAGTCTTGTGTTAAAAGTTAGCTCCTTAATTGTATTCTTTCTCTTTGAGGGATCATCAGGAACATTTAATCTGATCTGAGTCTTGACACGGGATACTGAGTCACAACAACTGTGGCTTCATGAGTGCACAGACAATGCACTGAACGAGACTAAAACCTGACACCCTTTCTGCCCTTGGTAGGAGAATAGATCGATAGCGGGAGTCTCATTTTGTTGGTGTTCCCCCTTTCCTTACAAGGGCATTAGGCCACTACCATCACTACACGAGTCTGGTTGATTCTGGCATCCGCTTCCGCTCAGTTTAGATGTATTTCTGGGTGTTCAGTATACCAGGAAATTTTCCACGTTATAGCTTGTTACCATAGCGACTGTTATGAAACAGTTGTCTGTGGTTGTGCCAAGTTCCTGCTCTAGAGAGACTTGGTTTCACAGCTAAGTTACATTTACTTGATATCAATAGATACTCTAAACACAATGAGGGCGAAATGTGTCATGACAAAGAGCTCATGCTATTAGGGTGTTATTTATTTGTTTCACACATTTTGAGACCGTTGTACTGACTCCGACATGCCCTGAAATGAAGGACTATGTAAGCTGATGTTTAATTCTCTAGTAGTAGATATTTATAAGTATTATTTATTATAAATATAAGTAGTATTTATAAGTAGATATTTCTCTTGTAGTGTCAGTGCTAACTTAACAAACCAAACCTCTTCTTAGCCGCTGCTGGAAAAATGGATCAGATTTCAATCGATTTTCAAGATAATAATAGAAACACAAAGAGATGCAACTGCTAAATTTATCTTTCTGACCTATCACACAAATCAGACAGTCAGAAATTCACCTGAACAGTGCACAAATGGCATAATCTGCCATGCAAAGTGCCAGCCACTGTTGCCTGTTTCATGAGAGGAAGTGGTCTTTGGTGTCAGTCAGGTCACATCTGGAAGATATTATTGTGCCAGTGGCTGTAGGTGCTCCATAGAGGGCGGACAGCAAGGTAGTCTGGGCTTTTTCACTGGAAATCAAACGCAGCTTCCTGTCATTAAAGGCATCCTGCAGAGAGGGTTACAGCAGGCTCACTTTGACTCGAGCAACGGTCCATCTGGGTGGATGAATTATTGACACCAGCAAATCTGTAGTCTTGTGAATACATCTAGCTAGTGTTGAATGTAGTCGTCTCTGCATTATGTATTAAAAACAGATTTGTGAAGAAACCTAAGAGAAAACACTTGCTTCAACTTGTTGCTGTCATCATGCTATCGTAGCATTCGTCTGTTTGATTTCAGCGCCATAACACCATAGTGTAGCAACACGTTGTGCCCTTAAATGCCCTCAGGGTAAAATTGATGTCTGTTAGTTGCCCGGTGGAGTGTGCATTACAAGCGCGTTGCTCTCATTACGTCTGGGTTTCTTGTGGGTTTCACTCCTGTTGAGACTGTGCATGTGTCAAACAGGATATGAAGAAACCAGCTGGTGAAGGGTTTGCGGTGACGTCTCGTAGCGTGGTTAATCCCCTCCCTGATCACATACTGACAGATTAAAGCCTGTTAATGTAGATAATGTTTTTCATGTTTTTTTTTTTGATTTTTCTCTTATTTCCAGTAATTAAATATGAAATGTTACATAGCTTTAGCCTCTTTGCTTCCTGAGAGTGACACAACATGAAACATTAGGGCTGCAATAAGCAATTATCTTCTCTTTAAAGGTCCAGTGAGTAGGATTTGGTGGCATCTAGTGGTTTGGTTGCAGATTGCAACCAACTTAGTACCCCTCCTCGTTTAGTCGACATAATGTCAAAAAATTGTGATAAAATGCCAATCACAATTCTTCTTGACCCAAGGTGACATCTTCAAATGTTTTGTTTTGCCTGACCAACAGTCCAAAAGAATGAGACACAGGGAATCCTCACATTGGTGAACCTGAAACCTAGTGAATGTTTCGGTTGAAAAATGACTAAAACGATCATCAAAAAAGCTGCCCGTTAATTTTCTGTCGATCATCCAAAACGCCTCCCTACTCTGCACATGCAGCCAGCAACACAAGATTGCAGCTTTGTTGTAAAAGGTCACAAGCTAAAACATTGCGGTAGAGCACACCCATTGTTAGAAATCTGTGTTCACCAAGGGGGTGGAGCAGTTTACCTCACGGTTGGAGTAAACGAAAGACAAGCATGCATGTTGTCAGCTGTAAGAGATGCTTCTACTCTACAGTGTCAGTAGCAGCTGCCAGGGACAGACACAGCCATCACACTGATATGATCTCATGAGCAGGGAGCCCAATTCCCACTCGACACTAAGCCAAGCTGCCTCTCGCTGTTTTGAATACTAATTATTGCAGAAGTTAGTGGTTTAAAACAAACCATTTCTGAATATTAAATTACAGTGTTGTCATGTTGTTTTGAAGACCAGGAAACTATTCATACTGTAAGTAAATCTTCAGTGTCAGGATCATTTCTTGTCCTGCCTGATTGTTGTTGGCCTGTCGGAGCTAAAGTAAGGCTGCTCGACTAAATGGAACAACAACAGCGTGAGTGGGCTTTTACAGTGCTCCCAGGTGACCAACACAGGCCAATGAAGCCAAGCACCTACAGTACAGTATTGCCAAAGTTATCATCGGTCCTAAGATCACCTTAAGTACTCCATTACTCATGTGGATTGCAGATGCTTTAGTGGTTTGATGCTCTGCTGGTGTTTGTTGCTGGGGCTATCCACTTTTAATTGCCACTTAGCCACTAGTACTACATCAGGCTTAATTAAATCAGTTGACTAAGACATAATGAGCCAATGATGGGGAGCTGCTTTACATAAGGATTTCATGCTTGTCAGAAATCCAGACCTGACCGACATACGTCCATCTTATTACACAAATTGACTGAGTTCTCTGAGACTCTGGACAGCTCCTTAATAGATAGTTAGATCTGAGACTGAGCAGCTGGGATATCAGGAAAACTTAGAGTTGTCATTTACAAGTTAGCTTTTTTTTTTATTTTATGTGTACGCTCTTTACGTTTCTTTTTATATCCTAAAATGTGTTTTTAGGACTGGGTATTGAACCTTAATACTTTTGTGTCTGTAGCACGGAGTATCAAAAACTGTTCAAAAGTTGGCCTTTAATGCTTTGTCAGATTTGTAATCTTGTTTACTTATTTTTGAATCAGATAGATCCCAGTTTGACCAGAATTTCTCCAGGTTCAATTACTTGTTTCTGAAGCTTTCAACCACTTCTTGTGGCCTTCCTCCTCGGCAGATGGATTTGCTCAGCTTCGGAAGACAGAGAGTCGGACCTTGTGTTGGGAATTTGTCAAAACAGGTTTTTCCAAGGTCAAGAATGAACCTAAAGCTTTTGACTATTTTATTTAGTACAGCTACTTGTGTTTAGACCATTTAGAACATTCAACATTTGAGAACTTTGGCTTATTTTGTTGTGAAAAAATAGTGTTGTAAAAAAAACAGCTAGGGCTGCAGAATTAATCGAAATTTGATCAGAATCGCAATATTTACTAGTATTTATCTACTGCAATTTTCAAATCGTAGGGGGAGAAATATGTGATGTGCTGCAGAGATGTCTTGGTCTACAAATCATATTCTACAAACATAATAAAGCATCTTTGTTTGGTACAGATCCTCGCAAAAATCACACCATAATAATTTGAATGTTTTTCAGTGAAAATGAGAATAATTATGTAAAAATTATCATTCCCCCTAATATCACAAATCATTATATCAGTCAAAATAATCGCAATTAGATATTTTTTCAAAATTGTTCAGCCCTAAAAAAAGGTTTATACATCTCAAAGTAAGGTATAAAAAAGCCATATTGTTTCATTATTAGGACCAAAATGTAGGTGTTGGCACTTGTAATGAAAAATTTCAAAAAATATCTACTGTAGCCCTAGGAAGTGATGTGTTTTTGTTTCCATCAGAGGCAACCTCTGATGGAAACAAAAACACAGCACTTCCTTTGCAGCCGAGGATTTTTCCTGGGTTGGACCTATCTGGCTTTGGGCGTTTAGAACAGCAAAAGTAAAAGCGTTAGTTAAAAGGTTATCAGTTGACTCATTATTCTGAACAGAGATGCAAAACAAACCTTTTTACAATAACCTTTTACCATCCACTGCTCTGCTTGTGGGACATCAGCACTATATTTAGGACTGTTACTATGAAAGTACAATGAAAAGTTACATTTAGATGAACATGTAAAATATTTATCAATAGAGGAGACTCTTGTTATTTTTGGTCATTTTAGGGCTGCAACTAACGATTATTTTCATTGTCAATTAATCTGTTGATTATTTTCTCAATTAATCAATTTGTTTTTTGGTCTATAAAATGTCAGAAAATGGTGAAAAATGTCGATCAGTGTTTCCCAAAGCCCAAGATGAGGTCCTAAAATGTTTTGTTTTGTCCACAACTCAAAGATATTCAGTTTACTTTCATAGAGGAGTAAAGAAACCAGAAAATATTCACATTTAAGAAGCTGGAATCAGAGAATTTGGGCTTTTTTTTCTCCTAAAAAACTACTCGATTACTCGATAAAATTACGATTAATCAATTATTTAAATAGTTGGCGATTAAATTAATAGTTGACAGCTAATGGATAAATCGATTAGTTGGTGCAGCTCATTTTGGTCATTTGGTCATTTTTTGGTAATTTCACAATTAACTGCGAAGTATACGACTGAAACCCTAAAAATATGTTGTCTCAAGGTGGTTGGATGTTGAAGGGTTAAAAAAATGCTCTAAAATACGTAAATTGTTTGATTACATTTAATGACAGGATTAATATTTTTATTTTAACTTTTTTTAGTTTGGGATTAGCTACTCACATATGACTGTGCATTAATTGTAGAATCTCTACAAGCTCATTGTTCTCCGTGTACGCAGCTGTCAACATCATTTAAATAATGCTACTTTTACTTTTTTAACCTTTTGCTGTTTTAATGTAAAAGGGACATAAAAAAAAAATCCATTTTCACCCAAATAGCTTTTCTGGGCCAGTTCCACCAGCAGTCTATAGAGCAGTAATAATAGAATCACAAGCTCAGGTCTATTTTTAGTATATCAGAGAAGCTTTTAGTGTGCTGGTGGTCTTGACAGAATAAAGGGATTTTTCTTCTATTAAGTACTACACTTATTCACTATTGTGTGTTACATTCAGAGAAGTGGAGTAGTAGTCCAATAGAAAAACCGACTGGTCAAAGCTGAAGTGGTTCAGCTGGGTCTTACTGGACAAAAATTAATATGCTTTAGAGCTTTTACATGATACTGTGTGTGCAGTGGGAATCCCAGGGTGGGTGTGTCTGCTTTGTCGTCACAATAGCATTGACCCTGAGAGAGAGCAGGTGGTGGATGTCATTCATCAGCCTCAGCATTAATTATTTAGATTTGTTACACCATGGTGAGCTTTACGCAGCAGTCTTTTAATTTAGTTCTATTTAATCAATAGGCCTACAGGGACTTCATCTGATTTTACAGCCAAAAAAACAAAATTTGAAAGGTAAATTTGACATTTATTTCATAATTTCCTCGGACATCGTAATGCTTTTTAACTGTGTCACTCTCATAGAAGATTAGGCAAATCTTATAAGCAAACACAGGCCCATACACACGCATACAGGCACGCATAAATCAGGATAATGCAGCCGAGGCTGTGACATCACCGCCTCCCGCGTGATGATTGGTGGAGCCGTGCTTCTAGCTGATCTCTCTCCAGCCTCGGATGGTACAGCGAGGCAGTGCAGCGGGGGCTGTGCACATCCTCGCAGGCATGGCTCCTCTGGATGGGAAAAACACAGGAAGATGGAGCGATGGGATTGTAAATGACCCGATCCGCTAGAGTTTTCTCCTCAGCCATCTGTGTGCGTGTGTGTCTGGTGTGTGCGTGTGTGTGTGTGTGAGAGTGTCAGGGAGGAGGGGACGTTTTCATCACAGCCTCCAGCAGCTCTTTAGCTTTCACCGGGGAAACCAGGCAGCCAGATCTGTTTTGCTTCCTGCTGGAAAGACAAGGGAAAGGACAGCTGTGCCAGTTTTTTTTTTCCACTGTGGATGTTATTCTCACACATACATATATGCACTCTGGAACTCATGAGAGGCAAAAGGAGGGAGCCGGAGAGTGGGGTGTAGAATGGCTCACTATAAGGACGTATCTGTCAGAAAGACTTCTTTAAATCTGGTGACTGGATTTTTTCAGTATCTACGTGGTAAGTAGGGCAGCAGCATCTCTCATCTGTGTGCACATACGTAGCTAATCTGGGATATAACTGGAAAAACAACAGATGCTAGTGGTTTGTAGGTGCTACATGAACTAGTTACAGTGTCATGCTGCACAAACACAGCTGTGCGTGTGTGTATCTGTATGTGTGTGCTATGCTTCAGTGGGCATCCCCTGTGCATCAGTGATGAGGCATTTGCCTGTGGGTTAACTCAATGTCTTTGCTCCCTGTATAGTGTTCGCATTGCTTCCTTAAACACGTGACCGCTGTCTATATCTCTAAGGGTGGATGTTTAAAAATGGCCACTCTGAGCAGTGTGCAGCACCAGCCTACCGGCATGCGTGACAGGGTGTTAGAAATCAGTCCTCGACGCAGCAGCAGCACCACTATGGCAAAGAAATCAGTTTTTTTTGTTATAAGTGCTGCATAATGCATGAAGCATTGTGACTGAATACATTAATAGACCACAAAGGAGGCCGGGGGAGACCAAAACAATCACGCATGTTAATACTGAACACAGAAGGGGCTCATGAGATGTGTTGGCAGAAATTTCCACCCCACTCACTCTCTGATCTCCTTGTATGACCTCTTTTTTAGAGCACTTCTCAAGAGCATCGATTATACTAGCTTGTGTTATTCACGTTGCACACATTTAGTCATAGCAGAAGTCGTACTTCGTAACATGTTTGGTGCAGGGTTGATGTAATGCTATGAGTCGGCATCCCAGAAGCAGTGTAAAATGATGTTTGAGGTGTGATAAAGTAAGATTTTTGGCTGGGGGAGTCCTGCAAAGGCTATAACTGACAAAACTTCTAGTCAGGGATTAATATTTTATGCATTTTACGATTCTGCGGTAGCTATAAACCCAACCATATCCATGTCTATGTAGAATAAATTACCAGACACTTCTTAGCAAGAGCAAATCTGTCATCTCTGATCATCAAGTCCTAATGTATGTATCGTCCCCATTTGGTTGTGTGTCCTCTACGAATATCACCAGCTCCTCTCGACTCAAGTACAGTATGGGGCTTTAGCCTCAACAACATGTAGCTACTGTGTATTGACATGCCCTCTTTTTGTCTTTTAATTTCCAGATGAGCAAGAGGCGGTGCAGAAGAGAACCTTCACAAAATGGATCAACTCTCATTTAGCAAAAGTAAGTGTGAATTTCCATCCATGCTCTGCTCTCGGCTGCTTTAACAAGCTTGTCAGGCTCATGCAAAACAAATTGTCAAAGCAGTTTACATCAAGTTGGAAGCTGTGCTATGTTGACCTTTTCTCATCAGAGAGGCTCATGATGTTTCACTGCTCGTCATGATCATGTAGCTTCTGTTTGGTCTGTGGTATTTCAGGCTACTGACCCGTCACGCCTGTGTAGCTGACTGACTGCAAGATGAGCTTTGCCATGCAACGATAATGGCCCCTAATAACACTGCACAAGCTAATTGAGTTTATCCAGTTAACTGTAAATAATGACATCATTTACCTTGTTTCTTAAGCATTTAAGATCAAATCACGTGTTTATAATTGCTGGATCTAATGATGGGGAGGGAACGCGCCCTCTGTACAGTATACTGATGAATCTTCTGTTCTGTTTTCCTGAGAGGAGAACCATTGAAACGGTCACGCTGCTTGTTGCTTTGCTGGAGAGATGACACAGACATAACGGAGCTCAGAGGCATCTTCACAGTGCGGTTCTGCTTTAAAGAAGCTCACCAGGGTGTTTATACTTGGATGAGCTTCTGTGCCACTAGTGGAGTGTGTTTATGTGGACATATGGGAGGTGTAATGGAATTATTCAGAATCTGGTGTGTGGGTTTGTTGTGCATTAGGTGTTTGTGTCTGTCCGCTGTGTGTGAGGTGTGTAGGTATGTGCGTGGGTGTTTTGTTATTCATGTGAGTGTGTGTATTTGTGGACAGGATTGGCAGGGATAGTGGTGCGGTGTGCAGATGGAGAGCAAGAGGGAGAGGACAGTTCCCTGTAGGCAGTCGTCTGCTTCTAAGGTTCATGCATATAAATGACAACAATAACACATCATAAGTAGGGGTGTAAATCACAATTTTCATTACGATATGATATTATATTGATTCTTTGGACAATGATAGGATATTTGCTGATATCACATTTGATTCAATTCAGGGGCCTGCGTTCGATATGAGATGTTATTATATGGCTATTTAACACAATCAGTTACATTTATATCAACTCACAAAAAGCAACTAAAATATGATTTGACAATTTCATTACTGAGCTCTGTAGGAAGGAGGTGCGCTTGGACGGAAATGGTGACACAGACGTCTGCCATGGGAATTTCAAAATAAAGGTGTATCTTAAAGATGATGATATGTATCGATGTTTTCACTTTGCATCGATGATATTGGATCGTTGATCACCGAATTGATTAGGGCTGACCCGAATGCTTCGAAGAATCTAATGCTTTTTACATATATATATATATATGAAATAAGGACTAATCCCACAACATTATTAATTATTCATATTCAACATGAATGATTATTAGTTATTCTCAGACAGATATCGCTGTTTGTTGTGTGTAGAGGTGTGTGTGTGTACAGTAGTGCGGCAGCGGCACTGTCCCGGACTGAAACGGGGGAAATGGAGACAGACAGATGAACCTGTCAGCCTGCTGCACTGCGCGGCGCTGCACCTCGAAGCTTCGAATACCTTCGAATATTTCTCACCGAAGCTTTGAAGCCCAAAAAAAATGGTATTCGAGACAGCCCTAGAATCGATATATTAATCCATATCAATGTATCGTTACACCCCTAATTTTAAACTCAAATGCTGTGTTATGACGCCAAAATAACAAACTGTATTAGATTTATGCACACTGAAGAACTGTTCATAATTCAGAATAAGCACTGAGTGATGTTTTTACTGATGACACAGCAAAATATTCAACTAGTCAGACGCCGCTACAGGGTTTAGCTGTGCAACCTGGCTAAGAGATTTAGTGTAGAGGGGTCTTTTGTTGAGCCTGATCTGCCCACATTAGTTCAAAGCGTGGCCTCTCAAACTTTAGAAGAATCTCAGTTATGTGGTGGGCCAACGCAGAGACGCTCTGTTGGTCTATTCTTCATTGTCCATGCACTGCACTCAAGCTCACTCACTGTGCATACCAATAGGACTAATGTAGCAGAAGCTACATCATGAAAGAGCTCTCAGACAGTCATATTTACACTGCGGACAGCTGCTGGCTTATTTAACAGGGAAGTTTACAGTAGACGTGACTTTTCTTGTCAGTGCACAAAAGGTTTCTTGCAATAGTTTTGTGTGTGTGAATAAATGATGAATATTGGTCTGAATGCAATCTCCTGTTTCTGGGTGAAAGTGTGTTTTATCTAAGTTTGAACTTCCTCTAGTTGTCACACTTTCCCTTCAGCCTTTGTTTCCATTTCCTCTGATAATGTATTACTCAGCATTTCCAGTGATTTTCACAGTTTTTCCACTGTCAGGAGGTCTCATGTGACTTTGTTGTCCAGTTAATTAATTTTCCATTGTGGGAATGATTTCCAAATGACAGAAGTTTTTTTTGCGTGATCGTGCAATTAATCTGACAAGTAGGAATAGAATAGTCGTGTATTCTTATAGTCAGATAGTAGATTTAATTGACTCTCTTAAAACGTAATTGTAGCTGAGTGCAGTCTGGAGCTGCAACAATTAATCGATTAATCGATTAGTTGTCAAATATTCAATTTATCGCCAACTATTTTGATAATTGTTTAATTGGTTTGAGTAATTTTTCAAGAAAAAAATAAGTAAAAATTCTCTGAATTGAGGACGTCATCTTGGGCTTTGGGAAACACTGATCGACATTTTCACCATTTTCTGACATTTTATAGACCAGACAACTAATCGTTTAATCGAGAAAATAATCAACAGATAAATCGACAATGAAAATAATCGTTAGTTGCAGCCTTAGTGCAGTCATACAATACTATCTGACTTTTAGCTGCAGTGTTAATTGAACAGTGCATGTTTTTGAACCAGTATTGTTCAGATAAATCTCAAGCAAATGATCTTGAAGAACCAAAGAAATCCTAGTCCTAGTCCCTAGTCAACTAACACTCATACGATTTTGTTGACTGATCGATTAGTTGATTTAATCGACAGATCTGTAAAACTGAGTTTCTCCAGAAGGAATCACACAAAAGCACCACTTTAAATCTTGTGTTTACCAGAGATGTGCTCATAAGTTTCTTGGAAATAAGTCATTCAGCATGAAAAAAGCATAGCAGACGACTAATCGACTAAAGAAATCTTAGCCGACCAAGTCCAAAACGGCCGATGAGACGTCGACTTATCGAGTAAGAAGGGGCAGCCCTAATTTGAATAGAGAATGCGACACTAAACATGACACATCTTTGACAGTACTTTTGTGACGGCGAAGAAGAGAAGTGTACATGTACAGAATAACAGGACAGACGCTCGCCTCTTCACACTGCTTTGCCCCAAATAGGCAGCCAACTGCATCCCGTCATGGAATATGTTGTGTTGTGAAATGGCCTGTATATGATGCCAAATAAACAATTCCCATGGTGAGCTTTCCTTCTAATTAAAAGCTTCACTCTGCTGTGTAAATACACATCTGTTTCATTTACTTATACAGTAATACTTGTGTAACACAGTAGGTTGTAACGCTGTCACACATCTTGTGCAGCTCTGTAAATGTGTGGATATGATATCAGGAGACGGTCCAATGAGGGTTAACGGAGCACCATCGCCTCAGGACTGGGCACAGAGCCACTGCTGAGGAAAAGACACCATCTTTTCAGCTGCAGGGAGGCTCTGTGGTAGTTGCTAACAAGCCTGTTTCTCAGAAACAGCATTTGGTTTCTCCTCATCCCTGCTAATGGATTAGAATACTAATATCCTTTCACACTATAGAAAGCACCATTACTGGTTCTATAAACTAAATGCATTGGGTTTTCTAGACTGATTCATTTCTAATTACAGCGATTTGTTGTAATGATTAGTTTCTGTGCTGTTAAAGCTGTTTTCTCTCTTCCAGTACAAACCACCACTAGAGGTTAACGACCTTTTTGAGGACATCAAAGATGGGGTGAAGCTTTTGGCTCTTTTGGAGGTTCTGTCTGGCCAAAGACTAGTAAGTAGTACTTATGACATGCTTTTGCACAGGATTTAAACATGATTTGCATAGACATGTTGGGCCTGACTCATGGCAGAGTACCCCTAAGATGCTTAAATTATTTTTAACGCAAGGTGATTTACACTCGTGTGGATTTACTAAAGGGGACGAGCCACCCTGCATGATATCCACTTGAAATAATGAATATGTAAATCAAGGCACGCATTTTAACCTTCACATTCACAGGTCAACTTGTACATGTATGTGTGATTCCCTACATTATATAACGCCTCGTAGTCCCATTGATTTAATGGTTTAAAAAAATAAATTAACATACAAATTGACTACATCACTTTGATTAATTGTTGAGTCACAAGGATTTAGGTTTAGGTTATAAATTGCAGGGCCATAATTTAGATATGAGCCTCCCGACTGTGAGAAGCTGTTGGCTCACCGATGTCTGTTTCTCCAACTATCACCCTGACACACACACTCACACATTTGGGCCTGCCAAAATGTCCTCACAATGCACAAATGTCCTCATAATGATGGTTTGAAACTGAAATTGGTCCTCACAAAGACAGCAATACAAGCTCACACACACATACTGTATATACACACTGGCCCAGACTCTTGATAGGGATTTAGTAATCAGACCTGTCTTAAAACAAACTGCCATGTCATCTGTAAAGCTGTTACTTGGCAAATGAGTCAGTTGCATGTCATGATGAACACTGCCTGATGCTTTCAATTACTGCTTTCAGGAGTGGACCCCTGCTGGTTTTTATCAGCCAAATAAAATCACATAGACCGATCTTATTGAAGCTGTTTCTCACTCATGTTTTAGAGCACAGGATTATACTTATTCTCTTAAAGCAGCTTTGGCACTCACCAGTTAATTTATGTTAGAAAAACCCCCGCTAATACTCCCAGGCCACTTTCACTGTTACTGTGCAAGTGGTTATGTAGTAAAGTAGACAAAATTACCACCTGCAGTTCATTTCTTACCTTATTTCAAAGCAGCAAATGGTTGAATGAAGATATCCTCTCGACTAGCTTGATTTTCACCCTCTGTCCTCTCTGTTTTAAGCCCCGTGAGCAAGGCCGCCAGCTGAAGAGGATCCACTGGGTTTCCAACATCGGCACAGCGCTCAAATTCCTCGAAGGCAGGAAGGTAAGCATTCAGTCACATCAGCGGTTTTTAAGTATTTTTTTTCCACGACTAAATATGATACTAGAGAAAAACAGTGGTATGTTTTAAAGAAGTCCAGGGTATGATTAAGAACTCATGAGAAAAAAGCTGTTGATTAGATATTTGTTAGTGCACATAAGGTCTGTACAACATGCACTATGTTCAGAGAAGCAGCAGATAGAAATAGGACTTCTTGATTACATAATCCATCTCTAAATCCCTTGGCTCTATGAAGCCTGTGTCCCACTTTCATCTGGGTTCCCTGAGGACGGAGACTTACATTGTTGTGATCTCTCTCCCATCATGTGTGCCTTCAGTCTGTGTATCGAGGATCTCCGGTCAGTCGCCATTAAAACGCCCTGTGTGATCACATACTGTATGCATTCTTTTCTTTTGATGCACGATGTGTACTAAGCAACGCTTGGATTCAGCCATTTCTGTTTCAATAAATGTAGTCATTACGCTTTTCTACTGACATGCATTTTGATGCATTTTGACTAGAACACTGGTTACTGATATGTCTATTTATAATTATCTGCTGCTCAAATGTAGAGATGTAAACATGGCAGAATGTGGCACTTCTCCAATGCAAGGTTTGCAGTGCTGTGGTACCTCTGCTTTTCCTTTATTGGCTAGTTGAACACAGTTGTCTTCTCTTTTATGTTTTTCCTCTGGTTCACTTTTCACCGTGGCTGTTTCTGCCTTCCTGGTTTGGCTATATTGCAGTGCTTACCTGCATCAAAGACCTGGCTTTGATGACTTGAGCAAAAACAAAAGCTTGCAATATTCTTTTGGACAGTATGAAACTTCTGGGGGCTTATGTGGGTGAAAATGCAAAAAAACAAACAAACCTCACTTCCAGAGTTATTTTCCAGAATAACCCTCTGCTTGGTTTTTGTTTCAGATCAAACTTGTTAACATTCATGCCACTGACATCGCAGATGGACGACCATCAATTGTTCTTGGGTTGATATGGACCATTATCCTGTACTTCCAGGTAAAACTTCATCTGAGAGTTTAATAACTGTGCTCACTCCAAGGTCAGTTGATGCCCTACGAATAAACACTGCACTTCACAAACTCCTGGACCAAATCTTTTTTTTCCAACAATATCTTTATTGATTTTAACAATAACTTAACACAAACATAAATCAACCCTGTCTCCTACAGAATTATGTTCCCATAAAACTAAACTGCATAAACTTTTCGAGGATATGTTTACCCAGATGACGGTCACACGTTTTGTTTTTTTTAAAAGATTATTTTTTGGGGTTTTGCCTTTATTGGATAGAGATAGTGATAGTGTTGAAAGCGGAAGAGAGAGGGGTGTCCCTCGAAACATAATTCACAATGCAGTTTTGTTATATGGGGAGGTCATTTTTTAGAAGACACACACCAGTTTATGTATATATCCATACACAAACGCACAAAAATGCAGCACACCTGAACAAAATCTCAAGTATAGCAACCGAAGATTGTGATAAATATTTGTGTGTGTGTGTGTGTGTGTGTATAGGGTGATACACTTCATTACATCTTATATTAATGTTTATTTAAAATATAAAACAGATCTGGATGTTGTTGAGGGCTACTTACAGTCCATCCCCAGGTGCTTTCATCATATAGGCTAAGTCTGTCTTCTCTAAATAACATATGAAGGGACCCCAGATGTTATTAAAGAGTCATTGATTACCCCTGATAGCACATTTTTTTCTAAGGGCAGAGTCGTAGATAATTCAGAAATCCATTTACTCGTACTTGGCCTGCAGACCTTTTTCCATGATTGCGCACTAACTCTTTGTGCCAATAACGGACCTCCTTCAAATATGAAAAGCTTTGGGTCTAGAGGTATTTGTATGCATGCTCTCACGGCTTCCCAGAACTTCTTTTATTTCCGTACACTGCCAAAGACAGTGGAAAAGTGTAGCTTTTTCCTTTTCACACATGATACATATATCTGGTGTAGCAATATTGTATTTATTTTCTAGGGGACCAAATGTTGATGTTGATCTTTGTCTTTAATAAGTAATGTATGCATAAAGAGGAAGTTACTGGATAGATTATATCACAAAATGTTGATTCAGATGGACGCCAAGAAATACTTCCATTTTCTTTTCATGTTGCCATGGTCACAATGCAACGTCTTCTTTTCCCATCGTTCTCGTTCTTCATTCAGATTGAGGAGTTAACCAGCAACCTGCAAGCCCTCCAGGCCTTGTCCAACAGCAACTCCTCTGTCGAGAGCCTAACCAGCTCTGAAGCAGGAAGCCCTCCCATGAAGCGAAAGGTGGTTAACAAGTTTCAGGGCAACGCCAAGAAGGCCCTGCTCAGATGGGTGCAGGGCACAGCAGCCAAGTATGTCACTTTCAAATCACCTTTTTGGCCAGATGTTACAATATGTTAATAGATGTGGGTGGAGATACATTTTGATACAGTATAGATAAGGTGTCTGTGTTCTTTCATAGGAATTTGCATAAAACAAAAATGCTCACGTATGTGTTTTTCAGGTATCATGGAATTGAGGTGAAGGACTTTGGTCTCAGCTGGCGCGATGGAGTTGCGTTCCAGTCGCTGGTGCACGCCATCAGGCCAGACCTGGTGGACATGGAGCTGGTGAGGAGGAGGAGCAACAGGGACAATTTGGAGGAAGCCTTTGCACTTGCAGAAAACGAGCTGGGTATTCCCCGCCTGCTGGATCCAGAAGGTGCCTTCGATCTTTTCTGTTGCATACATTAAATATTCCAGACATGATAGCATTGATTCTAAGTGTTAAATAGTATTTTTGAAGTTTGCCTATGCTCTAGACATAAAGGCAGCAAATATACAGTATTAATTAGATTAATGAAATCGTGTTACTCTGTCAATCCAACATGTGTGCTGAAAGGATCAGCGAAACCCTCCAGAGGATTAAAATGCCCTGTTTACTTGTGGCTCTGAGTTTTAGTCTTTGGAAGTGAAGCAGTCTGCAGTGGCTCTGCAGTCCTGTCTTCACTAGCAGAGTCGTGATGCTTTATTGCACAAAGAGCTGCACCGAAGCGTCTCTGCTTTTTATGGGAGCTTGACCCTGATTTCTAGAAAAACATCAGGTCAAGGATGGAGATGAAAGTAGACGTGTATAATTAGCTGTCAGGCCTGAAGAGATTTATCCTCTTGAGGATGCAAAATGCTTTTTTTTTTTAATGGCATATCGACTTAATACCAAATGTATTGGCTCTGTCATATATGCCCTTTATTATTTAGCTAATTTTTCAGTATGAAGTTTCATCCTGTGCATCATGTAATGTTTGTGTTGCTGTGTAGATGTGGACGTAGACAAACCAGATGACAAATCCATCATGACATATGTGGCTCAGTTCCTCAAGCACTACCCAAACCCGCACCACTCTGAGACTGACGGACAGCAGGATGAGGTAGTTTATTTAAAACGTTTGATATTATACAAGTGCATGTAAGGCAGTGATACATCTGGGAATATCTGGGGACAAACATTGTGTTAATACTAAATTCTCTAGAATAGATATTTAACTCCATGTTTTATTATTTCAATCATTAAAGGGTAACTTTGGTATTCGAAATTTAGATTTTAGATTTTATTTGTTTACACCTATAAAAAAGACACAAGTTGATAGTACATAAACAACAACAAATGTTATGACGAGGTGCAAAAGACCCTTAGAGGGGCTTAATCAGGGCACTCTCCAGTGCATACCTTAATCAATTATAAAAAGATAATAAAATATTAACCTTATTAACCTTATTTTTTAACCTGAACCCTATTTTCCCTTGTTTTTGTGTCTAAGTGACTAATGGGGACAACAATTTTTTAAATGAGTCCAGCATTGACAGAAAACGCTGCAGTCGCCAGCTGCTACAAGGGCTGTAATGTAATTGCTTGGGGCAACCTGGCACCGTCAATTTACCTCCACTAAAGGTACTTGTTTTTGCCACTGACAGGCTCGGATTGTTATTATACGTGTCGTACGTATGTGAAATACAACGTCTTCCTTTACCTTTCCCTTGATCTGGTCTGTTTGTTATTGTGTGTCTCGCTCTGAGACGTCTCGTTCTGAATTCTCGCGTCACATCCACATTTTTGAAATCATCTAAATATTCAGCCATGACATTGAAAATCTTTTAGATTACACTAAGCTACACTTTCTGTACTCCAACACAACAAACTCTGACAGCACCGGTGTTCCATAGCACTCCTCTCTCCATTCTCACTCACGTCTCCACCGTTGTCTTCTGGCAACAAGTCACATGACAAAATAACAAACAGACCGGATCAAGCGAAAGGTAAGAAAAAGGCTTAATTTCTCTGTAGGTTCCTTGCGATAATGTTGTCAGACACTTATTATAACAATCTGAGCCTGTCAGTGGCAAAAACAAGCACTTTTAGTGGTAAACTGATGTTGCCAGGTTGCCCCAAAGGATTACATTACAGCCTGTTTAGCGGCTGGCGGCTGCAGTGTTCTCCCTCAATACTGGACCAATTTCAAAAAGTGTTGTCCCCATTAGTCACTTAGACACAAAAACATGGGAAAATAGGTTGAAAAGGTTGAAAAATAGCAAAGTTACCCTTTAAGTTGTATATATTGTATCCATCAACATTTCCCCACAATTGCCTAGTGCATCATCCTTTAACTTCTTGTTGTAAGCCTGTGCCTGAAATTTTTAATACTTGTCATTTTATCACATGAAGCTCTCATGAATCTAAATAATCATAGCATGAACACAGCAGCAATATAATCATCACTTTTTTGTTTTTTCATCATCACACTCATTTAATTTCTCCATCTACTTATTGTTTTTGTGCACATTAAGCTGCTTCTTGGCTCAATTCCGACTTTTGCACTGTCAGTGCCGGTACTTCAGGTGAGAGTTGAGGTCATTGTGCTGCATGCTCTCTGTGTGGAGTGTATTCTCGCCTCGCTCTCATCCCATTTCCCATCTACTTTGCCTCTTTTTTCCCCTCCTTGCTATTCTAATGTATTGTGTGGTGTGTTTGCATCTCTTTGTGTGCCTTGCTGCTCTTCCTGGATAGTTTGGTCCTCAAGATATAGAGCAAATGCTTGAGGTATGTTTCACTAAATTAACAAAGTTTTTAAGAAGATCCCTACCCCTTTCCTTCTACCATGACTTCTAACTAATCTGTGCTAAAACGTAGAGGTTGGAGACATAGAGAGGTGTTTCTGGAATGTCAGTTTGGTGTGAGTTTCTCAACATATCGGCATGCTCTTTTGATTAAAAAAAAAAAGGATTAAAATCTTTTTGTTCCCTTGACTCTAAGCTGTATTTTCCCCTGATTGTGACAGAGAGAGGAGCGGAAGATGCTGAGAGAGCTGAAGGTGTTTTTAGATCAGCTGGAGAGAGATGTCCTGCGGGCCCAGGGTGCAGAGGGAAACCTCACCGACAAATATCAGGTGAGTCAGGCCTGGAAAGACAAAGTGCATTGTTACATAACACTCTGCTTTGACAAAGACATTTATCAACCCTCACCACTCTAATTTTATCCTTTTTGTTTTGCAGGCATTTAAGAGCTTCCGTGTCCAGTATGAAATGAAGAAAAAGCAGACTGATCCGCTGCTGCAGCCAGTCCACAGAGACGGAAAGCTGTCCGTGGACCAAGCTCTGGTCAAGCAGGCGTGGGACCGTGTGTCTGCCAGGGTAATTGTACTGCATGCTTCTACATTTACAGCATAAATAATTTATAACCAAGCCACAAAGTAAGCAGACTTAATTATGATAGTCAATCATACCCAAATTAAACAGAACCTGAGAATAAATAATAGATTGTCTGTTTGTTATTTGTCATTATGCTTTTATTTGCGTAGTGAAGGTATCATAATGAGAGGGCTCCTCTCTTCACTGGCTGCCAGTGAAAGTTCAGTGGGATGGAAGCGTTTGAATAAGAGTTTGTTCAGAGGGGAGGAGACGGGAACAGAGGAGGTTTTGTTCATCGGGCAGCCCTTCTCTGGACATCCACAGCTCGTCTAGACTGGCAGAACACTCTTTTGTAGCCTGACTGCTTGTGACCATGTGGAAATGTTTTGATCTGCGTAGCCTCCTCTATGGTGGGATCTTGCTTTGGTAAAGTGTTTTTTTTTTAATGCATGTCAATTGCAGCTGCTGGACTGGCACATCCATCTGGACAAGTCCCTGCCTGGTCCTCTGGGAGTGATTGGAGCCTGGCTGCACAGGGCAGAGATGGCTCTGAGAGAGGACATTCCCATCCAACATGCTCACGAGGAGACAGCCAATGTTCTGCACAGAAAACTAGAGCAGCATAAGGTAACACAGCGGACCTTTGAGTTACAATGTGTTTGGATACCTACTGTACCATGCTATTGCCATTGTGGGTTTCCGAATTGTTTTATACAAGTACCGTACACACAGGAAAGTCAACTTGGACGTGATTGTATGTGATTACATTTTGCAGGAGGTATTGAAAAACTTGGAATCACACAGACAAACCTTCCAGCAGATCCACAGGGACAGATCAGTGAATGGGGTACCTGTCCCACCTGAGCAGCTCCAAGACATGGCTGAACGGTAAGACCTTTAGCAGAATAATTATAATTACATATTGTCCTGTAAATTGATTTTATGTGCAGTTTATTCTAAAAATTGTGTTTAATTGAACATCAACATCAACTTGATGTTTACCAGTTCTGTTTTTAATAAAGTACGACTGTCCTCGACCAAAGAAATTCTTAGTCGACTAACACCTCAAGCAACTGATATTGAAGTAGGGCTGTTCTCGACCAGAGCAATCCTAGTCCTAGTCCTAGTCCCTAGTCAACTAACACTCATGCAATTTTGTCGACTAATTGGTTCGTTGATTTAATCGACAGATCTGTAAAACTGAGTTTCACCACAAAGAATCACACAAAAGCACCACTTTAAATCTTGTGTTTACCAGAGATGTGCTCATAAGTGTCTTAGAAATAAGTCATTCAACATGAAAAAAGCATAAAAAACGACTAATCGACTAAAGAAATCTTAGTCGACTAAGACCAAAACGATCGATTAAGGGGGCAGCCCTAAGCAAAATAGTTTCTGTGTTGTTCCTCTATGCCTCCTGTAAAATCAAAGCAACAATGGAAGGATTATTGAACCTCTGTTTTAATTTGCAGGTTCAATTTTGTGTCCACATCATCACACGCTCACTTGATTAAACTGGAATTCTGGGAAATGAAGTATCGACTTATGGCATTTCTAATTTTGGCTGAGTCAAAGCTCAAGTCCTGGATAATTAAATACGGCAGACGGGACTCAGTTGAACTCCTGTTGCAAACATACCTTGTAAGTGGAAATTATTGGTGTTGCAGTATTTGAATGTCACTGCGTCTATCAGAATATTGTATCTGTATTTTCTATTGCAGACTTTTGTCGAAGGCCACAGGTTCTTTGAACAATATGAGATAATCTTCACAGGCCTCAAGCAGGCTGCAGAGGTTTATGTAAAGTCTGACAGTTCAAGTAAGACGCTTTTCTGTTTTATTACCAATTTGCTTGTTATGTATATATAATGTATGTGTATATATAAATATATAAAAATTTGCTTGGGCTCATTGTAAGTAGTCTTATCGATTTCATGTTACAGGGTCTAAGACCTGTAACAAAGGTAAGTCCAAATACAGCCTGACAATCTTTAAAACCTTAACTTTGCCTGTCTCCTGAGCCGTTTCTTTCTGGAAATGTGGGGCTGCACTTTTCTTTTCTAACATACTTTTAATCCCCTGAACAAAACCAAAAATCATAATATTGCATTATGCATGAAAAAGTAACAATAATTGCACTAGTTGGAATGCTATTTTAGCATGATCTTTCTGAGCTTATAGCTTGTAACATCTGATCAGTAGAAATAATCAAATTATGCTTTTATATACCTGTACAGTTGATACCCATATTGTTTTTTACTAAACTGAACTAGTTCCATATTTTACTTTCAGTTGATGAAGCAGAAGGGGTGAGTAAATTCCTCAGTGATGCCACGGCTCAGTGGAGGAACCTGGCTTTGGAGGTGCGGAGTGTTCGCAGCATGCTGGAGGAGGTGATCTCTAACTGGGAGAAGTACAGCAACACAGTGGCGTCTCTGCAGGCCTGGCTGGAGGACGGTGAGCAGATGCTCAATCAGTCAGAGAATGCCAAACGTGTAAGTATAATCACAGATACTAGTATGAACAGTATTATTTGTAATATACAGCTTATATTTGTGCTGCTAAACTGCATGAGGAATGCGTTTTTAAATGGTCACAAAGCATTTGAGTCTTTGTTTTCCTTCTTCCTTTTAGGATTTCTTCAGAAACCTCTCTCACTGGATGCAGCAGCACATGGATATGAACGACGCTGGGAACTTTCTCATTGAGACCTGCGATGACACAGTCTCACGAGATCTGAAGCAGCAGCTCCTCCTTCTGAACGGGAGATGGAGGGAGCTGTTTGTCAAAGTCAAACATGTAAATGCCCTCCGAACAACTGTACCGTGAACTGTCAAATCAGCTAAAGTTTCCAAAAAAATGATCCACTCACTCACTCACTCACACTTCCTCTGTTTCATTGGCAGTATGCAAGAGCAGACGAAGTAGATAAGTTGAGACAAGACTACCATGATGGGATTAATACCTTGAAAATGTTCATGGATGGAACCGATGACAAGATGACTGCTCCCGTCCAAGTATCCTTCCTGAACGTCAGAGCCTTTGTTCAAGATGTTGAGGTAAGCAGCTGATTCACTCATCCTTTTCTCAGGTTAGACTGATTTCCATCTCTCTGCTGTGCAATGAAACATCATTACTCTATATTTCCCAACTTACTGTAGGAAATCAAGCACAAAGTGCCGGCTATGGAAGCCGCCTGTAAGGCAGCGAGCCGTACCGCTCAGCTGTTGACCAAAGACACTCCACAGGAGGAAGTTTCACAGATGACGGCTGTGATGGCCTCCATCAAAGAGCAGCTGAGCAAGGTGTGTGCATTATCCATTATCCATTAGCCCATAGCTACTCTTCGTTCTCTTTTTATGAGTGTGTGTGTATATATGTGTTTGTTCATTATACAGTATGTCATCCACTTGTTTAGCTTCTCTTCTTTCTCTTTTTGTGTGTGTTCATTGTAGTTAAACCTTTTCAAGGCTGATAATGGTGCCCAGTTTGTATCGAGGTTGCCCATAACTTACTTTTTTACTGTTTTAACTTACTGTTTTAAGGATATGTAAAACAGAGTTAATTGCTGGCATGGCATTAAATCTTTATGTATGTACTTTGGATTATTGTTTTTTTTTTTCTTGTATGCACTTTGTGCTTGGTTTTGTGTTTTACTAATGTTATTGTAAAGCACTTTGTAACCTGTGTTTCAAAAGGAACTATATAAATAAAGTTTTACTTACTTACTAAAGCCTCTGAAAAAAGAGATTGCTGTTTGCTGAAATTGATTTAAGATCAAAACAACACATCAGTCACCTGCGATTCACTTTCATCAACATGCTTTCCTCCAATCAGGTGAGGGAGAGAGGTTTGCCTCTGCTGAGGGAGTCCCAGTCTCTATTACAGCCTCTGGAAGAAATGGAGAAGAACATCACAGGCTTCTACCAGGCTCTGGAGAAGGCCAGTCATATCACCAGCACTGCCGACTCCGAGGGACCAGTAGACTTTAAACAGAAATGCCAGGTAACTAATACTGGATTCCCTGTTTGCATGACATAACCAATACCAAGCATTTTTGATTTGTCACCATATTTTGAAATGCTTCAAGATATGAATAAATGACTAACCTTCTGCTTGTCATTGAATACTGCAGGAGCTGGTGACATTCACACACAGCTGTAAGAAGTGTTTGACAGTGATAGAGAGAAACCACCAGGCCATCCAGAAAACAATGAACAACAGTAACACCCTCCAGTACATGGACATGAGCCTTCTGCAGAAAAGAGTAGCAGACCTGCAGTCCTCCTCACAGGTACAGTAAACATCAAACATCACAGCATATTATAATTCATATTCAGCTCTTAGAACTGTTTTAGTATTTAATTAAATGACTTGTCTGTGTGTTAAGGGCATGATTAAGGAATCTACAGAGTGGCGGAAGCATTTGGAGGCAAACAGCAGCCTCATGAAGCGGTTCGATGAGTCACGGATTGAGCTGGAGAAGGTTCTTAAAATGGCACAGAGCTGTCTGACCGAAAGAGGCAACCCAGAGGAGCTGCTCAAGAAACACACGGTAAGAAAACAGGACTTGTGCAAGATTCACAATGCCATACGTAGCTGTACATACAGTGTAAGTTATGTCTATTTAAATGCTAAAAGTCAGTCCTGGCACAGCATGGAACAATGCAACAGAAAAAAACAGGTGTTATATAGTATATAATTGCAACAGAGAATAAGAAGAATGCAGGTAAATGAGACCTGTCCTGTACAAAGTGTGACTCATGATGAGGTCTTTATTTTTTGCAGGAGTTCTTTGGTCAGCTGGACCAGCGGGTCTTGAATGCGTTCCTCAAGGCTTGTGATGAGCTGACAGATATTTTGCCAGAGCAGGAGCAGCAGTCGCTGCAGGAAACAGTCAGGAAGCTGCACAAACACTGGAAGGTTAGTGACTTGAATATTGTCATTTTTTCAAGTGCAAGGATCCATCTTTTTTTTTTAATTTAGTTTTAAATATGTCAAATGAATATAAATATATTAATATTATAAATCTCCCACCAACATGGTTTCATACCAGTTATACAGGGCTGGGTGATAATTCAGTACTATATCTTATATTATGTACTATCAGAGTCAGAATCTGGTTTATTACCAAGTAGGTTTCACGTACAAGAAATTTGCTTTGGTGTATTGGTGCATAACATAAACGTAATAAGATAAACATAGTAAGAGAAAATGAAATTAAAAATAAAAGTAAGTACAAAAATCAAAAAACATAAATATAGAATAGAATAAAAATACAATAAAAATATGAAAAAATAATTCTTTAAAATAAAAATATGTACAATATATCTGAATTAAAATGAAAGCTGTATAGAAGAGAATTACTATGAAAATATTATGAAATAATGAAAAAATACTAGGGGTGTGACGATTCACTCAGCTCACGATACGATACGATACACGATATTGGGTTCACGATCGCGATACGATACGATATCATAACAATAATACACGTGTTTACAGTTAGCTGTTAGCCGCCGAGCTAACGCGCCCTGCTCATGTAAAGATAGCGGCGGAGGATGAGAGACAGCGGACAGAGCAGATTGAAATGTTGCTTTCCTACATGTTTAACTGTTTCATCGTGTTTATGCTTGTTGAACAGGTGTAATAACGTATCTTGGCTTTACACTTGCAAAGTTTTATTTTACTTACTACAGCAACGAGCGTAGCGTCAACTCATCTCTCCACCGCAGCCTCTCTGATCAGCTGTTCACTGGCTGCGCTGTGTGTGGAGCTCCGACAAGGCCTATGAAAGGAGGCTGGGTCGCGGGGCTATGACACATGCGCAGTGTAACTGAAGCTGCGGTCGTGCATTGCGATTGGTTCAATTTCGTCGAGGGCGGACCAGATTTTACTGCGCATGTGTTGTAACCCAAAGATATGACTTGTACTCAGCCTCCTTCCACAGGCCTTGCAGCGCAGCAGGAAGAGGCTGGAGCTTTAGCAACGGAGCCCGTATGTAGGTAGTAACTATTATGCCCTGATATCGCGATTCAGTTTTTCGTCTCGACGATGCATATCGTCACGTTTTTATATCGCGATATTTCGTGGCACGATATTTCGTCACACCCCTAGAAATACGTAACGGGTGAAATGCAAAGGGGAAATCGTGCAGAAATTGATGAATGCATAAATAAATACATGTATTTAAAAATAAATATAAAAATGCAAAAATTAAAAAATAAATGCAAAAAAATTAATTAATTAATTTAAAAATTAAAAATACATAAATAAAAGGGAAAATTAAACAGAAGAGTAAATAAATAGGGGAATTAATACAAAGATAAATAATAGAGAATCAAATTAAAACAGAAACATCAATTTATGTTTTATTTATATACATTTATTCATTATTATCATACATTTAATTAATGAATTAATAAATTAATGGCTACATTTATTATGAATATTATCTTTACTAGTCATTTATTTATTCATTCATTTATTTTTTATTTTGAGAGGTTCCGTCCTCCATACTCTCCAGCATGTCACTGACAGATATTACTGAATGTATTTATGTATTACAAGATAATGCTCCCTGTAATAAAGCAAAATTCGTACAGGAGTGGTTCAAGAATCATTCTTGAAATTAGTTGATGACAATCATCATCAAATCTCCTGACATCGGTCCCGCTGAGTGGATTTACTCACACGTAGGGGACTTTTCCTACACAGAAGTGCTTTAGTCCCTCGCCAGCAGCCTAAGTGTTGAAAGAGCACCACCAGCCCATTGACACTGTGATGTGGCTGAAAATGGTACTGCAGCTCATTTCACTCTGGCTCCTGGCGCAATGTTGATGAGGGTTCTATTCCACCCGCACATTAAAAAACAACAAAACGAGAAAACAATGTGATGGCTCGTGTTTCCAGCAGAGAAAACAATTAAACAGTACTACAGTGTTATCTGTGGCCAGAATAAATGTGATTTAAGCTTGCAGCCCACTTCACCAATCAGCTAACAACTTATAAAAGCTCCTATTTTATGGATATGCCTCAAGAATTCTTAATACATCCATTTTACACAGCGGTAACAGGAGTTACCCATAATTCCAAGGGGCAGCCTCAGCCATATTAAAAGCCAATAATTTGAAAATTAAAGCAATTTAAAATCTGAAAACTGTATCTGGCTAGTGACTAAGAGAGGGAAAGTGTGTCAGACATGGTAATGGCCAGAGAAGAAAAGTGGCCACCCTCAGTGAAGACGAGGTCCAGCTGGAGCCCTATAAATACAGCTCGACTTTCATGTGTTATTTAGTTGATAGCTTGTGAGCTGGGTAGCACCTCATATGACTGCCATGGTACAGTCAACATCCGTGTATAAGCAGTGTATAAGCAGCGTATATACAGTGTATATACAGCTACTACTGTCAAAGCCTGTGTAGTGTAGTTTGTGATGATCGTACCAGTACTGGTGCGATGCAAGGCCATACGAAATGTAGCTAGCCAAGTGCAGTTGAGGTTGTCCAGTGAGCAAAGCAGGATGCTTTCTTTTGTTTGTGTGTGTTTGTGTGTGTGTGTGTGTGTGTGTGTGTGTGTGTGTGTGTGTTTATTTTCATATATAGAGAGGCAAATATTGTACTTTTTACTCCATTATCTGACAGCTTTAGTTACTTTTCAGATTACAATGAAGTAACATTGATCTGCACACCTGTACCGATACGAGAAAGTAGCGGGGGGAGCAGCAGACTGGAGTGCAGCTAGCTGGCAAGCATATAGTCAATCTATGCACTCTGACCCCATGACACATGCTGAGTGACAGCTCCCTTATTTACATACTGAGGCAGGAATGCAGAAAGAAATGTATAAAGAAAAGAATACAGAAATAAGTAGGGGTGTGACGATTCACTCAGCTCACGATACGATACGATACACGATATTGGGTTCACGATCGCGATACGATACGATATCATAACAATAATACACGTGTTTACAGTTAGCTGTTAGCCGCCGAGCTAACGCGCCCTGCTCATGTAAAGATAGCGGCGGAGGATGAGAGACAGCGGACAGAGCAGATTGAAATGTTGCTTTCCTACATGTTTAACTGTTTCATCGTGTTTATGCTTGTTGAACAGGTGTAATAACGTATCTTGGCTTTACACTTGCAAAGTTTTATTTTACTTACTACAGCAACGAGCGTAGCGTCAACTCATCTCTCCACCGCAGCCTCTCTGATCAGCTGTTCACTGGCTGCGCTGTGTGTGGAGCTCCGACAAGGCCTATGAAAGGAAGATGGGTCGCGGGGCTATGACACATGCGCAGTGTAACTGAAGCTGCGGTCGTGCATTGCGATTGGTTCAATTTCGTCGAGGGCGGACCAGATTTTACTGCGCATGTGTTGTAACCCAAAGATATGACTTGTACTCAGCCTCCTTCCACAGGCCTTGCAGCGCAGCAGGAACAGGCTGGAGCTTTAGCAACGGAGCCCGTATGTAGGTAGTAACTATTATGCCCTGATATCGCTATTCAGTTTTTCGTCTCGACGATGCATATCGTCACGTTTTTATATCGCGATATTTCGTGGCACGATATTTCGTCACACCCCTAAAAAATACTATAAAAATATGTACAATATATCTGAAGTATAAATTATAAACATATGTATATTATGTTGTCAACATATTCTGATTGTGATCCAGATTAATGATTTTGAGCATGCTGCAATTAAAAACTAACAAATGTTGTTTGAAGAGTTTGGGCTCCTGCATAGCAGAGGCATATACTTGCTTTGAACATCAGTTTGATTTTTTAAATATTTATACATCATATATATTTATATGATATACAGTATATTGATATCACAAAATTCCCTTGATATCATAAATAACCCAGCCCAGACCGTCTCTTTTTACTAATACAAATAACCAAAATTTGTGTGGCACTTTTCAACGTTAGCCAAAAAGTAGCTTGAAACAAACTGCACAAATTGCTCAGAATCTGGCCTCGTAATTGTTGTATTATTCATTTCACAGGACATTCAGACGGACGCCCCCTTTCACCTCCTGCATCTTAAAGTGGAGGTGGAGAGGAGCAAGCTGATGGTGCTGCTGCAGGAGTGCCAGGCGGAGGTGACCAGGGAGAACCGCCACCTGGCTAGCACGGGCAGCGAGAGGCTCGTCAAAGAACACAGGGTGAGCATAGGCTGGCTGGCCGGCTGCTTGAGATTCATGTATCGATTAACTCAGTCTGAAATAATTCAATGCAAATTCACTGCTGTGTGGCAGCGTGGGAAGATTTTGATAAACTTGATCGAAAAGAACTGAGGCAAACAACACAAATATGGTCCTCAATCAGCAGCGTTTTGTTGTCTTACATTCACGTACATTTACATTTCTTTTACTGTATATAAAGCACTGGCACACCATACTATCCTGTATTCATGGTGTTCACTTTTAACACAAGTAAATATTGTTTTTGTTTTACTTCAGGCCTTCTTTAGGGAAAAGGGCCCCCAGTCCATCTGTGAGAAAAGGCTGCATCTGATGGAGGAACTTTGTCAAAAGCTCCCTGAGGGTGACTCTGTCCACCAGACCCTGGACACAGCGAGGAAGGACTTCTCTGAGGTCCGAGAGGAAATCGAGAACACCCATCAGAAGCTAATGCAGCACCCAGATAAATGGAAGGAGTACAACGCAAGGTGAAATAACTACTTATTTTGGTCAAGGGGTTGCAATGGTTATAACGTACAGTACATACATACAGCATAGGGACTGAGTTATAGTCCAACATAGGATTCAACATTTTGACTGGTTTTGTGCTGTCGCAACAATAGAAGAATGTGTTGTTCATTCACCAGGCAGAGTCCTGCATTCATTACATACTCAAATTAATTAAGTTTAAATTCTTTCATTCACTTGAGATAAGGAGAAAGAGAGTGTTGAGGTTTGCGAAAATAAATAAAATAAATAAGATAAAATAAAACAAACAAACTAATACCAAATGAAATAAAATAATGATGAAAGAAACAAAAAAATTAAGGCGATGTAATGATGCCTTTAGAGTCATAAACACACACATTAATCATAGAAAGATACATTTTACGCACATGTACGCACTGTTCCTAATGCGCTATTGTTTACGTGCAAATCATTCATAAAGTGAATTGTAGAAGGGCCTTTGGAGCTTTCCATTTCATTGTGCATTTTGTTTTTTTATATTTTCATTTTAAAGCTCCCCTTTTTGATCAGTTGTTACAGCCTGAGGCTTTAGTTTAAAGAGGAGTCGGTTAACATTTTGAATTTGATGCCTGACGAAGGTCCGTGACCGAAAACAATTTGCCTCTTTTTTTCTTTCACAAGCAATTATTCGTGAGTTTGACATGAAATTCTCCCGTGTGAAACAGGTACGCTGAACTCTCCTGCTGGCTGATATCTAAAGAAAGTCAACTGAGGCTGCTGAGAAACCGAGCCAATGACCCCAGAAAATATGGCCAGGTGAAGGCTACCATCACGGTGAGTTATTACACACGGTACACTCCACAACCCAGATATCCACTGACACTCCCTTCCTCACCTCCTCTGTGATGTGTCTCTAGTGATGTGCTGCTGGCTTGTCAGTGTCACTGCTGAGAAGATGAGACTGTAAAAACAGTTTGCGTCAGGTGACTCTTATGACCACATGACGAGCTGTATCACACTCTTCTGTTGTGTGCAGGAGCTGAGGAATGATGCAGAGCTACAGGAGGGGAATCTTGGCTGGCTGAAAGCTCGTATAGCCGTACTTATTGAGATCAGTGCTGACAGCGATGCCCAGAGGCAAGGAAGTGCCTTGAGCAAGCTGTCTACTGATTTTAAGGGACTTCTTGCTTCTCTCTTAGAGGTAGGTGCCGCTTTCACATCATATTCCCTTCTGGGAATCTACAGTATACTGCTTAAACATTTTAACCTTATAGAAGGGACATACAGATACAAGAATATTACAATAATCTATCATCAAATGTTACAGATAAGTGCACATTATTAGGGCATTATCATATCACGTTAATTTATAGGTAAGGTATATGTTTGATTATACTACTGTATACACTGAACAAAAATATAAACATAAACCTTTTCGCTCCAATTTTTCATGAGTTGAAATAAAACATTTATTTTATATTATTTAATATTATTTTAACAAATTTGTGACAAAAATTTGGGAGAAATAAGCCTTTTGTGTTTATAGAAAAAAGTCGTTGATCTTTTATTTCAGCTCGTGAAAAATGGGAGTGAAAATAAAGGTGTTGCGTTTATATTTTTGTTCAGTATACATAGTACCCCAGCATCAATTCATCATGTTTGTTCTCATACTGTATTTTTCTCTGTTATATCCTCCAGGCTGAGAAGATGGTGCTGGCTGTGGGGGACTGTGTGCAGTTCAGGGAGGAGGTACAAACTACTCTGGATGACCTCGTCCAGGGACAGAAAGAGGCTCAGGCCGAGGTCACCAAAATACTGGACTGTCCCACTGTCAGAGAAGCTCAGCAGCTACTTCTCGTTCACCAGGTACTGTAGGACTTTTTTATTTTGATTGTTCAGAAGGCAGATTTTACTTGTAGGGTTAACTTTAAATTAATTTCAATAGATTAACACTTTGAATGTGTCTTCGTTCCCACAGCAACTGTTAAAACGGTTAAAGACGAAGCGAAAGGACGTCCAGCAGCTGATCACCAGGGGACAGCAGCTCCAGGCCGAGGAGGGTTTGGGAGAGACGCTGCAGCAGGACCTGCAGAGTTTAGAGAACACGCTCAGCAAAATGGAGCAGACTATGGATTCACAGGAGCAAAGCCTCGAGGTGAGAGATGTCACTAATGCTGTGTTCACACTACGAGCGACACAGCAACAGGCTCCAATGACGCGATGAACCGTCAACCAATCATATGTTTTTGTTTCACCCTGTTGCGTTCTGGGTGATTTTGCTACAGTCTTTCTTTGCAAAATATTAGCATAATATCATGAACAGAAAGGGTCTTTACTTTTTGTTCCAATTACTTACTGTGAAAAATGTACGATGTGATCAATAACTCTCTGTCAGCCTCTGAGCTGAATCCTGACACATCTCATCTTGTGATCAATTTAGTTATTACATGACGGCATGAAGAATTGCCTCATTCACTAAATACGTGGCCTTCGCTGTGTGATATTGTGCCTCTGCCCCTTAATGTTATTTCAGTAAGGTGTAAGAATTTGTTCCGACTTTAGCCGAAACACGGTTTATTTCACTTCTACTATAATATGCTATCTATAGTTTTCTAGAGCTTTGTGATGTTTTGTCTTGTCTGTTGTTGTGCTTGTCATATGTGCTCGTATGTGTCTGTTCTACAATGGTTTTTATGAGGCTTCCTTTCATTTATGATGCATCCTCCTATCTGTGTTTTGGTGCTGTTTTGTCTGCTTTTTGTATGTCTTGTTTGTTTCTTTGTGCAGTATAACATCAACCTGCCCATGGTCTGTAAATGACAATGACCCTTTTGGCTGACTCTGACACAGTTACATCATATTGATGTTAATTAATATGTGTTGTTACTCATAAATAAATCAATTAAGTCAGATTTGCCGAACATTTTGTGACAGAAAAGAGCTCGGCCATGTGAAGGAGGAGAGGGATTCCTGTTAGTGCAGTCAGCTTTTGGGGATGCAGCATTTGAGGGAAATTGTCCTGAATGAAGGGTTGAGAGGTCTGATTGATGTTTTTGCTGGAACGACTTTCCTTCTGAGGCTTGACAGTCTTTTTAGAGGACAGTGATGCAGTGAGTCAGTCATCACACTCTTGATGGTGCTTTTATAGATCGTAGACAGGATGGAGGTGAGAGTCTTGAAATGGAAACTTTGTTTGGCTTGTGCGTGTGTGCGGGAGAATGCACTAGGGATCCAAGTAAAAGATTATGGGCATGGTGCAGAGCAATATATCTGAAGTTTCTGACTCTGCTGCAGCACCACTGGGGCGAGGTGCTAGCAGAATATTAGCTGTGCTATACCTCTGTCAATATGCTGACTCATCTCTAGGGCTGCCCCCTCTTAGTCGATTAATCGACTAATCGGTCGTTTTGGTCTTAGTCGGCTAAGATTTCTTTAGTTGATTAGACCTTTTTTATGCTTTTTTCATGCTGAATGATTTATTTCTAAGAAACTTATGAGCACATCTCTGGTAAACACACAATTTAAAGAGGTGCTTTTGTCTGATTCTTTGTGGAGAAACTCAGTTTTAACAGATTTTTATCGATTAAATCAACTAATCGATTAATCGACAAAATCACAAGTGTTAGTCGACTAAGAATTTTTGAGGTCGAGGACAGACCTACTCATCACCCTTGCTGATGAAGCCTAACTTGGTGGTGTCATCTGTATGCTTAATGATAGGGCTGCAACTAACGATTATTTTCATTGTTGATTAATCTGTCAATTATTTTCTCGATTAATCGATTAGTTGTTTGGTCTATAAAATGTCATAAAATGGTGAAATATGTCGATCAGTGTTTCCCAAAGCCCAAGATGACGTCCTAATGTTGTTATGTCCACAACTCAAAGATATTCAGTTTACTGTCACAGAGGAGTAAAGAAACCAGAAAATATTCACATTTAAAAAGCTGGAATCAGAGAATTTTGACTTCAATTTTCTTAAAAATGTACACAAACCAATTAATTGATTATCAAAATAGTTTTCGATTAATTTAGTAGTTGACAACTAATCAATTAATCGTTGCAACTCTACTTAACGATGTTATGTGTTCTTTTGGTGGTGATCTTGATCTGGGATTACTGCCATTAGAAAGTTATTATTTTCCTGTTGTAACTTTTATACTACATTCAAGTGATAGTGATAGTAGGAAGGTCCAATGTCCAAGTTTGCTGCTAAACAGCATTGCATTTGACAAACATTGCATATAATTAGTGTCTTTTACTCCTTTTGGGTTGTTGTGTTTAATAGATAAAGCGCTATATGGAGTTGATTCGCTTTGATATCAATGATTTTGGGGCATTGTCGTCCCCAGGTCACACTGGCAGCCTGGCAGGAGTTTGACAGCCAGCAGGAAGCAGTGCACGAGTTTGTTAACAAGGCACGCTCAACAATGGAGAGAGACCTGAACTTCAGCAGTCCAGAGAGCCTGGCTGTTGAACTTGACCAGGCCAGAGTAAGTCAAGTTTGAGTTTGTGTGTGCGGACATATTCTCTGGCATTTTTACGACTGGAAGTATAAGTAGCTAAATATTACCAATATTCTTTGTTTTGTAAACAGGTGTTGTTGAAGCAGTGTGAAGCAGAGGCCTCACATATGAACACGTTGATGAAGAGAGCAAAAGAAATCCAGCTTGGTCCAAAGAACAAGACTCTGCTTTTACAACAAGCTCGTTCCCTCAGCGAGCAAGTGGACAAAGTCGAGACTGGGCTCAAAAAAGAGTAAGATGATGGATTCCAGTAGTGTCTTCCAGTAGTGTTTCCAATTACATTATGTTTTTAGCCTAATACGATACTGTATCAGATGAGCAGTTTGCCACAAAGGGCAATACAACACAATACAAATTTACATAACAACACAGGCTGATTTGAAAGTCAATGGAGAATGTATTTGTGTGATAAATTACCTGACAAATCTCAAGGACCCAGATGTAGTAAACCCAATTATCTGGTACTCTGTACCTTACACACTTGCAAAGATGTATTTGCAATTATTACGTAGCCACTTTATAAATAATACTCTACTTGTGTTCCAGTGTCAAGACTCTGGAAGAAATGAAAACTCAGTGGGATCAGTTTGGAGCCGGGTTTGAAACCTTTTCCTTGTGGATATCTGACAAGGAAAAGCAGCTGGATGCACTGAAACCTTCTGCTTTGCCTCTTGAGCAACAGATCAACACAGTAAAGGTACAGTATTGTGTATTATGAAGCAACAACTCTCTTACACCATACCCCAACAGTAATCTTAGCCAATCAAGAAAGGCTCTCTTGAAGAGCCATTGGGATTAGAAAGCAGCACAGGCCTTCTTTGCCCAAGCACTGACACGCCGTCTCTGTTTTTGACGCCGGTATCAGCCCTCTGCCTCCAACACAGATAGAAAGGAGGAACTGTTCATGAAGCCTGTGGTTTGTGTTTTATTTAGCATTTTCAGTTGTTTCAAGCTGTCACAATGTGCCAGTGAGACACGCATTTGCTTTTAGGATGCAGGAGGTGTGACTCTTTAGTAAACCTGTATAAAAGCACTCAGGCATTTTTGATAGCTCTGATTATTATTTTCTTTATTCTGTGAAACATACACCAAGAATATGTGTTAATTTGTTTTGGTAAGGATTTAAATCGCAACTGTTTGAGAAAGCAACCAGCCTAAGTACTGTTAATTTTATTTTACTTTTAAGTTTGGTTCACAGCATTTTATTTTGGGGTCAGGGATTTTTGTTTATTTGCTTGTTGGGTTTGTTTTATACATTTTGGTTTATTTAGGCTTTTGTTTTGGGGTTTTCTAATTCAATATTGGTTTAATTTTGGGGTTTTCTTTTATTTCTTTTTAACTATAACTTGAGATTTTGAGTCATTTCAGTTTGAATGTTTTCTTCTTTTGTTTTGGTTAATTTTAATTTGTGAGACATTTGGGTTTTTTAAATTGCTTTTTGCACTATTTGGGTTGTTGTTTTTGAAATATAATGTATTGTAAATATTATATATTGATGGTTTATGGAATTTAATTGATATTTTTGATAATAAAAGGCAAAAAAAAACCTCTCCCAAATGCCCAGCAAAATTCCACAGAGTTTCACCTCCACTGGACAGTTATAATTATTCTTGTTTGTTGTTATTGTTTCTCATCCGTCCCTGCATCTCCAGGCTGTCGGTGCAGAGCTTCAGGAGCGAGCTGAGGTTCCTTGTCGGCTGGAGGCAGATTCCCAGGCGCTCGCCCAGTTTGTATCTTCAGGGGAGGCGGCTCGCATCAAAGCCCGTCTGACCCAAATCGGCCGGTACTGGGAAGAGCTGAAGGAGAGCCAACAGCAGCTCGATGGACAGCTGGAGGAAAGCTCCTCTCACCAGCAGAAGTTCAGAAATAGCCTTGAGGAGGTAAATAGGCTTATTATTGATACTTACTTGCTTTTTTTAATATCATGACAGTAAACAGAATTGCATACAGTTAGTTTTGATCTTGTTTCTCTCCTAGGTGCAAGCATCTCTCAGAGAGCTACACACAAAACTGGAGCATCCTATCAAGTCCTGCACCTCCTCTTCAGAGACCTACAAAGCTCTTCAAAACCACATGGTGTTTAGTTGTTTTTACTTTCATCTTTTATGAAAAATACTATACATTTGGTTTTGTATACTTTGCTCCTGTAATTTAAAAAAAGGTACACACCAACAGCATTTGAAAGCTTCATACAGAGCCAGCCGTCTTCCAGCTCCCAGGTAATGCTCTGTGGGTCACTGTCTTGTGTTTTTGTTCCTCAGGATGTATGTCAGCATCAGGAAAAGCTGAAGGGAAACTTGCTGTCCCTGTCGGCTGGTGCTCGAAGACTCAGTGACAAAGAGCAAGCAGACAGGACGGTGACAGAGCTGAACAACCGCTATGACCAAAACGTACAGGAGGCAAAGGACAAACAGAGCACTTTGGAAAACCTGCTGACCCTTTGGCAAAAGTAAGAGTTATTGAACAGATTAATTTAACATATGTAGGGTTTTGATATCATGTGAATAAAAGCAATGTTAATAGATAAATTGGATCACTGGTTTATACAGTTGATGGTAATATAAACACTCTACCTGCAGTAAAGTACAGCCAACAGTGTAAACTGAAAAATAAATCTTGGTTTCTGTTGATGTGTTTCAGGTATGAGAAACAACGTTCAAACTTTGTTTCCTGCTTGGAGAGAAGTGAATCTGCATCCAAACCAGAGAGTCAGTATCTGTCAGCAGATAAAGCAAAGCTCCGCACAGAGATACAAGATTTGCAGGTAAAATACATAACACACATAACTCCCATAGTTCTCCAAAACACATCTAAAACCAAGTCTTAAAAAAGAAAAAACTGGACTTTCATACTATAAAATGTTCTTCTATCTAATTAAAGTTGTACTTTACCATATATGCAGGTTGACGGGAAAACAGCGTTCAGGTTTTAGTGTCAGAGATCGCCGTGATGTTTCTTGTTCTTTCGCTAAATGTTTCACCTTTTTGTTGATATCGTTGAGCTGCCTGACAAATTAATCCTCTTTGTTTTGCTAGAGCTCCTCTCACATATCTTTTAGTAAAAGTCCTCAAAAATATTTATTATAATCTGAAGGTTTTTAAAACCTCCATCCTCTGACGTTTTGGGATTGGACTATATCTTTAAATGCTAAAATTGTAAGAAATTTTCTTTGAGTTTTTCATCGAGAATCGATTTTGAATTGAATCGTGAAAAAAATAAATGGTTTTTGGTTGGGATCCAATTTTGTCCCCACAAAATGATGAATAAATAACACACACACATACATATTTATACAACACTAACTTCAAAAGAGAACATATTTTGAGTGACAGTATTTTCCTTGCAGGCGTTGCTCTCTGAGGTCCAGTCCCTCGAGCCTGCTCATGCTGAGTTGGTATCTTTGGGGACGTCATTGTGTCCGACTGCACCAGAGGAGAGAGTGAAGCAGCTGAAAGACGAGCTGGAGAGCCTGCAGAGCAGATTGCATGTTCAAAATGAAGTCCTCCCTCAAAGGTCAGATAATCACAACACAAAATCCTATTATTTTTTCTTTACTTGTCATTTTCTTTACAGGTCACACACGCTGTTCAAGGGACCTGTCTGATGAAACAAGTTCAGCATATTCAGTCTAGCTTTGATTATTACGCTTTCACAAACAAATCAGTGTTTTCACACTTTCAAAGAGGTGAAGTTTGAAATCATCAGTGTATCAGGAGCAGCATATTTAATAGAAAACATTAGTAAAATCCATGTCCAGAAATAGAAATATTTATCCCAGGTGGAGCTGCATACTGTGATATGACTCAGCAATGTCAAAGGTACTGTATATAGAATACCAGTTGATTTTAGTGTGTATTCAAGCATTCTGAATAACACAGATGCGTTCTTATATTCTATGTAACTTGCTGAACATGGATTAGGTCATGTTTTCAAATATTTTTTGATACCTGGATGGATGGGGATTTCCACATTAGGGCATTAATTGATTAAAGGCAACATCAATCTGAATACTGATAAAACACAGCTATTGGTGATGGTTGTTTTGTGCTGTATGTTTTGTATTTGTGTGTTTAAATGATACAATATCATGTTGAACTATTTCAGCAGTTATAAATCCAGTAAAAGTAGTACTTGTTCAAAATATCAGTGGAAAATGCTTTTGTCTGCTCAATCGAACAGTCTGGCTATGTTTTGTCTACAGTAGGGCTGCGACTAACGATTATTTTCATTATCGATTAATCTGCTGATTATTTTCTAGATTAATCAATTAATTGTGTGGTCTAAAAAAATGTCAGAAAATAGTAAAAAATGTCCATGCCAGTTTCTCAGTCCAAGGTGATGTCTTTAAATGTCTTGTTTTGACAGTCCAAAACCCAAAGATATGTAGTTTAATATAATATAAAACAGAGAAAAGCAGGAAAACTCCATATTTGAGAAGCTGAAAACATTTTTGCATGAAAAATTACTTTAACAATTAATCGATTATCAAAACAGTTGCCGATTATTTTTCTGTCAAATCGCTGCAGCTCTAGTTTTGTCTTTGTTTTGGATTTTCTTAGACACCATATTCAATATAGAACATGTTCATTACAGATATTCTGTATTATGTACAATACACCACATATTAATGATATACAGTTAAATATAGTGTAACAGTGATGGAACATCAGAGTGTTAAATATTTGATTGAGTGAAAAGCATACAGTATCATTTTTATATATTATATATATATTTTGTCCCCCAGAATCAAAGATCTTCAGAGCCACCTCTCGCTGGTGGAGCAGTTTGACCAGGCCCTGCTCAAATTCTCCCAGTGGAGTGAGAACATGCTCTCAAACCTACACTCAGCGTCTCAAATCAACATCAGCAACCTGCAGTCTGCAACCACACAAGTAAAGGTAAGAAACCACATAGAGTCATTGTTTATTTGCATGCAGGATGCGACTCCTTCCAGAGCCACTTATAGCAACGACTGATCCTTTATCAATTGCCTCTTACAGGAGACCCAGGTGGCGTTACAGAAGCAGTCCACTGTGAGACAGAGCTTGGAGCAGCAGACTGATAAGCTGTGTCAGTTCTGTGAGCCCAGTGATGCACAGCTCCTCCGCAGCCGAGCAGACAGCTGTCTGCAGCCCTACCTGGAGGCCCAGCATATAGCTGAGCTCCAGTTAGAGTGCCTTGAAAGGCTCGAGGCTTTTCTGCAGACCTACGGTGTGGCTGCAGGGGTGTTGCGGGGTCTGAAGCAGACTGTGGAGAGTGCCGGGAGCTGGGACCGCGGACGAGTAGAGGAGCTGCAGCAGGAGCTATCCACTATCGTCCCAGACATCAGCCAGCTCGAGACTCTAGCCGTCAATCTGGACAGCAGCCTCTGCAAAAGCCATCTCCACATCGGTGCTGACGAGGGTTCTCGTAAGTCATGCCGCATGCTGGCTGATGCACTCAGTGCTGAGCTGGATGCAGTGAGGAACCTGCTGGGTACCAAGCAGAGTGAAGCGGAGGCCCTGGGGTCTCTGTGGACCTCATTTAGACAGCGTAAAGAACAGCTGCTCAAAGCTGTGGAGGACATTGAGGAAAAAGGCGACCACCAGAGTTTCAAAGAGCCCAGCCTGCACGCACTACAGCAGAGGTAAAGCACTATACGAGTGTTATCAGATCAGTATTAGGTCAATGCTATAATTCAAAAGTTGAGTTAGTGGAGTTATTAACTTTTTGTCTTTGTCAGGCTACGGTTCTTTAATCAGCTGGAGGATGAGCTCCAGTCACACCAGCATGAGGAGCAGTGGCTGAGGGACAAAGGCAACCAGCTGGCCCAGAGAGACGCAGAGTTGGCCGGGGAGGTACTGAGGGAAATCAGTATGCTGGAGACCACATGGGAGGACACCAAGAGGCTCATCACAGAGAGGTACTTATAGAAAGGAAGAGGGTTTTCCATGAGTCAGGAAATATTGCATTATCAAAAAGTGCAGCTAAAGACAGTACTGAAAACAATAGCTCATCACTACTGAGATGAAACACTCCAAAACAGATCTTACTGGGAGAAAGAGCCAATGCTTAGTTGTTTTTTCTTTTTTCTTTGCCATTGTTGCAGATGCAAATGAGTCAAAAATCCATTTTTAGAGATTTGAACTCTCTGATGTAGTACTTTGTTCTCACATACACTAATTAAAGGATTATGAAACACACTCTTGTTTTGGCAGAAAAACATTGTTACACTGACCTCTGTGGTTGATTGTTTCAAGGGTGTTGCGCTTTACATTACATCACTTCTGGGATGTCAACATTTCAACTGCTAAATGGGTGAAAAACTGAATTTTCAGCCCAGCAATTTTCTGTTATTCAGTTTATTGTATATTTATTGCGTGTTATCTTTACAGTTAATTTACATAATCTTGAATGGATAATACCCTTCTCTCTCTCTCTCTCTCTCTTTGACAGACAGGAGCAGTGCAATGTCCTTGTTGAGCTTATGAGAGAATACCAAATCCTGAAAACCTCCATCAGCAGCATTATAGAGAGTACTGAACCTCTGGTTGAGATAAGCTCTGTGTTGAAGGACCATGAGGAAACCAGGAGGTCACTCACCAAGGTCAGGTCAAATTGTCATCTCACTTTCTTGCAATTAAACTGTTCATTACACTTATCCAGAAAAAAAAAGAAAAAGAGTATCTTAGTTCTGTTTTTTGTCTTTATGATTGGTCATCAGAATGCTTAAAAGGTTTGTTGTCTTTATTTGCAGCACGAGGCAGTGAAGATAGAGATGGCTAGCAAGCAACATGAACTGGACCAGTTTTCCAGTAAAGGAAAACAACTGGTGATTGAACTGAAGAAGATCCCTGAGTGTAACGCTCAGATGATGAAGAAGGACATGGAGACCCTGGTTGACCAGTGGCTGGATGTAAGTCTGACTTCAGGAGTCGCCGTGTTGATTTGTTGCGTCATTCATTGCGTCATTCATTGTTGTGCTTTTAATAGCTTTTTGTCAACAATGGAGGGACATTGCACAGGCAATATTTGTTCTTAGGATCAATTCATTGCTGGTTTTGTTTTTAATGGGATCTGTCAACAAAAATAATAAAAACAAGTAAAATATGAAATATCGCCATCCTGCTCCTCTAACAACTATCAGTTAAAACGACATGGTTTTTGCTACGTTTCCTCACCAAATGTGATAAGCCATTGGGTGTCCTCAGAAGTACAAAAGACCACACTTCTGTTTACTCTACATAGTGTTGTCCTGTGTGGACAGAAGGGCAAGAGATGTGAATGTTTTTGCCCATAGACGTTTTGTGGGACAGTTCTCAGCCAGAAAAGATTAGGTGTGATATAACTCATCTCAGAATAAACCTACCTGCCAAGTGCAATTTATATAAATGAATTGGCCTAGAAGGATTAATAAACAAAACATTATTGCAATGTAGATCTTTGTGATCTATATTATGTTTCATTAGCAGTGCACACTACAGCGAGTAAGTGTGACGTTTGTGATTTAATCCACTTCTCAGGTGTCTGAGAAGATAGATGACAACATTTATCGGCTGAACCAGAGTTTGATACTGTGGGAAGATGTGCGTAAAATCAGCGAGGACACCGAGAGCTGGACAAGCAGTTGTGTGATTGAACTAAACGAGAGCCTGAACAACCTCAATGACAGTCAGAAAGTGTCGGCAAGGCTCTCCATGTTACAGGTAAGATTTCTGATATCATAATTAGTTTGTCCTACTTTGGTACCTGATCAGTATGGTTTACCATATTATGACAATGCAAATGGTAAATGAACCAAAACTGACATGATAGCTCCCTGCTTTCAATGACAAAAATGCTTTAATACATAAACACACTGTGCAACCACAACCACAGGGTATAGTGTCTCACAGATTACCAAAGAAATGACGGGGTGTAATACATGGTTTTCATACGTCCACAGGCGGAAATGGGCGAGAAGGAGCAGAAACTTCAAACCCTGCAGAGCAAAGTATCAGAGCTGAAGAAGTGCAGTCAAAGTCAAGAGACCCCTGCTAAATTACAGGTACTAAAGATGATTGAAATCTCTTTTGTTTTGTTCTACTACATTTGCGCTAATTGACAAACAGATATTAACCTTTGACCGTGCAGGTCATCCTCTTCATGTGCATGTGTGTCACCCACAAATTTGTATTCTACTTGCATCAGGTGCTGGAGAATGACCTTCGTAAAAAGATCAGCACTGTTCAGAAGCTCCATGAGCAGGCCAGAGGAAACCTCATGGACTTCACCTCTCAAAGGAATCAGCTGGAAGACTACATCTCACAGATGTCTGCATGGCTAAAAAGCATGGAGGATTCCCTCGTTTCTTCTCCCACTGGATCGGATCCTGAGGACATCTGCAGAGTGAAGGTGAAGCCTAAATAACAAATGACATTGTTGGTTACAGATAGGCAACCCTTCTTTTGTTATAGAGGACAGGGATGAGAATGTAAGGAAGCTAAACTACTTTTTTAATGTTTTAAAGGACCTTCAGAAAGAGCTGCAAAATCAGCAGGGCAGTATTGACTCGACGAGGGAGAGCCTCAACACCCTGTGTAGAAAATATCCCTCTGAGGAGCTGGCTGGTTTGGGATCAGCTCTCACTGACCTCATCAAGATTTATGAGTCTGTGAACCAGCTGTCTGCCAGGACGCTGGCATCGCTGCAGAACTGTCTTCAGCAGCAGTTCAATGGTGAGATGAAAAACTAATCTGAATAAACTAAGTAGTGTTACTCAGGCCCTGTTCAGACCTGGCATTAACATGTGTCTTGGGTGATCCAATCACAAGTGGAAAGCTCTAGGTACGTCTGTTCACACCTGGTATTAGAATGCGTCTCCACATAAGTCTGTAGTGACCACTTGTGATCAGATCTCACTGCCCCGCTCTATATGTTAATAAACACGTCGGCAGGAGTTGAGTTTTCATTAAAGCAAAATTATGACTTGTGTGTTAACTGCATGCCAAACGATAACAATTATTGGCAACATAATCTTAACTTCACCTCTCTCCTCTGCTCCGCTCTGAGAGCAGAGGATATTAATGATCGTGTAAAGTTTTAGCAACGCCGCTGCAGAATTAATATAGGGGAAACACTGTTCCATCATCTTACACACAGACACACAAACACAAACCCACGTCAGTTGAGTAGATGGACCTTAATGTGGTCCAGGACACATTCGCGTACACACTGCTAAAAGAATGTGGCCATATGCGGCCCAGACCACCTCCGAATGTGGTCCGAGCGATCAGATCTGAATGTGTCCTCAATGCATCTTGAGTGCATTCATACCTGTACTTAGAGCTGTCTACTAGTGATCGGATCACCCAGGACGCATGTTATTGCCAGGTCTGAACAGGGCCTCAGTGGTCACTTGCTGCGGTAGCTTACATGCCTCACTATTGTAATACTAAGGTTCCAATGTGTTGAATTCATAAGTTAAACAATACATAACACTATTGCACGACGCTATGTCCTGTTTCTGTGACAAGGTACTTTCTGTAGCCTCCTTTTAATTTCTTGCTTTTTAATGAGAAGCCCTGCCTCATATAGTGGCCACTGAGTGTAAAATTCTTTCTGCTTTAGCAAGAAAAACCTTGATTCTGTTTGAATCTACACCAGATAATAATTCTCTTTCTTTCCCTGCCTCCTCAGATCTAGTTCAGGAGTTCCATCGCTGGCTTTCAGAACAGAGAGAGATAGTGAAAGAGTGCTCTGACAGATCTGGAGACACTCAAATTGTGGAACGCAAGCTACAGAAACTAAAGGTAAAACTGAAATAGCTGTTCACTTAATTATAGTCTTTGATGGGGATGAGAGTATAATTTGGATTGTGCTCTTATCTACAACTGGTGAAATTAAAGAATAATCCTCATTCAAAAACATTGTACGTGCCAGGAGTTATAAACACAAAGCTAAAAGTGCTGTGGGTTATCTGTCAGGGCGCCATGGATCGTGTGGAGGAGGGAGAGGTACGCCTTACTCAGGTCTGTGAGGAAGGAGAGAAGCTCCTACTCCATCTTCCCAAAGCCAGCGCTGGGCAAGTCCAGCAGCACCTTTCCTCCATCCAGCAGGACTGGGACAGCTTCGTGGAGCAGTGCAGACAGAACCAACAGATCCTGGAAGACAGTGCGTCCCTCATGAAGGGGTAAGAGACTCACACAGTCACCAGTTCTGTACAGCACTTTGTGAGGCAACCAGTTATTTAACATTGCATTGTTAATTCCTTGTAGGTTTGAGGGTCGCCTGAAGAAGCTCAGGTGGTGGTTGGAGCACATGGAGAAGAGGATGACCACAGATCTGCTTGAAGCCAAGCAGCGAGGTCCTGAAAAGGCCGTGCTCGAGCAAGTGGAGGAATATCAGCAGGAAGTGCTCAAAGAGAGGTGCTGAATCTGATTCAAGTCTATGAAAGAAAGAAAAGAAAATAGACATTTAATTTTTTTCATTGTCTCCGAAGGCCCCAAAAGGGTCCTAGTAATTGTCCTGATTTACATTTTACTTCCTTCCATACAGGGATTCATTTGAGCGCCTGTGTCAGGAGGGCCAGGCACTGAACGAAGGCGGGCGAGGCGACGGTAGTGAGACGAGAGTGTCAGCTCAGCTGCAGTCACAGCACCAGGCCTTACTGAGGCGTGTGAGAGAGAGGCTGCGCAGCTGCCAGCTCACTTTACAGGAGCAGCAGGCCTTTGAAGAGACGCTGCAGACTACCTGGACGTGGCTTAACGGAGTCCAGGAGCGTCTGGCGTCACTCAACAGCACAGTCGGCAATAAGGAGACTCTGGAGAAAAGACTAGGTCTTGTACAGGTCAGTGAATAATGCCCTGATCCTGTTCTTTGGATTACTGTGTTTTCTGGACACATTTTGTAGCTTGCTGTTTTTTTGTACATGCAGGATATCCTGCTAATGAAGGGTGAAGGTGAGGTGAAGCTCAACATGACCGTAGGAAAAGGTGAACAGGTCCTGAAGCACAACAGAATGGAGGGGCAGGAGGCCATTTGTTCACAGCTACAGAAACTGAAGGATGCCTGGGCCAACATGTTGATGACTTCCATGAGTTGTCACAGGTAGGAAATTTGTGTCATCTTCTGCACCCTGGGAGAACAGTAGAACCATAGTTCATAATCGAGGGCAAAACACTTCTTCATTTCTTGTAAAATGCTATTATTGTCCACAGTCGTCTGGAGTGGACAGTGGCCCAGTGGAGCAGCTTTCAGGAGAGTAAGAGCCAGCTGCAGCAGTGGATGGAGTCAGTGGAGCAGGAGCTGGGGATGACTCTGCCTCAGCAGCCAGGCCTCAAAGAGAAGTCCACTTTGCTCGAGCGCCTCAGGGCCATGCAGGCTGACGTGGACGCTCATGCAGCAGCACTGTCACGGCTTACAGACAAGGCGGTGGAGATGCACGAAAAAACTGGCGACCAGACTTTCGGACCAGAGTCGAGGGCCGAGCTCAATGCACACTTTGCTGATATCTCAGCCGTTGTCAAGGTGATCTAAATACAGGCATGGTGTTAAATAGTGATTATAGTAATTAATAGTGATTGGACACGCAAACTTTCAAGGTTTCAATCTGCCATCCCACTTTCCCTGGCACGGAATTAGTCTGAAACATACAATACAATATTTGCAAATGATATTTGGCACATTCATATTTAGACAGAGCCTCACCCATATCTCATAGTTGGTGTTAACTTTGTCTTTTTCTTCCACACAGGGTAAAGTGCAGTCCATGCAAAGCATTGTGTCTGAGCATGAGCAGTATCTCGATGCTGTGAGAGACTTCAATGACTGGCTGATTTCAGCTAAAGAGGAACTCCAGCGCTGGTCAGACCTGTCAGGAGACTCAGTCTCCATTAAAAGGAAGCTCTCCAAGGTGCAGGTGAGGATCTTAAAATGGTATAGTTTAGAAAAAAATCCTCCTGGTCACATCCAGCAGAGAGATGTTTGTCCTCCAAAACGTTTCACATTTACTCCAGGCTCTTCTTCCAGTTAGATGTTGCCTGAATACCTCTACAAGGAGGCACCTGGGAGGCATCTTTAATAGATGTTTAAACCAGTTCAGCTGGCTCCTCTCGTTGGAGTAGCAGCTTGACGTCAAGGTCTTCCAGGTCTTCTCCTCATCATTTGAGCACAACCACCCAATCATTTCTGCAACGTGTGGCAACAGCTTCATTCTTTTGGTCACATAATTTTTGTATTATGATTCCCTAATTACTGTGATTAAGACCTTAACTGTGATTAGGAAGGGGTGGTATCACTCAAACTCTTGTCTGTGTGTACTCATTTCCTTTGCTGAGGTGATTGTCAGTTACGAGCTTTGCTGCTTCAAGATGCTAGATTAAGACAAATGACATGTTTTAAAGATAGCACTTTTCTTAAAGGAACAGTGTGAAACATTTAGGGGAATCTAGGAGCAGAAATTGAATATAATATTAATGAGTATGTTTTCTTTAGTGTATAATCACCTGAAACTAAGAATCATTGTGTTTTCGTTACCTTAGAATGAGCCGTTTATATCTACATACGTAGCGGGTCCTCTTCCCGTCGGCCACCACAGTTCTCCTACACGCTTGGCACACGGGAAAAGCTTCAGTTGGTTGCAATCTGCAACCTCACTGCTAGATGCCGTCAGATCCAACACAATGCAACTTTAAGCAGGGGATTTCAAGTGGCTGGGTCCAGGGGAGCACAAACTCTGTCACTTTTGTGATTCAAGAGCATTCCTACTTGGGAGTTACTTAACTCATGACTATTTTGTTTTTGACAGAGATGACAATTGTGATTCCTTTTGCCCTCTCCAGGAGTTGCTTGACTCTAAGCAGCGAGGCAGAGAGAGGCTGAACCGGGTTCAAAGATGTGGGGCAGTGTCCAGAGATCACACCGGCTCAGGGGGCTATGAGGCTATGGAGCGGGAGGAAGCAGCACTCTTGTCTTCATGGGACCAGTGGGAACGTGGAGCGCTGCAGACCCGGGCCAGTCTGGAGACGGCCCTCTCCCAGATAGCCAGCTCTGAACAAGAGTTCAGCAGCCTGTCAGCACAGCTGGAGCAGGACCTGCACGACTTCAGTCGTCAGCTGAAGGACTGGCGTCTGCGGTTGGTTCACGCAGAGAGACAAAATGAAGGAGAGGAGGCTGTTAAAGGCTGGCAGATAGCAAAGGTAGGTTTAGTTCCAACAATAAGCCGCAAAATAATTGGAAACAAGCAATGAGAGTAGTAGATGACTAATTCATATTAAATGCTAATGAATTTGTATTATTTGTTTATTTGTTTTCCACACAGGACACCTTGGAGGAACTTGTCAAAGCTGAGCCAATGTCTGACAGTCTGAAGACTCAACTCAATGATCTGTGCCGATTCTCCAGAGACATGGGCACTCAATCTGAGAGAGTGTCTGCTCTCATTAAGGAATACAACAGGTGAGAAAGGTGTAAATATGATGCACAATAGTCTGGAAAACTGTAGCTACATTTAGCATTTACATACAACCTTAGGTATTTTAGACTTTTTCCTTAGAATTACACAGAATCTGTTGTAGTTTGTAGTTTGTTTCCTGGTCACATTGTAAGATTAAATGCCTCAACAACCAATGGCCAAACCAACAAGCCTGAGACCAAAGAACTCACAAAAATGTATGGATATCTAAATTGATTAACAATGATACATGATTTGTTTCTAGTCTGAGTCTCCAATCGTCCCGGGAGTGCCAGAGCAAAGAGAAGCTGCTGGAACAAGGCTTCCGCTTAGTCTTCAGAGAGTTCCAGCAATGGTTGGTCAACGCCAAGATCAACACGGCCAAGTGCTTTGACGTACCTCAAAATCTCAACGAGGCCTCATCTAGCTTGCAGAAGATTCAGGTACGGCATTCAAGGTCAAACGCCATGGTGACCCCCAACCTCCGCGGTCTGTGCTCACTGCTGCCTATCATAAAAGTAACTCCTCCACCTCCCCAGGCTTTTCCTGTACTAGCATTTAGTCATACATGGATTGTGAATGTTTTTAACATGTGTTCATGTTTAATAAATGTGTATCTCAGGTTCTGTCGGGGGGATGTGAGCTCAGTAACAGTTTGTCAAACACAATTTTTCCCTGTGCTTCACATGAGCAGAGCCACACTGCCCAACTAAAATGCACACTGCTGCAATAAACAGTTACCTTGACATTTTGTCCTGAATGAACTGTTTCACTACATGCTGGAGTTTCCATCTCATCTGTGCTTCTCTCCTCAGGAGTTTCTAAGTGACAGAGATCAAGGTCAGTCAAAGCTCAGTGCTGTGGTTGTGAACGGTGAGCTCGTCTGTAGCACCGCAGCTAAAGACAAAGTTGATGCAGTTCGGGCTAAAATGAACACTGCCAGAGAGGACTGGAAGAACATGATGACCAACCTGCACAACAGAGAGACAAATCTACAAGTAAGCACCTAAATGTCCCTTCTCACCAATCGGGGACCATCTATTTTACGTCAAGGAAACATCTCGATGGTCTCTTCATATCCGTCTTGTCGTCGTGTTTCAGAACGTTTTGTCTCAGATGAAAGATTTCGAGGCGAGTGCGGAGCCTCTTCAGGAGTGCCTGAATGCCACGGAGCTGGCTGTACACGAGAGCTGCACACGGCTTCATGATCTCACAGCCAAGAAGCTGGAGCTAAACAAGCTGCAGGTACTAATGTCCGCTGAGCGTGGAACACCCCTCATGTTCAAGACCACTCATGTTCAAGTGCAGCAACCACTCAGTGCTTGAGTGCATACATGACTATTCCTGTCATCTGCAGAAACTCACCATTCCAGCTCTGTTGCAGTGTTTTAGCATTGCTATTAGTATTTTAGGAAGCACTGCCAACAGCTTGTACTAACTGCCAGTTGCTCACTTTTTGGATTACTTCCATCTTTCTGCTTTGCTACTCTCACATGTCTTCTTAACAGCGTCTATCATATGAATTAATACTTGCCTCATTTATAAAAGAATTGCTTTTAGAATTTATTAATTGTTTAAAACCAGCTGTTTCCAGAGGCCTTGATTGCACGTAGTGACCACCAGGAGCTTCATTAACAGTAACATTAGCCAAAATGTCTCATTGTCTTTTCTTTTTGCCATGTTGCCATCTCTAACCTCTCAGTGTGTGTCTGAATTTCTTAAATCTGTGTGTCAGCTCGCATGCCTCTTTGATAACCTGCTTGTGCTCTTCCAGTCTGTGCTTGAGGAGTTAGCCTCTCACAAGATTCAGCTGAACAAGCTGAAAGAGAAGGCCCAGCTGCTGTGGGATGAACACGCGGCCGGCAAGGGTTTTGTGCACCGTGTCTCGCAGCTCTCTGCTCAGTACCTAGCTTTAACCAACCTGACCAAGGTACAGTAATGCCTACCAATCTGCTTGTGCACTGGGGCTTTTCTGGGGGGTAGAGCTGGAGAGGAGACAGAGGCACTAGACTGGATTGAGCTCTGACTTAAAGGGATAGTTCGGGTGTTTTGAAGTGGGGTTGTATGAGGTACTTATCCATAGTCAGTGTATTACCTACAGTAGATGACGGTCGTCACGCCGCTAGTTTGGAGAAGCAGACAGGAGTTACCGCACAGAACCAAAGCGATGTACTGTTGTAGATGGGGACAGCAGCAAAACGGATTATAGCCACCTACAGTTTTCTACTGTAGGTAATACACTGACTAAGTACCTCATACAACCCCACTTCAAAACACCCAAACTATCCCTTTAACACTATTTTACAGTGGTAAACAGTGAAAGTACTAACTCACCATGATTAAACATTCAATTTCTTTCTTTAGTTACTGTAAGTCTACTATAATTTCCTTTATCTCTTTTTGTACTAAATATTTATTAGTCATCAAAGACACTGCATGTGCAGTTATCAGGTTGAGCCTGCTGTGGATTCAATTTCTAAAACCTTTAGTGGTAATTTCCTTGTTGTGTGCTGCTATGTGGATCTGCAGGAGAAGACATCACGGATTGATCGAATCGCCACTGAGCACCAGCTTTTCTCCCAAGGGCTGAAAGAGCTGCAGAACTGGGTGGCTGACACCAGCCACATGCTGCAGACTTACTGCGTCCCCACTGCTGACAAAAATGTTCTCGACAGCAGGATGATCAAGCTGGAGGTATAAAAGGTCACAGGTAGTTTTTAGAATTAGAGTTTACGCTGTGAATACCCATTATAGGAGTGTATTAAATGTGTCATTGTTGCCCCAGGCCTTGCTGACTGCTCGGCAGGAGAAGGAGATCCAGCTGAAGATGCTGATCACAAGAGGAGAGTCAGTTCAGAGAAACACCTCAGCTGAGGGAGTGCCTGTCCTCCAAAATCAAATACAGGACCTGAAAGATTCCTGGGATGCTCTGCTCTCCGCCTCAATCCAATGCAAAAGGTTAGTTCTCTACCACACAGCGTCTCACACAGCTGCTACTGTTTTTGCCAGGTCTTGTATTACTGCTATTGCTACAACTACTGCACCATTGTCTGACTTTGTTGTACTCCTTTAAAACCCACAGTCAGCTGGAGGGTTCCCTGTCCCAGTGGACCAGTTACCAGGAGGATGTACGCCAGTTTGTGGCATGGGTGGAGCGTGTGGAGGAGAGTCTTGACCCCACTGATAAACTGTGCCCAGAGATGAGAGACAAAACTGCTAATCTGAGCAAAGCCAAGGTACTGCAATCTTCTCAGTCATGCTGTATACTATTAAGGTGTATAAATGATTTAGTTAGATTTTACAAGTCGTCAAAAAGAGCAGTGCAGCGTTTAAATCAAATGAGCCATTTAACTACAACAGATATAAACTTGAAACATGCACAGTTGATTGATCGTGTACCTCTGTCGTTTCAGTTGCTGCATGAGGAAGTGCTCAGCCACAGCACCCTGCTGGACACCATCACTGCAAAGAGCGCCAGTATCGCTGAGAACTATGTCACCCAAATGGAGCTCCAAGATCTGCAAGAGCGCTATAACACCATCAAAGACAGCGCCATGGTAACGAAAGCAGAATGGGCACAGTGCTAAATAGGAAATCTTATTTTAAAAGAACAGTAACAGTGTAACATTTCGGAGGTTCTATCAGCAGAAATGGACTACAATATTCATTTCATTAGTGTATAATGAATAAGTATAAGAGTATAAGAATTGTTCTGTTTTTGTTAGCTTAGAATGAGTCCTTCATATCTACATAGGGAGCGGGTCCTCTTCAAGGAGTCCGCCATGTTGCTCCACCATGTTTTTTACAGAAGCCCAGAACGGACAAACAAAACACTGACTCTAGAGAGAGACTTTAATGTTTTTACATTAGCTGAAGGCCACCGTAGTTCTCCGACAAGCTTGTGAAACTGCAGTAACGTGAGCCGCAGAGTGCAAAACCGTGGTACCGCCAGCCGCCGTCTGACTTCCGTTGCTCCTATGGTGGTTTTGCACTCAGCAGCTCACGTTACCGCAGTCTTGGAAAGGGAGGAGTGAGTGGAGGGGTACTCAGTCTACAACCACATCACTAGATGCCGCCAAATCCTACACACTGTACCTTTAAATATATTTCAACTTTAGTATTAGATACAGTTATACAGTATTTTTGTGTAGCTGTTTTACCAAAAAAATGTGTCTAAAAGATATTTCCCTAAAAGCTATCATTTCATTACCTCTCATGATAATGATCCATTGTCATTTTAAAACGTTTTATTGCTATTTTTAAACACAAATTGACACAAGACAAGTGATACTCATCAGCAGAAAATCCAAGGAAAATAGCATCACACTCCTGAAAACAGTTTGAGTGTGAAGTGTAAAAATTTCAAAACAAAGACCACATATCAACAAAGATGTTGTCAAAGGAAAAGTTAGAATCAATTAGCTCTCACATTATGACTCTGAATCTTTATCTTCATTGTGTCCCCAGAGGGCGGTAGGCAAGACAGAGGAGCTGGTGAAAGCCCACCAGGAGTATCAGCGGGGCCTCCAGGCATTTGAGGACTGGCTGGAACAAGAACAAGAGAAGCTTGGCTGCTACACCCAACTGGAGGGTGATGTTGATATGCTGGAGGAGACTCTGCAAAAGCTACAGGTCTGAAAAGTTCTATTCAGTTAACGTTATTGTCTAAAAGTTTCGAGTGCTGAAAGCGCTCAACCACATCTATGTAACTACAGGAACTGCAGCTGCACTGCACAGAGGGCCAGGCTCTGCTCAACACCCTGCTGGTCAGTCGAGAGCTGGTCATTCCCTGGGGCCTGCCTCAGATCGAAGACCGAGCCCTGGAGACCCTGCAGCAGGAGTGGAGGTTGTACCAGGGCCGGCTGGCCGACACCCGGGCTCAGCTCAACAGCGCTCTGGCCAAACTCCGGCAGATGGAGCAGAAGTTTCAGCGCCTTGACAGCTGGCTAAAGGGCATGGAGACCAAAGCACAACTACGCAGCAACCGGCGGTCTGACCGCGCCACCAAAGACGCTCAGCTCCAGCTAATAAAGGTCAGTGTTACATGCACAGAAGCTGAACGTTTTGCACTGTTGCACATGCACAAATCCGCATAATTATGCATAGTTTTCAATGCTGTTGCTGTGACAATACTGCATTTTAAATCAGCGCAGATCATTTCAGTCTCACCGGAATGAAGAGAAGAGGCTTCTAACAAGTTAAATTGCCTTGAAAGCAATGTCATTTTTAGGATTTCAGTCTAATGATTAAAATGGAATGTAATTATTGTTCAGACATCTGAAATGGTCCTTGTTTGGTCAGAGCTGGCAGGAGGAAGTGCTGGTTTATCAAGAGGAGATGGAGGGCCTCAGTCTCTTGGCTCAGCAGGTTCTGGATGAGACCCATATTAGCAGCCGGATCAGCTCCAGAGCCACTCAGATTACAGCCCGCTACCACGTCCTGCTTCTGCATTTACTGGTAACATCTTTTTGAACACAGCATGCAGTATCACAGTAATACATAGTTGTGAATGTTATATATACCTAAATAGAATACACACACATATATACTTCAATACATGCTTGTTTATAGATATGCATTGGTTGAGACCTTTGAAATGGTCTCTTTAACCACCTAGAAATCCTGTTTAAAATCTTTGTTGTTGACGTAATTGTAAAGATGTCATTAGTTTAGCTACCATAAGCATTTTTCTCCCATAACGTTGTTGTTTCCTCTTCCTTTATATTGCAGGAGACGATCAAACAGCTCCAGCAGGAGGTGTCTTGCATTGAAGAGGCACAGTGTGTCTTTAACACCTTCTCAGACTGGCTCAGCGCCGCTCAGAATAACTTCAACACTGTGGCTATCAGTGTTGATGTAGTGGACCGCTTTGCTATGGAGAGAAAGATGAAAAAACTAGAGGTACATTCTCTAGCATAGAGCACATGCCTTCTGTTTATTATCGACTGCTCTGTGAAGACCATTCACAGCATTTCACCTCCAACTTAAGTGTACATAACTACTCCTGAACAAGTTATTGCTGACTCTTATATATTATCAGTGTAAATGCCATTATTACTATCAGACTCAAAAACCAGTTTAAAACTGAATAACACCATCATCCCCTGTACCTTCCAGGCTCTCCAGGCCGACATGGAGCAGGGTCACTCTTACCTGAAGACGATGAGGGAGAAGACCGAGCGAGCCATGGCGTTCTTGGAGGAGCCTGAAGCAGAGCAGCTGAAGGAGGAGGTGGACAGCCGCCTCTTCCAACTAAAGGAGCTGATGGAAGCTCTGCGAACAGAACACAGCTCCCTGGAGAAATGTATCTCACTCTCTAAAGACTTCATGGATAAATACAAGTCCCAGGCCCAGTGGGTGATGGAGACCAAGAACCTTTTGGCATCGAGTGTGGAGCCTAAAGCTGAACTCTACCAGAAGAAGGCTCAGCTAGCGAAATACAAGGTAACTTAGTCTTTTCTTTCTCATGAAAATACAGTGAAAATAAACAAAATTACTTTATCTGCAATATTTTGCTCTCTTTTCATTATTCAGACCATCCAGCAGACAGTGCAGTCTCATGAATCAGCGGTGAAATCTGTCTTTGAGAAAGGAGAGGCCCTGCTCGACACAGTCCACGACCCCACTATAAGTGACAACATGAAAAAGCTGCAGGCTGACTACCAAGATCTCTGCTTAGCATCTAAGGTATGGGCACTACATGTCGAATGGTGGCTCACATGAGAAATCTGAATTAAGTCCAGAACCACAGATTATAATCGGTTTTGACGTTTCTTGTACTGTCTAAAAGGAAACATACTTTTTTATTTAATGATCACATGTCATACAGCTACATGAATCTCTGAGATTGTCTCTGTGTTGTATTTCAGACTCAGGTCCAGAACCTGGTGGAGTGGGTGAAGGAGCACGAGGATTACAACAGTGAATTGCAAGAGGTTGAGAAGTGGCTCTTACAGATGTCCAGTAGACTGGTCACCTCAGACTCCATGCAGACCAGCGGTATGGAGATGGCCACTCAGCAACTTGCCCGACACAAGGTGACCTACAAAAAAAGAAGCACTTTTTTACTGTAATATTAGGTGTGCAGTTTACATTATAACATGGATTACTTTTGTAATCTGTATTTTGAAACACCGTACCGTCTTTTCCAGGCAATAATGGAGGAGATTGCCAGTTTTGAAGAGCGTCTCACCAGCTTGAAGCAGAAAGGAGAAGGTCTCGTAGCCAGCTGCACAGACCAAGTTCAAGCTAAGATCAGTCAACAAGTCCAGTCTCACCAACAGGGAGCCAGAGATAGCTACTCTGCCATTTGCAGCACTGCCCAACGGGTGAGTAATAAAAGTTTACTATAGATCTTTTATCTTCTCCTAACTAGGAAAAGTCTCCATTTGATGATTTTCAGAATGATATAAATTGTTTAAGCCGGTCTTACCTCACCTTGTTCAACAGGTGTACCAGAGTCTGGACCGGGAGCTGCAGAAATACGTTAACCATCAGGACACTCTCCAGCAGAGCCAAACGTGGCTCTCCACAGTGCAGGAAGAGCTCAACGACCAGGGACCATCTGGTCTGCAGGAAGCACTGAAGCAGGTGACTGACGCAGTGCAATGTTGCCTACTCTTGAAAGCAATGGTGGCGATAAGTTAATTTTCTAAAATTTATTGTAACGAATTAATTTTGCACACACAGGTGAAGCACTACAGGGCCCTGCAGGAGCAGGCCAGCACGTACCTGGACCTGGTGTGTTCTGTGTGTGACCTGTCTGATGATGCTGTGAGAGTCACAGCTGCTCAGGTCCAGCAGGTCAAACTCATGGTCAGTAATTGTTACCTCCTTGTCCATTGTGCAACGTAAAAGTTAGTTTCGATTAGTCGACTAATCAGTCGTTTTGGTCTTAGTCGACTAATTTCTTTAGTTGATTAATCGTTTTTTAATGCTTTTTTCATGCTGAATGACTTATTTTCAAGACACTTATGAGCACATCTCTGGTAAACACAAGATTTAAAGTGGTGCTTTTGTGTGATGGTAGTGAAAATATAGGATCAGTGGTATAGAATGTGGGCTATTTCATAATATACAAATCTTCAAATATTGACTGTAGGAAGGTGTGAACATGTTTTTGCAGATAGAGGAGAGGATGTCCATTGCGCAGGTGCTCTCAGAGGGCTGGAGGGAGATCAAGGAACAGAAGCAGGATCTGACCGGTCTGTTCCAGGACATGGAGCAGCAGCTCCTCAGCCTCTCCAGAAGGCCCGCAGAGCTGGAGACCAAGATAGCTCAAAACATGCTGTCACAAGCCAAGGTAGGGAAGAGGATGAGAACCACTGATCCCTTGACAAGGCACTCAAAGGGAATCTTAATCATCCTCCTCATTAAACTTCTTTTTCATACTTATTAAGATTAAGATATACTGTATGTCTGCATGTGCTTTTTTATTAACATGATTCTGTTGGTGATTTTGTTGTTATTATTATGTAATGTCCAACATTTTGGCTTGGTGTGTGTAGGGATTAAAGAGAGCTCTGCTTACTGTTTGGATGTGTTAAGGGTTAACATCCAGTATATTGCTCATCACACAGGAATGCAGCCAGCAACTGCAGTCTAAGCAGAGTATCCTGACCAAGATGACAGAGACTGTGAGCAGATTGACCGGTGGCCAGGACTCTCCAGAACATGCAGAGCTCGACCGTCTGGGCAACTCCTGGCTGGAGCTCTGTCACCAGGCCAACAAGCTGCAGAACCAGAGAGAGGAGGACCTGCAGCGGTCTAAAGAATACCATGACTGTATCACTGCAGTGGAGGCGCTGTTTGAGCAGGTGTCCAAAGAGTGGGACAATCTGGCCAGGTGTGTTTGTACATCAAGTATAGATCAAAATGAATCATCACATACTGCTGTGCTCTGATTCTAATAATCTCCTGACAGGACGAATTATGGTGAAATATTAGTGTGCTTGTAAACGTATTCATTGTCATATCTTCCACACAACACTTGTGTAATTCAATTTTTTATTTTTTCTTGTGTTACAGAACGGATGCTGAAAGTTCCTCTCAGCATTTGGAGGCGTTACGGAAGCTCGCAGTAACTCTGGAAGAACAAAAAGGCACTCTGGAGGACCTCAAGGAACAGAAACAAAAAGTCATCCAACATTTGAACTTGGATGACAAGGAGCTGGTAAAAGAGCAGATCAGCCACTTTGAGCAGCGATGGTCTCAGATGCAAAACCTAATTGAGAGGAAAATCCAGGACTCGGTGGTGACCCTGGAAGATATGGGCCAAGTGGAGGCCCGTCTGAGAGAGGCTCGAGACTGGGCAGAGGAGCAGCAGCCGGCCCTGTCTGAGGCCATGAAAATGAGTCCTCCTCCAGAGCTGGCTCAGAGCTTCCTGTTTGACCACCTGAGCATCTGCAGCGAGCTGGAAGCCAAGCAGCTCCTGCTGGCACAGGCCATGGCCGACTCTGACAGGGTGCTGGCCCGGCTGGGCCTCAGCGAACGCCAACGTCTGCAACAGCTTATTGTCAACACTCAATACGAGGTGGAAAATCTGAGTGTGAAGGTTGTGCAGCGCAGGAAACACCTCAGCAAGGCTTTCACAGAGAGAACACAGTTCCTGATGGCTGTGGGTCAGTCTATTTCCTGGGTCCAGCAGAATGAGAAGAAGGCCCAGGCTGAGGAGTACATTGCTTTGCTACCTGATGACCTGGCCAAGCAGGTCCGAACGTGCAGGAACATCCAAAGCAGCCTGAAAGCCTATCAGAGCGAGCTGACCTCCTTGTGGTCTCAGGGGCGAGACCTGATGAGGGACGCCAGCGAGGAGGAAAGGAACGAGATTCTCACTAAATTGCAGGAGTTACAAAACATCTTCGACAAAACATTACATAGATGTGGCCAGAAACTTCAGGAGCTCGAGAAAGTACTTGTTTCCAGAAAGTATTTCAAGACTGATTTAGAGAAAATATGTTTGTGGATAAAACAAGCTGATATAGTCACCTTCCCTGAAATCAATCTGATGGTCGGAGATGCTGAATTGGAAGCGCAGCTACTGAAGTATCAACAGATAGTCGAGCAGGCAATTGAATATGAGAATCTTCTCTTAATTGTACAGAGAGCTGGCCAGGAAATACTGCCCAGTCTGAATGAAGTAGACCACTGCTTTTTGGATGAAAAACTCAACACGCTCCCCCAGCAATATAATAGCATATTAGCACTAGCCAAAGAAAAGCAGGAGAAAATCCAGCAGGCCATTCTCACGAGGAACGAGTACACGTCTTTCATAGATGTCACCCATAAAGCCCTGAAAGAGCTGGAGGAACAGTTCAATCATCTGGGCACACAGCCTGTAGGGCTGCAGACAGAAGAGGTTGTCAGCTTGCAGAGTGATTACAAAATGATCCAGGTAGACCTGAGCAACCTCGGTCTAGCTGTGAGCGAACTGAACCAGAAGAAAGAGGGATTTCGTAGCACTGGTCAGCCGTGGCGCCCAGAGGAAATGACCCAGCTTGTGAGCCTGTACAACGGCCTGAAGAGGTTGGTCGAACAGAAAGTAGAGCATCTGGAGGAAACCTTGGAGTCGTTTGAGGACCACAAAGCGATGGCTATGCAGGTTGACTCCGAGTTAAAGGCCACAAAAGAGCAGCTGGTGAAAGTGAACGCAGAGACGCAGTCGGCGGAGGAGAGGCTGAAGAACTACCACGCTCTGGCGGGGAGTCTCCAGAGCGCCAACTCTCACTTGTCAAGGCTCATGGAGCAGATGGACACCCTTGCGCCCCGCGTGGAGCAAGCAGCCCAAGATGCCTCCAAGGAGCAAGTGGTGCAGTGGCAAGACGAGCTGCGGTCTTTGCAGGCCGCAGTGGGGGATCTGATCGAAGAGTGTGAGAACAGGTTTGTCCAAAGCAAAGACTTTGAGACGGAGATGAAAAGGACCCTGGACTGGCTGCAGCAGGTCAGGGACGACCTGGGCTGTGCTGTGATTGTTGATGTGAGGGTGGAGAAGGTGCAGGAGGAGATCAGGAAGCAGCAAATCATGCAGGAGGAAGTGCAGTCGAGACTGAGAATAGTGGCTGCTCTCAGTAGCAGAGAGAAACAGGAGTATATCAGCGCCAATGAGCTCGTCCCAGCCCACGTCGATACGAGCCTAGAAGAGATGGCAAAGCTGCAGGCAGATGTTCAGAAAGCACTGAGCTCCAAACAGGTGGGACAATATTACAGTCAATATTCTATTACACATGGTAATCATACAGTAATTTTAGTGAAATGCTTTATCTGTAATGCTGTTTGTTATTCTGTAGTTACCTTAATGCCTACGTCTATACAGTGTTTGATTTGTCATGTGTGAAGCATCAAAATTATTGCATTCATGGCAGAATCTGTTTCTTTTTTCTTTTTGTTTTATAGAAAATGAATGATGCTCAATTAACAGTGCAGTTGCAATGCGTTAGGTATATAAACATTTCCATTCATGCGTGAAAAAAATACATTTTAAATAATGGAAAAATACACATAAGCGGGGTACAGATACATGCAAATGTACTTATAGAAAAAAAGGGTAATTATAAACATAATGATACATCAACTTGAATATATATTCAAGTAAAATAGTGATGATGGTAATAAACCTAGCCTATAAAAAAAGGAAACATAACATAAAATAAAAAAAAAGTAAATAAATACACACACACAAACAGTATAAATACATATAGAAAATAGTAATTAAAATGAAAAATGTCTCTAAATAAATCAAATAAAAATTGTATAATAATGGTAGAAACAAACAAAACAGAATCTGTATTTTTATACCTCAATAATAAATATATGTTGTTTTTTTTTTTTTTTCTTCATTGCTTCTCTGTAAAGATTACTCTGGAGGAAGCCCTGGGGTCGTGCCAGAAGTACCACTTCAGGATGCAGTCGGCCTGTGAATGGCTGGAGGATGCCGTGTCCTTCCTGCAGCAGGCCAGCCTGGGCGTGGACGTGGAGAACTATGAGGAGTGTCTCCGGCAGCAGGGCGACATCATGGCCACGGAGCAGGAGTTCCTCATCCACCTGGAGGAGCTGCAGACCCTGCTGCCTCAGCTGGAGAACCAGGTCAACCCCACAGCTAAAGAGCAGCTCCGTGTGAGCGTGGAGTCGGCCAAGCAGAGAGGCCTGGAGGTCCGAGATCAGCTCCAGTGTCACCAGGATGTCCTTCAAAGGTAGTGAGAACAAAAACGTGATGGTGTAACACACCGTGACGATACAGAAAGTTTGTTAATATGGCATTATTTCCTATTTTGTTTTTCTTAGCTGTGTGGCTCAGTGGAAGTCCTACCAGGAGGCACGACAGACTGTCATAGAGCTCATGAATGAGGCTGAAAAGAAGCTGACTGAATTTTCCACTGCAAAGGCAGCCACAAACCAAGAGGCTGAAGATAAGCTCTGCAGTCATCGGGTATGAGAGGTCAAAACAAAAAGGCATTTTATGTACAAAAAAAATGATTGGTGCTTCAAAGAATTCTGTGCACTTAGTTTAATAATTGTCTCTTCATTTTTCAGTCCCTCGTCTCACTGGTGAATGGCTTCCAAGAGAAGCTGAGTGGTTTAGAGGAGCAAGCGGCCCAGCTGGAGCTGGTGGGGAGCGACGCCAGCAAGGCCACCATCAGTCGCTCCATGACCACCGTGTGGCAGCGCTGGACGCGACTACGAAGCGTGGCGCGGGGACGAGAGAGAGTCCTCGAGGACACGGCACAGGATTGGAGGACTTTTAGAGAGAAGGTACACGGACAGACGATGGGGGAAAATTTATGTATTTCATAATAAAAATATAGTCTTTTACTAGCAGCTGATCTTTCATAATTTTGTGCAGATGGTGAAGGTGAGAGCAGTCTCTGATGAGCTCCAGAGCCGTTTCCCTGACAGCGCCGTGGAGAAGGCTTCCAAAGCCACCCTGCAGTCTCTGTTGGACCAGCATGACTTGCTGAGCCAAGACCTGGAGAGAGAGCTCTCCTCCCTCACACTGCTGCGCCAGTACGCTCTCAGCCTGCTGCACGACGTGGAAGTGCCCTCACCAACAACTGAACAGGATGAGCTGCCCAGTCTGAAGGAGATCAGAGCTGTTCAAGACCAAATGGAAAGGTAGAGACAAGATAAACCTGCAGGGTTATAAGATGACATCTAATCAGTGGTATTGTTTTAATGGAGGTGTTTTAAATTAAATAGTTAGCAAATTGTTAAATTATTAAATTCATTTTAGAATAAATTAACTATTATCTGCCATTCAGAATTTCAGTAGAGTCATTTCCTCTTTGCCTCCAGCCTCCTGACTCAGTCCAGGACCAAGCGGGCTCAAGCAGCTCAGGAACTGAGGGACAGAGAGGAAGTGGAGAAGGAACTTAGCGTTGTAAAAGCCTGGATTCAGGAGACCAGGGAGCTTCTTCTCAATCCCACACCAGACATCGATTCTCTGCTGCAGGAGCTTGAGGTATATCTCACATCTAAAAACAGAAATAGCATCTTTATGATCTTCCAGTCGTCCCCAGAACATTGCTATTATTATTTCTGAGAACGGTTACATGGTTCCTCCATTTGTTGCCTATAGGTGGTACATGGAGAAGTGATCACTTATCGTCAGAATGTGGACAAATTAGCAGAGCAGCAACAGAGCAAGTACCTGGACCTCTACACTATCCTGCCCTCTGAGATCTCCATGCAGCTGGCTGAGGTCTCTCTTGCATTGGGTGCCATTGAGGATCAGGTACTGTATCATTTAAAGAGATCAAAATAAGATCATCTAAAGTGTGATCTTATTTCAATTCCATAAGGGAAAACCTACAGTATGTTAAGTAGTCATGTGTCATTTGTTGACATTTCTTAATATGTTCTAGGTTCTTTCGAAAGAGAGAGAAATTCAGAGGACCAGAGAAATAAAAGAGGACTTCAGCTCTAGAATCCACGACATCTCTGAGAAACTCAAAGCAATCTCAGCTAAATTCAAGGAAAAATCTCCTGATGTTGATCACGCCAAAGAAGAGGTCAAGGTGGGTTAACTTATTTCAGCTTACTGTGAATGTGTATTTGACGCAGTTAGCTTAGAAATACTGAAGTTTTTTGTCAGGATATAAAATCATATATGTGTAATTTCTTTTCTCAGAGCCTGGCTGAGGACTTGGACAGTTGTGGTCGCACCCTCTCAGAACTGGAAGCTGCCGTACAAGAGTTTGGCCGCAGAAACCCCCTGCTGGCCAAACAGCTCAGTGACGCCATCAGCAAGCTCTCAGAGATGCATCACCACACAACACGGCTAGCAGACTGCAGGAACAACTGGCTCAAAAAGGTCTGCTTTTTTTCACGTCTCCTATACAAATGCAAATGTTATACTTTATTCATTTGTGTTGTGCTTCAACCATATGGCCTCTCTCTTATCTTGGCTCCTCAGGCTGTCTGCTACTTAGATGAGTATAATGAGATGCTGGACTTCATTGTGAGGTGGTCGGAGAAAGCCAAAAGCCTGGTGAGGGCGAACATCATCTGGAACTCCTCTGTTCATCTGCAGGAGCAGATACGAATGTACCAGGTGAGTTTGGGTCCAGACAGGTGTCCTCATGGGTTCTAATGTGATATTCAACTACAGACATTTTGGCTTTTTATGAATGGTTATTGGGCTCTCAATCTTGGACATGATTTGAGCTGGACTCGTGCTTATCCACACACAGTTCACAGACACATCAGGATTTTTTACCCGTGCACACATTGCATGAAAGACACAGGGAATGAACCTTCTCTTCCCACCAGGAGGAGACCATACCACACATGCCTTTCATTCACTGCGTTGTTGCCCCGTGCTTTAGGCTGTCCTTCGTGAGTCTCGGGAGCTCCATGGAGACCTGGACTCGATGGCAGAGAAAGTGGAGCTTCTGTCTGAGGTGCTGCAGGTCGAGTCTCTGAGCCAGCAGGTTTGGGAACTCAGTCGACACACTGAAGAGCTTCAGCAATGCATCAAGACACGACTGCAGAGCTTGGAGGATGCAGATAAGGTACAGAGCAAAAAAAAGGATTTCTTATCTATTACTTGTTTGTCACATTTACAAATTGCTTTCTCTTCCTGTTTTTATTTTATTCGACCAGTAGAATTTTCCTGAAGGAGTGTTAGTATTTTAAAAAAATTTAAATTTTATTTTTTTTATATTTGATTTATTTTATATTTTTAATATTTTGTTTTTTGAATGATTACTTATTTATTACCGCTATATGTTTTTTTTTTTTTTTTTTTATGGATACCTCTTGTTGTTTGCACTGTCCTGTTTGCTGCTGTAACACTCCCCGCCGTGGGACTAATAAAGGATTATCTTATCTTATCTCTTAATACTTGTAGCTCATGGTGATAACTAGACTGTATAATTGACTCATGTATTATATGTCCTCAGAGTATGGAAGCCCTGGAGTATGAAGTTAAGGCCCTACATGTTGCTCTGGAGCAGGTCCAAGCCACGCTGACCTCGCCAGAGTTGGCCCGCCAGAGCCTCAAAGAACAGCTGGCTCAGAGACAGGTTACCACACCACTAATTCAAATAATCCATGATATGGCCTGTAATTTGTCATAGAGCACCTTGGATGCTTTCTTAGCACATTCACAGTTTCACACAATGTAAACTTTCCCTGTTTCTGCAGCGTCTGTTGGCGGATATGGAGAGCTTCAAGCAGCAGGTGCAGGCAGTGCAGCAGTGTCAGAGTGCTCTGCGCGTCCCAGAGGAGGTGATGCCCAACCTTGCCATCTGTCGCACCGCGCTGCGTCTGCAGCAAGAGGCCAGTCAGCTGCAGCACGTGGCCATCCAGCAATGCAACATCCTACAGGTACAGTAGGGGGCACTGTTGCTGCAGCACAGTAAAGTCATATTGTCCTGCATTCTGACACAATATGCAATGCAGGGTGTCTGTGGAAAGGCACGGCTAGCAGTCAAGTAAACACGCTTTAAGATGATTTAAGAAGATTTTACTTGAACCGAAGGATTCATATTGTTCTCTGCATATTTTGAGAAGTGTACTCTCAAGTCTACTCACGCAATTTCATTCTTTATCTAGGAGGCAGTGGTGCAGTACGAGCAGTATGAACAGGAAGTGAGAGACCTACAGGGGCTGATAGAGGAAGCACACCGTGTCATTCAGGACCGACCGATCCCCACAAACAACATCCAGGAGCTGCAGGCCCAGATCCTTCACCATGAAGTACAGTACATTAATTCACTCACTAAGCCCACCTTTCCTGAACAGGAAGGAAGGAGTTAAAGGGAAGGAACCCTGGACATGTCATCAGTGTAATACAGGCATAACAAATAAAGTGTGACATGCTTGCATATGTTTATACATTCGGAGGACACCCACATAAACAAGAACTTAACGTGTAAATTGAACATGGTAAAGGTTAGGCATCAAATCGATGTTCCTTTTGCTAAGTGGTAGCAGTACTAGATGCAGATCCACTGTGCTGCAACATCTGGATGATGTGTGGCAGTTAAATCTCCAGCTCAAAGATATTGTTGTTATGATTTGTGCGCAAAAGATTTCCAAGATCCAAGAATCCAAGAATATATGGATGTATTTATGTACACTTTCTCGATTATTATTGATTATTATTTCCTGAGAGTCCACAAAAAACAAAACACCATTTCATGCGGCACTAATTTTGAAATTTTGCCCCTTGATCAGAGTGTGGATGATACATTTTGAAAGTAAACATAGCTACTTCAAGAGATGTGCCAGGCATTTGAAAAACTTTAAAAACACCTGCCTAACTTTATCTGAAAGACATCAGATGTTTCAGGCATATCTTTCAGTTGTACTTTTTACCCCAGCCTTTACAGTGACTCAATTAAACATGCAGTGAGAGAGTTTGGCTGTTCCGAAACCAATACTAGTGTTTCCACAGACATACAGTATAAAGGTACATCATATAAAAAAGGGCATTTCCTTGTGTCAAAAAATGATGAGTCCATGGAGTTCGGAGAACTTCTCATTATTTGAATTCAAAATGATGCAGCTGTGTATTTTGTGATGGATATACATAAAGCTGACTATCATTCTGAATACCATCTGTACCCTGTGACAAAACAAAGTACAAGGTTGTGATATCTTAACATCAACGACTTGGTAGATGATATTCTTTGTACTGAGTTGTTGTAGGTGAAATTTTCTCATAACTGCGTAAGCTGAGTAAGTTGCAAATGTTGTATTTTTGAATAGGAACTGGCCCAGAAGATCAAAGGTTACCAGGAGCAGATCGCCTCACTGAACTCTAAATGCAAGATGCTGGCGGTGAAGGCAAAGCACGCCACCATGCTGCTGACAGTGAGTGATGTGGAGGGACTGCCTGAGGGGCTGCAGGAGATCGATGGGGAGAAGTCCAAGAAATCTTCAGCACAAGCCATCATGGTAAGAGAACATAATATACCACATGCTGTTTGCATTGTTGGTGATGGCATTGCCTACTTAATAAACTCATTCTGCTACTTCTGGCTTAAGCTTAAAGACTTTTATTCCTTTAATCTCACTAATTAAACCTCTTTGCCTGCTTTTATTACAAAATATGTGTTTTTGAAAGATGCAAAAAAAAACACATTGCATATGATTAATCTTTCCGAATCCACTTCGCATGTCTCCTCTTCTGTTAATGTTTCTTGCATGGCGTGTCAGATGACGGCTGGCCGCTGTCACACCCTCCTGTCTCCTGTAACTGAGGAGTCTGGGGAGGAGGGCACTAACAGTGAGGTTTCTTCTCCTCCTGTCTGTCGCTCTCCTTCTCCCATCACTCACACTGAAGCCACTATAACAAAGGTATCGGCCTTCCCTCTTCCTCTTGATAGATTTTTATTCAGTCATCCTGGTCTTACAGCAAAATCGCACATACTTATTCAAGGAATAATCTTTCTCTAATTTGTATGTATGTAATCTTTCCTGTTAATTCTCTTATTAAACTAAGCACTCTCAATTAATATATGAAGAAGGCAAAAACAAATCAAGGGGAGTAGTAATCCATATCTATTCTCTGCCTGCACCCGCAAGCTCATCATGACTAACCATGAATTAGAGGCTTTATAGAAGTATTTCTATCTGGTTGCCATCCGTTTCATTACTAATTTCTCTTAACTGCTGTTGGCGTTGTTTGAATGTTTTTTTTTAGATGGGAAGAGGAACACTCACAAGAGCTCCAATCCAAGAATTATATGACCCGACGTTTGAGTCTGTGGCCAACTTAGATGACCTGCAACGCTCGTGGGAGACGTTAAAGAATGTGGTATGTGAATAACACAAGACGTCAGCTTGGTAGTTTGTTGATTCTGCGTGACTGTTATCATGTTTTTAGCACTTTAACATTTTCCAATTGGTGTTTCAACAGATCAGCGAGAAGCAGAGGTCTCTGTATGAAGCTCTGGAAAAGCAGCAGCATTACCAGGGTTCACTCCAGTCCATCTCCTCTAAAATGGAGGCTCTGGAGGCCAAATTGAGTGAGCCTCTGGAGGCAGATAGAAGCCCAGATAGCCACATTAAGACACAGGAGGTAAGTCATTACTGTACAAGAAAGGTTTTGAAAAGTTTTGATGGAAAGAGAGCTTAATGATGCAGGTCCATGTAAAATACATTTTGGGCCAGTCTTGTCACTTTGTTTTGCATTAACCCTTTGTCTCAACATTACATCACCGTTCCACTACTAATTCAGTTTGTTGAAGCTGGATTGAAAAGGGAATTACGGCTCTGTTTCTAATATCCAAATTTGGAATTTGTGATATTTATTGTATGGCATACAGCAGGCCTATTCAATTGGCGGCCAGTAATTTATTCAAATAAGAGCTTATTGCCGTTCATCAACGTTACCACTCACACTATGTTTTATTTAAATAACCGGCTAACATTAAAATGTATAGTTTGATTATTAGAAGATCATCATTTTATTAGTAGGCTAACTAGCCCATTCATTAGTTATGTCTTGTTAAGCACAGAAATACTTATTTTGTTAATAGGTTTTACCCCAATCTTGGAAAGAAAATATGTTAAATGCAACTTTGTGTTTATTAAAACAATAATCTACTAAAATTAAAACGGTGTATTGTTTTCACTTTTAAATTCCTAGCTTTGCAGATCAGATAGGAAATGTAAATGTCCGGCCCCTTGGAACTTCACTGATTTTCAAATCTGGCCCTTCTAGAAAAGTCATTGAATAGGCTTGACATACAGTCACAGTATCTACATACATCAAAAAGATAATACTTCCCTTTGACTAACATTGAAATGAAAATAAAGTCAGTAAAAATGCAGCATGCGACACCTTTAACAATCTTGTTTCCTCTAGGGTCTGGTAGAAGAGATCCAGAGTGTGCAGGAGGAAATCGACCGGCTGCAGATAAACTTCACAGAGGATCTGGCCTCTGATGCTGTGGACTCGGACGTGGCAGACCAGCTGGCCATGCACTCCTCCCTCGCTGTGTTAGCTGAGAGGATGGCCACCATCCACATGAAGGCCTCAGGGAAACAGCAGATACTGGAGGTAATTGTTGTGAAGATTGTGAAAGTGATTTTATTTATATAGCACAGTTTAAAAACAACCAAAGTACTTTAAACAGTAAAAAGGAAAAGTGCAGAAATTGACAAATGACAAAACACATATTGACATATCTAAAACACATCGAAAGCCAGAGAAAATAAGTGGGTTTTTAGCCTGGATTTGAAACATTCGATGGTGGGGGCTGATCAAACATGTACAGGAGGCACAACTTGGGCCCGGCCACGGAAAAGACACGCTCGCCTTTACGCCTCGAACGATCATCTGGGATGGAAAGCAGCAGCTTATCCGATGACCTCAGTGTTCTCGGAGGACAGTGGGGATGTGAAAGGGCACAAGTTTCAAGTTTCTTTATTCATCATATGCACAACAATTACAGCAAGCAGTCGTTGGCAATGAAAATCTTGGGTCTCAGATTCCCTTCAACAGTGCTCATTAAAAATGTATATATAAAAAAGGAAAATCACACAAGTAAAAGCAAAATGAGAATCAAAGACATAAAATAGTGCAAGTTAAAATATAGGGCTTAAATATTAACATACATAAATATGAAATAAGTAATGTAAATATAAATATGTGGATGAACAAGCTGAATGTAAACAGGACGTAGTATGTATATGCATGATGAGAAGTAATACATTTATATGCAGAGGTGTAAAAAGGAATGTAGTATGTATAGAGAAGTAATAAATATGTGTATACACAGAGGTATATACAAGGTGTCACTGAGATATGCTGGAGTTAGCTTTAAAAACGAAAAGTAAAATCTTGTAGTCAACTCTGAATTTCACTGGTAAGCAATGACATTAAAATCGAAGTAATATGGCGTGGCATTTTTTAGATTTTGTTAGCACACATGTGGCCGCATTTTGCACCAGCTGAAGGCGTGACAGAGTAGTCTGACTGATGAAGAGCTAGTAGCTATTAGTTGCGCTTTATTGATGAATTATATTTATTTATTCTGTATTACTAAATTAATAGATTGATGTAATGAGAAAAATGTGCTCTGCCCCCAGGAGCGCATTAGTGACCGTCTGGAGGGTCAACAGCAGGAACAGGCCATACAGTTCTATCACGCCCAGGCAGATGAACTGGACCTGTGGTTGACCAGAATGCGTGGCGCTGTAACCTTCATCCTTGAACCTAAACCTCTAGAGGAGGCAGATATGGAGGATCAGCTAGCTGAATGTCAGGTAAGAGCTCCCCCTGCTGTTCATTCACAGCAATGGATGCAAACATGCTAATTTGAATTAATTTATGAATAAGAGGTTGCTTAATAATGTGTATGTCATTGCAAATTGTCTGGGATGGCAGTACTGTGTACTGGAGGATTGTTTTCCAGCCATTGTGTCTGGTCAGCACATTAATGCAGATTTGCTAGTGGATTATTTACATCCGTCTTATACTATATTATCAATATTTTGTTTCGTTTCTCAAGTATGGATCATCCCATAGGGACAGGAACCTTTCAGTGGGTAAACAAGAGCATTAGAGCATTAGAGGGGCATTCAGATGGCTGGGCTCCTAAGCGACTGTAGCACTAGTCTTAAGCAGATTATGCAGATGTCTCTGTTTGTCAGAGGCCTGTTAGCAGCATAGGGCGGAGTAGTCAGGGGTTGTGGCTTTTAGACGATTATTAGATTCCGCTGCTGGGATTGGTGTTGGTGGCCAAGCTGCTAGAATATCCAAGTAGGTGAATCCTAGAGAACGAGGAGGGAGGGAGAGGTACTCTCTGCCTTAGAAAGACCTGCTGAAGCTATCAATAGCAGAGAAATGGCAATGCTATTAGAAAACAAATGCATCTTCAAACTTTGGGACAGCATTCACTGATGGGCATCGCTAACCGGTCTGGACTCATGATGGTGTTCTGCCCACGAGAGTTGCTTTTGAATTTGCGCGTGAGCACGTACGCTGGAGAGCATGGAGCGTGAAGGATTAGTGGTAATGTGTTGCACAGGAGGCGAGGCCGGAGAGGTGGGCCAAGGATGAGAGCAGAGGGAGAGCTCTCCCTGTCCTGTGGCTGGGGAAAGCTGCTGGTGTAGGGGGGTTCAGCCAGACCCTGGAGGGTCTGTTGTGTAGAGAGAGGAGCTGCTGTAGGTGCTGAAACACCATGTTTGAGCTGGCCTCTCTCCTCCTGCTGCTGCAGAACATGCTGCTGGAGATCGAAGAGAAGGTGCTGGCCCTGTCGGAGCTGACCATGCACAGCGAGAACCTGCTGCTGGAGGGCCGGACGGAGACCAGAGAGGAAGCTGAGCAGCTGGCCGGGAAGTTGCGCATGTTGAACGGCAGCCTGTTGGAGCTGCAGAGGATGCTACAAGACAAGCAGGCTGACATCCAGGTGAGGTGGCGACATGCTGAGATACATGTGATACTGAACTTTTCACATTACCACAGGATATTAGGCTCCGTCCCCACTGTGGGTACCTTGCTTACAATTTAAAAAGATTTTCCAAAATTACATGTGAAGTTTTTTTTTTTCTAACTGCACCATTGAGAACAGTTTTAGGGCGCTTTCACAAGCCAACATTTATTCCGTTTTAATCAAACTCTGGTGCGGAGCTAAACAACCAGTCCGAGGCTTGCGAGAGGTGGTCTCGAACCGTTTCCAGGCGAACCAAAGTGCAGGCTGCCTGTGCGAGCATTTGTTGAGATGGACCTAGGTAAATGACAGGTTAACATGAGTGGGAGAGGACTGACCTGGACTTCTGCAGAAGTCCAATGTTTGCTTGACATCTGGGCCAAAGAGAACATACAGAATATGCTAAATAAAATAATGACGTTTATAAAGTTATTTGAGATAAACTGAAGGAGAAGGGATGCGCACAGTATATCAGTGCCGAGTCAAAGTGAAAAAACTTTGACAGCAATATTTCAAAGTCTGTGATTCCCTGAATAGAGCAGCTCTCGAGACGAAAAAGATAAATTCACTCATTCGTACACGCCCCTCAGCAAACTATTTATTTCTTTGGTCCACTTTAATTTGTGCACTTTGAAACCGAACCAGACTAAACATAAAACGAACCAAAAGTATCAATTTCACTCTGATTCGGACTAACCAAACAGACTGTGGCTTGTGAAAGCGCCCTCATACTCTGACTTGCACCACCATATTCATTAGAGCATCATGACACGATAGGCTGACCTGTGTCTAGTCCATCATTATCTATCTACCGACCAAGCACAACAGAAGATGACAGACCAGCTAAGAGAACATTGCATGTTTGTCCTGAATATCCTCCTTTGCTCTAGCATTTCTTTACACCCACTGACAAATTTGCAAAACTTGTGAATCAAAATTGAATTACTGCGTTTGATGATCCTGCTTTCCGCTGATGTGTGTTTCTTATATATTTTATAATGCATTGTCTGGTCCTACAGGGCTCTCTGCAGGAGCAGGAGGACAGTGAGTCAGACTCCAGCCTCTCTCAGAGTCCCAGTGTGCAGGACTGGCTGGCCCAGGCCCGGACTACACGTTCCCTACAACACCAGGACAGTCTGCAGAGACAGAGGGTACATTTTCCACGTACTTTGTTTCCTTATTTTAATGACAATAATAATAATCTTTATTTATAGAGCAAAACCCACATTACAAAGTGCTTCACAAGGGCAGCAAAATAAAACAGACATGTCATAAAGTTTATTTTAGTACTCAGTCTTCTTGGCAATGCAGTGGGCAGCTCCAGGCTACTGATACTAAAATTGAAATCTTGCACACTTGCATTGGAAAGATCTATTGTTATTATTATACTATTGAAAATAAATAATAATAAGACCATCTTTGTAGAATAAAATAAAAATTCTTTGGTACAATTGTAACACCACTACAGTGTTTCAGAAGCTGTGTTAAAGCTGTCAAATGAAGTTAATGAATGATATCATATAAAGTCCAATCTAACTGTTTTACATATTTGCTTTTTAGGAGCTGGAGGAGCAGCTCGCAGAACAGAAAAAGTTGCTTCAGTCAGTGGCGAGCAGAGGAGAGGAGATCCTCATCCAGCAGGCCTCGCCCAGCAGTGCCAGGTATTCTACACACTATTATACCATACATACATACAGATATAACTCAAATCAAATAGTAAAATGTTAAGTTAATGTACTGTATGTAATGATTTCTAAATGGAACATTAATTTATTCATGTTTCTGTCCCCCGTGCAGTACAACGGAGCCGTTTTCACCAGCAGCTTTGGTTGAGAGGGAATCTCAGGCAGCTCGAGAGCAGATGAGGCAGAAATGGGAGAGCCTGAGACTAGAGCTCAAAACTAAACTTCAGCTCCTGCAGAAAACCCTGGAGCAGGACCACAAACAGCCGGTACAAACCCTGTTGTGTTGATATTGTTAGCATAAAGTAGAAGTAAAGTTCATTGACATTGTTCTTATTATCAAGTTTTAAAGCCAGGGACTGTTTTTTTTTGCAGGTATACTCCAGAGCTTCTCGTGTGACCACAGCTGGATCCCTGTTTAAAGGAGAAACACAGGCCAACAAATCCTCCCTGAACACTCTGTATGATAGCTTCAGACAAACAATAGAGGACATGACCACTCAGGTATTTCTATAACATTATTGTACATTTTAATTCCATTCTATTGCAACATAAAAAATTGGAGTTCAAAATGTGTCAATGTAAATTTGCAACACTCCTTTTTGTATACAGCCCGGTGGCGGTGAGGCACAGGTGGCGCAGATGGAACAGCAGCTCTACACAGCTGTGTCTTCCACCTCCTCCTGGCTGGATGGTGTAGAGAACAACGTCTTCTCTGGCTCAGTGCTGCTGGCTGAAAACGCAGAGACACAGCTACAAAAGCAGGAGGTACAATCAGGCAGATTTGTGCAGCTTCTTTAGTCAGTGCGGAAGGTTTTAAATAGAAAATCATATGAGCCTCATGACCTAGGACTTATTATGTTTTCATCCTAAAGTTCAGTTGAAAGTACTAGATCTCCACAAGAAGTTGATGACTGATGAAAATGTTACAGTTTATCTTCTAAGTTTTCCTGAACTGTTTGTGATCTTTCCTCCAGACCTTAGAGAACGATGTGAGACATGTCACAGAGGAGGTGAAGCACAGCCAGGCTCTGCTCGCTGGCTCTTCAGGGTTGAGACAAGAGGACCGATCGCTGCTAGAGGACAACCTCGACTGCCTGAAAGAGAGATTAGGAGCTCTGGGTTGTGCTCTGGGGCAACGCTGTGACCATATGAGGACCAGAGCACATGAGCTCACAGCCTACCAGGTCTGCTTGATATTTAGCATTTGTTGCTTTTCAAGGGACTTTCATGTTTTATTTTTCTTGATGAATGTAAAACCAAAACTATTAAAGACAGATTTGCAGAGCATTCAGGAAATGTTTCTTTCTATTCGACACATCACGTTTTTATTGAACTTAATCACAAAACACACCTTAATATAAATGTTCTATAAATTGTCTTTTGTCTATTACAGACGGAGTTGCAACTTCTCCAAACTGCTTTAATTGAGACCAAGTGCCAGATCCTACAGGCCTTAGCTGGAGCCATGGATAGACCAGCCTCAAAACAACTGGAGGTAATGAAAGCTTTGGCATAGACATGCATGCACACACTCCGCTTGTCTCCCATCAAAGCTTACAGAGAACAATGAATATTGTGAGTGTCATTTCTGTTATTAGGTTATTGCCAGTGCAGAGGAGAGCCTGAAAGACTTTGAACAGAGGATAACGGAGCTCAAAACCAGAGGAGCAGCACTACAGGCGGATCAGATATCTACAAACAAAATACTAAAACTCCAGGTAACGTACATCACTGACAGCTCTCACTGAGAGGTGTTCAGTCTGAAAACCATGCAGTAAAAGCTGCTCAGTTTTACTTATTTATATTCTCCCTGTGTGTTTTCAGGACTCCTACGAGGAGCTGGTGATGACGGTGGGTTCCCGGCGCAGCGGACTGAACCAGAACATGGCTCTGAAGGAGCAGTACGAGCGCGCTCTGCAGGACCTGATGGACCTGGTGGACACAGCTAAAGACAAGATGGCTGCCGATCAGAGGATCATCGCCAGCTCTGTGGAGGAAGTCCAGAATCACCTGGACAAACACAAGGTTTGGTCAACCTGGATTTCTGTTAAGCTAGAAAGGCTTAAGGAATATTTATATAACACACAGCTAGTAATGTTGGAGACACACTACTGAGAGATAAATAACTGCTCAATGGTGTGTTTGTGTGTCTGATTGTGTTTTCTAGGAGTTCTTCCAAGGTCTGGAGTCCCATATGATACTAACAGAAACGTACTTCAGAAAAATCAGCGCTCTGATGCTTCCCAAAGAGAGTCAGGCCCTGGAGGAGACGCTGGCTGAGGCTCAGAGCGTCCTCAAACGGGCACACAGTAAAGGAGTTGAGCTGGAGTGTATCCTGGAGGTGAGAGAGGGAATACTATTTGTGTTAACCATTATTTTATCTTTGAAAGCATACTGATATAATCATAGAAAATCTGACTATGTCAGTTTTTGAAATGCTTATTTTTCTTGCCTGGACAACATGTGAAAACATTTTTATTTTATTTTTTATTCTAAATGGTGGGCAAATTATTTAACTGTGTTGTTAATGTCTCAAGTTACTTCTGCTTGAAAAATAAAGCTAATGAAGATTATTTGACACAGAATGTATTGGAAAGCTTATTTTTCCTCCATGATAGGAGAGCACAGTAGTTGCTACAGTATATGGTGTTATAGAGGTGTTCATCTCTTGTCAGCTGTTTCAATTTAAATATTCTATGTATTCTTTTTTTTTCAGACCTGGTGTCGCTTGGTGCAGGATTACCAAAGTCTGAACCGTCAACTAGAGGCAGTTGAAGGAAATATTCCTACTGTTGGTCTGGTGGAAGAGACTGAAGAAAGGCTCATGGACAGGATATCATTGTATCAGGTACAATTTTAGGATACGGCATAATGATCCTAAATAGCCTCCATAAGCCTCCTTGTTTTGATATGATACAGACAATAAAGTAGGAAGGACAGGAAGCATTCTTCTTGGTATAGATTTGTTGGGAAGATTTGCTTTACTTTTATTTAATTCACTCACTCACTTTCTTCACACAAACCTTCTCAGCCGGTGCAGCTCCAGCTACAGTGTCACTTTTCTAAGATTTTCTTGTCTCCCTGCCCCTCTTCCATTGTCTGTAAAGGGTCTAAAGGGGAGACTGACCGAGTACCAGCACAAGCTACACCAGGTACTGGATGAGGGCAAACATCTCCTGCTGTCAGTGTGTTGTCCTGCACTGGAGAACCAACTCGCTCTGCTGGGGGAACACTGGCTCAACAACACCAGCAAGGTCAACAAGGAACTACAGCGCTTGGAGGCTATACTGAAACACTGGACCAGGTCAGAAACACTTCAGAATCAGACCTTTACTTTAAGGCATCAAATATAAATGGTATCCCATAGGGACACTGAAAAACATTATCCTTCAGAAGGGTCTTTAAGATGGGGAGCTTAGCAAAGCAAAGACTGTACATGTGATTTCTGAACTCAGTATCATTGCATTACATTGTTGTATGATTGAATTGTGGTTCTCTTCTAGGTATCAGAGGGAGTGTGCAGAGCTTAGCGAATGGCTGCAGTCAGCTCTGGAGCGTCTGGAGTTTTGGAATACGCAGGCGGTTTTAGTCCCTCAGGAGCTGGAAACTGTCAGAGACCATCTCTCTGCTTTCCTGGTGAGGCCACAGTTTTTATTAGTTTTTATTTGTATTATATTGATCCAGAGATTCAGGCTCTTCTCTAGCAACAGTGCTGACACTAGTAGAAATTTATACAGTTTTATACGGGACCTTGTTGCTTTGAGGCAACGCTCATAACTAAGCCACCATACTGCATATGGAGCTATAGAGACACATGGATGCCACTATAATCACATGCAATAATGCTGTGTCGAGCTGAGATTGTGTATCTCTTTGCCAGTATTTTGTTCAGTTAAGTTTACCATAATTTATTTATACTACAGTATGTGTGTGTGTGTGTATGTGTGTATATATATATATATATATATACAGTTTACACGATATACTATGCACTGTATTCACATATTTACAGCATATGCTTGTTATATCAGAGCATCACTTTACAGTAAAATAATGGCATATTTAAAAAAAATATAATTATTAGTGTAAATTGTATTTCCTATATATGTAATAGTATTAGTAGCTGTGGTGGAAAAAGTACTCAGATCTTTTACTTAAGTAAAAGTGGTAATACCACAGTGTACAAATACTGTTACAAGTACTGCATTCAAAATCTTACTTAGCACAAGTATCAGCATCAAAATATACTTAAAGTACCAAAAGTAAAAGTGCTCATTATGCAGAATGGCCCAGTACAGCGTAATATATATTATGTTATTGTATTATAATTATTGATATATTAATGTGTTCTTTAATGTTGCAGCCGGTAGGTGGGGCTAATTTTTACTACTTTCTATACTGCTGGGTAGTTTAACCTGTAATATTACATCATGATTTATTAGTTGTTACACTTTGTTTTAATAATCTGAATCTGTAAAGTAACTTAAGTTATCAGACAAATGTAGCGGAGTAAAAAGTGCATTATTTTCCTCTGAGATGTAGAATAAAATAACCTAAAATGTAAATTCTCTAAAGTAAAGTGCAAGTACCTCAAAATTGTACTGAAGAGCAGTACTTAAGTAAATGTACTTAGTTACATTCCACCTCTGGTTAGTAGTAGTAGTACTTCATCCTAAAGTATACCTTTGATTGCATACTAGCTGTTGATTCCTGTCTCGTCTGTCTCAGGAGTTTTCAAAGGAAGTCGAAGGCAAGTCCAGCCTGAAGAGCTCAGTGGTAACCGAGGGCAACCAGCTGCTGCGTCTGAAGAAAGTGGACACGGTGGTGCTGCGGTCTGACCTGGCGCGCATCGACAGTCAGTGGACTGAGCTGCTCACACGCATCCCAGTGGTCCAGGAGAAGCTGCATCAGGTATCGTCACATGCAGCCCGACTGAACAGGCTTAGCAGCTCCAGAGCAAATAGGATTACTGCTTTCTGATGCTTCACTCGTATGCATGTGCGTTTTTCTCTTCCCGGATGTTTGACATGCTGGTCCAATGGGTTTAATTCTTTTTTCTCAGATCCAAATGGAGAAGTTGGCCTCCCGTCATGCCATTTCTGAGCTGTTTAACTGGATATCATTGATGGAGAGCGTCATCGAGGAGAATGAAGAAAACCTCAAGAGTGCAGTCGGGTCAAATGTGATTCAGGACTACTTGCAAAAATACAAGGTAGTGGACTTCATACAGATTTTTTTTAGATTTACCAAGTGTATGATCTGACAGCTGCATACCTTTTTAGTATTTCATGCATTTCAAGGATGTGAAAGGTTTGTTTGTATTTTTTAGGGTTTAAAAAGGTATTAATATTTCTCTGGCATCAAATCAAACTAATTTAGAGCATATTTGTTTGTCCAAAGTTTAGATGTTTAGACATGAACAATCGATATTGCATCTTTTAGTATTTCTTTTTTTTGACAATATATTTATTAGTTTTTTACATTTTATAGAAGATGGATTCATTATGTAATCCACAGGAGAGAAAAAAAAAGTATAAAAGTGTATTTTCTTGTACATATTATTAGGATGATGTAATGTATGATTGTAGTTATGAATCTGTGACGGCCATTTTAATTGTGAATCTACTGTTGTTTCCTCCAATTCAGGGCTTCAGAGTGGATCTAAGCTGTAAGCAGCTGACTGTGGACTTCGTCAACCAGTCGGTGCTGCAGATCGGTGGTCAGGATGTGGAGAGCAAGCGCAGCGATAGGACCGACTTTGCTGAGCGTCTGGGGGCCATGAACAGACGCTGGCAGATCCTACAGGGCCGCATCAATGAGAGGGTGAGGCCATAGGCACTGATACTGTGATTTATTAGTGCAAAATCAGGATATTACAGTTTAATTTGTATAAAATACTTGTAGATCCAGTTCCTGGAGAGCCTTTTGGAGATGTGGTTGGAGTATGAGAGCAGCGTTCAGGCCCTGAAGTCCTGGATGGCAACTCAGGAAGAAAGGTTAAAGAGGAAACACCGGATAGAGGATTTAACATCTGTGCAGAATGCTCTGAAAGACTGCCAGGTAAGCCTCTCTTAGTGTGCTAACACTGATTTATCAAAACATGTTATACCCCTGCATGCTGTTATTATGACACCCTTTTGAGTCCACGTTTTTTATCATGTGAAAAATTTTAGGAAATGGAAGAGTTGGTAAAGGAAAAAGAGAAAGAACTAGAGAGGGTGGAGGAGCAGGGCTGTGCACTCGTCCAGAACAAGACCGATGAGGCCTGTGCTATCGTCATGGAGACACTCCAGGGTGTCAATCACACCTGGGCTAACCTGGACCACTTGGTAAGCTCCCCTGTTCTCTTTCCACTCTGTTTTTTATGTGGTACATCTTCCTTGTTGTGTTCTGCTCTGGCCTGGTCTTTGCAATTTACTGAATGTCACTGTGTGTGTTTTTATTTCACCTTTAACAGATAGGACAACTAAAAATCAGCCTGAAGTCAGTGCTGGATCAGTGGAGTCTATACAAGCGGGCTTCAGAGGAGATCAATGGCTACCTGATGGAGGGAAGGTACTCTGTATCTCGTTTCCGCCTCCTCACAGGCTCCCTGGAGGCTGTTCAGCTGCAGGTGCAAAGTCTGCAGGTATGTAAGGATGATTTATTCTACCTGTCAGCTGACAGATGACATTTATACTTTTCATCAGGGGAATGTTTCTAAATTTGGTCTTACACACTATCCTTGCTAGTTTATCCTTGATGGTGAATTAAGAACTGTATTTGTCTGCCACTTGTGAAGGATTTGCAAGAGGAACTGGAGAAACAGGAGAGCAGTCTGAGAAAGTTTGGTGCTGTGACCCACCAACTGCTGAGGGAGTGTCACCCCTCAGTGTCAGATTCCCTCAACAACGCCCTGAAGGACGTCAATGCAAGGTGATCTTAAAATTGGATATTGTATTTTAGCTGTCAAGGTACCAGCTTTAACATTACTGATTTCATTATCCCTTAAATTGATCCATGTCATATTTGCACCCAGATGGACCGGCTTACTGGAGGAGATTGCGGAGCGTCTGAGAAGCAGCAAAGCTCTGCTTCAGCTGTGGCAGCGCTACAAGGAGCTCTATGAGCAGAGCTGCAGCAGCATCCAGCTGCAGGACGAGAAGGCAGACCAGCTGCTCAAGCTCGCCTGCAGCAAGGACATCGCTGACGAGGAAGTGTCCGACTGGATCCAAGAATGCAGCGTGAGTGAGGCCACAGCTGCGCAACTGTTGACTCATTTTGCGTGACTATGTGTTTTAAGACCTTATTAAGAGAGCCAAAATGCCAAATGTAGTGCAATCATGTTTCTTTGTTGCTGCAACGTGATTGCATTGAAGAGTTTAGCAAGATTTTTTGTTTCATGAATGTTTAAATAATGTTGAACATTTCCTCCCAATTGATGCATATACTTTTTTTCTCATGTAGGATTTATTTTTTTTTGTTTTTGGATGAAAAAGACATTGTACTCTATATTTTATGGTTGCTTTGTCTCAGGAGGCGCTCCGGTCCCAATCTCCAGTGCAGGCCTCCCTGCAGGTTCTTCAACAACTGGGAGATCAGCTGAAACAGCAGGTGGACACATCAGCAGCATCTGCCATCCAGTCAGATCACCTCTCTCTCACCCAGCGGCTCACCGCTGTGGAACAGGCCCTCACCAGACAGCTCACCACACTGCAGGTAGGGAAAAGGCTTTGTGACAAATAGTTTTGACTCTAGTAGTCATTCATCATGAATTTACACATATGGGTTGCTGACATTTGTCTTCCATACCAGACTGGAGTTCAAGACTATGAAACCTTTAACGACCAGCTGGATTCACTGGGTTGCTGGATAGTTGAAGCTGAGGAGGCTCTGAGGGCGCAAGATCCCAACGGCTCCACCGACCCGACAGTCATCCAGGACCGCATGGAGGAGCTCAAGGTTTTTTGTTGTTTTCCTTTTGTAAGTTAGTTGAGATTTTACTGATTGTCCTGTAATTGAGAAATTCACCATTTCTCTCTTGTCCTCCACAGAGGCTCATGCTGAAATTCAGCAGTATGGCTCCTGAACTGGAGCGTCTTAATGAGCTCGGTTACCGGCTCCCTCTCAACGACTCAGAGATCAAACGCATGCAGAACCTCAACAGGGGCTGGTCCACAGCCTCAGCACAGACCACAGAGAGATTCAGGTATGACACATGAAATATATAGTAAAATGCAAAAGAAAAATGTGCAAGCCTTTCCCAGGCTGATATCCGTTTCTGAAAATAAATGTGGCCATTCCAGCACAGTTTCAAGATACTCAAAAGAAGTTAAAACTAACAAGGTTCAATTAATTGAATAACTGAATAAATGAAGGACAAATTACGTCAAAAACACCACAGATGTACAGTAAAGGCCAACATATTTTATTTGCTTGATTGATGGTTGGTTTCTTACAGCAAACTGCAGTCCTTCCTGCTGCAGCAGCAGACCTTCCTGGAGAAGTGTGAAGCATGGATGGAGTTCTTAGTCCAAACAGAAGAGAATCTGGCGGTGGAAATTTCTGGGAACTACCAGAGTTTGATTGAGCAGCAAAAAGCTCATGAGGTTAGAGTCCCATTTGAAGTAAAAGACCCTGAAACAGCTGTTTTTCATTAATTAATCATTAATTATTCAATATGTTGTCTTCCAGTTATTCCAAGCAGAGATGTTCAGTCGGCAGCAGATCCTCCACTCTATTATCAGTGATGGACAGAGGATGTTAGAGCAGGGTCAGGTGGACGACAGGTAAAGAGCCAAAAATCACATTGTTTCTAATCTGTTAGTTTCATATTTTATACAATATTACTCTGAGTAGAAGATTGCTGGACCTAGTAAATCCATTGCTCTTTGTTTACCACAAAACAATCTGTTAAAAGTCCTCCTTTTCTATTATACGACTTCCCCTCTCCTGCAGAGATGAGTTCAACCTGAAGCTGACTCTCCTGAGTAACCAGTGGCAGGGCGTAGTGCGGCGTGCTCAGCAGAGGCGGGGCATCATTGACGGTCTGATACGCCAGTGGCAGCGCTACAGAGAAATGGTGGAGAAGCTGCGCAAATGGCTGGTGGAGGTCTCTCATCCTGCAGAAGCCCTTCAGGCAGGGACCACGGTGCCCCTGCAACAGGCCCGCTCCATGCTGGACGCTGTCCAGGTACACAGAGTTCACATCTCAGATTTATCTAGATGGTGCTGGACAGAAAGTGTTTAGTTCACCCTCTAATCTCTCCAGAACAGACATATATCTTTGTCAGGGTGACTAAGAAGTATTATGCGGTGGATCCTGGCAAAAATCCTCTAAGATCAAAATCTTGATCAATGAAGAGAGAATAAAACTACTTGGAAAACATTGACCTGCAGCTACAGCAGGGACTGAGGCAGATTGGGTGCCAAGGGAGCTTAAGAAAATCAATAGCGTCTCATTTTTCGAAATGTGATAAACCCCACCGATATGATGACTCTAAAAGAGGGAATTGTAAGCGCTATTTACATGTGTTGGTTGTGCAGGAATTGACAGGTCTGTGTGATTGTGCTTTCTGGTTCAGCTGAGGGAAAAGGTGCTGCAGCGTCAGCAGGGCAGCTACATCCTGACGGTGGAGACTGGCAGACAACTGCTCCTGTCGGCTGATAGCCGGGCGGAGGTGGCCCTGCAGGCAGAGCTTACTGATATCCAGGAGAGATGGAAACATGCCAGCATCTGCCTGGACGAACAGAAGAAAGAGCTTGCCACCTTGTTAAAGGTAAACCAGACAAGTTACCAGCACAGCTTGTGGAGTACAGGGAACCTCAGGGGGCATTGAAGAGATACTATAAAGGTTTTTGCATCGTAGGTGCAAGTTTGTATGCTTTACCTCCACCAAGGGACACAACAAGCTTTTACTTGTGGTTTAAATGAGGAATGCCAAACAAGTCATTATAGAGAAAAATTAATGGAAAAACTATGAATTTGCTGTTTAACTTTTAAGTTATATAGTACTGATGCAGTTGCAACCATGTTGTTTGTGTCATGTGCAGGACTGGGAGAGGTGTGAGAGAGGTATTGGTGGATCACTGGAAAAACTCAGAGCCTTCAAACGCCAGCTCTCTCAGCCTCTTCCTGATCACCACGAGGATCTGCAGGCTGAGCAGATGCGCTGCAAGGTAACAACCTGTTCATTAAGTGGAAATTTTACACTAAGGAAAATTTACATGCCAATAACACAGGGCTGAAATTCAACATCGCTTTGGGGACCTTGACCTAGAAAGTGTAGAATCAGTGTTGAGTTATTTGAATAAGTTGCCTCATCCGTTTAGCTGACTTTGAAATAAATGTAATTAACATTGTTGTTGAGGACGCGAGCTGTTGTTAAAAGTTCTGTCCGCAAGATTTACAAAATGAGTGTTTTAATAATATTGCTTTTGTTTGAATAACAGGACCTGGAGAACACATTTGATGGCTGGACTGGCGATTTGGCCCATCTGACGGTGCTGCGAGAGTCTCTGTCCTGCTACATCAGTGCTGAGGACCTCTCTGTGCTGCAGGAGAGAATTGAGCTGCTGCATCGACAGTGGGACGAAATCTGCCATCAGGTACAGTGCACCACACAGCTGATTTTCTGAATATACAGTATACCGTGTATCTGATCAGCTACTGAAGCGTTATTCAAATAAAACTAAGGACAATTACTTCACAGCCACTATCTAATATTCTGGTCTTGTCTCTGCAATTCCTTGAGATACCAAACTGTGGTGCTGGTGTCAAAGTAAATCATAAGATTGTTATACTTCAGTCTGGTCAGTGCCAGTTGGCCAACATCAAATACAGTTTACCATCATATGGATAAAAGACAGAATATTTATATGACTAATGAATTTTAGTAATGCAACTGAACTTATTGACTTATTGAAGGAGGATGTTCACACTTTCAATCTATATTATTGCTCAATACTATTGCTCAGTAACAAGAAGATAAAACAAGAGTTAGAAAAAAGTAATTTCCTCTTTGTTTTTTTCTCTTGAAAAAACTTGCACAGCTCTAAAGAAGGTGTAACGTATGAATACAGTATGCACCGTTCCTCAGATTACTTAAGTGTAACTCAAAAAGGAACTTTCCAGTCTAGAGCAGTTGCTTTGGTGTGCAAAGTTAAACCTCAAGGTCATAACTTTTTTCAGAGTTGCATCCTGTGTAGAGGAGAAAAAATAAGCACACAGGAAACAGAAGCACACACTCGCTGCTTGATGCAAATGAATCAGTCATGTTGCCGCGATCTCTAACACCGCTTCCGTTTGAGACTTTTTGACATTAATGCTGTTGTGCTACACTTTAGCATGCATTGATTGATTGTTATTATGCACTTTGCACAGTGATGCACTTTAACTAACTATATATCGCTGTGCGTCTGCAGCTGTCACTGCGCCGGCAGCAGGTGAGCGAGAAGCTGAATGAGTGGACGGTGTTCAACGAAAAGTACAAGGAGCTCTGCGAGTGGCTCACCAACATGGAGAGCAAGGTCTCCCAAAATGGAGACATTAGCATTGAAGAGATGATCGAGAAGCTCCGCAAGGTAAACAGAAATGTACAGTCAGTTGTTTTCAAAAATGCAGCTAGTGCCAAGCTACTTATCACCAAGTTGATATCTGCTTTTTCTCATTGTTTTCTTTATGACCTCTTTAAATAATTGGGTGTACTTCACCCAGTGTTGCAGTGCCAAATCCTACACACTGGCTATTTAAGTACAGCATTTAAACTTTTTAAATTGCCTTTATATGCTGTTTGTGTTGCATTTTGTCTCAGGACTACCAGGAAGAGATCACTGTGGCTGAGGAGAACAAGCTGCAGCTGCACCGGCTGGGAGAGCGCCTGGCCAGAGCCAGTCACAAGGGCAAAGCAGTTGAAATCGAACAAAAACTCAACAAAGTCAGCGACCGCTGGCAGCACCTCCTGGATCTCATCGGAGCCAGGTGAAAAGACACTCACACTCACACCTGAGTAGCTTAAATGCTCAAGTATTTCATTGTACTGACAGAGCTGAATGAATTACATTAATAGAGTGAAGAAGTTGAGAGAAACTCTGGTGGCCGTGCAGCAGCTGGATAAGAATATGAGCAGCCTTCGCTCCTGGCTCGCCCACATCGAGACCGAGCTGTGCAGACCCATCGCCTACGACTCCTGTGACTTCCAGGAGATTCAGAGGAAGCTCGATCTGCAGCAGGTAACATAATGTACAGCACAGCGCATAAAATATGTACAGTAGTACAATAAATCAAGAACTCTTTTGTGAATTATATTTTGTGAGATGCAAGAAATATGCTTACCCCCATCTGGAAGGCTAGTGACTGAATATTCTGCTTTCTCTGATTTGAGGTATAATGAAGAATTTAAGTCACAGCAAGTGTAATTTTTCAGATAGAACTGTCATCTGGGCTCAAATTGAAGTTTATGAACTTGGGAAGTTTTCTGTGTACATGTTAGGCAGTGATACTCACCATAAAGTGCTGGAAAATAACATTTTTTGGGGAGAATGTCCTTAAGTGGATGTTGTGCGTGATATTTTAATAGAATGGCAGTCTAATTTTTCTACTTGCCCCTTTGTTTCAGGATACTCCCTGCCAGTTTTCATACTTGCAACAAGTATGACTATTTATGCAATTGTAGTACCTAAATATTTGCATTTACAACATTTCGCCAGAAACATGTCCCAAAAAAGGGGTTTTGGGCCCCCTGAGACCAAACGGACCCGAGTAGGGGCTGCTCGTTACCAACTTGTGATGGCCCAAGGTATAGGCTAAAAGGAAATAATAGTTAAAAAAGGGTAGCAGAAAACATCCTGAGGGCTGGACCTGGCTCCCGGCCTACGGTCCTTTAACAGTGAATTATTATAGCTATTAGTCAGTACTGCAATATTATCCTTCTGACTGTGTTCATCTATGGCTGGATTTTTCAATTAAATTAATTAATCGAAAGCCAATGTTATTATTTTACATTATGTCATTATTTCCCCCTTTCTCCTGTGTATCACTCTCTTGATATTACACTCACTCTCTGTTTGTCTTTCCTCACCACTCAGGAGCTTCAGCGTGACATAGAGAAGCACAGTACCGGAGTGGCGTCTGTACTGAATCTGTGTGAGGTGCTTCTGCACGACTGTGACGCCTGCGCCACCGATGCAGAGTGCGACTCCATCCAGCAGGCGACTCGTAGCCTTGACCGCCGCTGGAGGAGCATCTGTGCCTTGTCTATGGAGAGGAGACTCAAGTAAGATGAAAACAAACAGAGCGGAGAGTATGGATGGAAAACATAGATGGTCATTTGTTATAACTGAGTGTAAATATTACGTTTTCCCTCTGTTAGGATTGAGGAGACGTGGCGTTTATGGCAGAAATTCCTGGATGACTTTGCACGATTTGAAGAGTGGCTGGCCACTTCAGAAAAGACTGCTGCTCTGCCCAACTCCTCTGGAGTTCTGTACACTGTAGCCAAGGAGGAACTTAAGAAATTTGAGGTATTGCAAAGCATTCTGTGTAAACTATAAATTGTTTTCTTTTTCTTGACCCAGTAGGATGGTGCTGTTGTTTAGTACCATATTAATATAATTCTGTGTTTCTGTAGGCCTTCCAGAGGCAAGTCCACGAAAGCCTAACCCAGCTGGAGTTAATCAATAAGCAATATCGCCGCCTGGCCAGAGAAAACCGCACGGACTCTTCCTGTCGTCTGAGGGAGATGGCTCAAGACGCCAATCAGCGATGGGACAACCTGCAGAAGAGGGTGGCATCCATCCTCCGCAGGCTTAAGGTACATGCATTATGACATTCATGATTTTTTTATTGCAATTAAATTTGCATTTCTGAATTTTCTTCTCACTCTTATGTTAGATGGTAGCATCTGTGTTCTGTCTGTTTGTCTATATGTTAAATCAATGACTAATGAAGCTTAATATATACTACATACTGTACATTAATGTGTAGATCATTCTAACAGCAGCGTGTCTGTTTCAAATGTGCAGCACTTTATTAGTCAGAGAGAGGAGTTTGAGACGGCCAGAGACGGCATCTTGGTGTGGCTGACAGAGATGGACCTGCAGCTGACCAACATCGAGCACTTCTCTGAGTGTGACATTCAGGCCAAGATCAAACAACTCAGGGTAAGTTTGTCACAACGGTCCACATCAACATGGTCAGAAATGTATTTGCGAAGTATACTTACAGATTTCTTTACTTTATATTGACTACCAGATATGTATATATAGTTTTAGATTTATTGTAGCTTTAGGCCCTGATCAGACAGAGCGTTTTTTGCAGTTTACTGCGTCTTTTATATTGTTGCCAGGCAAGCAGTGCTTAGCTTAACTCAAACCATGAAATGTACACTACCTAATAGTTAATAGCAGGCTACAGTTCAATATAATGAAAATGACTTATCCGAAATCTCAAGTTCGGCACTTATTTGCCTCCAGACCAGCTGTTTTCTGTTCAGGTCATGGTAACTACTTTTGGTAAAGATTTTTTCAACTCGCGTTTAGGGCGCTTAAGCAGCGTGCAAAACGCTTCACTCTCATTGAAAACAATTACAAAAAGCTGCCCCAGGCTGCTAAAACGTGTTCTGTCTGATCAGGGCCTTAGACTTCCCGAAGATTTTTGCACTTGAGATTGTCTTGCACACTTACGGTTTTATTGTTTTATATGTATAGCAGACTGAGTAAGAGAGCTAAAAGTAACAATCCCTTCAAGTATTCTTACTATGGTGTAGAAGACCTAAATATGTATTGAGAAAGAATTGTTTGTTTGGAAAACTATGGAAAGACTTTTTGTACTTAATTCATCTCCACATTTTTTAAGTTTTTAGACCCCTGTCATCTCATTTTGATATTTGCCATTGTGAAGAGCAGCTTGACATAACTAATTTACAAAATGACTCTCTCACAAGTCATACTTAACATTAAAATTATTAAATCAAATCAGGAATTTAACATCTGGGAACTGTCGTGCATTTTGAAATTGAGACTATAAGAGCCCCTTTTGTTTAGCACGAAAAACAGAATTACTGAGGACTTGTTTATCTGAACTCTTCCTCCTCCGATCCCACAGTCGTTCCAACAGGAGATCTCCCTCACTACAGCCAAGATCGAGCACATCTTCCACCAGGGAGAGGCGCTGATAGAGAAGAGCGAGCCTCTGGATGCTGCTGTCATCGAGGAGGAGCTGGAAGAGCTGCAGCGCTACTGCCAGGAAGTGTTCGGTCGAGTGGAGCGCTACTACAAAAAGCTCATTCGGCTTCCTGTAAGACCTCAGATTGAGAGCATAGCAAAGACTTTATATTTTTATTTATCCATGATTTCACCATTTATTGAGGCCTGATTCCAGGCACCAAATAGGGTATAAATCAGCACTCAAAACTGTGTAAGTTATGTATATGCTTTTTCTTCAGCTTGCAGACGATGATACCGAAGTGTCATTCTCGGACCGTGAGCTGGAGCTGGACGAGCCCTGTGATTTGTCCGGCCTACCGTGGGGTGATCGTTTGGGGGATGGCTTCCTGTCACCTCTGCCCTCCTCCGGCCGCTCAGCTTCTCTGGCAGCCCAGCTACGGACCGAGCGCTCTGGCAGAGACACCCCAGCCAGCGTGGACTCCATCCCCCTCGAGTGGGACCACGACTACGACCTGAGCCGCGGGCTGGAGAGCGCCAGCAGGGCACTGAGAGAGCAGCAGAGCGAGGAGGGAGACTTCCTCCAGCGGCCTTCCTCAGCCTTGTCAGGTCAGTTTACAAACACACACAGTATTCTGCTTAGAGTTAAAGTGATAACTGAGACTTTTAAGATCTTGGTGGCTATTTTTGAGATGTAGAATACAGAGAATGTTTTAAGTGAGAAGGGAGAGCATCTTTTAATCGAGTGGTTCACAATCTTTTTGGCTTGTGATCCCTGAAGCAGTGCCTAGTTTCCACCCCTTGTCACAGGTTGCTTAAGTTGTTGAATTGAAGTTGAATCAGTTTCACAAAAGAGGATTTTCCCCTCTGGTGGTTTCACTTTAATAAATGTGAATAATTGGGGCCAGAAGAGGTAAAAACTATCCAGTATTTCACAAGAAAAAAGCAAAGATCAGATAAAAGTCTGTATATATATACAAATATGTGTAGCAGAATAATATTTTTCTTCTTCACTGTCCAATTCATCATCTTGCGACCCCTTGCATCAGTCCAGCTAAAGTGCACTTGAGCAAGACACTAAATGCCAAACAGTCTTGAGGTGCTGTTCAATAGCCGACTCTGACCTCTTCTCTTCCTGAGGAGGGGGAAAATAAGAGTTTGCCTACAGGAACTAAATGTTAGCAAGAGTGTATAACCGTTTCAACAGATTTAAGTTGCTAGGCAACAGCTTGGGTCCATGTTTTCCGTCCTCTCAGCTTATGCCATTCACATACACTGCAACAGGAAACACATTTGAAATGTTTACGTTTACAACTGTAAAGTGGTCTATATAACCGGAGATGACTGGTAGAAAAAGAATATCTTAGCAAAATCACATGTAGCATCGAATTCCAGACAATGTCCTACATGCTCTAAAATACAGTTAACTATAAAGGCACGGTCACACATGCGCAAAATTAACATTCGACTCCTGTTCACTTCCATTCTATGCGAGCGAAGGGGTGAAAAAAAATTTGCTTCCGATAGCGAAGCAAATTTGCATCCCTCTCATAAACCGTACCGTGCTGACTTCATACAGTAACTCTTACTCAGCTTACGATTTGGGTTTTAGCCATAGGAGGAGTATTTGCTAATACTTGACATGGTATATTTTAGATGCTGGATGGATAAGGTTTGTCACACAACATATCATCAACACAGTGTGTTTTCCTGTGACTGATAACTGACAAACTCCTTCCATCTGGTGGTTAAAAAAACAGCAGATGAACAGCAGGTTAATCTGTTGATGGAGTCAAACAGTGTAATGCCCACTGCTGAATGTGTGTACTGTATAATGTTTCTTCCAGATGTAGTGATCCCAGAGAGCCCAGAGGTCTATGTTAAACTTACAGAACAAACACTGAGATCCTCCACTGGTAGGCAACAGCAGACCCCAGCATGCAAACACAAGTGTTTGGGGCAAGAAATAACAGCTTCAAACTGAGTGACTGACACCACACTTATAGACTATTCACTGGCTTTGACTTTGATTTGTGTTGATTTCCTCTCTTATACACACTTTGGGCACACGCCGTAACCAATGGCAACACTTTCTAACACTGGGGGATAGGATCAATTCCATTTTTATTTCTTCAATTCACTGGTTCTGCTTTGGTTTCTAATTCAGCAGAACTGAAATGGAATTCAGCCTAACCCTTGTTTCTAACTGGCTTTCTTACTTTTGTTTGACTTGCAGTGTGCTGTGTAGCTAACCTCTTCAGATTATTTCATCTTCTTTTTGTGTTTCAGAAAAGCATGTTGTTTTATTGTCACAATGAACAAGTCTGAACTTCTTGCTGAAGGGATTGCAGATTTGTTTAAAGTAAACTTTTCACAGGCTCCGTTCACACGGAGGCACATCACATAAGAACAATGCTTTTGAGCTCAAAATGAAGGATGTGACTCCTGATGTGAGCAGGACAGGAGAGCACAGCGATGAGGCTGAGTGTGTGAGGTGGATCACTGTTCAGGAGGCCAATCTACATTCCTGTCTACTTCCTTCACCTCATTCTTTGCTCTCCACGTCTTGTGTTTCTCTGTGTGAACGGGGCCTCATCTCTTCTTGGGTTGTAAAGCATAGTACAAGTAACCATTATGATACAATATTTGTTCATAATCTGCAAAAATGACCTGCTGATGTTGTGTCTACAGGAGAGGTTGCCTCTACAGACTCACATATTCACCCTCTGGATGCCAGCCGCTTCAACCTGCAACAAATGGACAGCAGCCGCAGTCGCACACCCACAAGCTCAGAAATGGATGCCTCGTATATGGGATATGTAGGTGTTACTCTTACAGCTAAAAAACACTTCATAAATCTTTTTTTTTAGTACCAAACTGTACATGAAGTGATAATTACTTCTGGTTTGTCTATTTATATGCAATCTAACACATTGGTATAAGACCTATAAAACTAATGTTTATTTATGTTTTTAAATCATGCCAAGTCATATTTTGTTAGCTTACCACCCTAGGGCTGCACAATTAATCAACATTTTATCGAAATTGCAATATTTGTTTAAGGCGAAATGTGTATCAAAATACCATTTTAAATTAAATATTGTGGTGCTGCAGAGATGTCCTGGCCTGCACATCATAAAACATCTTTGTTTGGTACAGATCCCCGCAAAAATCACACCATAATTAGGGCTGGGCAATATGACAATATACATCGTCAAAACGATATAAAAATGTCTGTTGTATATACTTTTCTATATTGTTTCTATCGTGATGTAGGCTAGGCCTATATTTATTTATTTTTTCTCTATAATTTCAATTAAAACTGTAACTGCACTCAAGTTTTTAAAATGAGAAAATACTCAGTACGCTTCATTTAATTCACACAGTAGTATACAAAAATAGGCTTTACCATGTGGTTATTTCATATACTGTGGACTATTTATTGAATTACCAGAAAACATGCTATATCGTGATATATATCGTTATCAAGATATGAAATGACCTATTAGAATTAATTCGATATTTATTCAATTTGTTCAGCCTTACCACCAGCCAATGATGTTACTTTCACCTTTAGAGTTGGACTTACTTGATTATCCAGTTTACAAAATCTTTGTCATAAGGTTGAAATGTATGTCCTCTCCTGAAAATGTAATATAATCTGCTTAAACTGATTTTACTATACAAAATAGTATCATGTAACTTAACATGAATCTATTCTGTAGATGCGGCTGCTGGGTGAGTGTCGGGGCAGCATTGACACAGTGAAGAGGATGGGCTTTGAGCTGAAGGAGGAGGAAGATGCTGTGTCTGGACTGGCAGATCCCAGTAGCTCAGAGTCCCAGACATCAGGTAATACTACACCCCAACCTGCATATATCCTACATTTCCATACAGTTAAATGAATGTATATGAAAGGAAACGGTTGTTGCAGAGCTTTTATCCAGTGGGATACAACTCTGATGAATTCAGCTTACATAGTACATTTTTTTTTCTCTTACACCCTGCAATCCAGGAGTGATTGAGCGCTGGGAGCTCCTGCAGGCTCAGGACCTCAGCAAAGAGATGCGTACAAAGCAGAACCAGCAGCAGTGGCAGCAGCTGAACTCTGACCTGAACAAAGTCTGGACTTGGCTGGGAGAGACGGAGGAAGAGCTGGAGCAGCAGCGGAGGCTGGACCTCAGCACGGACATCCAGACCATAGAGCAGCGCATCAAAAAGCTCAAGGTATTATTGTTTTCTCTTTGGTAATACCTTTGCATGTTTTTTTGTTTTTTAAATTATTACTGTTTTTTTTTTTAATACATACTTTTGTATGTGACAGTTTTTCTTTCTTTTTTTTGTCTGTTAAAGCAAAAATATAAATAAACACTGTAAGAATGCTGAAATAATGCTGTAAACAATAAGAAATTTAGTGGTCTCTTGCAAAAAAGTGTACAGTAACATGGGCAAAGTCCTCAGAAGTTGATTGGCAAACCCTTTCCACAGCCTCGGCGCTTATTATTTCAACATGTTGGTTTAGTTGGAATCAAATGGGGTTTTAAAATCATTTACCATCTCCTAATTCTATGGTGACAAATCCTGCTACTCAATTGGCTGATTGATTGCAAATTGATAGAAGGTTCAACATAGCAACGTGATGCCCGTGGTCAGCTTTGTTGGTTTAGTCCTAACGGTAAAATGTAAATGTTTGTGTACAGGAGCTGCAGAAGGCGTATGACAAACGCAAGGCCATCGTGCTGTCCATCAACCTGTGCAGCGCTGAGTTTGTGCAGTCGGACTCAGAGGAGTCCCGCGAGCTGCAGGCCAAACTGAAAGACATGAACAACCACTGGGACAAACTGGGCAGCTCACTGGAGGAGTGGAGGTCTTCATTACAGGAAGCTCTCATGCAATGTCATGTAGGTGCCAGTCATAATCATTAGACCATCAAAATGTTCTGAATGTTAATGTGAGCTTGTTTCATAGAGCTGTAATCATGCATGCAGTTGAATCTCTACTTTCCTGATCCACATCTAACAGGACTTCCATGAGATGAGCCACGGTCTGCTGCTCTGGTTGGAAAACATCGACCGCAGGAGGAACGAGGTGGTTCCCATTGACCCCATCCAGGACAGTGACACCCTCCTGGAGCATCATAAAACACTTACGGTACAGAACTATAATCTATCTACAGTGCATAAATATTATCTATAGAAATATATAGATATAAGAATGGTTAGTGAGATTTTGGGTCATATCTTAATTCCCACATAAAAACTTATGTGGCTCCTCATCACACACAAACAGTATCTTGTCTGTCCTGTTACCACTTACCCTCGATTGCAGTGGTTCCCAACCTAGGGGTCTAGGCCCCTCCAAAGGGTCACAAGATAAATCTGAGGGTCATAAGAGGATTAAAGGGCCAAAGAGGAAGACAAAACAAAGTTCTACCACATATATCTGTATTCATTGTTTGGTCTTTTCTCTAGTCTTTGCTTTAAAAAAAAAAAAAAAGATACTTTTACTTCTTTGAGCCTCAAACAAATATTTAATCTGAGAAGTTTAGAGGGCAAATCACTATTTGATGGAACAACTCGACACTACTTTTTTGTAAGGGGTCACAAACGAAAAGGTTGGAGAACCACTGCTCTATTGGACAGTAATTTATAATATCTTAATAATCTTAATTGATGATATATTTCTGTATATTACAAATTATTGCAACCAAAGCTGTAAAATGAATATAACATAATAGGGGTTACTTTTTTAAATCATTCATTGGATCATGAGTAAAAACAGCATATTTTGACCAAACACTTAATTTAAGAGGGGTCCAAGGTTGTAGCTATAGCCAAGGCAAAAAAATATACAACCTGATTAAACACTATGGATCAAAGTACCGTAACACTTATTTCAAATACAATAAGGGACAGGATAAGGTATGAATAATCCTAGTTCTCCTGCTGGTTTAGAATCCATGTCTCAAATTCACAATCCCCACAGCAAATCCGCCAAGAGCTGCTGGACTCCCAGCTCAAAGTCGCCTCGCTACAAGACATGTCCCTCCAGTTGCTGGTCAACTCTCAGGGCAGCGACTGCCTGGAGGCCAAGGAGAAGGTTCATGTTATTGGGAACCGCCTCAAACTGCTGCTAAAGGAAGTGACCCGAAACCTCAGGGAGCTGGCCAAGATCCTGGACATCACAAGCAGTCAACAGGTAGATCTTCACTTACTATATACCTGCGCAGTGTTTTAGGTTTAGCCAGATATTTTTTTGAAGGGCCAGATTTGGTCCACAGGCCGCTACTTGCCTAATATTTCATGCGTCTCTCTCTGGCTTTCTCTCTCTTTGTGGAAACGTTTCAGGATCTATCATCTTGGTCATCTGCTGATGATCTGGACACGTCCGGTTCCCTCAGTCCTTTATCAGGAAGGAGCACACCAAGTCGACGGCGATCGGTAACGTATACATCTACCTGTACATACCGCTCTATGAGAAGCCTGGTGTTCGGTTCCCCCTCTGAGACTGTGCACTCAGTAACTTGTGCCCCAAATGCCCCGTTGCAGGCCATATTCACCCCTGTCATCCCAAGATCTCTCCTCACACCTTTCTACACCTCCACAACCTGCTCTACACCCACTCCCTCTGAACTTTTTTCCAGCCTTTTACTCTTCTTGCATGTTCTGTATTCCCAGAGCAATATCCTGCAAGACAACTGGGGAATCCTTTCTTTCTAACTTTTTATTTCCTCCTTCTTTTTCTTGGATGACTTTTTCAGTTCTGTCCTAGCTGTCACTTTTTCTCTTCCAGTATTTCCACACTAAGAAAAACTTCTGTCCTACAAATCTTTTTCTCTTCCAATATTTCCACACTAAAAAAAACGTCTGTCCTACAAATTTTTTTCTCCCAATAGACTTTCCTATAATTTCTTCTCACTCTAGTTTGATCCCTGTAGCGTTATTCTCAGGAATACTGGCTATCATGAAACTGCTAAATGTACAAAAGAAGCATAAAAACTGTGGTTTTATGATGTAGAAAGCATGCCATCATATTTGTTTTACAAAGGAATGAGAAAGCAATATTTTTTGCATCAGTATTGATTCATTATCTATCTTAATATCAGTCCAAATAAGCATGTCGCTGCTTATAGTATGTGTATGTTACTAAATGTCACTGTTATCAAAGAAATCCATCACATTGCATAAGTTGTAGCTTCCTATTTGCAATCAAGTTTGTTGCACTCACGAGCCGAAGCACTTCAAAGCAGTCGTGCACTTTGAAAAAGCCAGATTCCTTGTTATCACGGGTTACAAAATCTACCTTCAGACATGATTTTGTTGCTGCTCTTCTTTCATTTTGGGATTTCTTTTCATCGGTAGCTTTGTCTTGATTTGCCTGGACTGAAACATACTTTCTTTCTTTTACCTCCCCCCCCCTGTTCATTGCAAACAGCAACGGGGCAAATGTAGTCTGTCACAGCCTGGACCCTCTGTGAGCAGTCCACACCACAGGTACCTTTCTGTTGGTTTCTAGCACACCCAGAAGATAATGGAACTCATCAGCCCATGATGCACTCGGAGGCCGATTCATGCTTTCTAATCCTCCCCAACAACAGCTGTGTTTTCAGAGAATAAAATCCCAATTTCATTTTTTAATACCAGATTAGCAGCTCATGATAGTGAATTCCATCATCTTCTGCAAGTCTAGACGCTCTGTGTAGGCTCGGTGACGAGGTGCAATGCAGCCCACACATCCTTGGTAAAAGAGTTTCACAAGGGATGGTGCAAGGCCTCTTCTCCGCCAATGTCCTCGGCTGCTTAATATCGCTAACCAGAGGGCATTTCTTACGTATAACACACATATTTCTCTATAGCTAACACTCCCTCGCTGTTACTGAGCACACACACCCTTTTTCTCAAATTGCCGAGCCAGTAAATGTCTGCAATGAACAATGCAAAGGCTGCAGTTTCTCTTTCTCTCTCGCTCTCTCTCTCTCTCTCTCGTGTGTGTGACATTTCTTCTTCTGCTGCTGCTGCTGCTATCTCACCGACTATCCACCATCTTCCCCCCCTCAGTCTGTCATCTGTGAGTCTCAGGTCTCCGTTTGTGAAGTGGTAAGGGGCACTTATGGTAACAACGTAGGACAACCTGAGTGTAAATCATACATCATTAATGTCCATGCATTCCTGGAGTCAGGGATCACTTTGATGAAATTCATTTAGAGAGTACTGCAGGCCTGTTTTCTCTTAATTTAAAGAAATAAATGTTTTTTTCACAGTAGGTAGGTGTGAATAGTAGTTTACAATAATTCCCTTTAACTGACCGTGGCTTCTAGCCTTTGAGGCTAAAAGGAGACAGTTTTTACTGAGGGTGATGGTGACTATAAATGATAAAATTACATAGTATGACACTTTGGGAAATACGCTTATTTGTTTTCTTGCTGGGAGCTTTCTTTGTTAGAGTTGGAAGCTGGGAAACAGGCTAGTTGTTTCTCCCTGCTTCCAGTCCTGATGCTAAGCTTGGCCAGGTGAAATAGTTTGCTAAAAGTAATGGATAAACAGTTGAAATAGTTAGCTAAAAGTAATGGATAAACAGTTGAAATAGTTAGCTAAAGGTAATGGGTAAACAGCTGAAATAGTTAGCTAAAAGTAATGGATAAACAATTGAAACAATTGCTAACTGACCTTCTAAAAGATTGTTGCCATAGGAACAAAGCTCTCACCTCAGGCTTAGCCAGGGGGAGACGTGGATAACTTTACTACCTCAAATTAAGTCAGTCTTAATTTTTATGCAACAGACAGGCTTAATTAGACTAGTCTAACCACACAATCTAAGACCAGTCTCAGGCCAAGACTAGTCTTAAACTAAGTTTAAGCAACTGACCAGGCTCTAGCTTCCTATTTAACACACAGATTTGAGAGTGATATCAATTATTTCATCTAACTCTCCACAAGAAAACAAATTAACGTATTTTCCAAACTATTCCTTTAAAAAAGCTTAGCTAAACTACCTTGACAAAGAGGCTGTTTCTAATTGCTATTGCTCTTCTTGCCTCGGCATGCTTTGCATTTTTCAACAGGACTTTCAAAAACTCCTTGAAAAGAAATATCTGATTATTCAGCTGATACTTGCAGCATGCCTTTTGTCTTTTATCCTAACATCCTTTGCAAAGGAATGCAAGCTCACATATTAAATGTATTCAATGTTTGGTGCAGGATTGTACATTATGTATGCTTTTGTGACTGTCTTTGTAACTGTGTTTATCCACCCAGTCTCAGTCAGCATGTAGATCACACTGTCCCAACGTTGCTTTGAACCGTGTTGTCTTTCAAACACAGCATGGTGCTCATAAGCACTGTCAAGCAGTTCCTCTGTCGCTGAACTGATATCTTATTTGGATTGAAAACACCAAAACAATGAAGCGTATGAAGAGAAGGATATTAGATTATAGAGTGGATCAAGTGAAGTCTATTTATTGAATTAGACTCATTTAATTAGTCAGTTATTTTGCCGAGTTTATTTTTGTACACGTCTGAAATTAGGGATTCAGATGATAAAAAACAGCAGGATTTTGTATGTTGTTATCGATCGATGTGAGTGACTAAACATCAGTCTGTGCTGCTGTGTTGTGAATGCGTGTGTGTGTGAGCAGGTCTCGCAGCGGCGCTGGATCCGTTTCCTTCCCTTCTGATCCGGAGATGGCTCGCAGGTCCTCGTTTCTGCGGCGCGTCCTCTGGGTGGCGCTGCCTCTCCAGCTCTTCCTGCTCCTGTTGGTGGTCTTTGCCTTCCTGCTGCCATTGACTGAGGAGGACTACTGTGCCCAATCCAACAACTTTGCTCATTCCTTCTACCCGATGCTCAGCTACACCAACGGACCACCTCCAGTGTAGGCTGGCTGTTTCATTTCAGTATTCATGCATCAGTATGACTTGGAATCACGTTGATATCCTTTAACTGGTCGATCATGTTGGGAGCAGAAACTGATCATCCATTTGTACTGCAGATGCCATCTACAGTTAATATCTTCGTGTGTAGCACATAGGATCAAGCATCTCACTATATTACTCTGTGTAATGCTATGTCGATCATGGAGCATCTTTGGTGGAACAAAACTGAAGACACAGTGGACACTACTGGATGAATGAACTGAAGATCAACTCAGTGGCACATACATGTTGTATTTCTCTGAAGAGATCTGTCAGTGGATAGCACCAAAGTTAAATGATGAAATATAGTCTGTGAATTTGCTTGTAACTCAAAAATTTGTAAAACATTTAATATATCTTACATTGCAATTATTTTTTTACCTGTACTTTGGCATGCAGCTCTGATCTTTGCTTTTATTTACTTACATACTTCACTGTGTCCATTTTTAACTTGAATTGCATTGATTCTTTTAAGCCAAGACGTGTTTTAATATCAAAGCCAGACACATTTCAAGAGTTTAACCTTCAACATCTGTCGCCCATGGTCTTTATACATTTTGCTGTTTTATTTTTTAAACAAAATATAAAAATACGACTTTATGATTGAGAATTATAACATATAGAACTATTGTATATTTTGTATGACCGTCAGTTCAGTATCAAATGTATAACAGTCCAGGATTATTTAACATGTGTATATAATGGTAAAAAAGTTAATATGAGAAATGTATGTATATGCGACCATCAAAAACAATGAATGCCAAATCCTCATGTTGATATTTGTCTTTTTATTTGTTTGTTTTTTAATGTGATTTCTAATATTTGGATAGTGAATCATATTTATACTGAGCTTTTCTTGAAAACACAAACAGGAAAACATGGTGTTTGATACATTATTTGATTCTGTTTAAGGTTTATTTTCATATACGTTTTAGACCACAATAATACGTTTACATTTTAAGTGTAGTTTAGCTTAAGTATAATGTATAAATCTAGGCTTCGTGAAGGGGAACTGCAGACCTGTAGGTAGAGAGATCCAAGGACGAGCTGTCAGGAAGGTCCTGGATTTGGGTGAGATGAGGCCTCTGGTGAGTAGGACAGTGCCAGGGAATGTTAACGTGATGATGAAGGTGGTGATTGTGATGATGAGTGTGAAGAAGGGTCTCCAGTGATTTGATGATTTCATAATTTGGCAGAGCCAGGGCTGTGGCATCCAGACCCAACATCTGGGAAACAACCATCCGGAAATCCAGCAACTGAGAAAAAACAATATAACTTGAGTTTGATTTCAAAGGCATAATCCGTAATTTAACTGTACATATCACCACACCAGTCGAACTTTTCACATGCATCGTCCCCTCACCTCTCTCTCCCTGTCAGACAGCTGAGTCAGGCTCTGTCTGAGGGTGTTGAGTTGCTGCTGGTCTTCTCTGGTCTTCTTCTCTTGGCTCTGCAGGTCTGAGCTCACGGTGTTGAGCTTCTTCTCCACCTTGGTCTTCCCCTCCACCATCTGATCCAGCCTCTTATTCTGCTCCTGCATGGTCTGACTCTGTTCCACCACTTTCAACTTGGCACGCCAGACAGAGGTGTTCAGTGAACTGTTATTCAACGGCTTTATTGCTCTTGAATACTCTGATACTTAAGGTGAGACACTACAGGCAAAAACATTGTTTAGATTTTGGGCTATTTTGCTTCCGTAACATGTCTTCTTTCAGACTAATAGAGAGAAAACATCCAAAATACACATTTAGGTGTTTATTTTACTACTTTGTCTATTTGCGTCTGTAGATTTCTCCTAAATTCACCAAAAGTTAGCATTAGATAATTCCTCTTTTGCATATTGAAACATAATATTTCAGAAAACTTGTAATACAAAAAACAATTGTCTTAATGTGAGTAATCAACTGGGGAAGTTTCATGGTGATATCTATAAGTTAATTTGTTTTACGCTATTGACCTGTAGTGTCTTCAAAACGTATGGAATTTTACAATCCATATCTTTAAAGGCTGTTTCCTCAAAATGAGGTTTTTCTCAGACTCTGAGGGGTTTGTTCATATATCACTCATAGCCTGATTTATAGAACATTTTATTCCTAAAAAATTGGCACACATCTGATAAGATAATGCCTCATTTGCATATTTAAACATATCATTTCAGAAAACTTGTAATACAAAAAATAATTATCTTAATGTTAGCAATCAACTGGTGATATATATATGTTAAATCTTTACCCTATCCACCTGTAGTGTCTCCCTTTAAAAAATATACACGTTTTCAGAACCAACCTGCTTTACATATTTGGTGCACAGTTACAAAGTATTACCCCTTCGTTTCACCCTCATATACACAGATATAAATACACATACATGATACATTATGCGGTGAAAATGCCTCTGGATTTAATTGTTTGGGCCTGAACCCGTCTCCCCTCTACCTTGAGCTCATTGGTGTGGGACAGCTGGGCCTTGAGCTCAGTGTTGGACAGCTTGGTGGCCTTCAGCTCTCCTTGGAGACGCTCCAGTTTTTTCTGCAGCCTCCTGGCCTCCAGATGAGCATCGTCTCTCTCAACAGCCAACGCTGATCGGCTCCTCTTCTCCTCCTCCAGCTCCGACACCTTCTTCCTCAGGAGCTGGATGTGGAGTCCTTTGCTCTCTAGTTGGTCCTTCTGAGACTTAAACTGTTGGCAACAGAAGGAATATTATTGTTACAGGTGTATTGCTGGTCAAACTTTAGCATTTGTGCATCTAGAGAACAAGTTTTCATCACTACTCAAATAAAAGACGAGATCTTCATAATCAAATACCACTCTGCACCCATGTGTAGAAGCTTATGATTGGTTGTTTAAAACCCTTTGTAATATCTAAAGATAATGCAGTAATGACACCACTAGCTACTTGTGTAGCCTACCTTTCTCTGTAGACTGTAGGTCAGACTTTTGCTCTCCACCAAAGCAGCTGTCTCTTGTTTAACAAGCTGCTCTGCACGTGACAGGATGAGTTTTAGCCTCATGTCGAAGCCCAGATCCACAGCAATACTGTCAACCTTCATTGTCTCAGACAGCTGTTCCAGGAACTCTTCATACTGTTAAAAAAAAACACTTAAGTAATAATGGATGGATGCCACAGGACTGATGGATGCTTCTCTCATTTACCTGTAACTGTAACCTCTTTTCTCCTGTCTTTACTCACATGCTGTTTGCTGTGTCTCAGCCCGTCACGATGCATGTCAGCTGCCAGCAGCTCCGTCTCCAGACCTTGCAGTCTCTCCCTCAGGTCCTGGACTTGCTGCTCTGCAAGCTGAGCCCTCTGCAGGGCACTGAGCTGGAGCTCCGTCTGCTCGCTCAGCTCCTCGGAGACGTGACACAGCCTGGCCTCCATCTCTGACAAAGACTGCCTCCAAAACATGGAGTAAGGATGCTGGTATTTATCTAGGAGTGCCTCTTTGAGACACCCAAGATTTAATGTAAAGGTAAAAGTGGAGACCAGTGTTGGAAAGTACATTTTTAAGTACTTGTACTTTACTTGAGTATTTTAATGTCATGCTACTGTATACTTTTTATCCCACTGCATTTATGTGACAAATGCAGTTACTAGTTATTTTGCAGATCAATATTTAAACCTATAATAAACATATAAAGTACATGTTATAAGTAAATTAAATCAGCCAACAGTATATAATATTTGTAAAATTAGCTCAACCACAACTGGCTACAATATTAAAATGCTGCTTACATGTTAATGCATTAGAAATAATAATAATAATAGCCACTGAAAATATTACCCTTTTAAAGAAGTATGTATGTTCCAATGGTGGAGGAAGTACTCAGATCATATACTTAAGTAAAAGTAGCGATACTACAGTGTAGAAATACTCTGTTACAAGTAAAAGTTCTGCATTCAAAATTTGACTTAACTAAAAGTACAAAATATTAGCATCAAAATATACTTAAAGTACAAAAAGTAAAAATTTCTCATGCTGAAAGGTCCACTTCAGAATAATATATATTATATTACTGGATTATAATTAGCTGCTTCTAATTACTTTATACACTGCTGGGTAGTTTAACCTATAATACATTATCATTTATTAGTTGATTTATATTTAGTATTATTAATTTGAATCTGCAAAGTAACTAGTGACTTAAGCTTTAAAATAAATGGAGTTGCAGCACTTGAGTAAATGTACTTAGTTACTTTCCACCACTGGTATGTTCAAAAAGCTGTACATTAGGCTATGAAATTTTTCAGTTCATTTCAGGAGGGCAATACTTGTAAAATAAAGAAGAACTTTATTGTAAACCAACGTGTTTAAACCTTGGGAGTCACAATAAAGTTGTTCATATTAAGTGTGGCTGGAGGTTTGACCTTTTAAAACGTATTTCCTTTCGCCTTGTGCCAGAAACCCTGACTCTGCTTCCTCACCTTATTGCAGAAGTTATCCAGTTTGTGTAAAACCTCTTTCTCTGTGGGCAGGATGAAATTCTCAGACCTCTCCTGCAGCAGAACTGCCACCTTTTTCAGGAATATCTGTAGTTTCTCCTCAGCTGCCTGCGTCTCTCCTTGGCTTGACTGTAGTTTTCTTTCCAGCTCCTCCACCTGTTTCTCCAAACACTGGGACTCTCGCCTCGCTGCCTCTATGACTCTCTTGCTGGCCTCAAGCCTCTCCATTAGGGTTCCCCTCTCCATCTCAACACTCCTCCTTCCCACCACCAGGCCGTCTAGCTCCTGAAACAGGTAAAAACACCATAATGTTTCACATAAGACCATGTTTCAGGAATTTTTGCCCAATGATGCCAAAAATATTCTGCCTACTGCAGGTTTAAGTATGGAGAGTTTAAAAGCTGTGTAAGTACCCCTTTGAGTGCATCGAGAGCTGCTGCACTGCTGGCAGCCTTCCTCCTCTCTCGGTCCAGCTCTGCCACCAGCCTCAGCACCGTCTCTCTGCTGGCTTTACACTCCACCTCACAGGACTTCACACTCTCGTCCAAAACAGCAATTCTCATCTTCAGCCTCTCCCTCTCGTGAGACTGGTCCACCTAATAATTAAAAAAAAAAGCATTTAAGAGTTCCTATAAATTCGATAGCAGGACATTTTTACATTTATGTCTATTTGAATGCAAACAAAATTAAAACCTGATTAAGAAAATGCCAACATGAGGTGCAATTTGATCATGCCCAATAACAAATATGTACCATAAAGGTGAAAGAGGTGAAAATAATTTCTGTTGTGTTAGTATACCTCATCAGAGTTTTCCATATCTTCCATAATTAGAAGTGTTGCAGGAGAAGTGAATACAGTAGAGACTTGTCTGTTTTAAGAAGTCTCCTGGCAACACCAAACACAGGCTATACCAGGCTCCACCAGAAGGGGTGCTGTAGCTGAGAAAGTCTGACATCTGGAGACTTTATCAATTTCACAAAAATGCATCTTTGAATGCAAACAAAAATGTAATTCCTAGCTTAAAAAACAGTTACCAGGTCAAGCAAATGCATGAAATAATAAAAAATAAATCAAAACCAAGAAGCTGATAAAGATGCATGTGAAGGTCAATATATATTTGTTTTTTTGCCCCTACCTCAGACTTTCAGGTAGCCCTTCCTCTACACTAACTTCAGCCTTCCCCGTGGCATTGTCTGAAATTGTTTACGCCTTCACTATTCACAATACAGGGATTACATGTAGACTGGCATGTTGCTGTCAGTTGTCTATCAGTTATCAGGTGCAAGGCATGATGGTAGCTGTCACTTGGTCAGTTCATTACTTTTAGCATTTCATTGCGGAATAATGTAAGAACGTCATATAGGATAAATCACACTTGAGAATTAAAGGAACATTTATAGATGACAGACACACTACATAGTGGACTATAAAAAGTTCCCGACTTTTTTTCAACCTAAAATCAGGCAATGTTTACTTGTGACCCCATATCACGTGTTATTACTCTGTATTACTTACATGTGTCTTGTTACTACTTGTGTCGTTTTACTAATATGTGTACTACTCACCTGTGACGTTTTTTACTAATATGTTTGCACTATGGAACTGTGATGCTGGAAACTTGAATTTCCCTCGGGATCAATAAAGTTACTATCTATCTATCTATCAACAGTATGGACATGAGGGTGCTTATTCACAGCAAATATCCAGGATAATATAACACCAAAAAAACAAAAAATAGAGAAAGGTCAGAAAATAAACAATTTTGTGGAACAGAAATCTTATGTTGGACGTTGGAACCACTGGCCGAGTGAATTGTTTGTTTATGTTTTTTACATATATTTTTGGGGGACATTTTATGCCTTTATTGGACAGCCAACAGTAGAGAGACGAAGGAATTAAGGGGACAGAGATGGGGAACTACATGCAACAAAGGTCGATCTCAACCTGGAGATGTTGTGGCTCATGGTCAGCAGCCTAAAACCTACAGTAGTTAATGATGCTCGACACAGATCATGTAACTTAAACCTAAATATGGCCATTTAATTTTAGGGGCAGCTGGAGAGCACTTAACCCCATAAAAATACCAATAGCATTATTATTATTATTATGATTATTTTTAAAGAGTAATACTAAGAGTATTGATATGTAAGAAGTGGGCCCAGAAGTCCTGGCACTGTTAAATGTGGAGTATGCTAGAGAGTCTGGCCTGGCTGCAAAGCACAACCTGCCAGTCACAGTTCGGGGCAAAGGCGCCCAATTTATTTACGTACGTCATTGCGTCACCTCAAACAGGAAATGAGCGGCATCAAAACTTTATTAGCAAAACAGCAAACACATGCAGCAAACACGCCTCCTAGGTCTGTCATACAAGTTGCAATAGGGTTGCAATGTAGCCGTAATCACAGTTATATTAACATAACCGCCGTTTTCTGACGCGTTGAATCATTGTTTTTAAAACCGACTCCTGTTGAATCGCTTCTTATTCATTTACCGGTAAGCTAACCAACGGCTAACGGCCACATATCTGGTTTGTAACGTTAGTAACTGTTACTATGTCAACCGCTTCTGTTGGCTTGTAGCGTAAATAAAGTTAGCTCCAGGCACAGAACCGTAGTTGTTTGTTTAATGTATTATTTACAGAGTTTATTTAATGCGGGTAAGTCGTTACCAGACTACTAGTGAGGATATTGATAGCTAGCTAATGTGGTCAAGGTCAGTCCTGTTTGTTTTGGCTCTTATTTTTATACTAACATTGGATTTAACTGGTCTCAAACTACATATTTAAGTGTAGCTTTATAGCTACATTTGCTAATAGATGTAGGTTTTGTTTACAGAGCTCTGTAATGCTTGTTATGTTAAATTAGAGCTTAATATATATTATGGTGCATCTCCTGAAGGTACACTACCAGCTGTTTCCTGTGTTGCAGCTCACCTGTACAGCTGTCTACAGCTGGTAAGATGCTTCTCCGGACGTTGTGGTCCAGATTGGGAGCCCAGCGGCCAGTAGAGAGGAAACCAGTCTGCATCTGTGCCTCGGCGTGTCTCTCCCAGTCCGTCCAACCACACCAGTATGAATCCAAACCCAGGACTATCTCAGACCGCTCTGCCACAAAGATCTTATCGAGGACCTATCATTTAAACACTCTTCACCAACAGCAGGCGCATATAAGACATGCTCTGCCTGCTTTAGGTGGATTTAAACGTCTCAGCAGCACTATGTTAATTGACACAGGGATGCTGACTAAATGTGGAAGTGGACAGAGGCGTTTTTATTCACCCGACCTTGTGAAGTCAGTGTTGAAACCAGGTTTAAAACCAGCAATTGTTCCTGGGAAAAGGGTTCCCAAAGGACCAAGAACAAAACAACCCTCCAGAACCAACCAGCCTTCCCTGAATGTGGACAAGGTGATTCAGCCAGTCGTCTGATGAATGATGGATCGTTTTAAGTTTTAATGTTTTTGTTTTAGTGATTAATTCAACCCTGTGTTTCTCTGTAGGATATGATGCTGTGTATTGCCTATGCAACAGCAGATCAGTATCATCTGCCAACACTTTGCCACGACTTGATAAGCCACGGCTTCCATGAGATAGATTTACCAAGAGGTATGATTCAAAAATGATTCATAGATAACAACTTTCCAGGGAATTAAATGAGATATAAGCTGCTTGGAACAACTAACACATTTTATGAAAATCATGTTTTAATTTCAGATGCCTCACATGTGCTGTTGATAAGCACAGACGTGGCTGCAAAACCAGATGACGATGCTCTAATTTTCTTCTTCAGGTAGTCTGTTTTCAAAGTGCTTTGCTTTATGATTTGACTTGAATATAAATTATTGAAAAGGATTACTCGATATGCAGCGATTTAAATTGGTTATAGACATGGCTGGGTATCGAATCTCAATACTACATGAGTACAGACAGAAATTTGTCTCTAGAATCAATCCAAAAACTATTTTAAATTATTTAATTCTTCTTTGATCAAGTATTTCCTGATCTAAATCATAACGTTTCTAAGTTTAGAAAGTGTTTTATTTTTGCAAAGGTCTTGTTGATGCACTGATATTTTGGCGTATTTTGATAGAAAGAGAAGAATTGTAGAAAAATATGTTTCTATTGAAAAAAATTGGAATTACTATTATTAATAAAACTTGTGTATGGCAATGGTGTTGAAACAATTTAAAAGATACCCAGCTGTAGTTGTTGTACCTAGTTGTAGATGTGTTTTGTTATTTTTTTCTTTAATTTTTTGGCAAATCACAGACTGACTTTTCCCATCTGAAATTTCAGGGAAGGCTCAGTCGTTTTCTGGAATGTTGAAGAGAAAATGGTAAACAAACTATATATTTTTTTATAAAGTATAACATTTTATTAACTGTAATCCTTGTTTCCTTCTCTACTGTAGCATATGTCTTCGACAGTGACCTTTTTTCTGTCTTTACAGATGAAAAAGGTGATGAGAATATTGGAACGTCATGAGATCCAGCCCTATGAAGTAGCATTAGTCCACTGGGAAAATGAGGAGATTAACTACACTGTTGGAGAGTATGTTGATCTTTACTCTTGTTGTTTTTGTGTATTTGTTCTTTCAGACTTTCAAATTTGTCAAATGTACATTTTTCTCCTTCAGAGGAAACACAAAGCTTGAGCGCGGCAACTTTATTCTGAGTGACGCGATGGATCAACATGAAGCTGTCCTGGAGAAATTTGCATTTTCAAATGCACTATGTTTGTCAGGTGAGAACCTGCACTTCAACTGTAAATCACAAGGATTTGCATTATGTGGTAGCACTGTACTCTAACCCTGAGTGTAACCTTGTGCTTTCTCTTCCAGTGAAGCTGGCGATATGGGAGGTGGCTTTAGACAGCTTTGTAGAGTCAATTCAATCAATTCCAGAGGTACAGTGGACACTTAAAAGCAGGCAGAAAGAAATTCTGAATAATTGATTATCTGTAATGGTTGTTTGTTTGTGTGTAAGGTAGACCAGTCATCAGTGCTCCCCCTTAATGCTAATGTCTTAATCTATTTTGTTCCTCAGACACTGAAGTCTGGAAAAAGAGTTAAGTTGTCCTCTGCAGAGGTTATGAAGAAGATAGGCGAGCTTTTCACGTTAAGGTAAATGAAGTTTACTTTAAATAGCAGTTCATCCAGAGGGTACTGCAACCTTTCCTTTTTTGTTTTCGAGGTTTAACAGCAAGCCAAGACTTTCTAGTTGTTTCAGCTATGAACCTGTAAACTCAGTTTGTGTCTGTCAAGTTATCAGTAACAGAAATTTGTTCTCATCCATGTATTTTGTTGTTATTGCCACTTATTAAGTCAGTTTTTATCACTCAATCGCTATCTTCAAAGCCAGACCAGACTCCATTCACAAAAACAGTCATTTTACCTTGTGGAACATGGGAGTTGCTGGTCTACCGCTGCATCGATCGGTTAGTTTGTTTGTGTTATTGTGTGACTTTCGGATCCGAACTAACGTGACGTCCACAGCAGTACATTGCTTAGCTTCCGTGCTGGTACTCCTGTCTGCTTCTCCGACCTGGGAGCATACCGACTGCCATTTAAGTTACTGTATGTAATACACTGACCATAAGGATATATCTATTTTAGCAGCGTCATCCTGCAGAAACCTATGTCAGGTCACGTGGGAAAAAGTTCTTAGAAGGGCTTGGAAAAATAGCATTTTCACGCTAAAAACATACATACTTTGACCAACATATGAATTTTCATATTTGAATACATAAGGAACACCACTGGGAAGCTACAGAAAAATATAAATACCTAAAAAAAGAAAAAAAAATGGACCCTCCCTTTAAAGTAATTCTACCAGGTATTTGCTGCAATTGCAAGAACTTTCAAACTCTCTTTAAACCTTTGTATTTACGTCCTCCTCTGACAGACACTGTATAAACCTGAGGTCTGACCTCCTCATCACACCTGATTTCTACTGGGACCGAGAAAACCTGGAAAAACTCTACGATAAGACGTGCCAGTTCCTCAGCATCAACCGCAGAGTCAATGTAAATAAAGCTGCTCCAAAAAATAACGTAGATAGACTCACTCTGACACTTGTGGAAAGAGGCACTTTGTTTCTGATCTGAGATAGAAACTTTTTCTATGTGTTTAGGTTGTGAATGAGAAGCTGGAACATTGTTCACAGTTAACAGATCTGATGAGGAGCCACCTGAGTGAGAAGCACAGCTTGAGGTTGGAGTGGATGATCATCATCCTCATTGCCATTGAGGTAAGGAGTTTTTAACCTTTATTCGTCACGTTAAACCTGGCATCTACACCTTTCAAACAATCTTCCACTTTTGGACATTGGCTAGTCTGCTAGAGTTATTTAATTAATTAAGATAATATAATTCATTAACATTCTCAGATGAAAATTTTAAGCTTATTTGTTTGATTTTAATATGCATCGCCTCTCTTCAGTTAAGAATTCATACAGCCTTTTTAAGTTAGATAATATTACATCTATTGCTTGTTTTTCTTGTAGGTTATGTTTGAACTTGCAAAAATGATCTTCTGAACTGCTCTTCCAACAAACCAACACAAATCTGTAAAGGACACTGGGAGCTACAAAGGAAGAATGCTGCACTATACAAAGGTACTCTATCAGTGATATGTGACTATGTTTTCTGGGAACAACTGACCTTGTGAAGCGGACCTGAAATATTTTTGAATGTCTTACTGTTACTGTTGCACAGTATAAACATTTCAACAACACACAATCAATTTTCTTTTCTTTTTTTTTACTGTTATGCTGAAGATCATGGCTAAAAACAAAGTGCATCTGTGGGACTTTTTAACTTTTGGGATCAGCTGACCACACAGTAGTTTCCTTTAGTTTTCTTTTGCTGAATTTCTGTGTTAAATGTTCATTTTTTTGTTACGTGCAAAAGTCCCTGAATCATTTTCAGTATAAAAGATACTGTTTTTTAAAGGAGGGCATTGACATTATTCTTGTGACTGAAACACTAGCAGTAGAAAAAAAGAAAACAATATGCGGTAATATATTCAAATTGATCAAGTTCAAGAACTCCAACTGTGAGTGCTGTGTTATAAAAGATGCAATAAAGTGTTTTAAATGTTGTTTTACATGTTTGCCAGTTATGTGTCAGTGTTTGCATGTAAAACATCAACTTAATGAGTAATTATAAGCTCAGTGGAATGTCTAAAGCTAACTCATGATCACCACAGGTTTCAAGAAGAATGTGCAAGAGGTACTTCAAATATCCAGGTATGAATTTATTCAAATAAAATAATATTTTATTCATAAAACACTGGTAAATATATATGTAAATATATAAACACATGTAACTCAGGTTTATGATTTGCATTTTGTCATTAGTTAACATCACAGATCAGCAAGAATTTTCCATAAATGTCGGTATATGTGGAGACAAACAGCTGACACAACAGCCTGTCATCACCTTAAGATCATTGAGGTTTACACACAAACAGCTGGGAAATAAAACAGGACGAGTAAAGCTGCCATCTTTGTTTAAGGCTTTGCTGATTATAATTGAATTAATGATAATTACGTATATGAAGATTAATTTAACTTCAAATCAAATAAAATGTGTTAATTATTTCTTTTTTAAAAACAAAGATGTGCCATGCTCTCATGCTCTTATCTTAAAACTAGTCGCAGTAGAAATTCTTGTAGATTCAAAATGAGCAAATTTCTGCCTGTATAAGCATTAAAACAGTCATTATGTACAAGATGATATACAGTAATACTAGTATGATCAGTCCTGCCTATTGTCTTTACCCGCATAGATCCCATTGGAACATGTATTTAAGTGGAATGATTAAACCAAAGCTGAAAGACAAAACATTTTATGAACACAGATACATAGTAAAGGCTGTGAAATATCTACATATACTTATAGCATCCTTTTGTGTCAAAAGAAATTAAGATTTGTCCTGTGCCTGGGACACACACATTATGAATTAATGGTTTTTAATACCTAGACAAATGTATTTGATGCATACAAATGTCTTTTCTCTTAGACATATACATTCATCTAAAAAAAAGATTGAGATAGATCTTTGCAACAGCATGATTCATAATTAAAAAGACCTGACATGACCTGACAAATTGCACTATATAGCAAACAACACATTAGATTTATTGAAAGATGCCATTGCATAATAGATGTAGTTCACGCTGCATGCCCCCTGAGCCAAGCACATTTCCAGTTGATGATTTTCGCTTGCCAGATCTCTCTCATTAATCACACACTTTATAATAATAATAATGAAATAATCTTACAAATCAAGACACGTTTCACTTGTAAATATGGTATATTTTCGCTTGAACCTAATGTAAAATAAACACAGCAAAATGCTGTTTCCTGTAGTGTTCTTCTACCACTGTCCGTGCTTCTCCTTAATGGCCTTTTGAAAGCTTCTTGCAAACTTGAGTGACTTCCTTTTTGATTGTCCAACCTTGAAAGAAACAAAATGATAGCATGATATTAATGAATTTGAATATTCCATTGAATGTGATTCACACTTTCAACAAGTTGATTAAAGCTGCAGTCAGTAACTTTGAGCAAATATGATTTAAAAAAACTTATTTTATAAAACAGTCACTATATCCTGACAGCAGTGCATAAGACAGATAATCTGTGAAAAAAAATCATGTTCCTCTGTGTCCTCCTGTGCTCCTAATGGCATTTGCAAGATTTCAGTTGCAAGTTTCGCAAGCAGTGATTGGCAGCTGCTGTAGAGACTGCTCGGCTCTGATTGGTTGTTTTTGTTCGGATGCGGTGGAAACTTGCAAATGCCTTTAGGAGCAGGAGGAGGAGGCAGTTGAACATGATTTTTTCACAGATTATCTGTCTCATGCACTACTGTCAGGATATAGTGACCGTTTTATAAAATTAACTTTTTATCATATTTGCTCAAAGTTACTGACTGCAGCTTTAATGGGACAAATCTTGCAAAAAAAACGGGTAAAAGGAGAGGCTCACCGTTTAGTGACACTTAAGTTGAGTGGAATTAATTCCACTCCGTTGTCGTGACACTCGCAGTTTCCATTTCAGGATGCTCAAGTGCAACAGCAAAATCTTCACCGTCACTATCAATTTCACATGTTCTTGCTGTTTTGTACATTTCCTGTTGACTTTCTTCTTCCTCATTCTTGGATTTAGGAGCCATTTCAACCTCTTGTCCTGCCTTTTCCTTTTGCTCGCTTTCTGTCTGAGGTTCCTTCACCTCAAGAAGGGACACCACTGTTTTCTCTTGAGTATAAATGTCTTCCTCAGCATCCATCCACACTTCTTGGTCCTCCTCTTTTTGTTTAACAGGCTCCTCTGCTTTTGTTTCTTGGTCACAAGCCTCAGAGAGTACTGGCGGACTCATTAACACTTCTCTTTTCTCTGTTTGCCTTACTGCTTGTATTGTTTCTGTTGCCTCGACACTGGATGTTACTCTCTCTGTCAATTTAATGTGTTCTAATGGTTCTACTGTTTCCATCGCTTGGATGCTGATATCCAGCAGTACAGGTTGAGCCATAATCACGGCTCTTTCCGTTGAATCCAAGTTTTCCGCTGGCTCTGTGGTTTCTGTGGCCTGAACAGCGACCTCTGTTAGCTCTATCTGTTTGGTTGGCTTTGTGGGTTCTACTACCTCCACTGCCTGAACTTCAACCTCAGACACGTCTGTCTTTTTTACAGGTTCAGATCCCTCTGTTGTAAGTGGTGGGGAAGCTGGTGCATTTACTTGCCCAAACTGTGGAGTGGAAAGACTTGAATGGGACTCCACATTACCTGTTGACGAGATTATCCCACTGTTTTGGGGGGCTACTAATTCAGTGTTACTAGATGTTACAATCGGACTTTGGATAATTTGTGCTCCTTCTAGAATTATTTGATTTGATTTTACCTCTTCTACTGCGACACCTGCTTCTGGTCTTTCCTGTTCAGCTTTGGTTTCCTCCAAATCGTCTTTTTGATCTTGTATAGACACCTCTGAACTTCCTAGAATATCAGGTGTTTGCATGAGATCCTCAGACACTTGCTGTTCAGTTGCAGGGACGTCACTGATGACAGTTGGCGCTTCATCTTGTGTTTCCCTGAGCGTTGCAATACTCTCCTCCATCGCTTTCTGATCCTCCACTTCATTTGATTCACTTTCAACCATCTCACTCACTTCTGTCACAGCGTCTGGCTGTTTTATACCTTCTTGTTCCAAGTTGACAACCACTGATTCAGGTACCGTCTCTGGTAAGTTTTCCTTTACATGTTGAATAACTTCTTGAATGGTCACCTTATTTTCCTCATTAATTAATTCCTCTTCGATCACCAGAGTTGCGTTGAGATTGTCTACTATTTTAACAGTTTCATGACAAACATCTATGACTTCTTTGGCTTCTGTTACCCCTACCTCTAGCACTGTGTCCACAATTGTCTCAGCTGATTTTATATCGTCAGCGACCACCTGCACTTGAATTCTGTGATTGTTCTCAAACTCTACTGATGGCACATGCATCATCATAACCACACTTCCTTCCTTTGCTGTCTCAGACACATCATCTTTCACTAATGGTGCGGCAGTCTCGACTTCCTCCTTGACCACTAGCTCACTTGCCACTCTATCTATCAAGGGTTCGGTACTGGGTGATGTTTTCTCGATCAAAACATCAGGTATTACTGCTACGACATCTTTCTGATTACATATGACTACTTGCGTCACTACGGCATGCTCAACTGCAGCCGTCTTTACCTCAGTGCCTCGAGGTTCACTTTCTTTTTCTGCCTCAACATTTACTTGCACTACACTGAGATTCAATTCACATTCGGGTACTTTTGTAACTGCAGCATTGTCTACACAAGGTGCTGGGATTTCTCCAGTAAATACAGTCTTTTCTAGGATCTGAACATTACTTGCTTTGTCATTAACAGAAGATACACAAACTGCTGTTAATATTTGTAACTCCTCTACAACTTCAGGTATGCGGTCTTCCTGCTCAACCCTAACATCTTGTGGGATACTCTCTGTTTTCTGATCCTCTGCTATCTCTAAAGAGTGATCCAGTTGTGCCACAACTTCACTCTCAAGTCCATCTGTAACTGAAGCAACGACATTGTCAACGTCTGGTTTAGAAACGTCTTCTAACAATATTTGCTTTGTAAGTTCCTGAGCACTACCTCCCTCAATACTTTCTGTGACTACATGCACATACATCGATGTCCCTTCATCAATTTTGGTTTCCGTTACAATATCTTTTACATCAGATGGTGATACTTCTGGTTCTTGAACATGTTCGGTTTTGGCAGCTTCTACTGGTCGTTTTTCTTCTGGATCAACTTCAGTTTCCTGTTTGGGCTCATCTGTAACTTTTTCCACTGCTGGAATATCCTCAGATATTACATCCTTTTCAAGTGATAGAAGGCTACCCACCTCTGAATCTAATGTGGCTGCTTGTACAGCTTCTAAAACTTCTGGTTCTTGAACATGTTCGGTTTTGGCAGCTTCTACTGTTTTTCCTTCTGGCTCAACTTCAGTTTCCATAGTTTTGGAAGCATCCACTGCCTCAAGATTGGCTTCAGTGAGAGGTATTGTTTCCTCTTTGGGTTCATCTGTAACGGTTTCTCCTTCTGGAACATTCTCTGATATTACCTCTTTTTCAAGTGATTGAACACTGCCCTCCGATGAATCTAATGTTGGTGCTTGAACAGACTCTAATACTTCGAGTTCTTGAACAGTTTTAATAGCATTCGCTGGTAGTTCTTTGTTTTCTGGCTCCACACTGACTTCAGTGAGATGCTGTGCTGTCTGTTTGGGTTCATCTGCATCAGTTTCTGCTTCTGGAACATCCTCTGATATTACCTCGTTTTCAAGTGATTGAACACTGCCCTCCTCTGAATCTAATGTCGGTGCTTGAATAGACTTTAAGACTTCTGGTTCTTGAATATGTTCAGTTTTGGAAGCATCCACTGGCTCAAAATTGACTTTAATTGGAGGTGTTGTCTCCTCTTTGGGTTCATCTGCAACAGTTTCTGCTTCTGGAACATCCTCTGATATTACTTCCTTTTCAAGTGATAGAAGGCTACCCGCCTCTGAATCTATTGTGGCTGCTTGTACAGCTTCTAAAACTTCTGGTTCTTGAACGTGTTCAGTTTTGGCAGCTTCTACTGTTTTTTCTTCTGGCTCAACTTCAGTTTCCTGTTTGGGCTCATCTGTAACTGTTTCCACTGCTGGAATATCCTCAGATATTACTTCCTTTTCAAGTGATAGAAGGCAACTCACCTCTGAATCTAATGTGGCTGCTTGTACAGCTTGTAATACTTCTGGTTCTTGAATATGTTCGGCTTTGGAAGCATCCACTGGCTCAAAATTGACTTTAATGGGAGGTGTTGTCTCCTCTTTGGGTTCATCTGCAACAGTTTCTACTTCTGGAACATCCCCTGATATTACCTCTTTTTCACGTGATTGAACACTGCCCTCCTCTGAATCTAATGTCGGTGCTTGAATAGACTTTAAGACTTCTGGCTCTTGAATATGTTCAGTTTTGGAAGCATCCACTGGCTCAAAATTGACTTTAATTGGAGGTGTTGTCTCCTCTTTGGGTTCATCTGCAACAGTTTCTGCTTCTGGAACATCCTCTGATATTACCTCTTTTTCAAGTGATTGAACACTGCCCTCCTCTGAATCTAATGTAGCTGCTTGTACAGCTTGTGATACTTCTGGTTCTTGAACATGTTCAGTTTTGGCAGCTTCTACTGGTACTTTTTCTTCTGGATCAACTTCAGTTTCCTGTTTGGGGTCATCCGTAACTTTTTCCACTGCTGGAATATCCTCAGATATTACTTCCTTTTCAAGCGATAGAAGGTTACCCACCTCTGAATCTAATGTGGCTGCTTGTACAGCTTGTAATACTTCTGGTTCTTGAACATGTTTGGGTTTGGAAGCATCCACTGGCTCAAAATTGACTTTAATGGGAGGTGTTGTCTCCTCTTTGGGTTCATCTGCAACAGTTTCTACTTCTGGAACATCCCCTGATATTACCTCTTTTTCACGTGATTGAACACTGCCCTCCTCTGAATCTAATGTCGGTGCTTGAATAGACTTTAAGACTTCTGGTTCTTGAATATGTTCAGTTTTGGAAGCATCCACTGGCTCAAAATTGACTTTAATTGGAGGTGTTGTCTCCTCTTTGGGTTCATCTGCAACAGTTTCTGCTTCTGGAACATCCTCTGATATTACCTCTTTTTCAAGTGATTGAACACTGCCCTCCTCTGAAACTAATGTGGCTGCCTGTACAGTTTGTAATACTTCTGGTTCTTGAACATGTTCAGTTTTGGCAGCTTCTACTGGTACTTTTTCTTCTGGATCAACTTCAGTTTCCTGTTTGGGGTCATCTGTAACTTCTTCCACTGCTGGAATATCCTCAGATATTACTTCCTTTTCAAGCGATAGAAGGCTACCCACCTCTGAATCTAATGTGGCTGCTTGTACAGCTTGTAATACTTCTGGTTCTTGAACATGTTTGGGTTTGGAAGCATCCACTGGCTCAAGATTGACTTCAATGGGAGGTGTTGTCTCATCTTTGGGTTCGTCTGTAACAGTTTCTGCTTCTGGAACATCCTCTGATATTACCTCTTTTTCAAGTGATTGAACACTTCCCTCCACTGAATCTAATGTGGGTGCTTGAACAGCTTCAAATACTTGTGGTTCTTGAACGTGTTCAGTTTTGGAAGCATCCACTGCCTCAAGATTGGCTTCAGTGAGAGGTATTGTTTCCTCTTTGGGTTCATCTGTAACGGTTTCTTCTTCTGGAACATTCTCTGATATTACCTCTTTTTCAAGTGATTGAACACTGCCCTCCGATGAATCTAATGTTGGTGCTTGAACAGACTCTAATATTTCGAGTTCTTGAACAGTTTTGATAGCATTCGCTGGTAGTTCTTTGTTTTCTGGCTCGACACTGACTTCAGTGAGATGCTGCGCTGTCTGTTTGGGTTCATCTGCAACAGTTTCTGCTTCTGGAACATCCTCTGATATTACCTCTTTTTCGAGTGATTGAACACTGCCCTCCTCTGAATCTAATATTGATGCTTGAACAGCTTGTAATACTTCTGGTTCTTGAACATGTTCAGTTTTGGAAGCATCCAGTGGCTCAAGATTGACTTCAATGGGAGGTGTTGTCTCATCTTTGGGTTCGTCTGTAACTGTTTCTGCTTCTGGAACATCCTCTGATATTACCTCTTTTTCAAGTGATTGAACACTGCCCTCCGCTGAATCTAATGTGGGTGCTTGAACAGCTTCTAATACTTGTGGTTTTTTGGAAGCAGGTATTGTCTCCTTTTTGGGTAAATCTGTAACTGTTTCTACTGGTAGAATGTCCTCAGATTTTACTTCCTCCTTTAGTGATTGAACACTGCCCTCCGCTGAATCTAATGTTGGTGCTTGAACGGACTCTAATACTTCTGGTTCTTGAACAGTTTTGACAGCACTCGCTGGTAGTTCTTTGTTTTCTGGCTCAACAGTGACGTCAGTGAGACATTCTGCTGTCTGTTTGGGTTCATCTGTAACTGTTTCTTCTGGTGGCATGTCCTCTGATTTTACTTCCTCTTGTGGTGATTGAACACTGCCCTCCTCTGAATCTAATGTGGATGTTTGCACAGCTTCTGATGATTCTGGTTCTTGAACATGTTCAGGTTGGGCAGCATCTGTTTCTAGCTCATCTTCCTTTTCTGGCTCAACATTGACTTCAGTTGGCGGCACTGTTTCCTCTTTGAGTTCATTTGTAACTGTTTCGGCTGCTGGTATGTCCTCTAATATTACGTCCTTTTCAAGCGATTGAACCCTTCCCTCCTCTGAATCTAATGTGGCAGCTTGTACAGCTGGTAATTCTTGCAACTCCTCCACTTCTACTGGTGGTTGATCTTTATCCTCAGCTTGAATCTGATCAGTGATATTGTGCATGATCTGATCTTCCTTTTGTGTCAGAGATTGGACTTCCTGCTCCATAGACCCATCCTTAGTTGCATCTGCTACTGTTGCAGCTGAGTCTGCTTCTTGATAGTCCATTTTGGGGGGCTCTGTTTCAGTTTGATGTGCCTCAACTAGAGAACCTTCATCTGGGCCATTTTCGTCACCTTTAGGTAATAAATCTGTAGCCACAGCCGCATTTACCTCAGATAGGCTTTCCACCAGATGATCATCAATACTTTCTAATTCTTTTAGGCTTTCTTCTGGATGTACAATGTCAACCTCATATACTTCATCTACAGCAATTTCAGCAGTGTCAAACTCCTCAGTAGCTACTTCCGATACAATCTCTGTGGAAACAGAGTCATTGACTTCAGATGTGCTCTCTGTTTGGGTGGTAGCTGCAAGTTCATTAAATGCGTCCAGTTCTTCAACATTTAGCCCTGTGTTAATAGCAGTTGCATCTAATCCTCTGTGTATTTCCAGAATTGTTGCCTCTTCCTTTACAAATGTTTCCAGTATTTGATGCGAGCGAGAAACAACTATTCTTTCAGATCTTAGCTCATCTGAACAAACTGGAACTTCCTTTGGACTTATAGAGATGTTTTCAACAACCTGATGCAGAAGTGCATCTGTTTCCATAACAACATATTCTGCTGGAACTGGTGTTGTGTTGCCAGATGTTTTTGAAGACTCTGAAGATAACTGGGAAACTGCAGAGATCATCTCAGTTTCATCTGTCAGGGTAATGTCTAAAGGCTCTGGTGCAGTTATGGCTTCAGATGTGATCTCTACCAGGTCCTCTGCTATAGTGTCATCTCTAAATGCCTCCTCAGTGGCTGAAGCTGGAGTGGCCTCCTCTGGGATGTCACTGAGTTGTTGTTTACTGATTGATTCTGTATCAGAATCATCGGGTTCTTCTTTTTTAGCAGGGGTTGTAGATGCTTTATTTTCTAAAGCATCATCATTATCTTGGTCTTTCTTTGCTTCAGTTTGCAGACTGTCACAAGGTAGGACTGGTTCAGGCATCTGATATAGGAGGTCTTGCTGGAGTTTAAAGTCTGCTTCCTTGGGTGTATGACTTTCTACGTCTGCCTGTGTTTTTATGTGAACCTCTGTCTCAACTGTATCAAACTCAGACAATGGAACCACAGCTGGGGTGTCAGAGTCTTCATCACCTGAAGCTGCATCCTTATCAGCCTCATCTGAAGAAACTTGGTCTTGCTTTTCGGCAGACTTCCTCTTTTTTCGTCCTGGTAGGAGTTTCTTTATTGAAAAGGAGGACTCATCTGGAGTAGCATCACTATCAGATTGTACATTGTCTTTGCTTTCATCTTCATCCTTGGCTTTCCTTTTCGGGGTTACAAGTCTTTTCAATGATTTCCATGTTGACCCTCCATCACCCTCTGAAGGACTTTCTGATTGTTTGGGGGAATAGGCTAAAATTTCATCAACCTCATTAGAACTTTCTTGGGCCGATTCTGCACCATGTTTAGATCCACCGGCTCGCTTGTTTATATTGTTATCAATTTTAGGTGATTCGTCCTCCGAGTCAGACGTTTTCCGGCTTCTTCTCCTTCCGGATCCACACAAAACAGAATCCCATGAAACCGATGAGTCTTTTCGTTTTTTGCCTTCCTCTGTGCTGTGATCTGATATTTGCCCTCCTTCACTTGGTTTTGGTTCGTCTACTGAACCTGGGATTTGTGTCCCTTCATTACTCAAGGAGGATCTCTTCATGCGCTTTTTCGGAGTCACAAGTTTTTTGAAGGAAGCCCATGCACCATCCTCCTCTCCTGCTGCCTCTGCAGAGGGTTGTGCACAACCTTCTTCTTTCTGATTCTCAGCTGACTCGGTAGATGATAGGAACTGATCTGAAACATGTTCTCCAGAGTCAGACAGCTTTGCATCACTTGATTTCCTGCTTCTTTGCTTTTTGGATAGTTTCTTTAAACTAGACCCTGACAGCAGCCTTTTTAGAGGACTTGCTTGAACTTTGTCCCTCTCTTGAGAACTCAGAATTTGAATTTCTTGAATTTCAGGCTCAGTGACAATAATGGTAGATGCATCCGTCGTTTTAGCTGCAGGCAGGATCTCCTCTTTAATTACATTTTCTTTATGTTCTGTCTCAACTGCAGCTGCGTCAACACCTAGACTAATATCCTCTTTATCCTGTTGTTGGTCTTGTACAGTTTGTTCTGTCGTCTCTACGGCCTCCTTTTTCCCCATGTCTTCCAGTTCTTTGTCAGGTGTCTCATCTTCTGCAGGCTTCTTTTTCCTCCGTAGTCCAGAAAAAATTCCAGTTGTAAAAAATCTTTTAATTGGAGATACAACCACTTCTTCTTCAGGACTAGATGGAGATGTGGAGTGTGGCTGTTCTTCAGGTGTTGCGTCCTGCTGTGCATCTTCTCCGACAGGTGCAGTCATTGTTGCATCTGCATTATCAGATTCAACTTCCTCTTTGGTTTCTGTTGTTTTCTCCTCTGCATTTTCTAGAACGATCTCCGATGTACCATCAGTCAGGGTAGGACATGTTGTTGAATCATTATCATACGTCTCCTGTGCAGTATTCTGCTCAGCATTCGTACTTGTGGTTTCCTTTGCGGTATCCTCAACGTCCTCTGGTCTGTTTGGTTCTTCCTTGTTGGTCTCATCCAGCACATCTGTTGCTATGTCACCTGAGCCCCTCTTTACTGTCAATTTCAAACCAATGTTACTGAAAAATCTCCTAAAACTTTCATTGATGTCATTCTGCTTTGCATCCATTTCAATCGTTTCCAGGGGTACATCTTCAATAGCATCAGCTTCATTAGGTGATTCCTTTTCATTAATTTCAACATTTTCTAATGATATTTCTTCTTCTTTAAGTGGCTTTTCTGTTTCTGAAACATCTTCATCTGGTGAGAGGATGGCTAAACCAGGAAATAAATGAAATATTAAAACACTTGGATTGCAAGAACTGTAAAAGACTGATGATGGAGATGAAACTCTATCAGCTGAAATCCAACAAGTTATGCGTCTGTTGAAATTATGCTGACATTGTCCATCAGTAAACAGTTATAGTAATAGAGAGTACCCACCCTCTGCAGCAATCTCCTCCTCACAGAGACCATTAACATCGGTTACAGAACTGTCTGCTTTTCCATTGATCTCAGAGAGCTGCCCTTTGTTTTTGAGAGACTGAAACAAAGCACAAAACTTAGAATGTACAATGTAAATTTAGCAGTCAGTTTGAAATGTTTCCTAGTTTGTAATAGTAATTTCACATGCACTGGTTTCATTTAAAAGAAATGTATAGCAACAACAACAATTTGCTTGTATGCTCATAGCTGGAGAAAAACAAAACTAATCTATCAGAATTTGTACTTCCATGAAACAAGCTATTTCAGTCTTTGACTAACTGAGGCTCCAAAGTCCTGTTTTGTATACAAACAACTAGAGTTGTTCCGATACAGATACCAGTATCAGAAATGCCTTGGATAAAGCCTAAAATGCTGGATCGGGTATCAGCGAGTACTCGAGTCTATGCACCAATCCAATATCACATTATGATTATCAGCTCTTTTATGCTACAATAATAGGAACAGGATCAACAACACGTGTCACTCGCTACCACATCCCATAGACAGTATAGTTCATACCATAGACAGTACATAAAGATGGACGTCGCGTCTCCACTACCTCCACTGTACAGTGAAGCCAAAATATACCACATATGGGAGCTGCCATCTTTAGATTTTGGCTTCATTTGGAGCCAAAGTCTGCGCAGTAGTGATCGGGCGGTGGAGCGACGGTATCGAGGTCACCCGCCCGAACCAAGCGAGAGCCGAGCACGGCCGCAGCTCGTAAGAGAGAGAGAGACTCACAGCTGCCAATCATGAGGTCTCACCCCCTTTTATAGCATCAAATGACTAATTAAAACCAAAGTTGTTAGAAAAATGAACACGAACAAACATTAGTGTGATAAGAACTATACTTAAAATGACAGAAACCATCTTTGGGAAAAATTTGTGAGGTGTACTTAGAGTTTTAAATCGGTATCGGCTGATACACCAGTTCAGTCCCAGTCACTGTTGTGTGGGTGTGATGGTAGTCTAGTCTTATACAGTTAAAGAACCCTAATTGTCCAAATCTGAAATCCTTGAGCCAGATTAGTTGGGAAAAGTCTGAGCAGGGTAAAGGGAACAAGAAACGTGTTCTTCAACTAGTGTCGAGAAACACAATACTTAAACTATACAAATAGCTGTTAGTATGGCAACTGTTAATACCTGCTAAGACTTTGTTGGACATTGATACAATTTATAGTCAAAGTTTTAAATTTTTTGCCCAACTCCCTTGTCCTTTGTGACCCAAGAACGAGGTTTTACTCCCCTAAATGTAGAGTAGTAAATTGAAACTGGGCTTTATGCCAAACGATCAAAGGCAGTAATATGATTATGGATGGCTGTGAGCTGATTTTCCAGTCAAAAGTTCACCATTTTACATGCACGCACCTAGCCTGTATAAGGTGCTGTGAACAGGCATCGCTTTGTATTTAGTCAACCTGAACCGAAATGATTGACTGCCCTTATTTAACGTGTAAAGCAGTTTAATTTGAGGAAATACAACCAAACTTGAAATGGCTTTGCAAACAAGAGTGCCAACAAAGAATATAGCTCAAGTATTTTTGCAATTTATTTGGAAAAGAAAAAGTCAGATTATTGTGTGGGAAAATATTTTTACTGTTTTTGTTACTTACTGTATTTGAAAACTTAAAGCTGAAGTGGGGAACTTTGAGCAAATAACGGTCACTATATCCTGACAGTAGCGCATGAGACAGCTGCTCTGTGAAAAAAATCATGTTCCTCTGCCTCCTTTTAGTGCTCCTAATGGGATTTGCGAGTTTTCACCACGCCCAACCAAAACAACTAATAAGAGCCGACCAGTCTCAGGCAGCTGCCGATCACTGCTCGCGAAACTCGTGAACTCCGATCAAACTGTCAAACTATGCAACGCTGATCAAATATGAATCAAGAACATGTCAGAAACATATTTTAGTGTACTGTTCAGCTGTAAAATGAGAAAGTTTGCTCCAGCCGATGGGTAGTGATGGTACTAAGATATGTTTCTGAAAACCTTTGAGGCGAGAAATAGGCATTACAGTAACAGAATATTGATTCATATTTGATCAGTGCTGCCTAGTTGTGAGTTTCGAGAGCAGTGATTGACAGCTGCTTTAGAGAGCTGATTGGTTGTTGTCCGATGTTTTCCGCTGTGAAATCTTGCAAATGCCATTAAGAGCACAGGAGGACACAGAGGAACATGTTTTTTTCGCAGATGATCTGTCTCATGCACTGCAGGATAGAGTGACTGTTTTATGAAAATAACTTTTTATCATATTTGCTCAAAGTTACCGACTGCAGCTTTAAGTCATTAGACTTAGCTAAGGCAAACTTAGCCCCTTATTCCATCCAAACATCTGAATCACCCAAGTCACAGGTTAAAGGTGCCATTAAATCAACCCAATCTCATGATTATTACTCATAAGACATTAATAGCTATTTTCATTCCCACAGTACAGTGCTGTCTAATTGACTTCCTACTCAGCACGACCAAGTGATCGTGTTGTCCACAAGTAATCGATGTTGCCTTCTGCTGAGTGCAGCAACGGGGAAATTCCATCTCTCCCCTGGGCTTTACTCAGGTTCCTCTAAGAATGAAAAGTCATTATTCCTCCACACTGTTTCCTTTCATCTAATGCAAACCTTTGCTGCATCAATTGAACAGTGAAAACAGGGTCTTCAGAAGGCCACAAATAGCTCCTATCAGACTGTCTATTTGCCTCAAACTACCAAAGCAAAAGTCAGTAACCAAGAGGGTATTTAGGGTTCCTAACTTTTGACAAAAAAAGACAAGTAGCACACATTTTCAACAACTTTTATGTTTTACTAGAAAGAAACTGGTAAAAAAGGGCTTCATTCTGTCCCTGTGCGCTTTATGTGCTCAATGCCATTCGTTCAAATGTGACAATGACTTTTTTTCTTTTTTTTATCTTGGGGTTAATGGATGTGTTGGCAAGCAGCACCTGCACTGTCCTGACAACAACAAGAAATTCCAGCCTCAGCATTTTTATGACACACACACTGACTGTGGTTTTCTTTTTTTTAATATAAGAGGCTTTATAACAAATTATGTATTGCTGCAGTTACTGAAAATCCTTAATGCTTAAGGAGGAAACATGATGACACATAAGTTTGTCTGTACACGTGGTACAGTAGGAGTTATCTGCAGTATGTCAACACTGTGGATCTGTGGTGAATAAGCTGATACCTTGTCTTCGATATTCTGCTCTATAGTCGGAGCATCATCCACTTTTCCGCTCTCCTCCTCAGCCGCTGCATCCTTCTCGTCCTCCCGTTGCGCAGACTGAGCGTCTCCCATTATCGGAACCGCAGCGCGTCACTGTCCGGGACGACTGATGGAAATATCCCCAAAATGCGCACCGACAAAAAAACACGCAATCCGGTAGCTCCGTGAGAGGCGGTCAGCTCTCAAATGTAGTCGGGATGTTGCAAAAAGTCTCTTTTTTTTTTTTTTTAAGTCAAACACCTCCCTGCAGGATCACATGAAGCCTATGAGCCGAGCCTGGTCCGGCCCGGCCCGGCACGGCACGCCTCCCGCTGCATCAAAAAAAAAAAACCTGCAGAGAAACACAGCGCGTCCTCAGATGACTGAAGCAAATGTCCGAGCAACAAGCGCCGACCTGCACCGCTGTACGCGTTCATATCAGTGCACAGATGCGCTTCATCACTGTGAATTACTAAGTATGAAGTGTTAAAGGTTTGGTTTTATCTCAACAATGTTTTCCTTATGGATTATCTCTGTAGATTGCTGACTAATAATGAGTTTTTATTGATGATATAATAATGTGAATCTTCACTTTGTCTACTTGCATACATGGATGCCTGCTAGTGTGTGTAATCTTATCCCTTTCTTTTTTCTTCTTCTCTTTCTCTCTTTACCATCCTTTTTAATATTGTATTCTCTTTTTATAATCGATTACACTGGAGAGTGCCCTGATCAAGCCCCTCTGAGGGTTTTTTGCACCTCTCCATCACATCTGTTGTTGTTTATGTAATATCAACATTTTTAAATGTATTTATTTATTTTTGCATTTATTTTTTATTAATTTTTTCATATATTTATTTATAATTATTATTAGTATTTAAATAATATTCAAAATATAAGTAGCCATTAATTAATTAATTGATAAGATGTGACATAAATTGATATTTCTGTTTTAATTTGCATCTTTATTTATTTATCTTTGTATTAATTCCCTTATTTATTTACTCTTCTGTTTCATTTTCCCTTTTATTTGTTATGTATTCATTTTTAAATTTATTTATTTATTTTTGCATTTATTTTCAATTCATTTTCTATTTATTTTTAAATGTATGCATTTGTTTATTTATGCATGATTTTCATATAAATGAATAGTAAAATTGACTAAATTAATGAACTGGGAAATACAGGAAATAACAGATTTTAAAGGGTTTATGAATGTATTTTCTCTCCAACAAAATTATGTTTGACTAAATGAATTTGGACACACATAAGGACAGAGAGACTGATGACAAATTATAATAAATACATGACAATGATGAGACTGAAAGTGATGTGAATCATGCTACAGTATGGCCTTCACAGTCACTACATCTCAACTGATACTCTATTTACTATTGCTTTAAATTGTTAATCTCTATTTATGATTCACAAAACTCCCAAAAGTGATTCAATCCATTATATTAGGTCTCGATTCAATCCATATATAACAAATTAAATCTAAATCTAAAATCTATGTTAAAGGTTTAAAAAGATATATTCATTGGAAATGAGCAGCTGCATCAGACGAGTTGTTTCTAAGATTGATGCAAACCCTCAAGCTGTGTAGTAGTCTTTATTTTGGATTTGTTTTAAGAAGAGTCTTAGTAATTTTCCATAAAATGAGAAAACTGTCTACACAGTTTTGCTGCTAGATTATCATGAAGTGCACCGTTGCCCGACTGGGACAGTTGCATCCGGACTTTTCAGTTGATGCGATTAAAAGTCCAAAAACAAACCACATAATGAAGACACATGAAAGAAAGCATCATGATCATAAGTTAAGTTAACCTTTTATTCTCTTTTTGTGCACATATTGTGTATTAATCACTATCTAAAACCTCTCCATTTCAGTGTAGCTTGAACTTGAACTTGATTTGCTTTTGAACTTTTTGGGGGAAGTTGGAGCTTCACATTTAGTTTGACAAATGAGCAAGCCAATTTGATTATGAGTTCTCTTGTGAGCATGTCTGCTCATGACAGGGAAAACTGTTTGATGCTGCCGGATCTTGTTCAGTCAGTGTCATGGGAATAAGTCACCACCTCTCGGATTAACGTGTTTATGTAACTGTGGCTGGGACATCAGTTGTCCTCACCGTGAACAAGGTGCACATGTTGTCCAGTTTTTGGACGTACATGATGCACATATTTATCGCAGCATAACAGAAAAACAATGTGATTTCCAGTGGTTGTTTTTTGCCTTATTAGAAAGCGGTGCCAAACTTTCTATATAAAATCTGGAAACTGTTGTTTAATATTTCTAAATAAAACTTGTTGTATTTTGACAATGGAAACGTATACAGTATAATATCTGAACCCTTTGACAACTACCATGATTTATTATTATTATTACCTGTGGAAATGAAGGAGACACTTTTCTGTAACGTTCTGCGATATCTTCCTTGAGAACATAACTGTTTTTTGTTTTATATTTTTACAGATAATTTTAGGACACACAAGTTGGGACTCATTGGAACATACTGTTTAGTTGATTTGGTTTCACACAGAAAGCATGCTTGATGCCTGAGACATGAGGAGGTGTCATGTGTGCGTTGCTCCTTCTGTAAGTCATGCTGAAGTGATTTTTCAGGCTCTTCATCATGTTGTGGCATCACATGTTGTTGTTCACGTGTACTTTCATGACATGGAATAATATGTATCGCTAGATCAAAAAATTGGGAATATAAGGCTTATTATAGACCATTTTCGGTATTGAAAATGGATTGAATTGAGACATAAATATAATGTATTGAATCAAATTCAGAATTTTGTAGATAATTAACAATTTAAAGCATTACTAAATAGAGTGTTAGTCCATAATGTCCCATAGGTTTTCAGTTGGGTTGAGATGTAGTGACTGTGAAGGCCACACTGCAGCATGATTCACATCATTTTCAATCTCATCATTGTCATGTTTTTATTTTAATTTGTCATCCATACGTGTGTACAAATTTCATTTTTTCAAACATAAATCTTTTTGGAGAAATAATAAGTTCATAAACCCTTTAAAAGGGTTTTCTTGTGTTTTCCAGTTCATGAATATTGTCCATTTTACTATTTATTTATATGAAAATTGTGCAGAAATAAATACATACATTTATAAATTAATATTAAACAATAAAAAAATAAATGAAAAAATAATAAAGAATAAATACATGAATACATACATTTAAAAATTAATATCAAATAAATAATAAAAAAAATACATAATAAATGGAAAAAATAAATAAAAAAATTAATACAAATAAATACATAAATAAATATGAGTATAGGGATAAGGAAATTAATACACAGATAAATAAATAAAGACACATTTTAAAACAAATTTAAACATTTTATCAATTCATTAATGGCCACATTTATTTTTAAGGTTATTTTTGCAATATTTAATGACATATTTATTTATTTATTTATCGAGTCATTTATTTATTCATTTATTTTGTATTTTGGCAGGTTCCGTGGTCCATATTTTACTGGCAGGAACCAGCATGATCTCAGCACAGCCACGCTCTTCACACGTAGTCTGCTCCGTTATCGTTTAATCTGCATTATCTCAGATAAACTCTGGAGATAAACTCTTATTATGTCTTCCAATTGAGTTTTGGTTCCCAGACAGCCTTAAAGCAAAGGCCATATAGCCCACAGAGTTGAGCCAACTCATATTCAGTTTTCCTAAGTTTACTGCCAGAAAAGACAGAAAACTATTGAATAATTTTACTAATAATATCATTTTAAAAACTAATATTTCTTTGTCTTTGTGATCATTTAATGAGCAGATGTCATTTTCTCCTTTTAGAGAAGAAATATTTTCTTTCAAGACAATATAGTGAGTTTAAGGGTCTAACAGCTCAAAGTTATATGACTTTATATCCAGATACACATAAATATCCTGTGTAACTGCCACATGTAACCTCTGTACTGCAGTATACCAGCAATGGACAGGTTTACCTCGTGAAACAAGAGTGTTTTGTCACCTAGAGTAAGCTGAACAGAGTGAGACCTTGGGAAATCTCAGAGCGGAGGAACATCCACGAACTCATGACAGACATTCATGTTAATTTGGTCAGATGCTTTTGAGACACGGGTGCTGTTATGTGAACCTCCGTCTGAAGCCAATATGTTGAAATAATTAGAGTCACAACTTTAGATAACTGGAAACAGCTGATGTTTTCTCCACTGATTACAGGAACTTAACTCCTGAGGCCTGAGGCAATATAATGTAATAAAACAAATGTAAGCGCACGGCTGAAATTCAAATCTGATTAATGAGGCATTTTTTATGCTCTGCTAAAAATTCTTGCGCTGCACTTAAAGTTGGAATAGAAAACATAAAGGTCAGCAGAGTTTGTTTTGTTGTTGGTTTTGGTTCTCTATGTTATACTAAGAACAAAATCAAATTGTTTTAAGAGAAAAAGAACCAAGAAAGCCTTACAAATTAGATTAAGCATGCTGTGTTACAGAGGTCTTAAAATCAGAAACGACAGCTATGGAAACATTTAATTACCTTAATTCTTAAAAGTAACACCAACAAGATAGATCAGTTGATAAATATTTCCTTTTGTATACAACTTAATTTATAATTACTCCAACAATATTTAGAGTAATGTTTCAAGACAGTCTGAAAGAGGGAAGCAGAGTCATAATTGGATCATGTGGGGAAAATGCGTGTGAAGAGGAGATATTATACTTCTGACCCACTTTAGTGCAACCCTGTTCATAATTTTGTTGACACACATAGAATAGTAGAATAAACTGGTTAAACTATTTATTTCCAAAAATAGATCTGCAAAGAAATCTGGCATAGTGACCTGGTGGAGGGATGTCCTCATGTTTAGCAGATCAACAACCCTTAATTAAGTTTGTCAGTGTTGCTGTACCTCAGTCTGGATGTCCTGAACCTCTGATACAAGTTAGATTTCACCTCATGACATGTAAAAGAGATAACTAGATTTAAATGTGAACTTTCAGCTTGTAATGTTTTTTCTGCCTAGGAGTGCTTTAAAGGAACAGTGTGTAACATTTCGAGGGATCTGTTAGCAGAAAAGGAATATAATATTCATAACTATGTTTTCATTAGTGTATAACCACCTGAAAATAACAATAATAAGCTTAGAATGAGCCGTTTATATCTACGTAGGGAGCAGGTCCTCTTCACGGAGTCCGCCATGTTGCTCCGCCATGTTTCTACAATAGCCAGAACGGACAAACCAAACACTGGCTCTAGAGAGAGATTTTCACATTTTTACGTTACCTGAAGGTCACCGTAGTTCTCCGACACGCTTGTGAAACTGCGTTAAAACTGAAGTAGGCGAGATTGGCGCAAATATGATTTAAAAAAGTTATTTTTAGAAAACGGCCGCTATATCGTGACAGTAGTACATGGAACAGGTAACCTGAAAAAAATCATGTTCCTCTGTGTCCTACTGTGTCCTCCGGTGCTCCTAACGGCATCTGAAGGATTTCACTTACCGGAGGAAAACAAGGTCCGCTGTCCAGCTGCAGTCTATGAGAGCCGGCTGTCAATCACTCGCGAACTCTGACTAAACGGTCAAACTAGGCCGCGCTGATCAATTATGAATCAATATTGTGTTACTGTAATGCCTATTTCTCAACTCAAATGTTCTCAGAATCATCTTGTAGTGTACTGTTTAGCTGTAAAATGAGAAAGTTTTTGACGTGGCCGCCATTGTAAAATCTGTTGAAGGAAGCCAAGTTCTGGTCAAATGACCAGAGCACAGCCAATAGGAACGCTCTCTCTCTCTGAAATGACCTGTGATTGGTCAAAGTCTGCCGTCAGGGGCTAGATTTTCTAAAGCCTTAAAACAGAGCCATGAGGAGGTGCAGAAGTCTAGTTATCTCTCAGAACACTTGAATTACAATATGCTGAAAGATTATTATGGAATGTTTGCCCAATGATGCCAAAAATATACTGCCTACTGCCACTTTAACGTGACCGTCTGACTTCCGTTGCTCCTAAAGTAGTGTTATTATGGTAAGCATTGCTTCTGAGCGAGGCGAACGGTGTTACCACGGTTTTACACTCGGCGGCTCACGTTACCGCAGTCTTGAAAAGGGAGTGAGCGGAAGGTTACCAAGTTGGTTGCAATCTACAACCACACCACTAGATGCCTCCAGATCCTACACACTGTACCATTAATGGAAAAATTAAATTAAATTAAAAAGCAGCCATGAACCAGTTGATTTTTACAATAGACTAGAAAATGCATTTCCAGCAGAAAATGCATGTGAGACCCGACCAACTTTACTGTCTTATTAGAGGCTGTAGCAGGTTCAGAGATATCATAGATATCATATGAAACTAGAAAATCCATCGGTACCAACCATGTCCTACTAGCTTATCGGGAAGGAGGCTAAATAACGCTTGGCCATTTTCAAAGGGGTCCCTTGACCTCTGACCTCAAGATATGTGAATGAAAATGGGTTCTATGGGTACCCACGAGTCTCCGCTTTACAGACATGCCCACTTTATGATAATCACATGCAGTTTGGGGCAAGTCATAGTCAAGTCAGCACACTGACACACTGACAGCTGTTATTGCCTGTTGGGCTGCAGTTTGCCATGTTATGATTTGAGCATATTAATTATGCTAAATGCAGTACCTGTGAGGGTTTCTGGACAATACCTGTCATTGTTTTGTGTTGTTAATTGATTTCCAATAATAAATATATACATATATTTGCATAAAGCAAGCATATTTGCCCACTCCCATGTTGATAAGAGTATTAAATACTTGACAAATCTCCCTTTAAGGTACATTTTGAACAGATAAAAAATGTGCGATTAATTTGCGATTAATCACAACTAACTTTGGACAATCATGAGGTTAATCGCAATTGAATATTTTAATCAATTGACAGCCTTAGTGAAAACACAACCAAATAGTTATATCTTAATTAATTACAAGCCAGGTGATGAGACCTGAATAACCTTCTAACTCAGAGGCTTTGTTAAGGTGAACTAATGCATAGAGTCAAGTTGTTGGGATGATCATCGTCCTTTAGGAAAGTTCATGAGCTGGATATCACAGAAAGTTCTGATGTACCACTGACATCTGCTGGACAAAACAAATACTCAGTTTTAAAGTAGAACTATGAAAGCATCGTCTGATTTAGTGATTTAACAAAGAACTTTAACTTGTTTAAGTGTTATGGATTGAGAAGGAAATGACAAATATATATATGTAAAACTTTGTTTTCCATTTGAAAGTAGTAACCAGATAAACTGTGTGAAACTGAGGTGATTCCCACAAGAGGGGAAGAAATGAAACAGAAAGACAACATTTAACATTGTGTTATATTGTGGTTTTGAGGGGACATTTCAGTCTCTTTCATGCTGTTGTTTTTTCCTTTAGAATCAAGTGTCCGATGGAAGTGTGTGCATCTGCAGCTGAGTGACACATCAACTTTGCTAAACCCCCAAAGCCAGTGTGACTCAAACTCATGGAGGCCGGTGGAAATTACTAATCACATATACAACATACTGCTGGCCGTGGAAATGACTATAACACAGCTTCCTACGCATCAACTGAAAATACATTTTCTTTAAATATACTTCTTTTTCTGGCTGCATGACTGTTAATCACCTGACAGTTGGTGGTTTCACAAGTCTTTGGGGAGACTACATTTCATGAAACCGAAAGGTTTACGATTATTGAAGTGGCAAACAAGCAGACTACAAGACTTCATTATCACATCTGAACACTTCAGTCCCACCCCTCCGGGAGATAACATATCTGAAATACTTCCTCTTTATTTTTCTCCTGCTGTCCTTGATGTTATCTCAAATATCTGCTTTTATTTTCTTGTTCTGATGTCTTAGCTTAACATTTTCACAACCATTCATCGCCTTATAACACATAAGACGTGAAAAAAATCTATCAAAAACAAATATGCACTTAGGTGACAGATGTCCTGAGATTATATAACAATGTAAACACAAAACATATCAGTCGTCATCTCCTTAATGAATCCTCGAGAGGCTTGGTTTCACCTTACGTCACTGCATGCCTCCATGTGACACAACAGGAATGCAGAAAGTGTTGTTTCTAAAAAAACATTCCCTTTAAACAGGTGTATAAGCGATGATGTTTGTTAAAATCATTCTCTCTTTTTACAGTCATCAACGCTGCCCGTTGGACTGAACTACTATTTCTATGATCGGCTTGTGCTACAGGAGGAGAAGAGACTGCAAACCATCCACAGATAAACTGACATACAAGTAAGGTATGTTAATTCTCTGATTATGGGTTCACATATTCCTTATTTTTAAGGCTTGAAAATGCAGGTACAGGCAAGATGACCGGAAATCGAGGCCTCTTTACACTCGCTCTTGTGGCAAAGTGTCAAAAACAATGAAAAACGTACATTAATCTATTGTAAAAATGAACAGACCAGGCTTCCAACTCTACCGGTTTTATATTTCGACTTCTAGGTTTTTCAGCAATGCATTTGAGCTTTAACATTTTTTTGGCAAATCATTTCACGTTTCTGCATTTTTAGCAATACTTTGCCAGTTATTTTAGCTTTAACCCTCTGAGACCCACAATAGACTTGTTTTTGTCTTTTTTAGAGGGGTACAGGGGGTCTTTAGGGGGAGATAGCAGGTCAACAGTATATGTCACATAGAAGTGGTGTACATCATCTGAAAGCTGGGAACCTGAAGATTAATTTGTTCAGCACTGCGTGTCAAGTTGTTCTAGTCATTAATAAGAAATAAACATGAATTAATTAATTCATTAAAATAAATTGTGAAAGTGTATAAATGCTTAGAACATTATAACAGAAGTATATGATGGCCATCCCCAGTCGCACTTATGTCTCATAAGTTGTTGCAGCAATTTTTGGGGTTGATACCATTTGTTACACAGATTTGGTGCTAAATTTAACCATTTTTTACCATTCGAGAATTGATAAAAATGATCATTAATAATCCCTCCAAAATACCACATTAAGACACCAAGAAAAAGCCATGCTGTGATTTGATATCAAAAACTTTTGACATTTGGAGTTGGAGATTTCTACAAGAATTGTATTTTTCTGCGATTGGATGGTGAGCGCTCTGTTCTGGAAATTGCTCAGAAACCCCCTTATTGTCACTCTACCCAGGAAAACCATCCATCCTCTGAATGCTCTAGGTCTCTAGTTTGTGGCTGTAAAGTTTCATGAGGCTGTGATTATCCTAGAGGTCACCATAGGTCAATTTATACAGTGAGGAAAATATCACATTTATACTGCATTCAAAGCTGCAGGTTTTTGCCCAAACTGCATGTGATTATCATAATGTGGGCATGTGTTTAAAGGGGAGACTCGTGGGTACCCATAGAACCCATTTTCATTCACATATTTTGAGGTCAGAGGTCAAGGGACCCCTTTGAAAATGGCCAAGCGTTATTTAGCCTCCTTCCCGACAAGCTAGTATGACATGGTTAGTACCGATGGATTTTCTAGGTTCATATGGTATCTGTAACTTGAACTGAACCTGCTACAGCCTCTAAAAGACAGTAAAGTTGGTCGGGTCTCACATGCATTTTTTGCTGGAAATGCATTTTCTAGTCTATTTTAAAGGGGCTATATGTAAGAATCAGAAATTGCTTGTTCACAGCGACACCTGTGGCCGCAATGTCAACGAAAGTCAGCGTCCTGTTGCTCGCGCTCGCGCTTTCCCGCGCTACATTGACATGAACGAGCACCGGTCTAAACAGTGAGGCGACACACGTCAGCTAACACACAATATCACTCTATATTTCCCCTGTTTGGCAGTAATGTTAGCTGACCAGACGAAGGTCTCTCCATGAATCAATGCTGATCCTAGTGCTGGCTTTTCCTGTCTCAGCCTGCCGACCGCGGAGGGAACGGGGGGGGGGGGGTGGGGGAGACACCGACACCCGGTCGGGACGATAACGTAACTCGCTGCGGAGCCCCGTCACTTCACAAGACACGGGAAACCTCTGTTGGTCTGGAGGAGCTGCAGCATTTATTTCTGCAAAAACGTCTACTGCACATTCACTAGATATTCTCAGAGCTGAACTAACTCTTCTGCAGTGTGCGCGCGTGCACGTGGAGTTGGAGCGAGCCGAGCGGGTGAGAACGGGCGCGGTGTGCAAGCAGGCAGCAGGCAGCAGGAGCAGCGCGTACCCACACGCGAGCGCGCATGGGATTCCGACCCGTTATGATTTATGCGCGTGATAAGTTACAAATAGTCCCTTTAAAAATCAACTGGTTCATGGCTGCTTTTTATCGGCTGGTTCAGGATTACGGACTCTGTGTCCTCTGCTGTTTTTGTTGAATTCCACTTAAAAGTATCTCCACTTACTTAAGAGCAGATTACATGTTGAAATACTTTTCTTCTTGAAAACTTGTTAGGTAAGTCCTGAAGGGAGATTAAATGTCTTGGCAGATCAAGTGCATTCATCAGGATTACACGATACTGAAAGAGGAAGAAAACGTTCACAGCTGCTTCACATATTGATTACAAAAGTTTTTGATCGGTATGTGCTTTACTGAGTCCAGGCCTGTTTGACATCTTCTGTCATGCTCAGGAAATATTTAACACAAGAACAAGTGCAAGCTTGTTTGTTGTAACCAATCTGTATTTTAGTTTGTATTTCTTTTAGGGCTGTCAAGCGATTCAAATAGTTAATCGGAAATTAATCACAAATTTTTTATCTGTTCAAAATGTACCATAAAGGGAGATTTGTCAAGTATTTAATGCTCTTATCAACATGGGAGTGGACAAATATGCTTGCTTTATGCAAATGTATGTATATATTTATTATTGGAAATCAATTAACAACACAAAACAATGACAAATATTGTCCAGAAACCCTCACAGGTACTGCATTTAGCATAAAAAATATGCTCAAATCATCACATGGCAAACTGCAGCCCAACAGGCAACAACAGCTGTCAGTGTGTCAGTGTGCTGACTTGACTATGACTTGCCCCAAACTGCATGTGATTATCATAAAGTGGGCAAATCTGTAAAGGGGACACTCGCGGTTACCCATCGAACCCATTTTCATTCACATATCTTGAGGTCAGAGGTCAAGGGACCGCTTTGAAAGTGGCCATGACAGTATTTCCTCACCAAGATTTAGTATAAGTTTGGAGCGTTATTTAGTCTCCCTCCTGTTGATACCAATAGATTCTTTAGGTTTTCTAGTTTCATATGATGCCAGTATCTTCACTCTAGCTTTAAAACTTTTACAACCTCTGAAAGATCGATTGCGTTAATGCGTTAAAGAAATTATTGGCGTTAAAACAAATTTGCCTTAACGCGTTATTATCGCGTTAACTTTGACAGCCCTACTTTCTTTTTAACATCTCTCTCATTCTCTGGCTCAGTGTTTTCCCCTCAGATTTAAATGATGACCCCTTGTAACAGTCCTAACTACCAGATGAATAAATCAAAGTCTTTTCTCTTGTCCTCTTTTGTTTCTTTCAGACATGAGAGACCGGCTGGAGCTCCTCCATCAGGTGCAGACTGACTCTCAGGGTTTCTGCACTGTGGAGTTGGACAATTTAGAGCAGGAGGCAGCAACAGCATCAGACCAGGACCTGGATGGCGTCCTGCAGGAGGCCCAACAGATCCGTCTGGAGATCCAGCAGATCCAGAACGACATCAGTGAGCTGAAAGATGTCAACTACCAGGCCTTAAACAAGACCTCATGCCCTATAGAAACAAAGCGGGACTCCAATGAAATCGGGGCGGATATTAAACGCCGGGGAGAGTCTGTGCTGCAGAGGCTACACATGATGAGCGCTCTCAGTGGGGAGCTGGAGGACCAGCGTGGCAGCTCCGACTCCACAGCGCGCATCGCTCGAACACAGTACCAGTGTCTCAGCAGTGCTCTGCGGGAGGTGATGTTCAGCTACAACGACACAGAGATGATCCACAAGGAGGCCTGTAAACGGCAGATCCAGAGGCAGATGGAGGTGGTGGGCAGGGAGGTCGGCGAGGAGCAGCTGGAGGAGATGATGGAGAGCGGGGAGCTGAACGTGTTCAGCAGCGTCCAGGCGGAGGGCAGAACGGCGCGCTCGGCTTACCTGCAGATCGAGAGCCGACACAGGGAGCTGCTGGAGCTGGAGAAGAGGATCGAGGGGATCCAGGAGCTGTTTCTGGACGTGGCTGTGCTCGTAGAGGAGCAGGGGGTGGCCGTGGAAAACATCCAGAGAAACGTCCAAAATACTGAAGTGAACATTCAGGAGGCCGTGGTCAAGCTGGACAGAGCGACTGCTTCTGATAAAAACAACCCTTTCAAGAAGATGTTTTGTAGCTGCTTTCAATGTTTTAACAGTTAGTCTGAGGAGGACAAGTGGTTTGGATCCAGTGGTCCATGTGGTAAAATCTGCACTACAAACTAGAGGAACAACCCATTAAAGAGGACATCTTATGCTTTCAGGTTCATACTTGTATTTTGGGTTTCTAATAGAACATGTTTACATGCATTTAATGTTCGAAAAACACTTTATTCTTCTCATAACGGCTGTGCTGCTGTTGTGATTGGTCAACCGAACCAAACCCTTCCGACTTTGCTCCAGCTCCGCTCTAACTACCTTTGTTTGAGGGCATGCCAAACTAGCCGCTAGGCAGGTTTTATGCACATGTGTTACTTGGTGACATCACCAGGTTACGGAAGAAAAGGCGGGACTTCAAGCAAAGTGTTTCAGGAGCAGTGTTTCTGTGGGGGAGAATAACTCCCTTTGGTGTGGACTTTGGGCTTTGTAACGTTGCAGATCTTCTACAAGCACAAAAAACTATCTAACACACTAAAGGAAAGGGAAAAAGCACAAAATAATGGGTCCTCTTTAAGACAATAATATCAGTCATCAGTTCCTTCCTTCCATTGAAAATCTCACCACATGGTCCATTTAGTAAAAGTTTGAACACTGATAATGATGGACTGAAGTTAGACATGTCATGTGAGTTACTAACAAACAATAGAATCAACTTAATATGGTTCAATTAGCAGAGGTGTGTACTCGAGTCACATGACCTGGACTCAAGTCAGACTTCAGTCACAAATTTGATGACTTTAGACTTGACAAAATAAAAAAAAACCTGCAATTGGACTTGGACACCACACCTTGACTTCACTTGAACTTGAGCCTTTTCTCTTGAAAATACTTGATACTTTCCCACAGGCCCAAAGATTGAAAAGTATGTTATCTTAAAAGTGTCAATTTATTTCCTGGATCAACTAACATTAATGCTATTCATTCCCAGCAACTCGACACTTAAATGTTTGAACCAACCAGACAGCATCCAATCAAGTTGCAGGAGAGAACCATGAAGAACTAACGTTACGTTTCTGAGCACCAGTTGGAAAAAAATTATACCAAATATAATTTTGTTTGCATACAAAAACTACACAGTGGTCATCAAAAAATGAATTGCAGTATGCAAAATTAGTGGGTCGAAAATTACAGACATTTTTCAACATTTTCCGACATTTTATTTTATATATTTATACCAAACAACTAATCGATTAATCGAGAAAATAATCCACAGATTATTGACAATGATAGTTGCAGCCGTACTGTTATTTGTGCTTTTATGTGTAAAACTTTTATAACTCGGAAAAGAATTTTTAAATCTCAATGGAACTATCATGGATAAATGTATTTGAATAAAATAAAAATTTAAAAAATGCATCAGTAAAAATAACCCAATCATATCATATATAATACTATGTATTTCCTGCTGTTATTGCCTAGCTCTCTCATTTTTCATCCTGACAATAGATTTGTCGACCACAAGTCTAAAAAAAAGTATTTTAATATCTTTATTAAACGCTTTTTGCGTAAATGCAAAACCCTCAAAGTCACCTGCGCCCTTATTATATTCAATAATGGACCATAATAAGATGAGTGTGATGATGGATCGCCTCCTTCCTGGACTCTAACCAGAGATATGTGTTGATGTGAGGGGGAAGAAGGCGTGATCTTCCGTGTTCAGCCTCGGTTAGTACCTGCTGCAGGCTGTGTTTCTGTGTCACTGTGTAATGTGTGTGCGTGTGACTGATACTTGACTTCTGTACATGTTGAAATGTTAGACATATAACGGAGAGAAAAAGAGGAAATGAGTCTTTCCGTGGTCGCTTCTTCTGCTTTAGAGACTTTAATCGTGTAGGACCGCCGGAGGATAACGTCGCACTGAGGTATGTAGACCCTGTTGTATCATGTTGATGAAATGATGCACTAAAATAATCATAACTCGCTACAGACCTACAGGCATATTTCTATAACTGCTTGTTGTTGTTGTCATGTTCTTTCACTTGTTATGGTCAATGATGCTTTAAGGGATTGTTAAGGTGATTTATTTCCTTTTTGTAAAACATGTTTTTAAAATTACGTACATCACATTAAAGTATCAGTTTGTGTCGATAATAAATAACTGCGTCTTGAGTCGACGCTGTAATGAACTGCTTTGAAAGCGTCACAGCTGAGGAAGTAACCTGTAAGCAGTTTCCTCCTGAGGAGTTTACACTCACTGTTTTCACAAAATACTTCTAAAATACTCATTTATCAATATGATTTAAAAAAAAAAAAAAAAGAAGTTTGCTTAAGTCCTATACGTGCTTTTTAAAATAAAAGAATTAAATTCTCTTGACTGAATTTCCCAAGTTAAAAAATGCACAACAAGAAACTCAATATAGAGCACAGAGTATTATATCCTTTGAAAAACACTACACACAACTCTATATTTAAAATGTAAAATAATAAACCATAGGAATAACAATATAAAAAGAAAAAAATTACTCATACTAGTATACATCCTAAAAGGTGTCCATATTTCCTAAAATTATCAAATTTTTCTCAGATTTTCTCTAAATATAACTTGCCATCTTTTAACCTTCTAGCATAAGAAGAGGGGATTGAATTTTCCCAGTTTAATAGGATAAAAGGGTATTCAGAGGGTGGTATTCAGATATTTTACTACCAGTACAACACTGTAAAAATACTCCATTACAAGGCCCTAATACACGAGGTTCAAGTTTTCAGAATTGTGTGCATAATGCATTTTTTGTGTGTATACAATGGAGAAAAACTGTAATACAGCATGTCCTCTGGGAATGTCCCCACAGACTACCAGTTAGTAATACTGCAAATATATAAATATTGCAGTACTTAAACTCAGTCACCATTGTGATAGATAATTACTTAACAGACATTTATTTAAATGGAAATCTTTGAGATTGCCAAAAAAGTATTTGATTTGCAGAAAAATGGAGCCTGTCACCGATTACTCTATAATATAAATATATTTTACATTAGTAGATTTTTTATATTGATGCATCATTGTGTAAGCAGCATTTTACTGTTGTAAAACAAACAAGATATAATGTGTTAATTAATGAGCTTTAGAGGTGCTGGTAGGTGGATTTTGTTACCTTTGGACAGAGCCAGGCTAGCTGTTTCCCCCTGTTTCCAGTCTCTATGCTAAGCTAAGCTAAGCTAACCAGCTACTTGTTGACTAATATTTAACTTTGAGGGCGGTATCAATCTTCTGATCTAACTTTCCATCAGAAGCGAATAAATAGATTTCCCAAAATGTCTATTTGTCTCAAAACTCTTTAAAGGTCAGAGGTCAGTAAAGGCTCCTGACTCTTGCAGGTGAGATGAGGGACCGACTGAGTGAGCTGCAGACCACCTCCAAGCCTGCCGAGGAGGAGAACCACAACCTCACCACCGAGGATGAAGACCTGGAGCAACAGGCCATCGTGTTTGAGGGGGAGGACGTGATGGACGGCATCTACAGGGAGGCCCAGGCCATGAGGAAGGAGATGCAGCTGCTCAAACTGGACGTGAAGCGTCTCGGGAAGCAGAACACCAGGTTCCTCACGTCCGTCCGGAGGATCAGCAGCATCAAACGAGACTCCAACGCTCTGGGACGGGACATCAAGGCCAGAGGGGAGGGGATTTACGCTCGGCTGGGGAAGCTGGGGAAGCTGAGCAAAGAGCTGGAGGAGGAGCACGGGCCGACATCAGCTGTGGCTCGCATGGTGCGTTCGCAGTTTATTTCTCTGACCAACGCCTTCCACGATGCCATATCCGAGTACAACGAGGCCGAGATGATCCAGAGGGAGAACTGCAAGACCCGCATCCAGAGGCAGGCGGAGATCATGGGCAAGGAGGTGAGCAGGGAGCAGATTGACGAGATGATCGAGACGGGCAAGTGGAACGTCTTCTCGGATAATCTCCTCCTGGAGGGGAGGACTGCCAGATCTGCCCTCAATGAGATCGAGACCCGGCACAAGGAGCTGCTGCAGCTGGAGGGCCGCATCCGGGACATCCATGAGCTCTTCGCCCAGATGGCCCTGCTGGTGGAAGAGCAGGGATGCATGCTGGATAACATAGAAGCGAATGTGGGCGCGACTCAGGACTACGTTGTCAAGGCCACGGTTCAGATCAAGAAGGCTGTGAAATACAAAAAAAACAATCCATGCAAGAAACTTTTTTGTTGTTGCTGCCCTTGCTGCTAATGAGACCGCATCAGTGTTACTTTTATTGGATTCAAATCAGCTTCCTATGCAAAGATGCCTGTAATATATTGCTTTAGGTTGTGTATTTATTAGGGCTGTCAACGTTAACGCAATAATAACGTGTTAACGCAAAATCGTTTTAACGCCACTAATTTCTAACGCAATCGATCTTTTGGAGGTTTTAGCAGGTTCAGTTTTAAAGCTAGCTAGTGAAGATACTGGCATCATATGTAACTAGAAAAACTTAAGGAATCCATTGGTACCAACCATGTCATTCTAGCTTGTCGAGAAGGAGGCTAAATAACGCTCCAAACTTACGCTAAATTTTGGTGAGGAAAAACTGTCATGGTCATTTTCAAAGGGGTCCCTCGACCTCTGACCTCAAGATATGTGAATGACAATGGGTTCTATGGGTACCCACAAGTCTCCCCTTTACAGACATGCCCACTTTATGATAATCACATGCACATTCCAATAATAAATATATACATACATTTGCATAAAGCAAGCATATTTGCACTATTTCATGTTGATAAGAGTATTGAATACTTGACAAATCTCCCTTTAAGGTACATTTTGAAAAAATGTTTTAATCGATTGACAGCCCTAATATTTATTTAGCTCAAATGAAGCTTCATTTTTAAGCAGTAGTAAAGTCCAAATTTCACACTCTAGTGTATTTTGAGCTGGTCTGAGAAACCACACGCCCATATGCAAATGTACAAAGTGAGATATGGGTGTTATATTTCCTGATTGTTACTGAGAACAGCGTTCGCATGATTACTGTTAGTGCACAACTTTCAGCTTTGTCCTTCAGATTTCAGCTTTGTAATGTTATATGTGATATTTAAGCAATGTAAATAAATATATATTGGCTAGTTTTCTGGAAACTGGAACTTTAAATAGGTGTATTTCTTATTGTAGCCATTGCTTAACAAGCCTTGAGAAACACACTGCACACAACACGGCCTCTGATTGTGGTTAGCCGGGGAGGCGAGATAGATTTGTGTGGATTGTGCAACGACATGTCGGCCACCCCCATGTAAAGTTATCACCAGCTTATAGGCTGCGTGTGTTTCTCAAGATGTGTTGCTTCACATGACAGAAAACTTTTTGTATTGCCTCCACTTTTCAGAGATTAAACTGTGTCATCTTCCCACCCTGTAGCTCCTCTGTTTATGCCTATCACTGGCACACAGTCAAAGTCAATCATATTTGCATCCCAGGGCAAGTTTTCTCAGATTATTCCATACAAAAGGATGCCAAAATCAATGTGTACATGGCTGTTTGCTCAGGTGGTCAATAGAGAATGATAAACTAATCAGGTCCGAGTACTCTGTTTGCACAGCAGGCCTATCTCATTGTTTGAGTGTCATGATAGTAAAATAAAAAAAAACATTTGTTTTCCTATGTGTTGCAGTCCATCACCCACTGGGGGATTCCCAGTTACCTCCAGTTAGATTGAGAGACCATCATCACTCTTCATACTGTTCATGTACTGAGACACCAGTGGGTGTTTTCTGCACTTCTGCTCTGTGTTGAAATGGTTTCAGGGGTGTAATGATTGCACTTCCTCAGCAGCGCTGTGTGGTTTGTGGTGGCCATTTACTGACAGCGTGACTTTGCACAGTGAAGTCATACATTTGCTCAGGTAGACCTCACCTGTCGGTCTGATGTCGCTGTGCTTGTCTTGCATTGGTACGATAATTGTATGTACCAGGATGGCCGAGTGGTTAAGGCGTTGGACTTAAGATCCAATGGACGTAGTCCTCGTGGGTTCGAACCCCACTCCTGGTAGATTCTGGAAGTTTTAACCTAATTATGAGTTGTGAAGAAAAATAAACTGAAATACAAGGAATTCTGGGAACTGTGACTTGTTTCTCTCCGGTAGTGGCAAAAACCTGAAACTCTCGCGAGATTGTGAATTTAGGGCATTTGGTTCACGAGAAGAGTCCATATGAACATCCCCTTAATGTGGTATTTTGCAGACTTAGATCAGATTTCGCAGTTTGACCAAAGTACTTCCTCATCAAGCAACGTATATTGATAAAGAAGTGAAAGCCAATTGGTCGTTCCATTGCAACATCAGCGCCCAGCAGCAAAGCTATGCTTCTGCCATTTTGGACTGAAGGCGACTGAAGACGCCAGTAAAACATCCGCCCACAAAGTGCCCTATAAAAGTAAAGCTAAATTATTTATATTCAGATTTAATGTCTAATAGACATCTTTTTATACATCCCACTCACTTTAATAGGCTACTCTATCAAAAAGTAAGCACAACTACAAGCCAAGTACACCTATCTTTAGGCCTATAAGGCAAAAATACTTGATTATACTTTTCTTAAGTATATCTTGATCAAAAGATTAAGTACAAGTAGGCCTATAAGCCAAGTATACTTAGACTTTTCTGTATACTTGTCAGTATGAGCCAAGTATAATTATGTCTACTTTTGTTAAGTATATCTCTGATAAGTACATAAAAAGTAAACTGAAAGTATACCCTCTTATTTTAACTTTAAAAGAAGTATAGCCTACTAATAGCACACTTGAATAAACTTCTTTTTGGTAAGGGTGGCCACAGACTCATTGGCGTTTTCAGTCCAGAATGGCGGCAGCGCTACCGCAGCGCCATCTAGCGGCTATATTGAAAAGCACCGAAGATTCGTCTCTTTGCTTCTATACTCTTTGCTGTCATGCTGACTGTTTGTGTTGACACACAACCGTTTCCACCGGCTTTGTTTGAACCCTGATTTGACATTGCACATGTTACATATTTCTACATGTCAGTGTTTTATTTACATGTAGCTATCCCTCGACAGATAGCACAGTAGCTCGCAGTAGCTGGGGACGATTTTCAGGCTCCTTTTGTGACTCTAAAAGTTGTGACGTCGTTGCTAATTAAGTATCCTAGTTAACACACACCTGCAGACAATTAGCCCAAACCACGGAGGTTCAGAAACCAACGCCGGATTCTGCGAGGCTGCTCACTGCATTCAGGTAAGGTTATGACATGTGTTTCTCTTTGTAATAAGGATTTGTGGGTAAATATAGGCAGCACACTTCACTAGGTAGCATATCTCGACGTTAAATCAATATTTGAATGTATAATCTGGTCCAAATGCAAACAAAACGGTAGCCAAACCACAAAAAAATGCCAGCCCTCCTGTGTTGACTGACAGATCTTCTAACAAAAGAAAACAGCGAAATGTGGTTATAGATTTTCTGACGCAGAAAATGTTTTTTTACAATCATTTATCAACTGTGGTGGTCTTAACAAGAGGAACAGCGGCCTGTAATTTCAATTGATATAATTAGAAACACTTTAACCCTAATCCTATCTAGAGGTCTAATATTTGTTATATCTCACAGGTGCTCTATTCTATACTTCCAATTTTTTCATGACTTTGTCAATCAATTTGTTCCTAATGACTTCATATCATTGTTTTCTGATTTGATTAGTGCTTTTCAAAAAAGACCAATGTATTGGGGTCATGGGGGACCCCAGTCAAAAGCACCTAATCGCAGCCTATGCAGTTTAAATAGATAGAATAGATGGATAACATGTTTACCATGGGTCCTAATTTAAAGTATCACACACTGTCAGGGGGGGTAGGGGCAAGCTGTCAGTCATTTTGAATGAGACAGACACAGATGCAGCAGACATTTGTGCTCTTGTCTTTTTTCATTCTACACAATATGCAAACTTCCTAAAATAATCTTTTTTTTTCTTTAGATGACATTAATTACATAACTAATAATGTTTTGAGAAGAAATAAGTTAACATTTTGCTGAGATGGTTGTTTCTAGTTTATTCTTGGGGTCCCCGGTGGTAGTCCTTGTATGTTAAATAGGTTGGTATGATGAGGGTTAAATGGTCTTTTTCTGTGTCACTCAATTACCCGTGAATATATCTGTAGGTTCTGCCTAAAAACTAAGTCACATGCTGATTCATCACAGTGGAGGGTTTGCACTAACATCCTTCTCATCTGTTATGGTGAAATTGTGTAAATCTAGCGCCATCTAGCTGCAAACAGGTGGAACCCGTAATGCACACTGTACAATTTTAATTTTAGGAAAACATTGAGTATGCACACTGTATTAAAGTTCCTAAGACTTCAATCCCTTTAAAACAATTTTGCAATTACTTTCAATTGTTTTATGTATCTGCATGGTTTTATTGTTATGCGTTGTTGAATATTTTTATTAACAGAATTTAATCCGTTTTGTTGCTATGTATACCTCACACTTTGTCATATTGACCATAAGCCTGTTGAAGACAGTAGGGTTGAATCATTGCCTTTTTTGAGTCCAATAAAGTTTTGAGAGCTTTAATCCAGTGTGCAAATACTCTCCATTTTTTCCTTTGATTTGTTTCAACATGAGTTATGTTGAAACAAATCACTGTGAAACAGGTGTCCTATGTTGTTCAGCAACAGTGAAACATTTGGGCCTTGAAAGTACATAGTTGAGACGATGCAATAAAAGGTAAAAAAAAAAAAAAAAAAGAATCAAGCAACATTTAAAAACTGAGAGTCTCTTTATTAAAATGCTCCAAAAGTCAAACAAATGAAGCTGGCATATTGTGGTGAAAAACACACTTCAGCAGGAGTGAAAATAATGTGAAAGTATTGAGCAAAGACTGTATTACTAAAACAAAAAACTAAAGAGGTGTGCTGCACATGAAATATATTTTGTTTTAATATTGTATAAACCTCAATAGAGCAAAAGACAGATTTAATGTTCAGGTCATCAATTCAACTCCATCCACTAAACCTGAAAAATGAGGGCAAGTCATCAGATCTGCCCGAAGTTTAAAAACGTTACAGTTAATAGAAAATGTACTAAAAACCGATGCATTGTGCCTGAGAAATAATCTGTATAAATGAGTTTGCAGTTGAACTGATACATTTTCAAAAGACATCAAACTCACATGCAAAACATGAGGGAGTCAAATTCCCGCTACTTCAGCAAAGATAACCCCTCAGCATTATAATTAAAAGTTACAGTACATGCCTTCATGTGCAAATCAATAATTCAAATACAAATATAGACATTACAGAGGCTTTTTTTTTTCAAAATAAAAGTACCAGTACAAAAAATAAGAAATAAACCAAACATGGATTGGGACTTATCAGAGTAAAAAGACAGCTTAGTTCCGTCATCGCTTGGGCTTTACATCAAACTTCAATATAAAAACAACAAAATCACACAAATTCCTCAAAGGAATACAAATCTTTTCTTAGCAGTAATCAGTTACTTTACCAGTTTCCACATTTGATTTTCTCACATAAGTGAGCAAAATATGTCATGTTCATGTGTTGTTAGACCTTGTTTCTTTAATCCAAACTATAAATATAATTTAAAAAGGTGTTCAACAAGTCTGATAACTCCAAAGAACTTTCAAGCAGCATTTCTGCTGACAGCCTATTTCAGTTACTCGGTTATAAACACGACGCTGATGGATGACAAACATGTAATTTGTTAGTCCAGCACTGCAACACACACTTTTATGTTATTATAATACTGAGCGGTACACCAGTCAGTTCCTCTAAGACCCCACAATAATCAAGTAGCTGACGAGTCGTCATGCCGTTCTCAGCTAGTTTTTGTTGACCACACACAATCTACTGCGAGACAAAGCTTCATGCTACAACCCTGAGACGCCAACATCATTTGAACAAATGTAGTGACAAAAACATACAACCAAGATAAATAATGAATATGAACATAATTAGTGATTACTGGAGGGAAGCGTGTGCCTGTTATATTTCTTAACACCTGGCCTGCAGGGTTTTATGAGGTCTGGCGCTGAAGGAGGCAAGCTGACCACAGTCACTGATGGATTCTTATATTCACTGAGTACATTCATCATTTTACTTGCCACATTTTGATTTTTGTATAAAACAACCTACAAACAATTGCTGGTTAAACGTAGCTGGTAGAACAGACAAACCACGGCTAAAAATGTACTGCCATTTGGCTGCTGAATAGTGTTGCTTCAACTCTCCCCTGACTGACATGCCAGCCCGTTAGTCAAGAGGTGAGATGAGAGAAAAGAAAGATGGACCACCTTTGTTACTGCTATAATGCTACCACAGATGTTTGGTCAGTCTGAAAATGTAGAATTAAAGCCATGATGAGCTCTAAGCAGTACACACGTGGTCACTCTAGGTATCAGGATAAGATATAAAATCGTGCAAGATACCAGTAAACTGTTCCAGCTGGAAGCAGCAGAGAAATATCACTGAGATGTTCTGAACAACCTCATGACTAGAAAATCAAGTGTTTCATAAGTTAAGGCTGTACTCTTACCTCCACTGTAGCACAGTACTGACTTTTGATATAAAAATAAAAAAAATTCTACATCAAAACATCTGGTTATTTACACAATGTCAGAGTAGACAAGGGTACAACTTCAGTACACTGGTATTAATAAATCCATCAGAGTGGAGGATACAAGACGAGCAATTTAATTTGCTCGTTTACAGTCCCGATCTGTGATCGCAGCCCGTCAGCCTCTGCTGGAGTATAAATCGGCCCGCTACTGGCTTTGTCTTATTTAGGGGAGTGTAGATTATTTCCACAGTGAAGCAAAGAGCAACCGGGAGTTTTTTATCTTTTTGAGGCTGGAAGAGACCACTGTCTGTAAACACTGGAGGAAAATACATGAGTATTTGAGTTCTAATGGTCTCAGAAAAGTCCAGAAGATGACTTCCATCTTTCAAAATCACTTATGCTACTGGTTTGAGAACTGAGCGTAAACACCTTCCCTCTTTCGTGAGCTCTCTGGTGAAACACATGCACGGCAGGGGGATCGCCTCTTCCCGGCGAGAAATCGTGTTGAACTTGCACTTCTTGAGGTGGTCAGCCATGCTGGCGATGTTGGCGAACTTCCACTCATTCACTGTGCCAAAAGCTGTGCTGAATCGCCACACCTGAATGGAAAAACAATAGAGAATCGAGCAATTACTTCTCATGCTGAGACAGTGGACAGTTGTACCATAGTTCCACAAAGAAAATGTGTTTTTTAAAATCGCAAAAAATGACTAACCTTGTCTGTGATCTGCCACGAAGGAGACCCATCAGCGCGCCGTATCTTCTCCCACAGCAGGACGACCATGCCACGCATCTGGAGCAGACTACCACAGACTTCCCTCATGGTGTGGGACACTCTGGACAGTTGGCACAAGCTGAAGCTGTCCAGGAAGCTTGCTACATATTGCAACACCTCGAATGGAAGACTGCTGAACTGATCGCACCGGGATCCAAAGCGGCAGCTTTTTCTTGGGAGGTTTTCCCCGTTTTTTAAGGGCAAACCAGGCTTAACCCCAAACGAGCCAAGGTGCCTGTCGTGGATGATTCTGAAGCCCTGTACCGACGGGCAGAATCGTCTTTGGGAGTAGGTGCAGCCGTAGTAGGCCAAGGGGCAGCGTTGCTCCATCCAGCCATTTAGTCCGGCGTGAATATCCCCGTGAACATTTTTGAAATGAGACGAGAACTCATCCCGCCGGAACAGCTGCCCACACACAAATGTGAACATGGAGCGTTGCTTTGTTTGGTATCGAGCCACACATTCGAGCACCAGGTCCAGTCTGAGAGTGTGGAAGGGGCTTGGATTGGAGAGCTGTGGGCTGGCGTGATCGCAGGCTGAGGCCGAACCGATATCTCCCACCATGGTGTTGGTTGCAAGAATGGCTGAAGGGAAGGAGAATGTCTGAGTACCAAAGTCAATGTGGTAGCCATCGACAAACCGGCTGTCTGAGATTCCTCTGCCTCCCGGAGAGTCGCCGAGGCAGAAAAGCAAAGCTGCAGTGATGAGATCAATCCCGTGGAGGCCCATTGGGTCTTCTGCTACTTCCAGGTCTGATGTGTCCACTGCCTTGTCCTCCATCTTTGCTCGAAACAAGTAAGGGTCTGACAGCAGAGCCCGACGTCCATTAAATGTAAACATACTTATTCCTCTAAGCACTTCTACACTCTGTAGTTTACGCTCCAAACACCTATACCTGAGTTCAGTAGGTAAGTGTTGTAAGAAGTTGTTTCTCACATGATCAGACAGCAGGAATGGCATTGGATGTGGAACTGGTGCTTGTTCAGGCACAGGAGGTTCCAGTGCTTCAACAGGCATGTAATTCGGAGCTATCTCTGGCCAGACGCGGTTGGCATCATTTATTGGCTCCTCAATAGTGTCTTCCTTCTCCTCAAAAAACAACTCTACAAAATCATTTTCTTCTACCCAGCTAATACCATCGTCTTCTTCTCCATTCGTCCCGACTGCGCAATCAACTCCACCTACTGCTCCGAGCTCACACTCTGAATCAGAGTCGCTCTCCTGCATATCTACATTCTTCCCACCCTCCGTGACATAAACATTACCACTATCACCATTTTCTCCATTGTGGAGTGCTCCATTCTTATCAGTCTTTTCCCCGTTTAAATTTCCAACAATTACTTCAATATCCTTGGAATTAGTGAGGATGTCCAAGGCCGCTGCTAAACTTCTGCTTGTCTCCATTGAGGCTCTATACAACCCACTATAGGGCTCCTGTTCCATTTCCACTGTTACATTACCTAACACTGTCTCCGGCAGACTTGACGCTGTGGCCATTTTGTCATTTTCATCTGCTCCCTTATCTCCATTCTTTGACACGGTGGTCGTGACCTTCAGGGACTCCAGCAACATCCTCTGATCCTGCAGAGCCAAGGCCATGTCTAGCTGCTCCACCTCGTCAACGTCTTTGCTCAAGTTTTCATAGGACTTGCGATCAGCGTAGCTCACGGGCCAGCGATTCCACTCCATAGTGCAACATACTATACTCGCTGGGCAGGTCTCAAGGTGTTTTGCCATCCTTATCCTCGCGATAGTGAACGGGCAGCCAAATCCGCTGTTAAGGCATGGCAGCCGTTCGTACGGACACAGTAGACGGTGTTCCTCTAGTTTGCATGAGTGAAAAACTGCCCCACAGACAAGAGGACAGCAGATGAGGTTGCAGCAAACACCCATCTCTGGTCTTACCATGCATCTTCTGTTGATGCATTTAAGGCAATGGGAGTGCAGGTTCTCCATTTCTTTTACTGTATTGCTCCTTGCCCAACTGGTTTCTGGCAGGGGTGAAGTGGTCAACCCTGAAACAAAGTCAACGGAAATACTTATTTCACAAGTCTTAAGAAACCTAATACATATAGGCCATGTAACAATGTTTTTGGGTAAACACACTGGCTGGAACAGAGCATGCTGGTGTTACATTATCCCATGAACATGAATGCCACCCAGGAGGTCCCACATCTTCACATGTTTACTAAATCTTTAGGCTGTTCAGAAACCTTTCACAACACCCCTCTTGGGTTTCATGGTGACACCGGTTTTTCTAGGACTTCAGCGCCCCCCTCACACCTTTAGGCTCTGAGAACTGCCCTTCATTTGCACTTTGATGAGTTTCAACACATTATGCAAACTGTTTGCTTTGCCAAGTCGCAACAGACCCACGAGGTAAATACCTCTGAATCATTAGCCCTCGGGCTTATTTGCTAACGTTACTTGTGTGATGGGATTTGCAAGATAATGAATGCTGGCTAAAACCACACCAAACAATAATTTAAATACCCTCAATAATGCCGCAAGTCTAAAACCGCAAAGCCACACAAAGATGACTATTGTTTAAAGTCTTTGCAGCCGAGGCAGAGCAACAGCTAGTTAAATTACGCAAGTTAGCAAACAGCTAAAAACACAAACACAGCAACAAACCGGCTCTAATAACATTATAATCTTAGCGGACAATAATATCGCCCATAGTCTGTTTAACTATAAGAAATTGTTTTCATGATAACTCCGTAGGAAAAAGTACGAGTTGATAAGTCAAAAAACTTTTGTTAAAGTTAAACAAAAGAACATAAACAACATGGCCAGCCAGTTAGCATTAGCAGCTAAACTTCGTTAGCCTACTAGTTAGCCGATATCTTCAAGAAACTGCTTACCCGAGTTATGGGCTTCTCCGGATGTAGTTTAAAAACACTTGTTTACTTTTATCAGCGCCTGCGACATCAACAACTTGGAAACTACAGCTAGATAAGCATCTCACGGTATTAAATGTGTCCAAATGTTGTTGTGATATGAACTGGCTGTGGCTGGTTCCTCGGCTGTGAGTCCTTCGCTGCTCTGAGAGTCAAATCGGCGTTTGTGTTGATCTCTGCCAGCTAGTGTGGGACGCAGCAGTGCTACGTCATCACGTAAATGGACATGTCATCAGGTTTACAGACACAGACCACAGCAGAGCTATGAGAGGGGTCTGAAATAGACAGAGTGGGGAAATACCCTGAGGACAGTTTTACATTTAATCACTCAAGAAATGTCGGTGCTGTTATTTGTGGATGCAGATTCTTTGCCAGGCAATGCAAATGACTTATGCATGTATAAAGGATAAAATAGTGGTAATGAAATAGTGCTAATACTGTTAATAATGAATGAATGAATGATCCTACTAACTTGCCTGTGCAGCCAAAGCCTAATATGGTATATTCCTCTGTGCCAACAGACATCTTATTACCGTGCAAAAACTATTAAAAACACACCCAAGAGCCACATACATGGGCAGTGTAGCTTATTTTGTCCTGGTGCTGTAAATATTCAGTAATGTGTAATTAATCCAAGCTGTAATAGTCCCCAGCAAATTCATCATTTACTGCTGTTTAACCCGAGAAACATTTGCTAAAAACTACAGTGCCCAGCTATTTTGGGGAATTATTTAGCCTTTATTAAAAATTAAACTTTATATGTAACCTAAGTTAGAAGAAATGTGCTTGGAGTGTCACATACAGGGTAGGGAAGTTGGAAAGTATTGAGAGACAGACTAGCACACAGTTGGTTTTGGTCTTTTAATAGGATTTTTAGAAAAATATAGAAGAAAACCAACTTTATACTGTTACGTAAAATGAATAGTAAAGTACAAAGACATCTCCACATGTACATGCTGTACATAATCATCTAGTCCACGTATATCCATCCAGTGTTCATTTCTTTGCACTATTTGTATTGTTTACAACTTCCAAACACTTGACTTGTATGAACACTTGCCTTTTATTTTTATTATTTGATTAATAGTTTTACTTAAGTTACTTAAGTTACTTTACTTAAGTGGAAGTACAAAAGTATTAGCAGCAAAATGTATTTAAAATATCAGAAAGTACTCACTTTTTCACCCTGTAAAAGTGTAATATTATATTGGATTATTATTACAGATGAATTGCAGTGTAAGCAGCATTTTAATGATGTAGCTGGTCGAGGTGGAGCTAATTTTAACTATTTTGTACTGTTGGGTAGTTTAATCTGTAAATGCAACATCTTTTACAAGAGATTACAAGATTTTTAACATGTTAATTAACATCTACCTCTGTAAATTTGTACCTTTGTAAATTTTATAATTTAATTAGTACACTCTATTTTTTGCTTCTATTTATTTGTTTTTATTCTTAGCTACTTCGAGAGATGCCTGCAACATTTCCTTGTACCTGAGTATAATGACAATATAGATCATTCCTACTATAGCTGTCTTATAACTGTAGTGGAAAAATAATCATTTTCCATCTGTAATGTAGTAAAGCGGAAGTAGAAAGTAGAAAAGTATCTCAAAATGGCATTTAAGTACACAAAACTATACAATTTTTCACCACTGGAAAAAAATTAGAGACAGCACTTGAGGGAGACCTTTATTAAGCTGATTTCTTACAATTAAAGAAATTCATTCTATAAAGAGAAACATATTCAAGACTTTCATTATAATCATAAATCACACCTGTATATGTGTGTTTGTTTGTATTTGTACATATTAATGTGTTTGTATGTCCATTTTTTTTTTTGCTCAAAAGGGTCCCTGATCCCCTGATTCACGAGGCCACCTCTGAGATGTGGTGGATGTTGGAGAGGGTGAGCTGAGCCTCCCGCGCTGGGTAGAAACGTTTGGAGCGAAGCCACAGCCTCCCAAACACTCCTGTGATCAGCACCAAGACGACCAGCAGCCCCCCGAGGACAAAGGTCTCCACATGAGGGACTCCGCCTGCATCTACATAGAAAAGGACACAGGTGGGAACCACACTTTGCATATGAATTGTATGCACTTATCTAGAATGTCTTTGAAGATTTAAACACTAAAGATCCATATGAGTTACAGAAATAAACCTACTCAGATGGGGCTTTTCACTGTCGTTTAGTAGTCGTTTGATTGGTCCATAAGACACTGTATGGGACAGAGGGATGTCTCTCCGTATCCTGATTAGTTCATCTTCACCTTCACTGGAACAGTTCTGTTTGGCAAATACATGAGTAAAACATGAAAGAAACACAGATACTACAAGTCTATGAGGGGTGGAAGTAACAAAAAATAATTGATAAAAATGGAGGTTAAGAAAATGGATGTGAACTGAACAATGGAGTAATAAATTATCAAGTGATTTGATTAATTTATAGCCAATTTTACTAAAACATTTGCAATATGATGAAAACAGAGACATGTTTCATCATTTTCCCTGTTTACATTCATCATTCACAACACAAAATTGCCATTTATCATTTTTAGGAAAGTGGCAAGGGTGGAAGTAACAACAAATAATCAAAGAAAAGGGAAGTGATGAAAATGTATGTGAATTGAAACAATGTTGCTCTGATAATCAACTGTCGACCATTCATCATTCACAACACCCAACTGACATTTATTGTTAACAGCATGCAATTTTTGTTACTGCCGCCCTATCAAAAAACAAAAAGAACACGCCAACTCAGCGATCCGCACTCTCGAATTTGTGCAGACATTCGCCTAGTTTCATATGATATCTTCACTCTAGCCCTAAAACTGAACCTACAGGAGCCTCTGAAAGACAGTAAAGTCAGCGATCCCGCCGGTTTTAGGGGCTTAATTCATACGCATTTTCATCACTTCCTTTTTCTTCAATTATTTTTTGTTACTTCCACCCTTGAGGCCACTTTCCTTAAATGATAAATTTTGTGTTGTGAATGATGAATGATGAATGTAAGATGCAGAAAAATTATGAAACATGGCTCTGTTTTCATCATATCACAACTGTTTTAGTCAAATCAGCTTTAAATTAATCAAATCACTTGATAATTTATCACGTTTTTATGGCTCCATTTCGAATTTACATGTATTTTCATCACCTCGATTTTTATGAATTAATTTGTATTACTTCCAGCCATCATACAAGTCTCAGGGTCAAGCAGTGCACATTTCAAATCAGGACAGCTCAACTACAAGCTCATAAGGCTGAAAAACAATTCTCGGCCGATGGGTCTATATTAAGGCTGCTCATATAGTGGGCTACTTGTCTGAACTGGCCTCTGACTACCAGTTTGAGGAATGGGTGTTGCATGAGCTCACTCACAGGCTGGCACAACCCCGGGGTGTTATGGCAGATCTGGACGTTGCAGTGGAGGAAGACGTTGGTGTAAGAGCTGCCGACAAACTTGAACATTTGTATCCTGAACGTGGCCTCCGGGCCCTGGCCGTTCTTCAGCACAGTCAGGGTCTGTTCGTTTGACAACACCGGGCAGCTACGGGAAGGGAGACAAAGAAGTCAGGGAGGCCCGGTGGCAGTGAGAGTGAAATACTGTACTTTAAAAATAGACACAAGGAACAGACAAAGCTTAGAAATAATGTAAATACTATCTAAGGGATTCAACACAGCGGGAGACAGATTTTCTTCTCCCTCTGGCATTTTGAAATCATTGTGCATTTCATTGCCCTGCTGTTGCCAACGGTACCAAATACTGCCTGGTTGTCAAGGACATGCACAGCTGTTGAACTGAAACGCACGTGGCCCCTCAGACTGGAGTCACATGACCCGGCTCTGAGTGTCTGGACAGCTCTCTGAGCAACAAATTCTCTTATTTCAAATTTCAACAGCGCTCTTGTAAGAGGGCTTAGAGCTGTTTGGACAGAGTGTAGAAATAGCACACATGCCACAAGCAGGTTTCAACATAACACCAAAAGAACAGGCTTTGCCAATGTATAACTCCACTATGAGATGTGTTTCTTTTTTTCTTATTTGCTCATATTAAAATAAGAAATCTCCTCTTCCCAGGTATACCTGTCTCGGATGAAGGTGTACTGAATATTGCTGTATGGATCACTGGTTGGTGTCGCCCAGCATCTCTCCATACGCAGCATCAGGTGAGCCGGTATCTGTGGGACCCACAGGGTTGAGTCATTCTTTACACAAGGTTGTTACTTTTCCATACTGGGCCACAAATTGATGATTCATAGTAAGTAAACAACAGCTGTAGCCTGTACCAAGAGGTTATAACTACACGGCGGCACTCAAATTACTATCTGGTCACGGGTCGAGTGTCCCGTCGCACAACATATTGCTTAACATGGTGTAACAACGAGCTTAAGCTACTCCAAAAATAGCTGTCAATAGTAAGCATACTTCAAACGCTTTAATGTGTTTTTCAAAGCTCAGCATACACAATCTCTGGACTCTTATTATTATATTTTATTCCTAATTTTCCCTTTTCATATATGGCATCCAAAAAATAAATAATAAAAAAATATTGCTTTACGTATCTAAATTGTACACAATCATGAGGTCAATGTAAGGTGAAAAAAATTATATGATGTGCTTAAAAGTCTAACGTTACCTTTGAGACAACTCTTTTCACCAGCTCTGCCCAACAAGCCAAAATGCAGGAACTACATATTTAGTTAAAACTAAAAAACTAGGGCTGTCAATCAATTAATTAATCACGATTAATTGCATAATTCTCCATAGTTAATCACGATTAATCACTAATTAGTCACACGTTAAAATGAATTTGTGTTAACGCGTTATTATCACGTTAACTTTGACAGCCTTAATAAAAACCAAACCAAACTATCTACCTATCTTAGCAGAGTAGCCTAACTGCCATCTCAGCTATTGACTCTAGTGGAATTCACTATTTGGTGTGGTTGAGCTTCTTTTAAAACACTTATTTAAATGTGTTTATTATAAATCTGGTTCCTTTTAATGTTGGCAGTCATCCTCTTTTTTTGTCTTGTAATTTCTTTCTGCTCATAAAAACTTACCATGAAAACTTTGACAAAGATGTCATCATCCAGAGTCAGTGACGGCACAGTGGTCCATATGTCCTCAAAGGCTTCATCTTTGTACAGTAACATCGACACCGAGAAGTTCCCGTCCTCTGTGTTCAGAGTGATGGTTCTGTAGAGAGGAGACGATTAAAGGAGCGATATGTAAAAAAACAAATGACTTTACATAGATCAATTTAAAAATAAACACTTACCTGACGTCAACTCTGATCACGTTTTCACCGTTGGGCTGTTGGACCAGGTAGTTGATGGGGTAGCGGCAGACAAATGTGATGTTGATATAGTTTCTCGTTATAACATCTGAGTCGTTGTTGTGTATAGTGTTTATGAACATGATGTGTGTTTCATCTGAGGTCTGAGGAGAGAAAATAATAATCAAGTAAGAGACATTTTAATTTCTCAGTGCAACTGTTTTACAGTTATACGAAAAGAGATATCCGTGATGCTATCTTGTGTTAGAACCACTGCAGAAATCTTCAGTGAAAGGGAGCTTGAAGAGAGCAGGTACCTGATATCAAGAGGGGGTCTCTTCTTATGTTTCATTTAATTTGGTCAATTAAACCCTCAGGCTGCTCAGCAATCCTGGTGACCCACTGACCCCGACCTGCACTCATCTACCTTGTGGCAGAGATGCTCACAAATCATTTTTTCAAGTCTAAGTCAAGTTTTAAATCTCTTATGGTTGTAATGAGCGTTCTATCATCTGCTACATGCCATCCGGTCTGCTTAGAAAACGGCATATCTATATCTAAGGAATTCAAAGCATGTGCTGTATCATCACTGCTTTATCTATTAGCATACAGTATCATCAATGCAATTATTTCCATTATTAATTAATCTACCGATTATTTTCTTGATTAATCAATTAATCTTTTGGTCTATAAAACATCAGAAAATAGTGAAAAATGGACACCATCATTTTCCTGAGCCCAAGGCAACATCATTAAATGTCTTGTTTTGTCTAACTTACAGTCCAAGAATATTCAGTTACTAATATGTAAACACATAAACTCACATTTGTAAACCCAGAACCATCAAATGTTTGACATTTTTTCTTAAAAAATTAGTTAAATGATTATTAAAATAGTTGCAGATTAATTCAGATTTAAAAAAAATATATTTTCAACTCTAAGCAAGGTAGTATGGATACTGTTGAAGACAGTTATACAGATACTGTTCTATTTTTCTATTATTATATATTGTACATAACATTCTGCTCTATTTTTATTGTATATTGTACACAGTGTCCTTTCTTTCTGTATATATTTTCTTCTATTTATTTCTTATACTTTGTGTTTCCTTGTTAACGGCACTCGGGAGCAGAAGGCAAAGGAAGAATTTCATTGTACAGGGAAACTTGTTTTAACTGTGCACATGACAACAAATGCTTTGACTTTGACTGTAGGTGTGAATATGGTTGCTGTACATAGCTGCAGCATTTCTTGGTTGTGAGAATCACATTAAAACCTAACAGGAGTCATTGAGGTCGCTTTATGTACAGTAACCTCTTTCCCAAGCTATAACTTCTACGGTTATCATCCGTCCGTCCACACACTGTAAATGTGAGTGATGCTGTTCAATAGCTGACGTAGGTGAAACCGTAAAATGTGGACGGGTGAAAAGGTTGTGTCCAGGGTTTGTCTGGGCTCCTGCTGAGTGCAGACGGAGGGTGGCTTCTGTGGTCGCTGAGCGGGATGAATTACCTTGAGCTCTCACATTGGAGACATCTTTTACTACCTCTTGGTAAACACACAACCCCCCACTATGAGCACCACTGACAGGTCTCTCTGCAGTGGGCAACGGGTCCTCATTACGCCACAACTGACACCTGCACAACATGAAGGCTCCGGCTACTATCTACTGAAACATCAGCGAGGACGCTGTCATGTTTCAATAAAAAATGGCAGACCTTTAAACCCAACGATTCAGTCATTTCTTATCTGACGGCTGGTTTAAAAAGTTCAAGGTGAAAGCAAGATTGACAGCTACGGCATTCCTCTGCTTTAGCAACAGCCATCTAATCCAGAATAGGCTTTACTTTCCTCCAGTCGCTCTGCGAAAACCTTGTAAAACTGCTGAGGTGGAGCACTGGGAGATTTCCTCCCAGCTGAAAGCCGCGTTAACCTTTTGCTTGCTTTACAAGAAAAACCGCCATGCATTCCAAGCAAGCGATTCAAGGACACTCGTGTGCTGAAGTAGGGATTTACACTTTGCCGAAGTTTGAATCCACGAGAGTGGCTGGGTTAAAATAATCAGGAGGCTAGCTGGCCAGTGATTTACGGCCTTCCTATTCAGTGAACATCAACAAATAATCATCATTTCCATGTAAATCCTGATAATTTAGAACGACGAGGCCATTCAGGGTCCCCTCGCTGCTTTGAATAAGGTCCTGCGCTGTTGTAGGGAAAAGGAACAACGCCGCCCTTCTTTCTTGACATGAACGCCACCACCCCCTTCTTTTCTCTTCACCCCTTTCTGTCTGAGTATGTGCCTTTCTCTGTCCATCGTATTATACTTGCTATGAGCTAATTCCATAGTGAACACAGAGCCTCACAGTCCACGTTTACGTCACAGCAGAAAAAAGTGTCTGGTCTTATTCAAGTTATTTTTTACTGTTATGTGCAATAAGTAGCTCCTTTTTTGGCAGTGAAAAGATCCCGGTTCCCACAACAACCGTTGACATCGTAAAATAGGTAATTTACTATGATGGGGATCTTATGGTGTCAATAATGGAGATACCAAGTGTAGTTTGTCTTAATCTTTTGTTAAAGGTTGGTTCTAAATGTCTGAGTTCACGTGCAATGTTTGATTAGTTAAGACACTTTGACTCCCGCAGACATGGACTGACTGAGAAGTTAAAACATTGAGTAAAAGATTGAAGGTGATACCATTGTTGTTCCACAGTCAGAGAGATTTGTCTTTATGCTGAAAACGTAGTCGTCTCCGACCTCTACGCCGCGGCACTCCGGATCATTTAGATGCAAATCCCAAACCTAAACAAAAAATAAATAAATAATTATGCAAAATCGCTCAGCAAATAATTTAGGATATTAGTGAAAGTTGAGGGAAAATAGAGTTTTGTTGGTGCTCACTTACATAAACTGGAGGCACTTTGTTGAGGAAGAAAGCACTGGGAATAACAACCTCCATATGGTCGTTGGTACAAATGACAGTTTCATTGAGCTCTAATAGAGAGAAGATAAAAACAGATTAAATCTCACACAAATATATCCTTTCAGATAATGGCAAGAGACATTTTCTCTCCTAGACTCCAAGTATAGATATTTATACTCACTTTGTGTATCACCACAAAATCTAATAGACAATCTCTATTTTTTATACACAAAGTCCAGCCTCCGATATTTAGAGTCAGGTTGTAAACTCTCCTTATTATTAAGTCATTTTTTGTCTTAAAGTCTTATTTTCAAAAAGAAAATCTGCAAGTGGAGGAAGAGTGAAGATTGATTCACTTAGTTTCAAGTATTTTCCATAATCCAGTTGCATTTGTCTTGATTCTAGTGCAGACAAATGCCTTCCCTGTCCTTGATACAGACACTCACTTGTAGAAAAGTATTACAAAATGCATTACAGAATGATTTGCACTAACAAAATAAGAGTTTTAGGACTCAGTTATAGACTTGATAAGATGGAGATTCCTTGCAGTGCACAGCCTTCTTCTCTTTGGAATCGTTATAATTTTAAGAGTCTGTCAGTGGTGGAATGTAACTAAGTACATTTACATTAGTACTGTAGTAGTTCCATTTTCTGCTACTTTATACTTCTACTTTACTACTTTTCAGAGAGAAATATTGTTCTTTCCACTCCACTACAGTTATCTGACAGCTAAAGTTACTTTTCAAAATAAGATTTTACATACAAAGCATATAATGTATTTGTAAAATATGATATATTTTATAGATTAAACTACCCAATAGTATACATAGTAGTTAAATTAGCTCCACCTCGACCAGTTCCAACATTAAAATGCTGTTTACACATTAATGCATCAATAATAATGATCCAATAATATAATCTATAGTAATGTAAGACAGACAGGAGTCATTCTGCTGCATAATAGCATAATAGTACTTTTACTCTTGATACGTAGTAAGATTTTGAACGCAGGACTTTTACTTGAGATTGTACTTCTTTCACCACAGCTTAATTATACTACCGCTATTGTAAAAGAAACTAGAAACACCATTAAAGAAAAAAGAGGTTCTTACTTGACTTGAAGCACTAAATGGTCCCTTTTGAAAGAACATTTCAAAGCTAGAGCAACCCGTGTTAAACCAATAACCGTCAATATGAGAAATTACTCTTTAATGACTTCTTGAAGGACTACGTTTTCCCTAAAAAGGCAATTAGTTTGACCCTTGACCCTAGATTCCCGGGTGTGTGATGCGAGGTGTGAGCTCACCCTCCACCTCCTCAGGCTCCAGATACTCTGCCGAGGTGACCATCCTCATGGTGAACAGTAACCAGGCAAAAACCAAACTGGCAGGTGCCATCTTCCAAGGTTTCTCCCTCTGGTTTCTCTTAGCTCAGCCACTCCGCTACCTTTTTGGCCCTCTGTGAATCTTCTGGGGACTATTCACCGCAGCTCGCTGTCCTGTCACCACAAGACGTAGTACCCCTCTCTCACTCCAACCCTCGAAACACAGCTCTAATGAACTGGGAGCCTCCCTCCGGCCTTAAAACACCAGCTTGAATGATGTCCCCGCCAACAATGAGATTCCGCACATGAATAGGGGGAACTGAGGGGAGTCCAAGGTAACACGTATGTTACCGCCTACTGCCGCCATGTCCTCTCAGTAAACATCTTACAACTGTTTCTTACTACAGGCAGCAACAACAAGTCTGGTAACCATGTAAAGAGGAGCAACAGTACAGGGCCGGCTCCCTTTGTTGTCTACATCCTTTGTCTGGACATTTTAAGATCTTTACTGGTGCGGGAATCCCAGTCAGTCAGGCGAAAAGAAAAGTCATTACGAGTCAAGGGCAATTCAGTCACGATGCCAAAGAGCTGCGAGTGTACGTGTGTGGTGGAAGAGACCGTAAAATACGAGCAAACACAAGAAAGGGAACATTATTTTCATCACATTCAAAAAAAGCTTTGAAACAGGAGAAATGTACTAAAACTGCCTCATATCTGTCTAACTTGTCCCGACAATTTGTAAGAAGTAATATAAGAAAAAGGAGAGATAATGCGGCAGATAATGAGGCAGAAAACGTCTCACACTTTCTGACTTTTATGAGTTTAATTTACAAGATTAGTTTCCAAGACACTGAATCTTTTTGTCTTGCAAATAAGTCAACCGTAAGTGTTGGGCCGAATTGTCTGGCATTGTTTTTAACAGACAAATAGCTTTAAGAAGATTGTCTGGCAGAAGAAAATGCTGCTATAATCTCTCACTTCAATTGTAAAGGAATGAAAGTGAGTTGAGGTCAATGGCTTCCTTCCTGCTTTCACTTTTACTGCACAGAGATAATAACAAGACAATAAAAGCACTGGACAACAAGAGCTGGTCATAACCGGTTGTTGACACCCTGCCATCAACAGATGTTTATTTCCTGATAGTTGTGAGAATACCTCAATCACTGATGTGACTGCAGCTTTTAAATTCCTACATTTTCAACTTAACTGACAGTGAAGTTGTATATAAATGCATTTACTTAATATTAGATTAAAACAAGCAACAATACAGTTCAGTGCAGTCAAATGTGACCATCAAACATGTACTCGAACAGCAGACGTAGTTATTGAATCATTAAGTTACAACTATGACAACAAGTGAGCACAAATACTCCAAAGAGATCGAACATTTCAATACAATTAAGAGACACCTTGTATTCTGCTGTCAGTGATCTGATAAAATATCATTTTTGGGAATGTATTTGATAGCTTTAGCATGTTCATATAAAAAAGTTGAATGTGCAAAAATCAGAGTACTTCTATCGACACTGTGTAAAGAGTAAGCTCGTGTATCCAGGTGTTGAGATTCACTCCAGATGTTCCGTGTCTTCAGTGAACAGATCAGCCAGGTCGGCTACTGTCAGCACGGCAGCCTCCGAGTGCTTCATGGTTGTGCTGGTGTGACTAGAATTTAAAAAAGCTTTTATCAGAACAGTCACCTCCAACCCTTGAATGTCAACGCTCGCCTCTGAATTTATGGGTTTTAAATTAGGGCTGTCAAAGTTAACGCGATAATAACATGTTAACGCAAATTTGTTTTAACGCCACTAATTTCTTTCTTCTTGAAGATACTGGCATCATATGAAACTAGAAAACATAAGGAATCCATTGGTACCAACTGTCATACTAGCTTGTTGCGAAGAAGGCTAAATAACGCTCCAAATTTACGCTAAATGTTGGCGAGGAAAAACTGTCATGGCCATTTTCAAAGGGGTCCTTTGACCTCTGACCTCAAGATATGTGAATGAAAATGGGTTCTATGGGTACCCACGAGTCTCCCCTTTACAGACATGCCCACTTTATGATAATCACATGCAGTTTGGGGCAAGTCATAGTCAAGTCAGCACACTGACACACTGACAGCTGTTGTTGCCTGTTGGGCTGCAGTTTGCCATGTGATGATTTGAGCATATTTTTTTATGATAAATGCAGTACCTTTGAGGGTTTCCTGACAATATTTGTCATTGTTTTGGGTCGATAATTGATTTCCAATAATAAATATATACAAACGTTTGCATAAAGCAGCATATTTGCCCACTCTCATGTTGATAAGAGAATTAAATACTTGACAAATCTCCCTTTAAGATACATTTTGAACAGATAAAAAATGTGTGATTTACTATTTAATCGATTGACAGCCCTACTTTAAATACAAACGTGTCGAAAGTACGTTTGACTATATTCTGTTACGAATCTTACCTTTTGTCTGCCGTCTTCAGCATTGCCTGCATTCTCTCTTCTATGGTGGATTTGATGAGGAATCTGTGAACAAACGTTGGCCTGGTGGACAGAGAGAAAACAACAGAAATCACAGAATGTACAAAATAGTGGAGGCATCATGTCATTAAGTGTGGTATTAAAGTAAATACTGTACAGATAACAGCCATGACTGAAGCCATAAAACCTCAGAAACACAAATATGACAGCAGCTATGAAGAAAACTACTACAGTAGGTTGAAACATCGACACATCTATATATATTAATCTGGATCTTGTCATCCTCTGACAGGCTCGACTCCCCGCGCCTTACTTGTTTTGGCCGATCCGGTGCACTCTGCCGATGGCCTGGAGCTCGTGAGCGGGGTTGAGGATCGGCTCCACCAGCAACACGTGAGTCGCTTCGATGATGTTCAGGCCGTTGGAGCCGGTGTGGAGAGGGAGGAGGAGGATGTTGATCTTTTCTTCGTATTTGAAGGAGCACAGATTCTCCTGGGAAAGTGAAGCCAGTGCACTAGTTACTAACAGTCAAGTGATTTCTGGCATGTGTTTGATTTGTTCGAGTTCAAGATGTGTAGGATTTCTTATTAGTTTCAATGTAGCAATCTAAAAAGTAGGTCTAAGGGTGTTTAATTTGGGTTTAATTAGAGATGTCGCAATATACTGGTACTGACAATAACCGTGATATTTAAAAATCTAATATTGATATCATGTTAATAATACACATAAGATAATATTGTGTAAATAATCCAGCGCCTCTTAAATAATTTTAAAATACAGTTATGGTTATAGACTCTCTTTACCTCCCTACATTCGTACTTTAGTGTATTTCAGTGTATTTAATTTGCCAAAAAAGACACAAAATGCACAATAAACAAAGTTAAAGATGAATTTGACTGATAGCATTGTTATATTTTATTTTTCAAATTGTCTATAGATATCGCGATAATATCGTTATTGTGAATTCTTTTGGCCATGATAATCGTGTAGTGAAAATCTGATATCGTGACAGCCCTAGTTTTAATCAATATGGAGTCTCCTGAGACATTTTGTTGCAGTATTCAATATCTTTTTATTTTTTTCAGCTGAAGCTACAAGTATTCAGTGTTTACCCCCCAAATTTTAATATGGAGAACCTCTGAAACTAAATTAAGATCGCAAGGTGCCACAACATAGCCCACACTGTTTTTTAACGCAGGGCAACCCATCCAAACTCTAGATAAATTCTTAGGTTGAAATAAGAAGAAAACACTTTGATCAACAGTTTAAAAAAATCAAATAAATATTGGTGATTGGAGGTTTTTTAGACTTTTTACACATCAGCACTCGTAGTATATCTGGACAACTTTTCGTGCTCCATTTGCTAGAGCTTGCTCACTCGCTGTATGTTAGAAAGACGTGTTCTAAGCTAAGGTCAATATGAGTTGCAGATATTTATCTCTAGGAAGGAGGTTGTATTTTATTTATATATTATATATTTGTCCATCTGTCTGTCTGTCGGCAGGGTATCTCACAAACGTTGGAATGGATTTACAATCTAATGTTCAGAAGAGATGTCCTTGGGCAAAAAGGATTTCCAGTATTATAGGATTAGTGCTATTTTCTCATCGTATGGGTATGTTTGCAGGTCAAAAAATCAATTTGACCTAAATATAAAGTCGTAGGAATGATGTGTTTGGGTGTAGCGGCAAATTGGAGAATTGCTATGTTGGCGGAGGACACACATTAGCGTCAACTTAGAAAGTAAGTGTGTGAAAATGTGTTTGGAGAAGTTTTCTGTGACAGGTGAATTTTTCCTGGGTGGTAAACCCCACCTGGTGTAGTTGTGTCGCACATTGCAGGGAAAAGCAACTGTGTGATTAAGTGTGTTGAGGAGCATATTTAGAAATAGTTACAATGAAAATTCAAACCTGGAATTTGTGAAGCCCGTTGATCTGAGAGAACTCCATGTTGTTGTCAAACAAAGCCTTAGCGATGATGTCCAGGACACTCAGCCACTGTGCAGGCAGGAGAGACAAAGAAACACACTGGGTCGGATCCAAACTCCATATCATCAAAATAAATCAGCAGCTTACAGAGCGGGGAGAGTTTACAGTTACCGTGGAGAAGACGAGACACTTGGCCCCGGGGTCGCTCACTTGAATCTTCAACAGTGTTCTCACTACGGCCTCCACTTTGGTCGAGTGGCTTCCCTGACAAACACAGGAGGAGCAAAGTTAGAATATAGTGTCAACCACAGCTGTGTTAAATTACAATTATATACATAATAAGGCATGAATGTAAGTACAATCCCCAAATAAGTGCTAGTTATGGTCATAAATAACATCTCAATCATTGAGGTGGGCAACAAAATAAATCTAACAACAATCTGGATTTAGCCATAGCTGACAAAATACAAATCCTGGTGTTGCTGACTGACCTTGACCGGTATGTCCTGGTCCTGACTGCTAGACTGGGTGGTGAACACGTAGGAGATCTCTTTGTGGGACGTGGTCTGCCTACAGATGGCACACTTGATGGCCCGTCGCCTCGAGCCCACGCTGTACTGCTCCACGATGATCGCAATGCACTCGTTGCAGAAGCAGTGGCCGCATATCAGCACTGCCCACTGGAGAAGAGAGACGGTAATAAATCCAGTGAGAAGAAATGATAAATAAAAATAAATCAAATAACATAATATAGGCCAGGAGATTTCAAATCATTCAAGTCAGTTTAAAAAGTTGTGTTTTTCGCTGACGTTTAAAAGAAGTAGCGGTCGCCCTTAGTAGCAAACCTAGAACTGCGATATGAGCTTGTTGCCCCCGAGGGCTTGGAAGTCAGAAATATAGCTTCGAGCCAATCAATATAAAGATACAGTGTGTAGGATTTTGCGACATCTAGTGTTGAGTTTGCAGATTGCAACCAACTGAGAACCCCTCCACTCATACTTTCAGGTGATTATACACTAAAGAAAACATACTTATTAATATTACACACTGGTCCTTTACCGGGTATATTTGCATTATTATGCTATCATATTATCATTAAATCAGTGGCGTTTATCGCAATTATTTCTGGGACAATATATCGTCCAACAAAAGTAGTTATCGTAACAGGCCTGCTGCTGACTTCAGTGTGCGTGCATCCCTGAGGGTTTTGTGCGTCAGAAATATAGCTTGGAGCCAATTAATTTAATGCCTTGTAAATGATAAATAGAGATTTTAAGTATGTGTTTTTGAAGCAATGGGAAGCCAAAGAGGGGAACTCTTCCCCCTGCTGACTTCCTGGGTGCACCAGGCACATTGCTATTATCAAGGAAATGTTTTACACAAGCCTGACAGTACACACAATAGTCTGAACACACAAATCCTGGTGCAGGACAAATCCGCTTCAGACTAGATGTAATTACAGTCCCCGGACAGTGTTGATAAGACAGACTGTAAAGCTCTACCAGTGTATCGACGAGCAGAGATGTTGCATTAAACACTGATACAAACAGAATCTGTGAGACATTTAAAATCTTCCTCACAACTAAACGCTGCTCACCTCCTGTCCCAGGGGCCGGGCACAGATGGGACACGGCTCTGGGTTCAGCCCTCCAGTAGACTTGTCCTGGGACTGGAGCAAAGGAATGTATGTTATTTGGAGTGAGATCATACCACACAGTTCGAGATAAAGTCACTGAATGAGCTGGGAAAGAATTTCTGCACTTTGTAGTTACTATGAAATGTAAATGACCTTCTCCAGATTAGTGAGATACAGGTACTGGCCGAGTTTCTTTTGGAGTTGAGACTTGGCCACCGCCTGGTCGTTCAAAAGCTTCACTCTGTTCTGCTCCACCTGGAAGCAAAACAACCGAGGGCAGAGGTCAGGAATGCAATAAAAATAGTTACGGCAGAATATTACATCCTTGGAAACATTCACCGACAAAAGACAACAAAACAACGGTGCTCAATACTGGGTACATGTTCCAGTCTGAAAGAGCAACATACCTCCAACAATAGAAACCCACTCCCCACCTCCCCACCTCTCCGCCTCCCCACCTCATGAACACTTTATTAATTAGGACCAACCCAGCCATATTACCTTCATGCTTGTATTAGTGGCAACATTTTAAACAAAGAGTTTACATTAGTGGAAGCTGGTAGGAACAGACTGCACACCCTCTACCAGAGTAACTGCTGCAAAGTGTATCATGATCGTGTGACCCTCTTCTGGGTTGAGATCTACTGATTAAGAAGCACTATGCTGGACAGCACTTTAAACATTAGTGTCTTTAAAGCGACCCTGCAAATCCAGATTAGTTTTGTGGAAATTAAATAAGTGAACACTTTTGGTGATTTTACATCACTAATAACACAATATGCTTGTTTTCAAGAGAGGGATCCCTCCTCTGTTGCAAGGTTTCTTGCATTGTTTTTCCCCGTTAAAGTTTTTTTTAAAAATCTGAATCAAGAGTCTAAGGCATGGGCGGCCAAACTTTTTTGATTGTGGGACATATACAGAAAAATATAAGGAGTCACGGGCCAAACAATAGTGAATGCTTAGTAATATGCTCAAACCATATTCTAGTTTTATTTTTTTTTTAAATCCGCGCTGGCCATTTAAAAACAGACAGCAGGCCGCAGTTTGGCCACCCCAGGTCTAAGGTGTGATTTGTGATACTGGGATAAAAAAGTAAAATTGACTGGACTTGTTGAAGTACGTTTTAAACAGGATAGACTGACATTAATGTGTTGTTATAACGATGATTAATAATAATAAAGTTTTTCATTGTCTTTAACTCACCTCATGTGGCTCGATGATGTGCAGCAGTTTGGGCTTCGGTTCATCAGGCAGACGCACACGCAGTCTCTCGGTGGCCATCCCCAGCTCATCGATGGCCGACACGTGGTTCCTCAGCACCATCCAGTACTCATGCAGCACCTGACAAGGCACAGAGGTAGCTGTCACTCCACTCTTCTTTCTCTCATTAATATTGGCATTGAAAAGGGGCATTGTGTATATTTTTTACAGACAACAATATGACTGTGACACTGTGCAGGAGGGTGATTGTTGATAGATACCAGTCTTTCAATGATTAACACACCAGCTGTTGAGATTTCTGCCTTTCCAAACTCACTTTCTAGCACATACACTAACAGCGTTAAGTAGTTTGTTATTCATTTAAACAATATGACACATATTTTGTAAAATAACGTAATATTAGGAGCATGATGCTAACATTTTTAAACATTAATTCAACAACTTTCTTGGATCTTGTGATCTATTTCCACATTTACAAACTGCCTCATGATTTTTTTTACAAGTTATAATGGATTACAAACTGGAAAATATAATCATATTACCATCATGTGTTTGTAAACCTCTCCCGACATTTTGTCTCAAACAAAGAGACATTATTGTCTTCAACAGTCGTAAGTTTTGATGCAAACTTTAGCTTTTCAAATAGGTAGTGCTTGCAGGCTTGTTGAACATTAATTAAGTGTGTGTACAAACCTTGTACTCTTTCTTCCAGTTCTCGAACAGCTCCATGTAGGTGTTGCCCTCCTCCACCAGCTCCGGGTCCATGCGTTTAACTTTGGAAAAAGACAGGATGGCTTTCAGAGAGCGCTCCGTCTCACTGGCTGCCCACAGACCACGGCTGGTGGTGGGGAGACGGTCGTCCATCAGCCCCTCCTCGTCTTCGATCATCTCTTCAAAGATGGCCGTCTGACCCTTCACCCTGTCGGGTAATTTTCCTCATTAATCAACAATTAAAGTTTTCATGCAATTCAACAGATAGTCTTAAATATTGCTCTACTTACGTGTGAGAAAACAGCTTGGACTCATAATCGATGAAAAGTACATCCGCTTTGCAAAAAACACAACTGAAATGTGGCAAGAAAGAAATATTAGTTATAATTAAAAAACAGGCACTGTCAACATTTAAAAAGCAGAGTTTCATGTTTCATTAAATTACTTAAACAAAGCTAGAACTGCTGACGTCTTACTTATTGAGTGGCAGTCTCATCGGCCTGAGGTGACAAATGGTGACCTCATCGATCACTTTCTTTGAAGCCGGGCCTTCGAGACTCTTCACCGCCTCCCGCACAGTCTTCTGGGATTTCATCAGATCCTCCATTTGTGTGGTGAGAAGGAACTGCAGACCACAAGCATCACGGAACCTGCAGGATACACCATTTTTTGTTTATGACATTAGTGTAAGGATAACTATTTAACCCTATTTTATAAAAAAATGAACAGTTTACTTGTCTGCCATGCTGAGCTTGTTGGCTTGTTGCTTGTAGCTGGACGTCAGCTCGTTCTTGATGCGGGACACCAGGTCGTCGTCGTAGGAGCAGCGGATCGCCCTCTGGACAACCTCCAACCACCAGGGAGTGTTCAGCTTGACCTTGAGATGAAAGTCAATCACATATGAAGAAAAGGCGTTTTAGGTTCTGTCTTAATTACAGCGTTACTCCAAATTCAGATCAAGCTGACTTCATTGTGTCCAAATATTAAAATCCATCTCTAGACTCAAGCTATTAACAAAAGTCATTCCAGCGATTAAATACTCTCACTCAGTGAATCAGAAACTAAACTCAAGGTAGAGCTAATGTACCTTAAGTCTTGCAGGTACCGTAGGGAATATAAAATGCCAGAAAAACATAAACAATAACATCTTAAAACAACATTTGCTCCCATTAGAGGAAGGAAACAATTCTACGAAATACTATGATGTGAAACAAACGTAACTTGGAGACACAGATGGATTATCTAGTCAGGTTTAAATGCAGGTTTATTATGCCTGATGTTTGGTTTTTATTAAAATGTAATTATCACTAGGGGTGTAAATCACAAGTTTCATCACGATACGATATTATATTGATTCTTTGGACAACAATACGATATTTGCTGATATCACAAAGTCTGCCACGAAGCAAATCGATATGAGACGATATCATTATACCTATTCAACCCAATCAGTTACATTTATATCAACTCACAAAAAGCAACTAAAATATGATTTGACAATTTTATTACTGGGCTCTTCCAGACATTTAGATGAAAAATATTCTATTGTTTTTAATTTTAAAAAAAGAATAAAAATAGTCTTCCTGTTGTTCACTATAAAGTGCCACATTTCTCATGTTAAAGTGCAAATTATTTTTTTATCACTTAAGATAAAGATGTATCGAAATTTTCACTTTGAATCGATATATTGGATCGTTGATAATTCCAGATCCAGATTGATGTATCGATACACTTAATATATTTGTCCACAAATGTTGACTTAGCACTCCTAAACAACTTAGTAGTATTCTGTACATTCATTTGGCAGATTATCTGTTATAATATGAGGCACAGTTTGCCTCAGTGTAGAGATAAAGGAATTCTCACTTTGCGTTTCAGCTCCTTGATGTTCTGTAGCACCGGCTGCAGAGCCTGATGGGCGTCTGCAACTTCAGAGTCGTATTTGGTCATGTAGTGCTGTCGCAGCTGCTCCGCCTGCAGAGACACGGAGAGGGATAGAAGCAAACTGATTCTTAAAAACCAAAATAATACGGATACGAAAACTATAAATGTGAAATACATGTGTTCTGCCTGAGCGAAATATTTATGAATTACCTCCTCACTTAGTCGGTCATCTCTTAGCGTGGGAGGTATCCCAGGATGCTTTGCGCTCAGCAGTTCCATCACATTGTGGGTTGCATGAAGTCTCTGTTTTACCCCAAAAAAGAAAACAAGTAATCAGACATTTTTATATAAACTCGCAATATATAAACTATCCATAATGGTTAGAAATAAAAATCTAATGTGCACCATGAATTAATGTCTGTAGAATCAAAACCTTAAAGACTCTTGTCTCTTGTGAGATGGTGTCTGATTTGAGAAATGAAACCCTTCATATGTTAATCACAGACATGAATGGGATGAGGCCACATACCTGTAATGAATCTGTTTTCAGTTGGCCTTTGTGCTCCTCTGATGAACGAAGCACTTCTCTATACATCTCTGTCGCCTCTAAAAACTCATCTGCAGGTGGCAAAGGAGACGGTGATTATTAGTGACACTCAACATGTCCCGTCACATGTGGAGCTAATGAGACGCGCTACTCCAGCCACATTATACGCATCGACCTGCTGCAACAAAACGTCTCGACACACAAAGATGAGATCATGGCTTGTGTTGTGTTTGAACGGATTCCCATGGGAAACTGGGAGCAGTGGGAGCACAAGTACAGAGGTTGGGTTTTATACCTCTGATGATGTGGATCCCAGCCAGGCCGTTGAGTGCACACACCAATTGTCTGTGAGCTTCTTCACACTCCACTCGACATTTCTTCTGCAGGGACTTCAGGAGCTCCTCCATCGTCATGGTGCTGAGGAGGAGGGGACACAAACACACTCAACAAACCCTCCACGGCAAATGGATCAACTTTGAATAAACACAACTACACATTGTACAGCTGACAAAAAGGTTGCTGCGCTCTATTACCGTTACTAATGCTGTGATTTAGTCTAGCTAGATTGGTAATTAACCGTTGCAGCTGCCTTCAGATAAAGACCTCTCCTCTCGCCTTGAGCACATAATACCAAGTGTCATCTACCTTTTCTGCAGAGGCAGGAACTCCCCCCTCACGGCCTGCGGATGGCAGCAGGCCTGACGCAGCCTCAGCAGCGGGCACAGGATGGTGTGGACGGTGCGGCGGTCCAGGCTGCCAAGTTTCAGGCTCCAGTCGGAGATCTTCCTGAGTTTGACCAGAGCGTCCTGGGAGCAGACCTCGTGCTGACGGTGGTAGAAGTGACCCTCAACGGGGGAGAAGTGCAGCCAGTGAACCTCCTCCGTCTGAGGGGGAATCTGGATCTGAAAAAACAGCAGAGAGCAGGTCATTAAACACACTTGAACTACAATTTCTGAAATGCAACATTACGTCTTCTCATTATTTCATTTTTTCTTTAACTCAATAAAATCAATTCAAAGTAATTTATAGTTTAAATTTTGGTCACAGAAATACAAAACTTTAGTTGTCCTACCTGATCAATGACGTCTTTTTTAGCTGATCGCCACAGTAATTGAGCAATTACATTGTACAGCAGCTCGGTGTGTCCACGTCGATAAGGGCGATAAAGCAGCTGTTCCCACCAGTGTTTCACCCAGTACGGGTCAACTCCCAGGAAAAGTACTAGGCCGTAAAGATCTGCGCAGAAAATAACATCAGTTTAGAGATGAATTTTGTTGTCTAAATCAGGTTTTAATGATTCTTAAAGATTGTTGAGAGTCTTAAGAGACCAATCATAGAGCCTCTTATTCAAGGCCTGCTTTGATAATTGGGGTATTTTTTCTGTCTAATGACTTTTTCTGGTTTTACCTTCTAAGCCTCTCTGGACAGGAGTGCCACTGACACACCAGCGGTTGACAGATGCGAGTCGTAGAGCCATCTCTGCAGCCTGACGGTAAAATAAAAGACAAACTGAATTAAAACATTGTATTAAACACATAGTCTGACATACGCAACCTTTGAATAAATACGATTTTAGCCACACATTCACAACGCTGTGGTCAGAATCGATATGGTTTTCTAATACAGAAATAAGGTTATAAACACAAAAACTACCCATCCCACAAAATGTTTTATTATCCTCTAATATAACTACCAAACTACAGGTCCTGATTTCTGGATTCCTTCCACTCACCTTGGCAGTGGGACATTCAACCATCTGAGCCTCGTCCAGACAGATGCGCCACCACTCCACCGCCACCAGAGGACTGGGTATGGCCATGTAGCGCTTCTGGTTGCGGAAGCGGCGTCCGTCCTTGCTGTTGCTGTGAGGAATGTCGACGTAGTTGAGCTCCGACCGCAGCACGTCGTAGGTGGTGATGACTACGTCCTGCTCGGCCAGCATGTGTGGCTGGATGAACCCGTGCTTCTTCACACCCTGATAAACCTGAGGTAAAGAAGTCATATTAATTAGTACTTTAAGCTGAACGTTTTTTTGGAAGTGCAAGAGAATGCAGGTTAAAGTGTGAGATAAGAGGAGATAAGTAGGCACATGCATTAACAAAGAATAAAAGTCAAGTGTCTCAAGAGGCCTCTTCAGCAGGAGAGACAAGGAAGGGAACATTTACAGTAGATTTATATTTTTAAAAAAACATTTGTTTATGCACAAATGCAGCTGTCTTGGAATTAAATGTACTGACAGCTGCAACAAACAGAACGTAAAAGCAACATCTGCTGCAGAGAACATTAAAACATCACAGTTATCTGCCTCAATCATGTCAAACTAACACTTGAGATAAAGAGCTGCATGTAAGTAATGTTATCTTTTAATGTGTGTGTCAGTGTAATCTCAACGCGGATCAGGCTTGGCAAAACACACAAGTTGAAAATGATTAGCAGGAGTTATGGCAACTAACACTGCATTTCAACGTCATTTAAATTACATACAACTGTATACATCAATTATTTGTACATGTTAACTAGTGACATTTCCCAAACTTGGTGCTAGTGTGCAGAGAAGTTACAATAACTGTGTCAGGGTTAGAGATCTGACTCTTTTGGTGCCACCATCCATGATAGAAATATATGCAGTTGTGATTAGGGCTGCCTCCTCTTAGTCGATTAGTCGACTAATCGGTCGTTTTGGTCTTAAGATTTCTTTAGTCGATAAGTTGTTTTTATACTTTTTTCATGCTGAATGACTTATTTCCAAGAAACTCATGAGCACATCTCTGGTAAACACAAGCTTTAAAGTGGTGCTTTTGTGTGATTCTTTGTGGAGAAACTGAAAATCAGTTTTACAGATCTGTCGATTAAATCAACTAATCAATTAGTCGACAAAATCGTGTGAGTGTTAGTCGACTAAGAATTCCTTTGGTTGAGGACAGTCCTAGTTGTGATATTTTAAGACAGGGGTACGCAAATGTGGTCTCAGACCCTGAGAAAGAAAGAACATCCCAACATTTGGCACTAATGTGTGTATAGTTTTTGTTCCTGGGATGTTAATATGTGACATTTCTACCCTGTAGATTAAAAAACATCTACCAAAATAGGGCTGCACGGGTTTGAAAAAAAATGTAGATCAATTGTGCAGCCCTATACCAAAAGACTCGTACACCCATCTACTTCCTCACCAGCACTCGCAGCGAGGAGGAGCTGATGTGCCGGTTGATCTCCTCCACCCACTGGTGGCAGATGGAGCTCGGGGAGATGATGAGGGTGGCGCCGGTGGAGACGGGCTTCATGGCGACCAAGCAGTGAGGGCAGTAGAAAGGTGTCGTTTCACGGCTCTCTTCTTTGTAGTTCACACAGTCTGCGTGCTGCCACAGCTGGCAGGTCATACACTGGACGCGAGCCTTGTAGTCGATGATGCCCAGCTCACCACAGATGCACTCGAATCGGTAGTCCGGGGTGTTGAAGGGGACAACAGACTCTCTGGTGGGGGCTTCTGTCTCCTGCGGTTCAAGCTGAGGAGCTTCTCCCCTCTCTTCAGGTAGATCATTCATTCTGGAAACGTCCTGCGAATCACTTTTATCCTGAGACATCTGTAAGACTGTGGTAGACGTATCCAGCATGTCATCTGACTGATCTGCTTTCTTGTTCAGACTTTCATCCCATCCCGTCTTTGTCTCCGTCTCCTCCGATGCCAGACAGTCCGATGCCGGAGAGTACTGATCTCTCTGATCTTCTGTAAGAAGAGAGTTTTGCAGAGCTGCTTCTGCCTTCTGTTTTGCTCGTCTCTGAAACATTTTCCTGGGCGTGCTCTCTGTGTTTTTGGAGTTCTACCAAAAAAAGAAATCATACAGAAGTTCAATAATACAACCCAGTAATATTTGCAGCATAAAACATTCACATTTGAAGCTCTTTATTCTTACAGACTTGGATGCTCCTGTCTTCTTTGTTTCTTTGTAGTTCTTCCCCAGTTTGAATGACCCCGCCAAGCCGCGACCTTTGACCCGGTTGACCAGGCCTTCGTCTATCAGCTTCGCCAGCGTCTTCTTGATGTGGTTGCGGTTTTTTAGGAGGTCAAAACCGTAAGTGGCGCGGATGTAGGTGAAGATGGCGTTGACAGAGGCTCCTTTGCCAGATCTCATCTCCTTGATTGCAGTAAGGAGCATGATGCGCACGGCTGCACAGAAATAACCAGATTAGTGTAAAACATCTAAATCAAACTGCATTAAAAGCTGTGATGATTGAGCGGACGGTGAGTGACATACTTGGGTAGGATATTTTCATTTTAGGCTGAGCTTCAGACTTGCAGCGGATAACTTTCTCCCTCTCTAGGGGAGGAGGGGGTACGAAATAATTTACAGATTTTCCCTGCAAGACCAAAAGAGATAAACAATTTAACACTTTGACAAAGTAGCTGATGCCGTCTTCACAGAGCATATTAATATAAATAGAACAGTAGACAAAAATCATTCATGGCAGTAATAGGGTGAAGGTAAAGAGAGAGAAAAAAGAGGGGAAGAAAAAGGTGTATTTTTAACTGTAGCTGCCTGCTGATCCTCACCACAGGCAGGGTGAGGGCCTCGTGCTCCAGGCCCTGTCGGGTGTGAAACAGGATGAGAGCCAGAACCTCCACCGTCTTTCCCAGCCCCATCTCATCAGCCAAGATCCCACCAGGCCACTCCACGCCCGCCAGGGGAAACTCTCGGATAATGCTGCAAAAAAAGAACAAAAAACTGCTGAAAACAAAAAATAGTTTCAAGTATGACTAAAAAACTTCTTGTATCCTTGAAACTACAACAAAAGGGAGGTAACTGTGCATCCACAAAAGGACGTTAGAATAGCAAATTAGAGGGCCAGTTCAGCTAAAATCCAAAAGACATTTTTCTAGTTACGTTAAGTGGTATCTATCCATGCACATATGTTTCGGTTTTATGTGCTGAGGTTTTGAGATACCAGTTCATGACACTAGTGCTGCTGACCCGACACAATGGAGGTGAATGGAATTTAATTTTTGCTGCTCAAAGAAGCGAAAAAAAAAAATTTAAATTAAAAAAAAATTAAAACTGTATAAGAAAAGTGAACAGTTTTTACAAAAGCAACCGTTTTGTTGTGGAAAGTGGACACTGTAGATTATTCTGAGTAATCTGGAAATTGTTTCTGGAAAGACACTTGTGTCTTGAGTTTTACAAATGTCATTTGTCACATTTTGAGCAGCATAAAAAAAAATTCATCCCCATGATATAGGGGGTGGCAGCAGATGTTTTAGATCTATCTGGGCAGATAGTACCAAGATAGAAAATATGTTTCTGTGATTTAAGTGAACTGACCTGTTAACATTCAAGTTCTTACCAGCCGGTAAAGGGGTTGTAGAACAACTTCTTGCCGCACAAAGTAATCACCTCCCGCCAGAGGAAATGTAGAATTTGTTCTGCAAAGAAAAGGGAAATATCGACGTAACTATCATCGTCCTAGCTTAGACCGTTTGCACTACAGGAACTTAACTTTGCTTTTGTTACCACTGAACTCTTCCCGCTTTGAGGACGAGTTCCTGAACCTAAATTTCAGCAGTGCTCAGTCAGTGCTGCTAAATCCAAGTTCCAGGTTTAAGTATCAGGGGATAGAGTCTAAAAATGTATGTTACACTTTGGAAAAAGGTTGGCAGTAAAGTATGTGCATGATATGTGCAAAACCACTAGTACAGCCCCCTTCAGCATCATCCTAAATGTCAAAGTTTTACATCTCATGAGACTGCAGCAGTTGTACCAGACAGGAAGTGAGTACCTTTCGGTGAAGTGGTCTTGTATTTCTCTCTCTGCAGCATCCAGTTGACGGCCTGGCTCTGATAGGGTCTGAGAACAGGAATCAGAGCTTTGTGCTGGACGTCAAAGGTCACCTCCCGGCTGTCTCTCTGGTGCAGATGTCTGACGTAATCATAGAGCTCCTCCACATTTTGCCTCTCCAGGTCGGTGTCACATTCCTCCTCATCATTCTCTACAACTTCTATATGGCAAATACAACAGAGTGGTCAAGGTTTTTTTGAGAATTTGGATCACAGGATGCATTAGACATTAGGACCAGACCCTTACCGGGGATAATGAAATCGTAGAAATACTCCATTAACTTCTGCATTAGTTGATTTGCTTTCTTCATCCGAGCGTTTCCCTCGCTGAGGAACTCTGGCTTCCCGAGTCCACTTTCCAGCAAGTAAATCCCCACCTGCCAGATGCAGACAAACAACAGCTGATGGAAGAAATGTCCCAACATCTTTCACACACACATACAGTATCACCATAAGCGCAGTTTATCTGGCTACCTGATGATGGAGAGAGTGAAGTTATTAGTAATATTTTTAATTCCATCCTCTCTGAGATCCCTTCATACCTTGACTGAGCCCTCTTTCTCCTGGTGGCAGAGCTGCACCACCCTCCTCTTCTGCATCCAGTCGAGGTCCTCCAGCGGGATCACACTGAGGCTGCACTCCGCTGTGCAGGTGTCCTCATCAGGCCTCCACTGCAGCCCCGAGCTCTCATCACAGCTGCTGTAACTGAGGCAGAGCTGCCCACCCATCCTGTGGAGCACGAACGCTCTCTGTTCACAGTCGGATGGGATCCAAGCCGGGCGGACGCCGAACTCCCCAATGAGCGCCTTCCAGATGTGGCCCAGCTTCAGAGCTGGCATCACGGTGAGGCCGAGGGAGGCCGAGGCAGAGGTGCAGTCTGACGACGTACCGGGAAGCTCCTCTGTAAAGCGCACAGAGCTGGTACAGGCGGCCTCCAGGACGTCCCCGGTGGCTGAGAGAAAGGAGCTGCCGGGAGGAGGGTCGACGGGAAGGATGGAGCAGGTCGGTGTCTGGTCATCCTCCTGGATCTCCTCGTTCTTGCGGTCGTCCAGCATGTTCCAGTTCAACTTCTTCTTGGCGTCTTCGTCCACCCTCACAGGGGGGGCCCTCTTTCTTCGGCTACTCATGGTTACACTCTACACCGGAAAGGAAATTAAGTGTTAATCACAAAAGTAATTCTACTTTAAATGTATTTATTACTACATCAGTAGCATACTGTATGACACATATTTATATTTGGTAGACAAAGTGAGCTCCTTTTAACACCAAACTGATGACACCTTAAAATATCTTAAAGGTGCTAACATTGATAACATTCAGCCACTAGATGTCGCATTCTCCCTCCCTTTGCTACACAACAAGTCGTTGCCAGGCACTTACTGTCAATCTCAGCCATTTATCCCTTTTTTCCACACTAACTGACGACCCAGAGATACCACGTGATACCAACTTTGTTTTACTATTGGCTCACAAGCCTCGTTAGAAGTGGGAACCAAACGTCAGATATCTTCCACAGAGGTAAACAAAACATTAATTTTGGACCCGCCAAATTTTTTAAAATTATTAATTCACAATTATAATATTTTTTTTCAGGAGAAGCCGAACTTTTATTCGGCACCTTTCTGCGACTGCTTCTCCTACTGTTGCTCAGGTCCAGTGTATTCCTGTCCCAGAACACACCTGAAGAAGAAAACTTTAGGGCCGCAGTTGACGATTATTTTCATTGACGATTAATCTGTTGATTATTTTCTCGATTAATCGATTAGTTGTTTGGTCTATAAAATGTCAGGAAATGGTGAAATATTGATCAGTGTTTGGCAGCGCCCAAGATGACGTCCTCGGGTGTCTTTTATTTTGTCCACAACTCAAGATATTCAGTTTATTGTCATAGAGAAGTAACGAAACAAAAATTGACTTTTTATTTTCTAAAAAATGACAAACCCATTAATTGATTATCAAAATAGGTGGCAATTAATTGAATAGTTGACGACTAATCGATTAATTGTTGGAGCTGGGGTAAACTTATTCAGTAATTCACAAGACAAAAAAGTAAACAGAGAGAAGTCAGAAAAAAAGAATAATTTAGTGCAACAGATTTGTTTTTTTTAATCATATCACCCCTTAAATTTTATCTTGGGACCTTTAGGAAGGCCAAGACCCTCAGGTTGGGAACAACTAATACAGATACTGTTAGATTTCCCAAAACCAGACAGGAAGAAGTAGTTAGATAGTAGCTCTTTACCCTAATTTAACTGAGCTTTAAACCTGTGTCCACCACTGGGACTTTATCATCTTGTATATCAGAGGCTAGTTCAGGTTCAGGTCTAGTATTAAGCTGCAAGTTGGAGTGGCAGATATGCTATCAAACTATTTCAACACTGGCCAGGTAGGCTAGGCTTAGGTAGCTAAAGGCGGATCATTAACTTCTATCACTTCACATATCACGTAACGTTACGTGCAGTGTATCCTCCGTGTTTATCAGCAAACAAGGCTCACATTAACTCACATTGACAGCTAGCTAGTAGATGTATCAGGTCATTTACATGTTGGCTAACAAATGACTGTTTTAAAAATGTGCTCCTTCCTTTAGGTTAAAGTTTTTTGTCCAAAGAAAGCAGGGCTTCAATATATATAAACACTGTTACACAATGAAAACAGTTTTAAGCCTGTGTGGCTACGGATTTTTTTCCGTTTGACTGCAAACAAGCAAATAAAAACAAACAGATTTTACTTGTATAGCCTCCCACAAACGGATCTGGTTTCTATCGCTGCATCAGAAGTCGTTTCAGGTCCCAGCAGCTCCAGATAATCAGGCTGACACGAACCAAAACACACTTCATTTAACCGACTCTAATGTTGCTGTTCGCCATTTTTAAATACAGGAAGTGACGTCAGAGCGGAGGGATGTGTTTTGGGCGACGAAGGCTACATCCGGCTTCAACTACTGCTGCTAATTTGATCACTACTTTTATTTGTATACTATTTTAATATGAGTAATAATGAGTAAATACAAGTAGTAAAGTCTACTCTCCCATATTTATAATGTCTATATTTTTCTGGGCAGATTTTGTTTTGCTTTCAACCTCCTTTAGCACTTTAGATTAAATAAAATATTCAGTTTTAAATTATCTATTATATATTTTTTAAATAAATCTTTTTTTAAATAAATTTAAAAAAATAAAATAGAATAGAATAAAAAAAAAAACTGTGGACAGATGAATTACCTTTTTTTGTAAATGTATTTTATGGTTTGTGTCAAAGAGTAAAAGATTGAAAACATGTATAATTCACTTAAATTCATCTACTCATCCCCCAACTGCAAAGAAGCACTATTCATCGAATATGTTAACAAATTAAAATCTCCAATCCCATACCTACTCACCCATGCATATGATTTCATGTTACAGAATATATTCAGATGAAGGAGGGAAAATGTAATATGTATGTAACATGTATTAATTACTGAAACAAAATGTAAAAAAAGAAGGGGGGGGGGGATGCTCGACAGATGAATTACTTTATATATTTTCCTCTCTCTTTTTTTCTTATTTTCTCCAATTATCATCCAATTATCTCTCTAATTTGTAATTGTTTTTTATTTGAATTTTTAATTAGATATAAAATATATCTCCAGCAGCTACTTTGTGAGCTTTATTGTTATTACATCTTATTTTGTGACCTAACAACATTATTGATTTCTATTGATGAATAAAGTTGTATTTAAAGATCCTGGTGCAGGCGCAGTACCCGGTATTAGCCACACGGTGGCAGCAGAGCACGCTATGTTTACGGCTGCAGCGACGAACTGCAAGCGCATCACATCTGTCACTGACAGGCACGACGCAGCAGCACTAATTATGTGAAGTTTGGACGAGTCTCTTTACACTTTTCACGAGGAGAATAAACAACCTTCCACCTCACATAGATTTGGTATAGTTCAGGTTATCATGTCTCCTCAAACGGCTACATTTTCCCTCCTGTGCACAAAAAAATGCCATTAATCAGTGTTACATTATCTGAAACATCCTCCTGACGTGTAAGAATTATCAGGAAAAATCAGGGGCACTGCAGTGAGTGTGACCCGCTTTCAAGATGCAGTGAGGAAGAGGAGAAGAAGGGGGCACCTCATGATCAGTACAGAGAGAGGTAGAGAGAGAGAGAGAGAGAGAGAGAGAGAGAGAGAGAGAGAGAGAGAGAGAGAGAGAGAGAGAGAGAGAGAGAGAGAGAGACACAGAGACAGTCCCACAGTGTTTTCTCGACAGAAGAGTCCAGTCTGGCTGCTTCAGAGGAGACACAGACCCCGCTATGTCCCGAATTGCCTGGTGCAGGTATGTAAAGTCATGCCAGATATGATGTGCTTTGCTGACACAGACAGTCTACTTACAGTAATGTGGCAGCGTCTTCTTAGTCTGCTCTATTAATTAGGCTTCACCCTTTAATTGGGATGCATGTGTGCTTAGGTTAGGTGACGATGTTGAAAATGTTGTCCTGTAAATGACACCAGCTAGAGCTGCGACTGAAGAGCTGTAGAGTCAGCAGCTGGCAGACGGTGAAATAGAGGATTCAAATAGAGCATAGCAGTGTCTTTATGTGATGCCTTCAGGCGTAAAAGTTGAAGAAAACAGTCGCAGGGTGAAATAGATCAGCTGGGAGATGCAGGCAGCTGTCCGTGGTGCTGAAACTCAAAATGTTCCCCTATCATAGAGATGACTTTTCATCTCTTAGATTTATCATTTATTGTCATCAACGCTTGTCATATATGATCACTGATGATATCAAATGTTTTAGGTTCCACCCTGCATACTTTACTTTGCAACAGGACTCCAATAACTTTGCCTTTTTGCATTTTTTTCGTGCAACTTTTATGTCTGTTTTCATACATTTTTGCATGATTTGTGATAGAAGATGAGGGAGGTATTAATGTATTTCTAGATTTATGAGGTGGCCCAATGAAACAACAGTTAGACAAGTCACATACATTTTTATTCATTTTTTCTTTCATTTATTTTTCGTTATTTATTTTTTCTTTATTATTATTTTTTCTTATTTATTACTGTTTTTACTATATATTTTTATTATTACTATTTTTTAATTATTATTATTTATCGCTATTTTTACTATTTGTAATTTTTTTAATTTCTTTTATTATATAGTTTCCAGTGAATTATTAATTGTGTTTGTCTGATATGTTTATTACCAAAACTAGTATTTTATCAAAACTAGAATTTGATTTAAGTTATAGTTTTGCTGCTGTTGGTTTAGTGAATTATTACTATTGTCATTATCACCTGTGTTATTATTATTATTATTATTATTATTATTTATATATTTCTTTACATTGATGTCCCTATTCTGTCACAATTTCTGTATGATTGAAGGGGTTATTATGAAATAATCAGTTAATTAAAACGATAATTCATTATTTTCATTATTGATTAATCTTAATTTTTTTTAATATTCGATTAATCATGTTGCAAGTAAAATGCCAGGGGATAGTTTAAAAAATCAAAAAAAGCTGAATGTGACATGTTCAGTCCAAAACACAAAGATATTCAGTTTACTACAAAGAAAAGCATCAAATTGATCCAATTTTTCAAAAGCTGGAACCAGAGAATATTTTTTATGCATGCTTAAAAAATGATTCAAATGATTAATCGATTATCAAAATAGTTGCTTGTTGATTTTGTTGATCAACTATTTAAATCATCTAATCGTTGCAGCTCTATATTACATGTGTGAAAAACAGGAATTAATGCTCCATGTCTCTCATACAGAGTGACAACGCTGAAGAGAAGCAGCTGATTTAATATCCATTTTATCCAAACGTGGATTGATGGACCTCCATTATGGCCAAGTGGACATGATTCTGCGTTCAGCACCTTTGGCACAATGTCGAATATGATTTACCTGACTTTCATGAGCATTCTGTATTTGCCTGTTCTACTGTTTGAGGCGTATGTGTTGTCTAAAGGCAAGTATGAGAGGTCAGTGGTGCCGAGCTCTGCCTCTCGCCTGGTGGCAAGGATGGACGGGGATGTTATAATCGGTGCCCTCTTCTCTGTTCACCACCAACCATCCGCTGAGAAGGTGGCAGAGAGGAAATGTGGAGAAGTCCGTGAGCAGTACGGCATCCAAAGAGTGGAGGCCATGTTCCACGCCTTGGATCGGATTAACTCGGACCCATACCTGTTACCCAACATCACCCTGGGCTGTGAGATCAGGGACTCCTGCTGGCATTCCTCGGTGGCTCTGGAGCAGAGCATCGAGTTCATACGAGACTCTCTCATCTCCCTCCGGGACGACAGGGACGGCTCCAGGTGGTGCATTGAGGGGGTGCCCTCCAGTCAGCCGCCGCCAACCAAGAAGCCCATCGCCGGGGTCATCGGGCCCGGCTCCAGCTCGGTCGCTATTCAAGTTCAAAACCTTCTGCAGCTGTTCAACATCCCACAGATCGCCTACTCTGCAACCAGTATCGACCTCAGTGACAAGACATTATTTAAGTACTTCCTCAGGGTTGTGCCCTCAGACACTCTTCAGGCCAGGGCCCTCCTGGACATCGTCAAACGGTACAACTGGACCTATGTGTCTGCAGTGCACACAGAGGGTAAGACATATTTCTCCTACTCTACTGATTTACTATTGCACTTAAGTACAGTTGGGGAACTCACAAGAGACAGATTAAAAAGAGAATTGTCAAAATTGAAGCCGAAAAAGCAGAGATATCCTAACCTTTAGTCGGGACAAGCTCCAAAAGCATTGGATCCTACATCTCCCATGATGCAACTCAGTAGCCTCTTTCATTAGACTCTCCCTGCCACCCCACACATCCAGTTTGTAACACAGATGATGCAGATGATTTTATACAAATGTTTTCACAGGCTGAGTAAGACTCCTCGTGTCAAGTAAACTGAACTTCATGTGTTAAATCAGTGGAGTTTCCCTTTAAAGCTAGGAGTCGGTAGCGTTTTAACATATAACGTTTTTAACATTTTTTGTTATATTTGTTGAAATTCTCATTATATCCCGTCAGCAATAAATCAATCAAATGCTCTGACAAAAGAAAGTAAAAAAAAATCTGGCATTGACCTCAAATACTTAAGGTTAGGCACTGAACTCGTATGGTTAAGGTTAGGCATTGAAGTCGAATGGTTAAGGTTAGGCATTGACCTTGATTGGTTAAAGTTAGGCATTGACCTTGAATAGTTAAGGTTAGGCCTTGGCCTTGAATGGTTAAGGTTCGGCAATGACCTTGAATGGTTAAGGCATTGACCTTGAATGGTTAAGGTTAGGCATTGAACTCGAATAGTTAAGGTTAGGATAGGGTTAGCGAGGCAGCAAGAGCTTTTTGCAAGTTTTGCTGTGATTGGCTAATACTCGTTGACCTGACTGACTGCTCATTTTGCACACAGGAAAAGTTTTCCTTCAGGGCTTTCTCCCAGAAAGTTTTTATTTTAACCCAAACAATGATTGTTTCTTAAACCCAACCAAAGTAGATTTGTTGCCTAAACCTCAGGAGATTTCTGGCAAAGGCAAACTTCTCCCATGTGTGCTCAATTTCTGTAACCAATGTAGCATGAAAGTGGAATTAGCAAGCTAACTAGCTAAATAGCATGCTACTAAATGAGTAAAATTTGACAACTTCAACACTTCATCCAAGTCTCCCTCACCCATACACTCTTGTCCATCTTCAGTCTACACTCTTGTCACAGTCTAGGAAAGCAATCCGCCAATCACAGTACTACTGTGGTAGTACTCAGTAGTAGCCAATCACGGAGGGAGGCCTGAAGGGACGCACTGTCAGTGTTGCCGACTTAGCGACTTTCTCAGTAACGATTTAGCGACTCTTGGAGCTAGGTAGTGCTGCTAACGTCGGCTACTTTCATTGGAAAAGAGTTGGCAACACTGGGCTGGGTTATTCGTTGGATACTTTTTCAAATCTAGCGTAGTCTTGCTAGTTTCTCAAGATTACCAACCTTACTAATGAATCAAAAGTTCTGTCTTGGTGTTTTTCTGTCTTGTTGAGGCAACAGGAAGGCATACAGGAAATTAATGACGCACAAGACAGAAGGTCCATCTAAACAGAGGCAGGAGCTCATAACATCTCTGCTAGCTCACCACTGATTTAATCAATGTTATGTTTTGCTGCAGTATTGTAACTGTTGTTTTGTCTTGTGAATGACATTTGTAAACTGCTGTTCTAACAGCAGGTGGCTGCAGACAGTTGTGCTGTCTTTTGTGAGGCTCATCTATGATATTGATATAAATAGAAGATCAATTTCAGAGGAGGAAAGAGAAAATGGTGTTCTCTGTGCTCTTTTGTGGAGAAAGTAGAGTTCCTTTTTATGCATCAAGTCCATGAAGACCAATTGCATATTACTAAGACACAAGAGATTTTTTTTTTTTTAGTTTTGTCAGCAGGAGTCTTACTGCAGGAATTAGCTGCTGTTGCAACTAGAGCTGAAACAATTCATCGATTATTCAATCAACAGAAAATTTATTGGCAACTATTTTGATAACCGATTAACTGCTTGAGTAATTTTTCATGCAAAATGACAAACATTCTCTGTTTTCAGCATCTCAAATGTGAGGATTTGCTGCTTTTCTCTGTTTTATGATGGTAAACTAAACATATTTGGGTTTTGGACTGTTGGTCGGAAAGAAGCAAACAATTTAAAGATGTTACTTTGAGTTTTGGGAAATTGTGTTGGACATATGTCAACAACAAGAATAATGTTATCACGATACTGGAATTTCTGACTTTGGTACAATACCTTGAAAAATATCAATATTCAGTACCATTTTCTGATACCACGGGGGAAAATTAATCCAACATTGAGGGCATAAAAATTCTAGATTTAAAAAAAAAAAAAAGATAAATAGCGGTGGGTGTCAACTCGCTGTCTGAGAGAAGAAAGAGTAGAGAGCGCAGCTGGTACCTGTGTATCGATACGTAGTATTTTGAATATTCAGTATGTATATTTTGTATTGATACTTTGATATTTTTGACAACACTAATAGACAAAAACGATGAATAAATTAATTAAGGAAACAATGACCAGATTAATTGAGAGTATAATCACTAGTTCCAGCCCTAGGTGCAACCTGCATTTGATTTGCATAAAAAGATGGTCTATTTTGTATTTAATTATCAGTCCAGGTTGACTTACAAAAGGTCATTTTTGAAAATCCACACTTTTGCATTATTTTACATCAAATCTTACATGACATTAACATTTGATATACTGAAAACTACATTTTGTAAGCATATAAAAGCATATAAATTATAACGAGATTATAATAATTAGATTCCACCCACAGTGTTGAGCAAGAGATGTGAGATGCATATAGCAGCTGTTGCAATCTCATGTGTATTTTCACTGAGGGAATTTGAGACAAGTTTGTGATAAGCTGATAAAAATGCAATCAAAACCTGGCAAGCCTTGTTTGTTTACTGTGATGAAGATCTGTGCATTATTTTGGCAATAAAATAGATAAAAGCTAAATATCAGACAGATTTCAGCCTAAATACTGAAGCTTTTTAAACTCACTCTTGAGGTTTATTATTGATGGTGTAACCTAAAAAGTGTTCCCCTCGTCCTCATACTCCTGTTGAGGTCACCTTAACCCTGTTTGCTCTAGTTGTTCTGCTCTTGGTTCCATTAAAAGAAGTCTGGGGATGCAACGGGACACTTGAATGCTAAAGGAAGAGATGTTTTGTCTCAGTAAACCGTCCCTGAATGATATTATTTTTTTCTGAATACAGAGTGAACCTGTGAGTCAACAACCCATTGATTCTTTCCTGAATGAAACTCACCTAACAGCTCCTCTTGTTTTTCTCAGGTAACTACGGGGAGAGTGGGATGGAGGTGTTCAGAGAGCTCGCCTCACAGGACGGCCTATGCATCGCCCACTCTGACAAGATCTACAGCAACGCCGGGGAGAAGCACTTTGACAGACTGCTGAGGAAGCTGCGCGAGCGTCTGCCTAAAGCCAGAGTGGTTGTCTGCTTCTGTGAAGGCATGACGGTCCGAGGGCTGCTCATGGCCATGAGACGGCTCGGAGTAGCCGGAGAGTTCCTCCTAATTGGCAGGTTTGTTAGCGATTGTTTCCCCCCACGGGAGTTTTTGTTTTGTCTGTCAGTTTTCTTTTTTTGGGGGGGGGGGATGAAAAGTTTTCAAACAAGAATGATGAAAAGAATTCTTTCTTTTAAGTTTACAGTGTTAGAAGATTTTAATGGCGATGAAACTCTGTCAACTGAAACAGAAACAGTGTGCCACAGGGATTAATGACATTTGTGTCGATAACGAAGATAATTGTAGTTGACGATCTCAATCTCAACAATCTAGGTCCATTTAGTAGCTGTTCTAGAGCTTTCAATCATATTTATGTATCTCAGTAGACGGAGGTCGCTCAGTTGTTGTATTTTCTGAGCACTTTAAGGACTTTTCATCCATTTTTTGACATTGAAAGTTCATTCTTGACCTTGGAAAGAGCAGTTGACAAAACAATTTGACCATAAGGTCCATTTAGTAGCTCTTCTGAAGCGTTAGATTTTCTTGTATAATTGTACATTATATTCATTATTATCCGGAAAAATGATTCTGAGGGAAATGCAGACATGTAATCTCCTCTTATAATATTCAACTGTGCTCTGGATGGTGTACACAAAGCTAATATGGAGCTGAAATATGCTGTTTTCAGGTTTGTTAGAGATTGTTTTCCCTCGGGGGTTTTCAGGTTTGTTCGTCTTGTTTCTTTGGATGAATAGTACACACGCTTTCAAACAATACTTTTTTCAGGATGATGAAAAGGATTCTTTCTCTTAGTGCTGCTGGGTTTTTTTTAAAGTTTACATAGGATTTTTAAAATGTTTTAAGGTGGAATCTTCAAATTGGCCATTTGGGTACCATCTGCCATTTAAAATTTGCTCAGTTAAAGGGGCTCTATGTAATAAATCAGAAATATGGCTGTTAATGCAGGATGTGGGTATGCAGGATGAGCATGTTGCTACATGTTTGACGTGTCCTTACTGGTGTTTGTTGTGATGTGCGGAACTGCTCAGGTTCAAGAAGTTTTAAGGAAATTGTAACTCAGTCAACACAATAATGATCAGGTCAATTGAAAGTTTAAGTAAGAAACTCTCACCTGACTTGGGATTGTGTCTGCGGTCTTCCTTTTTTACTTCTTTCGGCAAGTAGTGAGCAGTGAGTACTCCACGCCCCTCAGCGGGAAGGCTGAAAGGGAAACAAAGTCAGAGGTTTCTGCAGGATTCAGTGTGAGGCTTGTTAGTGAGGCTGCATGAAGCTTCAAACACGACACCGTCACAGACTTCTGGAGCTTCAACAGCATCCTAAAACAACAGTTTTCCTTTTGCCGGATGCAGACTACTGTTTGTTACTCGTTGATACAATTTTTAGAATTTGTTTGCAGCAAAAGGGATTTCATATTATTTGACTTCAAATAAGAAAAGATAAGATAGAACTTTATTTATCCAGAGGGAATTTGTTGTACATCAGTTGCAGTACAACGCAGGAGAGTGAGTGCAAATATAAAGAGTGCATCTATTTAACTGGTTTTGAAAATCCTTGTTTAACCAAAATTTTGCTGACCTCTCAGCCAATACATGAGCATGTAATCCTTCAGTTGCAAGACCCCTGCAGTTTGTGCCTCTCATGTGTTAACATTACATTCGAGTCACAGAGCTAAACATCTGTTTTACAGAAACATAAATGCCCAGTGATCTCTGAAAACCCCAGAGCATCGTTTAACAACATTTACTGCTGTTTTAAAGGTATTTCAAGAAGCCTCAAAGACTCTTCTAACCATTTAGATGAGAGAAAATATTTTGTTCCCTACTTGATAGAAAAGATTATTGTGACTCTTTGTTTCCCATCCAGGATGGTGGAAACAACAAGAACAAAGATATCTGTCCTTGCTTGTTTTGTACAAGAAAAACATATTTTTGACCTTGGAAGGTCCATTTAGTAGCTATTCTGGAGCTTTCATTCGTACTGCATAATGGAACAATTGTTGTATACCGGTAACTCAAAATTATAACTTTAACTTCAGCTATTTGTGCCTTATTTATGGACATGGCATTTGTGGAGATAATGAAGATAAATTTAGTTATCTATCCATTTAGCTGGAGCTTTCAGACGTATCACATGATCTTCCTCAGCAGATAGAGTTTAGATTTCCATTTTTTCGGAGCATTTGAATGGCTTTAAAGTTTAGATTGAAAGTACACTTTTGACCTTGGAGACAAAAGTTGACAAAACAATTTTACTTTAAGGTCCATTTAGTAGCTGTTCTGGAGCTTTTGATCGTATTGTTTGATTGTGTAATTATACATTATATTCATTAATGTTAGGTAATTTAGTTATGTAAAGTAACATATGTACGTTCATATGCAGTGGCAGTTCAAAGTGAGTTACAAATTGCATAATAGATAAAAAAGATAAGCTAAGATAATAATAACAATGATACTAATAATAATAATTAAAAAAATTAAAACTAAGGCTGGTCGATAATTCAAAATGATAATTTATCGTCTTTCAATGGAATCGTATTGTGATGAACTTATTTTTCAAGATATCATGATACACAATTACGCCATCTAAATTCATAATAACAAGCACATGCTAACTCAAATTTGTCCAAAAATCTGATCATATTCAGTTAAATCAATCTATTGTCTTAATCCGAATACTCTGTATTTGTGTGAATATAGTCAGTGTATAGCTGGAAATATTTATACATTTTTTCTCTATAATTTCACTTGACACTGTTTTGTTAATTTTATACTTAAGTTCTTAATCAAATGAGAAAATACTTTTCATTTGTCAAGTATTTAATTCACACAAGAGTATACACAAATAGACTTTACCATGTGGTAATTTCATATAGACTATTTATTTATTGAATTACCAGAAAACATGCTATATCGTGATATATATCGTTATCGAGATATGAAATGATCTATATCAGGATAGAAGATTTGGGCCATATCGCCCAGCCCTAATTAAAACGTGAAATATACATTTTCCAGAAAAATAATCCTGTAAGTATAATACGGATGTTATAATATTTTGCTCTGCTGAGGATGGATGGGATATACAAAGTTCATATGGAACCGAAATATTCTTTTTTCCTACTGGGAGTAGAGTTCCTCTGAAAGCAGAAGATGCTTTGAGTCAGCTTCAGTAATGAATAATGCATCCACGCAGCGAGCTCTCCTCTCCCTGTCAGATCACAGGCAGGATGGGCTAATATGGGACAGCACCTCCAGCATAAGCTGGGGAATGAGGAGTCGTGAACATCAAAGCTCATATCAGCACTTCTACCAGACATTCACTCTTTGTGGAGTCTCAGCTCATCCCCAGTCCTGTTAGGAGGAGTCGCAGCACCTGAAACGGGGCTACCATAAAAGCTGGCTATGGTTAATTTACTGAGAACGACTCATTAATTTGTGGCTACTTTATTCACAAAGGCTGACAAGAACGAGTCAAAACCCTCCTTCTCAACCCAAATGATGAAAGGCACGTATGAAAAAAGGGAGTTTAAACTTGTTCTCACCCCTTCCACTTGAATTTGCACGGTTGCTAAAGTCTCCACGGAAGATAAGGAGGGCGTTAGTTTGGTGGAGCAGTGTGTGTGTGTGTGTGTTTTTCTGGGTCAAGGAGACTACTGAAAAAGGAAAATGTTTTTTTAGAGCAATGCAGTAAGTGAATACATGCAGCCCTGTGCAATGGGCCAATTGAAAATGCCTGAGGTGCTGGTCATCAGCCATCCATCTTCTGCTGTGTGCAGGATGAAAGAAAAACAGATTCCACACATCTCAGACAACAGACAACTCATTTGATCAACTCTCAAGTGAAATGATAAAAGAATATATCAGTTTTATGATCCTGTGCTTGACAAACATTTGACTCCTAATCTGTTTTGCTTTAAAAATATCTTCTTTTTTGTTTCATAAAACAGTTGACATGAATACCCTCTGCTAGTACTTTCAATAATATCTTACGACAATGCCTCCTTTCCCCAAATTAAATGATTCATTGAATGTGTGATATGAGATTTGTGCTATAAATCTGTAGAGTACGTGCTTGTGTTGACGTCAGAGCTGTAGGTTTTTGGCACTCAGAGTGTTGGACTGGAGGGAGTGTGATGCTGAGAAGCAGATGGCAAGGTACTGTTGATACTGTCACACTGGACAGCCATTGTCAGTTCATTCTTGAAGTGCCAGCCAAGCCAAACGTGATATTGGCTTCAGTTTTTTGCCAAATGTGGGCTTTTGAAGGCTGGTAACAGATCTATTTGTGCTGTGGATGAAGTGCATTTTGTGCAATATTCAGCATCTTAGAATGATTCTGTCTTGAATACAACTATTCATTATTTTGCCTCGGATTTATTTATGTCTTTGCAGGGTGAAAAAGCCTGCAGTCAAGCATTTGAGATAACTATGCCTTTGATATTTACAGCATAAATATAGCATCAAACAACTATTTGCTATGTAAAGATATAGAGGAGTAATGTCTATCTGAGCAGAGAATGAAGTCACTCTCCCTCTGTGTGTTGTAATCCGAGTTTCTCTGTGCTTTGTTGACATAGCCTGTGTGTGTGTCTGCACTAGCCTTTTAGTGCATGTTAGTGCATGTGAGCGTGCCCCACTGGCTAGCTCAATGCCGCTGCTCTCACGTGGCGGTTACAGCTGACGGTGCTGTCACAGAAGTGTACAGTAGTGCCCACCCTTCGGTTCCCCCCTTGATAAATCAGCCAATTTTGGGCCTGATCCCCCCCCCCCCCAAAGAATGATGGCCAATGAAAAACCAAGCTGACTGAAGCGGAAGGACAACTGCAGTCATGGCGGCCACGGTTAATGCATGAGCTAATGCAAAACGCGAAGCATGAAATGGAGAACCAATTTGTGGGTAAACATGAGTGTTTATTTAACGTGCCTCCATGACTTCATCCATACATCCTTCGTGAATTTTCAGTACAAAGTAGTGCAAATACTAACATCGCTAATTCTTCCTGCCCGTCGTCCGCCATGTTTGTTTACAATAAAGCCACGTTTGATCTTGAGAGATTTTGCTTTAGGAACAAAACTGTTAAATTTAATATAACATGTCGTTATGTGTGGGGTCTCTCACATTTTCAAAATCTGTTAAGATTTGAAAAATCTTTTAGTGTGGGCCAGCCTTAAAGCTGAAGTAGGCGAGATTGGAGCAAATATGATTAAAAAAAGTTATTTTTATAAAACGGTCGCTATATCGTGACAGTAGTACATGAAACAGGTAACCTGAAAAAAATCATGTGTCTCTACGTCCTCCGGTGTCCTCCAGTGCTCCTAACGGCATCTGCAAGATTTTACAGACCGGAGGAAAACAAGCAGTAAGAGCTGATCTGAGGTCTGCTGTCTATGAGAGCTGGCTGTCAATCACTCGCGAACTCCGACCAAACAGTCAAACTAGGCAGCGCTGATCAAATATGAATCAATATCATATTACGTTAATGCCTATTTCCTACCTCAAATGTTTTCAGAATCATCTTGTAGTGTACGGTTTAGCTGTAAAATGAGAAAGTTTGTGACGCGGCCGCCATTGTGAAATCTGGTGAAGGAACGCCAAGTTCCGGTCACATGACCGGAGCACAGCCAATAGGAACGCTCTCTCAATGAAATTACCTGTGATTGGTCAAAGTCTCCCATCACGGGCTAGATTTTCTAAAGCCTGAAAACAGTGCCATGATGAGGTGCAGAAGTCTAGTTATCTCTCAGAACACTTGAATTACAATATGCTGAAAGGTTATTATGGAATTTTTGCCCAATGATGCCAAAAATATACTGCCTACTGCCACTTTAAGGTGGTACGTGGCATTAGGTCGTACTTGTCCCTTTACAAATAAACATTGCATAAAAAATGCTAAGTAGATATAATGTGAGACATTTCAGTCAAAAACCACAAATGTCAACCTCATAGTGGCGCTACATGAAAAGTCACCAAAGATATCATCATTATCGTCAGGATACGGTTAATGTCTGTGCAAAATGTAATGGAATTTCAACCAATAGTTACTGAGATATTAAGTCTAAACCACAATGTTCCATAGAGCCATGATTCTACTATCTTGAAACAACATGCAAATGATTCAGTCATTTGCAAAGTAAATAAGATCTCATTAGAGGTTTGACAACCTTTTACATGTAATTCTTGTATTTATGTTGTCAGGCTTTTATTGGTATAACCAAACTGGTGTTTGCTTTGAAGTCATTGTAGTTTTTGTGTTCATACGTTCCAGTTGTCATAGCTTATAATAATATTGCGAGTCTGCATGAGGATTTGTGTTTTGTGGCCAGAAAAATGATTTGTGTTGTCTTATTATATTCAGTGTGTTGCTGCATTCTAGGGAGTTGTTTTGGTGCCAAATCATCCTTGGAACGATGCTATTTAAAATCCCTTCATATCGCCTGTTCTCCTCCTCCATTTCTCACTCATGCTAGTACAGTATATGCATCACAGATTTCTCCCCACAGTGCTGAGAAATACTCAAGCTGCATTTGCAACTCAAATGAAGGGTGTTTTTTTGTATTGATGTCAAACAAAAGCATTTGTCTCATCAGCAGGTTCTTTTGTGAGAGGATTCAATGCAGGATTGATTTTCAAATAGGCGAGTATTTAAACTATAAATACATAACTATGACCATTGGAGAGAGAGTCTGTGTGGATGGCGGGAGCTCGTTTCTCTCCGGGGCAGATTGTGCTGCTACAGTACTAATCTGTGAATTCTCACCGGACTTGTGATTGTGTCTGTGGACTTGGAGACTTTTTTTTTTCTTCTTTCGGCAAGTACATTGAGCACTCCACGCCCCTCAGCGGGAAGGTTGAAAGGGAAACGAAGTCAGAGCAACAAAAGGGAGGAGGTTTCTGCAGCGTTCAGTGTGAGGCTTGTTAGTGAGGCTGCATGTAGCTTCAAACACGACACCGTCAGACTTCTGGAGCTTCAACAGCATCGTAAAACAACAGTTTTCCTTTTGCCGGATGCAGACTACTGTTTGTTACTCGTTATACAATTTTTAGAATTTGTTTGCAGCAAAAGGGATTTCCTATTATTTGACTTCAAATAAGAAAAGATGAGATAGAACTTTATTTATCCAGAGGGAAATTGTTGTGCTGCAGTTGCAGTACAAAGTAGGAAAGAGTGAAAATAAAAACATCAATAAACAGAATCCCAAATATACACAATGCCAAAAATATAAACAAGGTTAACGGTAAGGATCACAAGTTGCTCATATCTCAAGTTGCTACTAGCTGGGGTTTGGTTTCTTGTTTCTTAAAACTTCACACTTTTCAGGAACTGTTAAAACCTTAACAACTATGCAGTTCTATGCTATTTTTTCTGTCTATTTAACTGGTTTTGAAAATCCTTGTTAAACCAAAATCTTGCAGCATGTAATCCTTCAGTTGCATGACCCCAGTTTCTGCCTCTCGTGTATTAACATTATATTCGTATCATGCAGCTAAACATCTGATTTACAGAAAAATAAATACCCACCCAGTGACCTCTGAAAACCCCAGAAGGTCATTTACAACCCAGCCAGTTCTCATTCCCAGGGCGTCAAATACCGAGGCTTTGTCACGGCCGTCAGAGTTCGATACCGCCGCATCAGGCACCCTTGAGCGCGGGTATGAGACGCACCAGGCTTTCTATTAACTATAATGTAAACCCATCCACGGCAACAGTAAACGCTCAAGTTCAAAAAGTTCAAAGTTGGGATGAGAACGTATTGCACAACACTTACCTACTGTATTCTAAAGGAATTTCTAGAATCCTCAAAGACTCCTCTAACCATTTAGATGAGAAAATATTTTGTTCCCTGCTTGATAAAAAAAATGTTTGTGACTCTTGTTTTCCATCCAGGATGGTGGAAACTACAAAAACAATGACATCTGGACTTGCTTGTTTTGTAGAAGAAAAATATAAAAGTGTTATTTTTTAAATATAAAATAATAGAACGTAACACCAATATAGAGAATTACAATTAATAACAAGACTTTTGGTTAACGTCATATAAATCAAGCAAGGACATAGAGGCTGCTTCCGAAATCATGCACTACATACCCAATATGTGTACTATCGTTTAACTTACTTTTGTGTGAATAAACAGTAGTATGTATCTTTTCGGACGCACTGAGCAGTAATTTACGTTGTCACTTCCTGAGAGCCTCCTTGCCGGTTAGAGACGTGTAACCATGGTAACCCATGCCAACCTCATGTGACCAAAACGACGATTTGCGAGAATCATAAAGTCTGAACTCATTTAAGAATATATTACTCCTAGCAAAGTGAAATCTTACACTTGCACTTCAATTGAAGCATTATTGACGTAACAATGCTGTCCGTCAACATGTGCTATGAACGTTGTCACATTGCATTGTGGGATATTTATGCCGCAGTACTGTCCAGCGTTTGCACACTGTAATATTTCACAGGAAATAGTATGCAATTCAGGTACATACTAAGGTTTCGGACATACTAAAACATCTCACATACTGTTTTAGTGTACTAAATAGCATGTTAGTATGGAATTTCGGGCGCAACCACAACATATCATTTCCAACTACTAGGGTTGTAAATGACCTTCTGGGTTTTTTAAAGGTCATCATGTTTCATTTTTCCCAGTAATACAGATGTTTAGCTCTGTGACTCAAATGTACTATTAATGTAGTTCCAGCAGCACTATTAGCAGTGTGTTCCTCCCTGCAGTGACGGCTGGGCAGATCGGGTCGAGGTGGTGGAGGGATACGAACAGGAGGCTGTGGGCGGCCTCACTGTGAAGCTGCAGTCTGACGAGGTCTCCTCCTTCGACGACTACTTCCTGAAGCTCAAGCTCAGCACCAACACCCGCAACCCGTGGTTCCCCGAGTTCTGGCAGTACCGCTTCCAGTGCCGCCTTCCCGGACACCCGCTGGAGAACCTGAATTATGCACGAAACTGCTCAGGTAGCTAAACACTTCGTCAGGCAATTATGATGTTTCCTGCAGTTTTTTCTGGTTTACATTTTTATGCCAGCGTGCACATCAGCTTGTCTTTTTGAACTGTTCTGATGTGTGCAATGCCCGGAGGACGACGCCAAAAGGCCCCGTAAACTGGAACACTTTCTTTAATTATGAATTAGACTGCCAGAGGGATGAATTCTCTCTGAGTCCAATAACACATATTTCTTTCATATTGTTCATTTCTATGACACGTGGCTTTACAGAGGATGATGATCTAGGTAAATTAAATCCTTTTCTTTTACAAAGGAACAAAATAAGTGCATTATCTTAAGTTCTTGGTTTCTTGAAACAATGCTCAACAAGCATGTTTCCAAAACATATTTTTACATACTGCTCTCACATATTTCTTTTACAAATATATCTACAGAATATATATTTACGTTTTCAATCTTAATTTACCAGGCTGATAAGATTATTAATGCTGTTTAATCCAGTATTTCTAAAATCCTTTTTTTTTTAATTTAGGGCTGCAACTAATGATTATTTTCTTTGTTGATTAATCTGACAATTATTTTCTCGATTAATCGATTAGTTGTTTGGTCTATTTAATGTCAGAAAATGGAAAAAAAAAAATTGATCAGTGTTTCCCAAAGCCCAAGATGACGTCCTCAAATGTCTTGTTTTGTCCACAACTCAAAGGTATTCAGTTTACTGACATAGAGGAGTAACGAAACCAGAAAATATTCACATTTAAGAAGCTGGAATCAGAGAATTTTGATAGTTGGTGATTGATTTAATAGTTGACAACTAATCGATTAATTGTTGCAGCTCCTTTAAAGTTCTTTCAAATTCATGATATTGATAAACGTAAATATAAAACGATGCATGCAGCAAAAAAACAACATTTTTTATATATACTTTTCAGTTGACAGCTCTCAAGGTTCTTCAAATGAATTTATTTTGCCATTGCACCTCACTTCCTGCAGTTGTTTTAATCTTTCATTCCTTTGCAGCGTTTGCACATTATTTACGAGAATAGAGTCTTTCTTCTTTATTATGCACATACCTCAAGCTTTTGTTCATTCCAACAAAGCATCACATTTTAATAGCAGTTATTAGAGCATTATTGAAGTGGAGATAGAGTTATTTTTTGCTGTCCTGTCACTTCTATTGTTTTCATTTTGTTGTTGATATTTTTATTTATTTTTTTGGTGTAGAACTCCAAGACGGTGAGTGAATCCCTCTGAATGGAACCATAATTCTCCTCACTTTGGCAATATACATAGAGGTTGACTGATATTAAGGTTTAATCACATTAGTGATCGTTTAAGTAGTCTTATTTCTCTCTAAATGTACTATTAATCTCAGTTAACCTCTAATATATGAAGCTATTGGGATGTTTTTCCTTATACTGCAGAGAGCCCAACATTTGATCTGCTCTCTCACCCTTTGTGGCCTTAAGTCGTACAAAACAGCCCAATAACATTTGAGTGAGATGGTAACTGGCTGATCCGGCTTGAGTTGCATGTAGCCACAGAACTAGTGAAGCCACATCGCATTAGATAACTTGTATTTTCAGAGCCATTTGTATTCCTATTTGGGCAGAGAAGGTTCAGTTGTCTTGCAGCCGACTAATCCCGACGTGCAGCAGTAGGCCCTCCGCTTGCATGCTGACATCGTGACATCATTGCATCATGACTGAAGCTCACACAGCTCAGTGAGTGAGGCGAGCGTCAAAGCCAAGGAGCTGTTAAACTAGGTCATCACCAGCAGTTCCCATCGGACGCTCACCCAGCTGCTACCCAACTGAATTTACTGTTTATGTGTTTGTTTGCGCAGGCAGTCGGTTTCCCAGCAGTCCTTTTTTTAACGATCATTACTTGATTTAACACAATGGATGATGCTCATAAAGCCCGTCAGCCTCATGTATCACACAGCTAAATGTTGATTTGTGCAGTGAATCCTGTCGTTGCACAGAGAGTTTAGAGAAAAGGACAAATGTAGCAACTGACAATGTAAATGACAGATTATGTAACAAGAAAAGAGAGTGAATATCTCTGCCAAGCCTCACAGTCCTTTGATTTTTTAAATCTGCACCTGGATCTGCAGCAACTAAAACATTGTGATAGACGAACACTACAACAGAATAGAACATAACGTCATCGTCCACGCAGCTGGAAAATTGTCTTTGCTACAATTCGTTAAAACATGAAAAATACACACCACATGACAACAACACTGACAGTATGCATTGTATTTATTACTTGAAAATAAAATACAATATACAAAATTTAAGAAAAACACAAGAACAAAGAGATGAGATACATCTGCCTCAACTCATAAGAAAAATAGATAATGAGAAAATAATGATTAGGGTAAAATAATAATAATGAGAAAACTATTATAAAACAAGTTTTTAGATGTTCTGCAACAAAGAAACCTGACAATATTATCAGCTCCTATTATTTCCAATTATTATCCTCTAATGACTTCTAGAAGTGCTGACAAAAGGTAATTCAACCCGATATGTTGCTGGATCACATAAAGAGCTGTGAAATTAATTACTATTACTTTTTCTTAATTACTATTAATAACCTATACCAGCTATGAAGACTGTAGAACTGCTGACAGTGTAACAATAATCTTGCATAATAATGGAGTTTCAGTCACTTGAATCAAATGTTGGGTTCATATTAAATAGGGGTGTAAGAAAATATCAAGTATCACGATATTATGTTTTGTTATACTGTATTGATTCTCAAAAACTATAAAGAATTGAATTAAAAGTTTATATGCAAAGATTAACTCAGTCAATATTTTATTTAATTTGCTATGAGATGTGCCCTCTCAAAGTAGTGCTATGATGTTTAATGTTACAGGGACTGTGACAAATGTAAATGCAGATCCCACTGGTCTGATTGCATAAAAATGTAAACTTATTTTACTCAAATTTTATGCATATGGTGGTGTGTTCTTTATAATATGACAATTTCCCTAAAATTTTATTTAAAAAAAAAAATAACAATATTGCCTTGCTTACAGTATCGCATTATAATGAATTGTAACCCCTGTATCATGATATATATCGTACGATTATTGCCAATATAAGGCCCGCATATTAAAGTATTATTACATTATCAATAAAATATATTAAACCATAGTCATAATGGCCACCTAATGTTATATATTCCCTTCTAGGGGAATATTCAGTTACAAGCTGTATCATTTTCCGTCAGATATTACATTATCAGTTGCTACATCACTCTCTACTTTCTTTGCATAAAATATGAAACAGGAATTTTTGGAGCAGATTCAGGTGACAGACAGGGTGAAGTGAACCAGAGCAGAATTTTCAGTCCAGACCACGTTTCACTTTGTTAGATTAAAATTCATGGGCTGTGGTAATTTACTAGCATAGAGTGCTGATGTGAAAATATGCTTTACCAGCGTGATCCTTTTGTTAACAATGCTCTAAATGTACATGTGTGAATTATACTAAATTGATGATTATATGAGGGTTCAAGAGCAATTATTTAGTAGACAGAATGATGTAGTCTTTTCCTTCCTCTGTGCGGCTAAAGATGCTTTTCACACCAAAGGAAGTTATAAGAAATGATCATCTTCAACTCCAGCAGCTGCCGAACAAATATACCTGTTCCACTGTTTTACCTAAACATATCGAGTGCATGGTGCAGCTCTTTGTAATAACAATAAGTTGACATCTTACTTTAACACAAAGCAACTTAAAAACCCTGCTTACTCTGCTTCTAGCTTTGCATTACACTGAACTGATAGGGTGTGTTTGAACATCACACACTGTTTGTCTCATTCACTCATCGTGTTTGTCTGAGGAAAAACAATACGAACAGAAGACATAAACACTTGAGAATAGTTGGTTTATTTTCTCTGCTTGAGGAGACACGATCTCAGTGGCACAGTATTTTAGACCAACTCTAATTGAATCCTGACTCATGAATGCAGAAATGAGTAGTCTTGCCATGGTAACAAGGTTTCTTTGAAGCCATTTTCTGAGGCTTCCAGTCCTTTTAAAGCAGTCTCCCACTGAGGCAAAGAGGCGTGTAGCTTGCTGCCTGTATTCAGAGAATAATTACAAGAATGCATCTGTGAGCACCCTATCACTGCTTTGTAATATGTTACATCACGCTGGACACACCTGTACAGTACACCTGCTGAAATGTAGAAATTATTCTGACATCATACATGCTACCGCTTGCAGCAATGAAGCACCTCTGTTAAGGTTTTTCCCTTTAAAGATGAGTCCTTACCGTTCTCTCATGTGTGGACAGGTTATGAAAGTCTGGAGGACAACTACGTTCAAGACAGCAAGATGGGCTTCGTCATCAATGCCATCTACGCCATGGCCCACGGGCTGCACGACATGCATACTGTCCTCTGCCCCGGTCATGTGGGGCTCTGTGAGAACATGAAGCCCATTGATGGCAGCCACTTACTGGACTTTCTTCTCAAGGCGACCTTCACTGGTGTTTCTGGAAAGGACATATGGTTTGACGAGAACGGCGACTCACCCGGGAGGTAAAACACACTTCCCTTACATTCATCTTGAAATGCTCAATAGTGGAAGACGTACTCAGATTGTTTACTTAAGTAAAAGTAGCAATACAACACTGTAGAAATACTCTGTTAAACTTTTACTTAAAGGAACCCTTGTGTAACATTTCATGGGATCTATTTGCATAAATGTAATATAATATTCATAACTATGTTTTCATTAGTGTATAATCACCTGAAACTAAGAATCGTTGTGTTTTCGTTAGCTTAGAATAAACCCTTCATAACTACATACTGTAGGGAGCGGGTCCTCTTCACGGAGTCCGCCATGTTGCTCCGCCATGTTTCTACAGTAGCCCCAGAATGGACAAACCAAACACTGACTCTAGAGATAGCCTTTCACGTTTTTACATTACCTGAAGGCCACCGTGCAAAACTGTTGTACCGCCAGTCGCCGCCTGACTTCCGTTGCTTCTAAAGTAGTGTTATTATGGTATGGATGACCTCTGAGCGAGGCGAATGGCGTTACCCCGGTTTTGCACTCGGTGGCTCACGTTACCGCAGTCTTGGAAGGGGAGGATGAACGGAGGGGTACTCAGTTGGTTGCAATCAGCAACCACATCACTAGATGCCGCCAAATCCTACATACTGTACCGTTAAGTAAAAGTACAAAATTATTAGCATCAAAATATACTTTAAGTACCGAAAGTAAAAGAGCTCATTTTGCAGAATAGCCCATTTCAGAATAATGTATATGATGTGAAAATTGCCTGTATTTCATTTGAATAATCAAGAACCACTCAGACTCCGATAAAAAATCAATAACCAAAAAATAATAATAATAAACACCATATTGTGTGCTTTAAATCTAGTATATTATTTAGTACATTTTGTTTATTATGTCGTGAGTGTAAATTTAATTACCAATAATTTCATGTTGCAGGAAATAGATTAATATGTTTGTGAATTGAAACACTAAAACTTACATTATATTTGCTTTTCAAAAATGATTTACAATAAATAAGCCAAATATGAATGCACAGTCAGCACCCCACATTTATTATACAGCATCCCAAATAACCTTTCAAGGGCAGATGATGTGGAATTTACTTGTGTCAGTGTGTATATGATGTGCACAAAATTATTATAAAGAACAATTAGGGCTACATCTAAAATCATGTTCACATTATTAATGTCTGCTGACTATATTTCCTTTATTAAATCATTTTGAAGGTTGCTCTCAGTTATTCATATCAGGGAACATTTACATATGCAGAGTAATGTCCCTGCTGTAATGAGAAAAGCAATTATCTGGCCACTTCAATGACACCTGCACTAAAAAACTCCCATTAATAATCCTGCTGAAATGACAGAATCTGTTTGGAACATACATAGCAGTAGTTTCAGTTGCTTGTTTGCAGCTCCTTTCATCAGTGAGCAACTGAAATTGCATCGTCAGGTGAGGTTGGAAGTGTTTTGAAATTCCACTGGCGAGTTTTTATTGCAAACCAGAGAGTACGAGATGAAAGACATATCAGCACCTGGCGAAATAATCCCTGAGTCACTAGTATCGATCTACAACCTGACAGGCCCCCTGCTGATACAATATGCTGTTTTTGTGATAAGTGGCAGTAAAGCTCTTATTATTTCCCCTTTAAGAATTGATTCAGCATCGGTGAAACCTTGTTAAGTCGTTCCTTCCTCTAACTCATGGCTTTATATCCTCTATCAGGTACGAGATTATGAACTTCCAGCATGTGGAGCCGGGTGTTTATGACTACATTAACATTGGCTCCTGGCACGAGGGCCTACTCAGTCTGGATGATGAAATGATGCAGATGAACCGCAGTGACATGGTCCGCTCCGTCTGCAGCGAGCCTTGCTTCAAAGGAGAGATCAAGGTGAGGGACAAATCCTTTAGATATCACCCTGTTTAGGACATATTGTCACTACACATGTTACCTCTGAACCTCTTTGCTGTTCGGTCTTTGCATTACAGTCACTGTTTTTTAAACACGAGGACTACAATTCTCATTTTAACTAATGGCCTTATTAATGGGTAATACATCATTTACTTATTTAATGCTTTATAGATCAGTATTAAGCCATTAATAAGAAACACATTTTGGGTTGCCATGTTGTCAACAAACATATTAGCTCGTGTTTATCAATTCTATTTGGTAACATTAGGCCACCTCCAGGTTTGAAAAGTGAAGCCAATGAGGAAGTGCCTTAAACTTGCATTCTTTCTAATAGCCAGCAGGGGGCGACTCCTCTGGTTGTAAAAAGAAGTCTGATTGTATAGAAGTCTATGAGGAAATGACCCTACTTTTCACTTGATTTATTACCTCAGTAAACATTGTAAACATGAGTTTATGGTCTCAATCGCTAGTTCCCAGTCTTCTTCAATACAGCATGATGTTCATTTAGTCAATTATGGTCCCATTTAGAGTCAAATAGACCATAAAGCAGGGGATGCTTTAGGGCGTGGCTACCTTGTGATTGACACGTCGCTGGGAGTTGTCCGTGTTTTCGTCTTAGAGCTTTAACCCTTTCACAGTGTGTTTTCAGTTCATCAAAATGAATTATAACCTTTTTGGTTGTCTAAAAATGTCGGTTGTATTTAGCTCCTCCCTCTCGTGTCACTTCTGGTTGCAAATAACCAAGATGGCGACGGCCAAAATGCTCTACTCAAGGCTTCAAAACCGCAGTCCACAAACCAATGGGTGACGTCACAGTGACTACGTCCACTTCTTATATACAGTCTATGTTTGGTAATAATGAATTTATAAATGTTGGAAATCCATTAATAACTGATAATACATTCTACATGGTCATTAATAAAGAGTTTTAATCATCAAGACTGCAGCTGTAAGTATTAATGAGATGTTCATTAATGGATTTTGGTTCGTCTGCAGCCCTTTTCTATAAATAGAAATGGTCAAATGGTCTAACTAGTCAAAGGGAGTTTTCACAACCTGGCAACTCAAAAGTTATTATGGTTTAAAAGGGATCTATCTTTAGTCTTACTGTGTTAAAAACTAATATTTAAGTATTTATAGACAGTGTGACTTCCTTCTACACTGAAACAAACTCAGGGTAGAGATAGTATGATACTTGGAGGAAAGTATTTTTACATTTCTCCACATGTTTTTTTGTCGACCAGGTGATCAGGAAGGGAGAAGTGAGCTGCTGCTGGATCTGCACCGCCTGTAAGGACAACGAGATCGTCCAGGACGAGTTCACATGCAAGGCCTGTGAGCTGGGCTGGTGGCCAGACGAAGAACTGGAAGGTAGGCTTGTACTCATTACTCTCCATTTACCTTCTGCTGTAAACTCTCACCTGCTTAGAACACTATACAGTACAAGGGCTGGCAGAGGACTTAACTGGTTTTCTTTTAGAGGAGTAGTTTAATTGATTTTGGAAAATATGTTTATGTGCTTTTTTTCCCAGAGAGTTAGATGAGAAGATTGATGCCACCTTTATATCTCTTCGTTAAATATAAGGCTACAGCCAGCAGCCAGTTAGCTTAGCTTTGCATAAAGACTGGAAACAACACACTGTAAAAACAACAATTTTTGGTTTTATATAACCTGGTCTCACTCTCAACTCGTCAAATACCGTCGCTTGGTCAGTGACCCTCGGCATCGGAAACCGACACACGGTGGCGCCCTTTAGTGACTGTATGCGACGCACCGGGCTTTCAACTAACTCCAACGTAAACCCACCCGCGGTGTTATTCAGTGGTCAGAGCAAGTGACGTAGTATTAAGAGCGTGAGAGTCCACTTAGGCCTCGCTGTTCGTAGCCCGTGTGAAACTAGAAGTAACGTTGACTTATTTTGTCATATGAGTCGTTATTCAGTGAAGTTAATGTCAACCACCATCGTTTCCTAACCCTACCTAAGTGGTTGTGTTGCCTAAACCTAACTTCCTTTCAACACGGAAGTTTATTTTGAAAGGACACTATGCATGTAACGAGCGTATATTGACACGCCGTCCCTGACACGTCCAAAAGTAACGCAAGAGGGGTACCACGTGCGTCGGCCTCCGATGCCGAGAGGGACTGACCAAGCGGCAGTATTCGACGAGTTGGGAGTGAGAATGTGTTGTTTTATAGGGAGTTATGTTGCCAGGCAACCGCACAATGATGACAAGACTTCAAAATAATAATGATAATAATACAAAATAATTCGGCACATAACCCCCCGCAAAATTAAGTTTTTTGGTTTAGTTTTTGTACAAATTAAGCAAATGAGATTTAACAAGTTAATTAGTGAACTTTAGAGGTGTTGGACAGAGCGAGGCTAGCTGTTTCCCCCTGTTTCCTGTCTTTATGCTAAGCTAAGCTAATGGGCTGTAGCTTCATATTTACCGTACAAATACGAGAGTGGTCTCTCACGTGAATAAACGTATTTTCCAAAATGTCAAACTGCTGCTTTAAATAACCAAAATGTTATTTCTCTGCAAAATTCCTCCGAGACAATACACCTCATCTGATTAGAACAGAAGCGTTTGCTGTTCTGCAATTTTTACGTTTAAATTTAGATGAATTTAGGTTACTTCAGTGGCCACAGGCTGAGTTCCTGTGGCATGATTGATGCTTTCAGAGACAAGAGGAGATTCTTATTAGAGGCTCTGTAGAAAGTTAAGTTCCTCCGAGGTTTTACTCCCCTCCTCCCCCCTCACCTGTACTCTGTACAGTTTGTCCTGCTAAAAAATTTTGCAGCACTATTCCACAAACCTGTCCTATTTTCATTGCTTTCCCATGACACCTGAGAGCCATTCATCATCTTCACCACTTTATCCGACAGCAGACCTACTTCACTTGCCACTCTTCTGGCCCACTTTCAAAGGCCTTCTGTGCTGTTCAAAGATAAGACACTTTCTTAATAGGATCATCCTGCCTCCATGCTGTTTCTTTTTTTATTTTTTACCACAAGACCTTTAGGGTACACACATAAACGAGGAAATATGGAGCACAGGGATGACATAAAAATGATTCTTGTGCAGTTTCCTAACCCTAACCCTCCTGCCGTTAGACAATAAATAAATAAATAAAACAACATAAATTAGATATTGAAAGTGTGCTCTCAACATGAAGCAGAAAAGAGGTCATATTTGGACCCATGAAAAACGTGATTTACTTTGTCCTGCTGCATTGGCCCCCTCCTCCTCTGGCTGCAGCCCAGCCCAGCCATGGCTGAGTAGAAAGGGGTTTATTTATAGTTGAGCTAAAAACCTACTTTGAGACTTACTGTATTTTCTCAGGCTAAAATGTGTTTGATTAATTTTGAATGTGTCCCAACAATAAAGCCAGAAACGTTTCATTTAATTCTTCTCAAAATGACTTTTTATTTAGGTGGTTTTTCTCTAGATAATCAGAAATGAAACCACCGAGCTAATGCTGAAATGATTAAAGTTTAATGAGGTGCTTTTATTGTATTTTGGCTGTGTTAATATTGTCATGTTTTTATCCTTTTCAGGCTGTGAGCCGATTCCCCTGCGCTACCTGGAGTGGAGCAATCCAGAGTCCATTATCCAGGTGGTTTTCGCCTGCATGGGCATCCTGGTCACGTCTTTTGTTGCCTTCATCTTTGTCTTATATCGTGACACGCCTGTGGTCAAATCCTCCAGCAGGGAGCTCTGCTACATCATCCTGGCAGGGATCTTCCTTGGCTATCTGTGTCCTTTCACCCTCATCGCCCGTCCCACCGTGGCCTCCTGCTACCTCCAGAGGCTGCTTGTCGGACTCTCAGCCGCCATGTGCTACTCCGCCCTGGTGACCAAAACCAACCGCATCGCCCGTATTCTGGCGGGCAGCAAGAAGAAGATTTGCACCAGGAAACCAAGGTTCATGAGCGCTTGTGCTCAACTGGTCATTGCCTCCATCCTGATCGGTGCCCAGCTCACCTTGGAGGTTACCCTCATCATCATGGAGCCTCCTGAACCCATCAAATCCTACCCCAGCATCAAAGAAGTCTTCCTCATATGCAACACCAGCAACGTGGGTGTCGTGGCCCCTCTGGGCTACAACGGCTTGCTCATCATGAGCTGCACTTATTACGCCTTCAAGACCCGCAACGTCCCGGCAAATTTCAACGAGGCCAAATACATTGCCTTCACCATGTACACCACGTGTATAATATGGCTGGCGTTTGTGCCAATCTACTTTGGCAGCAACTACAAGATCATCACCACGTCTTTCTCTGTGAGCCTCAGTGTGACTGTAGCGTTGGGCTGTATGTTCACCCCAAAGATGTACATCATCATTGCCAAACCTGAGCGAAACGTGCGCAGCGCGTTCACCACCTCTGATGCCGTGCGCATGCACGTCGGCGACGGCAAAATTGCCTGCCGAAGCAACAGCCTGCTCAACATGTTCAAGAGGAAGAAGAACACTGGAAACGGCAGGTAGGTTCAGTAATTGAGTCTGAGAGTCCTGCTCCTGAGGCACCTCAGGGATGCTGGTTTTACTGTAATTCCCTCTCAAAGGGAACCTGATGTCTTACTGTATTTACTTTCATAGGGACACCTGTTGTAAAGTGTGACGGATATAGGTCAGTGCTCAATTCACACAGCCATTTTAACCTTTGAACTGATGGTAAAATTAAAACAAGCATCTCTGTGCTGAGTGTGACCACAAATACAGGTTACAGGGTTTTTGCAGGGTTCACCAAATTAAATTTAGGACTTTATCACATAAATTCATTGTAATGCCTGTTTTTACAGTCACACCAGCCAAAGCTTGAAAGTAGGATGGAAAAAAAAAGGTCTAGAATTTTTATATCCATCTTTTTTAGGACTTTCCAACAATATATAACAATAATTCCAAATGATATAATTAATTAAGTGATGCAACCTGGTCCCAGATAAGCGGGATAGAATAGATGAATTAGATTAAATATGATTAAAGGAGACCTATTACGCTTTTGTGCTTTTGTCCCTTTCCTTTAGTGTGTTATATAGTTTTTTGTGCATGTAAAAGTTCTGCAAAGTTACAAAACCCAAATCCACGCCAAAGGGAGCTACTCTCCCCTACAGAAACACTGCTCCTGAACTGCCTGAAACGCTTTGATTTTAGTCCTGCCTTTTCTTCCCTAACGTAGTGATGTCACCAAGTAACACATTTGCATAATAACTGTCTAGCAGCCAGTTTGGCACATCCTCACTAGCTAGTTAGAGTGGACCTGGAGTGGAGTCTGAAGAGTTTGGTTCGGTTGACCAATCACAACAGTGGGCCAGCTGACCAATCAGAGCAGACTGGACTTTTCGGAGAGTTTCACACCGAGGGTGAAAAAAGGGGTTGCAGTACAGCCGGTATGAGAAAAATAAAGCGTTTTTTTTTTTTACATTAAAGCAGCTAAACACGTTCTAGTAGAAACCCAAAATACATATATGCACCTGAAAATAAGCATAAAAGGTCCTCTTTATTAAACAGTTAATTTAAGTCATTGCTAAAATCAACACTTGCCCATTATGGGTCGATGAGCTTAGCTTTTTAAGATTTTTCAAAACCTGCAGATACCCTAAAATATTACATACAACATGATATATTTTTTAGATAAATATCTTTTGCACATCTAGATAATTCTTTCTTACATGAACCAAAAATGCTTGTTTTGTCTCCACTTTTGTGGGTTCCTGTGAAGTAACAGCCATCTTTACTTTGTTCATAGTTCTAATGGAAAGTCTGTGTCATGGTCTGAACCAGGTGCAAGACATCCTCCAAAAGGGGATCACACGTGGCACAGACTGTCAGTGCATGTGAAGAGACAGGAAGCAGGTTCCAATCAGATGGCTGTCATCAAACCCTTAACTAATACCTACCAAAGCAGAGGCCTGGACTTCTCAGACCTCAGCACTAAGACCTTGTACAATGTGGCCGAGGAGGACGAGAGTGACCCTATCAGATACAATCCCCCCATCACTCCCCCCATGATGCCCCACGGGCAGATTCCTGCCTGTGGGCTGATAAAAGTCGTGGAGGAGGTAGAGCTCTATCCACCTCAGCATCTGCAGCCAAATTGTGTTATCCCCCAACACGTCATCATGGACCACCTGCAGGAGAAGGTGGTGGTCGGTAAATTCAATAGTGACATCCCTGAGCTCAGTAATATGATTAGCATGCCTGAGGCCGTGAGCTGCGGCATGCCCGTATACCACCGGGCCCACCTCATCCAGCAGGACCCGGTCCTGCCTCTGCACCTGGACCCGTTCGATGAGGAGCACCCCTCCCCTTTAGAGGAGGAGATGGAGAGTGAGCAGTTTGGCCTTCTCCACGGCTATATGTACAATAACGCCCAGATTCACGACGAGGAGGACTTGGTTTCGGCCAAATTAGCCCTGGAGGACTCTCTGGCTCTGATGCCTCCGTCCCCTTTCCGAGATTGCGCTCCTCCTCCAGTGAGCCCCTTTCCCAGTTCGCCGGTGTCCGAATCGATTTTGTGTAGTCCTACAAATGTGACATATGCCTCCGTCATCTTCAGAGACTACAAGCAAAGCTCCTCCACTCTGTGAGGGTGCACATTCAATATTACCAGTTGTACTATATATAAAGTTTATAATGACTTGTGGTGTATATGATGAGATATAAGGAAGAAGTGATTCTGTGGTCTGACAAGTCATTTTTCACTTTAATTGATAGCTGTTACATGATAAGGGTGAATAACAAGGTGCCACATTTTAATACTCTTTTAGATGTTGTCTACAATAGTGAAAGGATTTCCCTATAACAAACATATTTATATGCTAACATAAGCTTTTAGGACAAAATAGATTTCGTGCTTATGAGACAAACAACTAAGATTACTGTATGTATGCACATAATATAAATAGATTTATTTGAGAAATATATGCGACATAACAAGCGGGTGAGTTTGCTGTTTTTAAACAGCGCAAATTATTGGTGAATATAGTTTCTATGTAATGCAAAACAATCTGATTTGTCAACAATATTTTTAGAGAATATGTTTTGTGTTGCACATTGTGTGTTTTGTGCTTTATCAGGAATGGTAGAATTGGAGAGGTATAAAGGAATAGTTTGACAATACGCTTATTTGCTTTCTTGAAGAGAGCTCAATGACATGATTGATTCCACTCTAACATCTGGCCGCTACAGCCACAGCTAGCAGCCATTAGCTTAGTTTAGTATTAAAACTGGAAAAGGGGAAACAGCCAGCCTGGCTCTGTCGAAAGATGAAAATTCATTATAATTTTGACACTTTTTGTATAGATTTAGATCTAAGGTGTTAATTTGTGAGCTTTAGAGGTAGGCAGACCTTTAGACAGAAATAGACTAGCTGTTTCCCCCTGTTTCCAGTCTTAATGCTAAGCTATGCTAACTGCCTACAGGGAATGGGAATCGCGGACTCTGGGGCGGCGGCGCCATTTTTGGAGGGTAGTTTACAGATCTATAGTAGCTGTCTATATTTATCACCAGTCTATTCATCTGTTATCTGTCAAGCTTCCATCATTAGAAATGTATATAAGTACATGTGAAAAACAAATATCCATATAAAGAGAAGCTGACAGATGCAAACGGGCAATATGTTACAAAATTTAAGTTAGATAAAGGGACTATATGTAACTTATTACGCGTATTAGAGAAGAGTTAGTTTAGCTCTGAGAATATCTAGTGAATTTGCAGTGAACGTTTGTGCAGAAATAAATGCTGCCGCTCCTCCAGACCAACAGAGGTTTCCCGTGTCTTGTGAAGTGACGGGGCTCCGCAGCGAGCTACGTTATTGCTCCGACCGGGTCGGGAGGCTGAAGCAGGAAAAGCCAACACTAGGATCAGCATTGATTCATGGAGAGACCTTCGTCTGGTCAGCTAACATTACTGCCAAGCAGGTGAAATATAGAGCGATATTGTGTTTTAGCTGACGTGTGTCTCCCCACTGTTTAGACCGGTGCTCGTTCATGTCTATGTAGAGCGAGCACAAGCGCGAGCAACAGGACGCTGACTTTTGTTGACATTGCGGCCACAGGTGTCGCTGTTAACAAGCAATTTCTGATTCTTACATATAGTCCCTTTAATGATGTCAATCCTTACAAATTAGGATGACCTTGACAGCTTGCTACCTATTACGGTCACTGATGTGTTTTGGCGTTGGCGCCTACACCTGTCAGCAGTTATGTAAATCTTTGGAGGACCAAGTCCAATTTACAAATGAGTGGGTATATGACCTTCAGATCTACAAGCCAAATGCCCACTACACAATCATCCGGACAAAGATAACGTTAGCTAATGTTATGCTAACTGAATGCTAACAAAACATCAGCTAATACTGCATAATTAATCTACCGGTATCTTGCAAAATGAAAGCCATAACGCCTACTATATACTAAATTTTGTCTTTTGAATATTATTCACTGTGTAGTGTTTTGTGTTATTTCAGCAGTTCTTTTGACACTTGCAGTAAACAGCCAGCGGATGGCACTCTTACCCTTTACCCTCCAAAAATGGCTCCTACTGGTGGTAGCTTCATATTTAGTGAACAGACATGAGAGTTCTTGGCAATAAAGCGATCAAGCGCATTTCCCAAAATGTCAAACTTCTGCTTTAAGCTGAGAGCAGAATAAAAATGTTCCCCTTTGAGGAAATTTAAAAGTCGACATGTCAACGTGATTTCTTGTTGTAAAAAAAAAAGAGCAATTATCTGTGAATTTTTTGAGTTATACAGTACTGCCAAGAAAGTGCACTGACTGTGTCACGAATGTAGCAGAGGACACTTTAAGTGCCACATTTTCATTAAGATTTTTTTTTCTTTTGTATATTTATCTCATTTCTATGGTCTTGAAATGCAGGTTAATTAGTTTCAAATTTGTATCTTTTATAATTAGACATCTGATTTCATAACTGTAGAGATTCATGTAAAAGGTAAATGACATACAAATGTTTTGTGAATGTATGAATTGTGTATCATATTTTGATATTCAACGATATCTATATGCATTACAGTAGGCTAGAAAGGACTAGGTTAGAAAGAACTCATTAGCTGTGTGTGCATCTATTGTGTGATTGGTTGTGTACACCAATCAATTTCCTCAATATTAAGAGCCTATCAAAACTGTATAATGTGATAAAGTGCTACTGTTACCATTAGTAATATTCTGATATAAGCTATCTGCAGCCTGATATATACACAGTATAAATGAAGTCTGCCATTTAAAACAAATATTTACTGTAGAGCAACGACACTTGTTTCATTGGAGTAAATTAAACATTTTTTTATGCTTTTGTCACCTGTTTTTCATGGTGAGACATTAGCTGGCTCTGTGGTCTTGGACTTGCCTACTCCAATAACTGTTTTAAATCAAAGGTCAAAGGTTTATGGCTTTGGTTGGAAGGAAGAAAGTCAAAACAGGAACACTAAGAAGTAGTCGTAAAGGGAAGGAGTAGGATTGAGAAAACCTTTGCAATATGTTTATGGGATCATATTTGGTAAAACTGGAGAAGCAGACCTAGCTTTGCGATGGTTTAGGAATTATTTGACCTGTCTCTATATATGCAGGTCGACCACAACATGGGAAGAAGTTCAGTGACAATTTGTACAGACAAACTGTTTAAAGTTTTAGTCATTGGGGATGTAGGCGTTGGGAAAAGCAGCATTATCTTGCGTTATGTTAATAAACGCTTTAATGAAACATATAAAGCATCTATTGGAGTTGACTTTGCTCTAAAAACTATTGAATGGGATGCCAAGACAGTGGTGAGACTGCAGCTCTGGGACATTGGAGGTGAGTGTCAAGATTGTGAAGTCTCTGTTGCAGTTGTTTACCCTACAAAGCCAAATAATATAGACAGAAATGTCACTTTCTGCCATCTGTTTTACCATCAAAAATGATGATGATGATGTTAGTCATGCTAGGCAGCTAAAGCAAGAGGGCTGTATCAAGTGAAAGCTAGCTTAGCTGGTGAGATAGACTTGGCTAGATTTAGCTAAAGCTAAAAACAACGATTTGTTATCTGTAGTTTAAACCATTTTGATAAACTGATATCTTGGTAAATGTATTTGCTATTCCACTTAATTAAATGAGGTAGTAGCTAAACCCAATTAAAATGGAGAATGAAAACCCAGCTAATGCTTAACTAGCTTAGCAAAGTAGCATCAGCTGCAATCACAGCTTTTCACTGTTGGAATTCATGTGTTATGGTACCTTTAAATCATATATTTAAATGTATTCATTTGTAAATTAATGTAATATATTGATTTCGATACACATATTTGTAGTAGACTGACAGCTGAGAGACCAAAGAAATATTTAATCCATATAAACTGAAAGAACACATTTTGTTGGTAGATTATATTTCCCATTACAGGCATTTTTAGCTCCAGTATAAACAATAGCAGCCAGCAAGTCTATAAATGACCTTCAAACGGATTTCAGTGACTGAAGACTTGCAGCCTTTTTACACAAGGTTATCTCTGATCTAATTTTAATCCTATACCAGTGTCCATGGAAACATACCATTTTATTTCAGATAATGATTATTGTTAGTCACTCATTTGTTACATACCGTTTAGGCTACAGTCCAATCTGATAATTCAAATCACACATGATAAACAAACAGTAGCATTACTGCCTGTGACCTGTGTCTGCGCCAACTTTAAATTCAAAAACTGTAAGCCTTTTGCCAAATAATAACAAGCCTATCTGTGAAAAATGAATTAATCTTGACTCTTTGATTCAGATCACAGATTTATTTTGTCTTCCCTCAAGGCCAGGAGAGGTTTAAGAAGATGACCAGGGTGTTCTACAAAGAGGCGATGGGAGCAGTAGTGGTCTTTGACATTACAAACAGCTCCACCTTGGAGGCCGCCTCAGAGTGGAAGAGAGACCTGGATAGCAAAGTCTGTCTCGACAGCGGACGTCCGGTCCCTGCCGTCCTGCTGGCCAACAAATGTGACATGACAGGAAGGGACAGAGACTTGGTGTCCTCCCTGGACAGCTTCTGTAAAGACAACAGCTTCATGGGCTGGTTTGAGACCTCTGCAAAGGTGTGTGTTGTATTTCAGTTATTATGGGAGGAGAAAATCTGTGTACAGTGGCAGCTAGGGATATGCAGACATTTCTCAGAGGCATTATTGACTGAGTCAAGCCTAAACAGGATAGGAGGGACTAAATATTCCCTTTTTTTCTTTTTGTCAAGATGACTTAAGCAAACATATTTAGTATACATATTTCAACATAGTCAAGACTGGATTACCAACAACAACATGGGAAACTGCTCCATGACTCCATACCCATACGGACCCCTTAAAAACCCCAGATTCACAACGTATTACTTAGCCTTTGGTAATTTGATTGATTGCAAATTTATCAGAGAATTTGCACCACTTAAACATATATTGACTAAGGCAGGACCAGTATTATTAAAGTACTTAATCAAAATCTAATTTTAAAACCTTCATTACTGTATTTAATTAGGCTTTTAACCAATAACAGTAAGATGAGCAACACTTGGTACTAAAAAAAGCACACCTACAATATAACACCTAAAGACAACCTGTATAAAAGTGATAAATAAACAGTGAAATAAATCAAATACAATAAATCAAATTAATTAGAATAGATATGTTTCATTAAGTACAACTTTATAAGTCTGTTGTATAAGATATTTGGCATGATTTCCTTTCATTATTCTTAATGATTTAAAGTGAGACTATGTAATTCATAGAGAGATAAAATTACACATTCTTTCTTTTACAAACAAAAAGTTAAATTCATAATTAATAATACGCACTCCTCTGTTCTGGTATGACCAGTAGCTTGTGACAGCTTTAGGTAGCAAGCTTTAGGTAGATATTACTGACATTTAACTCACACTACTGAGTCACTTCTCTACTTGTGCTTTTGTTACACTATGTTAAGAAAAGCAAGCTAAGAAAAATAACCACTATTTCATCTTTGTTACAATGCATTTATCAAATAAATCAATGGGGGTTTTAATGGTTTAATGGTTTTAATGAACGAGGAAGGAACATTTGATTTTTCACTTTATCTAATTTGAAGAAACATAGTTTTCAGTGGATAGAGACAGATTTTGCTGATTGTTACTTGTGGCCACAGGATCTGCTATTCTGCAGAAATTACATATTCTCACAGTAACGTGTAATGGATTCATTATGCAGTAGACATCCGTAAATATGCATGAAGTCACACTCTTCTTTGGCTATTTGGAACAACTAGACTGTATATTGTCACTTAGTAAAAGGGCTCAGTTTAATAATATTAACTTCATACTCACACATTGACTGACTTATTGAATTATTTATGTATTTATTTGCTTGTTTCACAGTTTTTGCAATTGACAAATTTTATATTTCATTGCTGAGGCAAAGCTTCTTGTGGCTCACAATTAGAATTGCATGAGGTTACACTATAGTATACTGCATGTGTGAACTTTAACACTGCAGCTCTATAGCCTGCTCATAAAGCGTGTTCAAATATTAACACACAGGAACAACTCGCAGCCAAGGTTCGAACAGCGAGCCAAACACTTAACTCAACGGATGCATACACAATGTTCTAAATCATATTCCCCCTTCACCGTTTATAGGACAATATAAATATTGATGAGGCAGGTGCCTTCCTTGTCAAACAAATGATGCTCTGCGACACCGGCCTGTCCAACGAAGAGCACCGCTGGGACGGGATCAAAGTGAGCCAGGCTCCCGGGGAGAGTCAGAGCCAGTCATTGTGCTGCTGGGGACCGCGGCTCTGAGGCAACGAGCCAAACAACGGCAGCTACCGGTTAAACACTCTAACAAGACCCGTGTTTGATACCAAGGCTTGAATCCATCGCATTGTAGCTATTTGAGTCTGTGTAACATGAAATGCTTATTTCTGCCGTGCCAGGCTTCTCAATAATGTGTGGCCTGCCTCATAAACACCTCTGGAGACGACTGAGCTCATTTCTCTGATAATCCACTGATACAATCAGGCTAATAAAGAAATCGGCATGACACACACCCTGCTGGGAAAAGTCACACTAAGACTTCCTGCTGATTGACCTACTATAATGAGAGGCCAGAAACTGTGAAACGGTGGCACAAAAACTATACAAAACAGCAAAAGAGAGAGAAAAAAACATTTCTGTATGTGAAGCTGTTAAACATTCCTCATTAACCTATTCAATATGAGCTCTGAGTTATCTGTGTTACCCATGCATATAATTATCTGTTAATCACATCCCAGTGAGATGAGCTAAGACCCGTGCATGAGCTTGATATGGCCAATAGCAGAGAAAAGCTATCAGCATGACCTGGTTTTAGAGTGGAGGGAGGAAATATGCTCCATACCGCCCAGAGAGCTGGAGGGAGCAGAGTACTTTATGCTTTATCTAATCAGAGATAGACAACACATATATATTTGTTTCTATAGGAAGTCAAACATAACATGACTGCATTTTCAGATTGCATTCTAGATTTGTTGATGCAGAGAGAAACACAGAGACAGCGATGAATCCTGATACTGATTTTTTATATTATTGACCACCAGTAGTGGAAGAATAATTCACATCCTTTACTTAAAGTGGCGATCCTTAAGATTTCAGTCCTGGTTGATTTAGAATTTCTATTTGAGTGAAAACAATGAAATTGTGCTCAGAGTCTTTTTGTTGATACATGAGCATGGAAATAGAATAGAAAAAATATATTTTTATGTGTATGAGCTTCAAGTTTTCAGAATGGTGTGCATAGTTTAATTTTGTGTGTATACAACAGAGAAAAACTGTAATACAGCTTTTTTTTCCAGATATGTCACCACCATAAATAAACAGTGACATGTTCTAATGATTTGCCATTCCAGGATGGAACCATATGGCGGCCATCGTACCTGGGTCCACTTTTAAACTTGCTGTAATTGGAACCTATGGTGAAGGAGGCTTATGGTGTCCTTATAATCCTTTTATTTTTCTACTAATACACCAATACTGTTTTTATTCAATGTAATGAGTGTAAGACAACCGTGTCTGTCTAAAATGAATCACAAAAACAAAGATTTTGGTATAATCTTGATTATTATAGCTCCAAGCTCCATTTATATTGTAGACAATGATTTAATTTTTTTCAATTTTGCCTGAACGTAATATGTAAGAACTGTCTTTGGTATTCTGAATGGCTAATATACCACATTAAGCAATATCTTTTATATAGAAATCCTAAATAGATTCATTATTATGGCCTATAAGCAGGCAAATACAATCAGTTTTGTCGTTTTTTCTGGTTTTATATCTATGGTCACCACAGACTCCCAGTTCATAATAGTACAAATATATAAATATTGCAATACTTTCTTCACCGGACCATAGGCTCAATCACCATTGTGTTACCTCATTTGGCTATACATAGTAACTTAACAGACATTTATTTAAATGAAAATCTTCGAGATTGCCACTTAAGGTTAAAGTAGCAATACAACGATATATAAAACAATTTAAGTTAAATAAAACTGCAGAAGTGTTGTACACAAAATGTACTCATTATGGTTAGTTTAATCCATAACAGTGCATCATATTTTAAAGGATCATCATAGGTTTTGTATGTGCAATCTTAATCTGTAAAATAACAAAGCGCTATGCAGTCTATTCATTGAGTTGGTGCAACAATGGTGGAGCCCGCCAAATTCTTATAATAATAATACATTTAAATTATATAGCACCTTTCATACAGAAAATGCAGCCGAAAGTGCTTCATATAGGAAAATAAAAACAAAAACAAACAAAAAGCATAAAATATATAAAGTCATACGTGTTTCAGGTCTACAGTATGTTTATAGGATTCATTTTGTCTATGTATGTATTGCCAAAAGTAGACACTTCTGTCCACATACATTTGGCGAGGTAGTGTACTGTTTTTCCACGGTACAATGATTCGACCCTGAAGAAGAGTGGTGTGGGGTCAGTTCATCCATTAGTTCATTGGTCTTGTCTTTAATCATATTGTTTTGTCAGTGAAGTCTTTTTTTTAATGAAGCAGTGTCCTTTAAATTTTTAAGCCGATCAATTTCAAGGGGATTCATTTCCTTTTTGTGAGTCAGTGTCAAATAAATCGTCACTCTAAAAGCAATGGGATGCTTCTAACGCAATGATTTACTCGATAAGTCAGTGATGTGATTCAGTGCATTGTCTTGTAGATATTTGGGGGGAGAGTGAAACCTTGTCCTTTAGCCTCACTTGGGTTATTTTTGCACACCAATCTGTTCTTTGCTGTCCTGTAGTTTTACTTTTCAGTGTCCTTGCAGTGCATCTAGGGAACTGTTCCACATCCTGCCGCCGGTAACCTAAACACAGTAGCTTTTGCCCAAATTCAGCCTCTGTGCAGGTATGTTGTGAATGTTTTTATTTAACCTTGGAATAGATGTGTGTAAAACCCCATACTGCTTTATTACACCAGCAGTTATAAACTTTGCTGATCAAGTGAGTTGCAACATAAAAGCCAGGAAGGAAGGTTACCTCGTGTGTCAATGGTGCCCGAGGGAAAGCGAGGGAAAGAAGTAAAACACAACTGCTAATTATGGATTTATGTCCCAGATACTAGAGACCTAAATTCAGGAGTCAAACAGGGATGCTGGCCCCAATACTGTTTCACATCGGACACAAAAGCTCAGCCTCTTTGTTTATGAATATGATAGTGTGAAAGGGAGTCAAACTCTGCATTGGATCCCATACTTGTGCATTATTGATATTGGCCCATTTTTATCTGCCCTCCAGTGAGCATTTTCGCTGGCAGTTTCCTTCATATATTCATGATGACATGAAAATTTCAATTTAGTCAAACTTGTGAATAGGTTGATGAAGTGTTCATATCCCTGCTGCCTCTGACAGCCTCTTATTGTGTCTGCAGTGACCCATTTTATGATGGACTATGTTAATTAGGTATTCACTGACTGTGCAAATCAGGCTGGTATTTAACTACACTGACATCCTGTATGTTAAACCGACTCTTTGATGTCACTCTTCTGAGTGTGTGCAAAAATGACGGAATGTGAATAAACCTTATTATTAAAAACCGATGATATCCTGTACCATCAAGGCGACCAATAAGGGGCAGGAATCCATATGTTGCTGTCCATGGTGCTGAATTTTGAATATAAGAGGAGCCCTCCACCACAGCAAAACATTGTCAGATTGCAGGATGGTAGAATGTTGGTAGACTACGCCATCTAGTGTACAAAACATGCATGTGCAAAGACAGTTAACGTGCCTGAGGAAAGGTTAAGGGTGCAACTGTGTGAGGAAATATGAAGCATATACACAGAATTTCAAGTTTTATCTCTGTGCATGCATAATGATACATCTTAAATCCTCAACTGTGTTTACTAACAGTGGTGGAAGAAACACTCAGATCATTGTTTTAAGCAAAAGTAGTAATACCACAATGTAAAAATACTCAGTTACAAGTAAAATTACTGCATTCAAAGATTTATTTAAGTATAAGATGGTACCCATCTTGCAGAGTGGCTCCATTCAAAGGTAAAATATTATAGATATATTATATATTAACATGTAAGCAGCATTTTAACACTGGAGCTGATAGAGGTGGATACTTTTGGGTTGTGTAATCTATAATATTGTATCCTATAAATAACTATAGCTGTTAAATGTAGTGGAGAAAAATTCCAATATCTTCCTGAAAAATTAGTAGAAATATAGCATAGCATGAAATTGAAATACTTAAGTAAAGTACAAGTATTTCAAAATTGTTTTCAAGTACCCCCTGCACCCTAAAGAAAAATTAACTAGCCGCTAAAAAAAACATTTTCTTTCTTCTGGCACCTCTGCAGTTTGAGATAATAACTAATTGAACATAGTTCAGTCAGTTTTATGACTATTAAAACTTACTAACATCATTTAGGCGTAACAACATGTTAACTGAAGCAGGCTACAGTACAAATAATGTGTTTGGTTTATAAAGATGAAATATTTTAGAAGTCACTCCAAAACATGTTACAGAATGGAAATTCAAGATTTAAAGAATATAAGGATCTCAAAAGAAATCACAAAAGTCTGTTTATTTTTTTCTTACAATCTTCAATCTATGTGGTTCAAAAACTCTCCCAGAGTAAATAATGTTTAATAATCTCAACAACCCAACTCTGTTGGGAATAACCACGTAGCATACTATCTTCAATCTCTTCCATATGCCTGTTTTAGATGTATTATTTAAGGACTGCTATTTAATTCCAAACAATGTGCCATTCAGTAAAAAAAATTAGTAAATAAATGTCAGCCAATTAAAAACATGGGCCTGTTAAATGACAGATCATAAAGGTAATAATTTAACAAGGTTTTCTGGTGTTCAACTAACCAGATTTTCTAGTTTTCTGATTCTCTGTGGAAGTAAAATAACCTGGTTTTTCCTCCTTGGGGAACAAGAGGAAGGAGGAAATACGGCCTATTTTCCATGCACACACAATAGATTGGATCCTGAACCGGGAACTTTTCACCATTTACAAAAGGATATCAAGTTTCTGAGGGGAAAGTTGAGTGAAGAGGATTACACAAGAAGATTTAAATGCACCATTTTAGTGGTTCCAAAACTACATCTATGGCATATTTTTCTCACTGCCCCTGCATTATTATTTGACTTTTTATTTGTAATTATTTTTATGATAGCTGTCACAAGGCTCAGCTTCTCTTTCTATCTCAGCATTAGGAACCATCAGCCAGCAGGGGGCCATAAAAACACACTGAAAATGTGAACTTTAGGTTCCCTAATTAAAATGTTTTCAAATGGATATTGTTATAGTGTTCTCAGGTACAACAATTTTATGGATTGTGAGAAAATATTTGGTTATTTAGGGTTGCTATAAAACAATCAAGTGTATCTTGAAGTTATAAAATGGCATGGTTTTCATGTTAGGCTACTTGCACTTTCCATAAGAATGGCACTGTGTATAATAGATATTTAATATTATTAATAAAATTTTTATTATTATTATTATTATGTATTTTAATTTATTTTATGTAATTTCTACTGTGGGTAGGGTGAATTATCCATCAAAATACACAACTACAACTGTAAAGGGGCTTAAAAATAGAGGCACTCATTTTTATTACCATTTTGGCAGCCATATTTTTTTCCCACTCGACAGAATGAACGTTATTTCTCAGCACATTTGACAGTCAATGTTTGATATATAGTTTTAATTTCCCTCCTGTTCTCCACTGGCAGCTCATGTTGGGTAACGAGGTAACGATTTATGTCAAAATATGTAGCATGTGTAAGTCATAAATTGTGTTAACAGCTATCAAAATACAGAATTATTAGTTATGGAGAAGGGGTGGGATTAAATAAGTTTGTACTTCTTCTCACTCCTTTTCGAATATGTAAACCAAGGCAAGTGTTTGACAATTTCTTTTGATTATGATTTTCATTGTATGTGGATACTGCTTTTTTTTTCTGGCAGTCCACTTGTTGTATGATGATTCTCTTTTTTTTATTATTATTATTATTATTATTTTACATGTTCGAAATAAATTTTGAAAATGAAAATGAAATGAAAATGACACGAAAATGAAATGAAAATACAGAATACAGCTGTGGTTTAAACGTTTGCTAGCTAAAACAATCCTATCGAGGTCACAGAATCTGACAGGTCACAAAAAACACCGTAACACCGGCCCCCAACATCCGGGTAACTGCAGAGCGCAGACTCAATTCCCCCGCTGCAGTTCACTGCGTTTCCGTAGCCACTTCGCTACCCGCTGAGCCCTGACCGGGGGAAACAGCTCACGGAAACGATTGATCCCGGATCGAATAACGCACAAAACTGGCAACACAAATGGCGGATTAACGCAGGTATCGGAAAGGACTCCTCGCTTAAATCAATGTATTCGTGACTCGGGTGGAGAGTGCGCTGGCAGCAACACCCTCCGTAACATGTGAGATGTACACAGAAGGGTATTAACTGTGCGTTATTTCGGCTAACTATAGCTAGCAGCTAGCCCCCCTCTCTCTCTCTATATCCAATTTATGGTAGCTCGCTTGAGCCGTTTTCTCAACCGTCGCGTCTGTACCGGAGTAAAATGAAGAAGTTTAACATTAGAAAGGTGCTGGACGGCTTGACAGCGGCTTCTTCTTCTTCCTCCGCCACTGCCCAGCCGGGGACAACCAGGGAAAACGATGTTATCCAGGAGACTCTCCAGTCGGAGCATTTCCAGCTTTGCAAGGTGGGTTGTCCGATAATAGCAGCTAAAGGCTGTTAACGGACTGTTTTCGCACACTGACAGTCAGATGACAGCGGCGTGACCGAACACTGGCGTTGTTTTCATCCCTATCAGCACTGTTCATTGGGACGGAAATCACACCAGTGTACGCATATACCCCTAGGAAATGAAATGCTAGGTATTAAAGTACAAGTTATAACTGTGGAGACATTATATTTTTAATTATTGACTGCCTTGCTTGGCTGTATCCAGGCTGTCTGTCTGTTTGCATTGCACTGAATCGTCGCCTCAAGTCACTGTTTTTAAGTTAGCTAGCTAGCCTAGTGTGTTTGACAAGAGAAGGGACCATTTTGAGTTAAATTATAGCTCCACATTTCTTTCAAATCTTTCTTATTACAACACTCACATGCCCTTATGTACACTGAAAGCGATTTTAGCTGCTGTAATAACTCCCCTTGTTCCCCCACTGGCCATGAAGAGATCCCTTCGTAAGATGATTTAAGAGATGGAGGACCAAAATGCACACAGTCCTCCTTCTGTGTAAAAATGACTTTAGTTCAGCTCAAGATAATAAGAGTTCAGTTCCGAGTGTGACAAATGAAGTGGATATCTTTCAATTTCACAGTCTTTTTAGTCTAACATTTCCTTTGTGTTTCCCTTCGACAATGGTTGCTTGCTGAAGGAAGAGGGAGTTGGTGCTAAAAAAAAAGGCAGTAACTTTGCTAGATACCTACTTGATTTGTCTGTTAGTTCAGCTGAACTTTTGCATGTATTTATACTAGGGCAATTAATTGCAAATTAATCACACATTTGTATCTGTTCAAAATGTACCTTAAAGGGAGATTTGTCAAGTATTTAATTCCCTTAACAACATGGGAGTGGGCAAATATGCTTGCTTTATGCAAATGTATGTATATATTTATTATTGGAAATCAATTATCAACACAAAACAATGACAAATTTTGTCAGAAATCATCACAGGTACTGCATTTAGCAGAAAAAATATGCTCAAATCATAACATGGCAAACTGCAGCTCAACAGGCAACAACAGCTGTCAGTGTGTCAGTGTGCTGACTTGACTATGACTTGCTCCAAACTGCATGTGATTATCATAAAGTGGGCATGTCTGTAAAGGGGAGACTCGTGGGTACCCATAGAACCCATTTTCATTCACATATCTTGAGGTCAGAGGTCAAGGGACCCCTTTGAAAATGTCCGTGACAGTTTTTCCTCTACAAAATTTAGCACAACTTTGGAGCGTTATTTACCCTACTTACTGACAAGCTAGTATGAAATGGTTGGTACCAATTCCTTTGATTTTCTAGTTTCATATGATGCCAGTATTCACTCTACCTTTAAAACTGATTCCGCTACAACCTAAAACGCGTTATTATCGCGTTAACTTTGACAATAATTTTTAAATTGAACAGGATTGTCAATTTGTCTTTCTATCACTTACATCTCTTGAGGGCCGGTGTAGGAACAATACAGCAACCAACTCTTTCAGTGTAGGCTTGTTTTAAAACAGACTTTTACAAATCTGAACCTATCCTTTGAATCCCAGCCTCGCTGGTCAACACACATGATTTCCCCAATCTCATTTTTAATCACGCTCAGCTTAATAATCCAGCCCGTTGGGTCTGGCTGGAAAGGATTTGCGTCTTGGAGAGCCGGCCCACCAGCTCCTGCCCCAGCTGGGGGGCAGAACAGGTCAGGTCCCCGGGTTACCGGGCCACGGCGTTACCTGTTACATAACACTGCTGCAAGCTGCACACAGCTTATGGACGGCTGGGCAAGGTTTCCAACCCGAAACAATTGAGTTATAGATGCCTGATGATGATAACATTTTGGTGGCTGCTTGGGGGGGGGGACTGACTGCAAGATCCTGGCAACGAAATGCACTCCGAGGCTGAAAATGTGAGCCTCAGGATGGATGAAATACATTTATTACTGATGTTTTACAGGACTGAGCTGCACACATGTCAAGCGGATATCAGAATAAATATTCCAGTCCCCATTTGCACTAATGTTTATGCTTTATCTAATTTATTTTGATAATGAGAGTAATTTTCCACATTGATGGATTACATTTCTGGGAGATTATGGTAATGTTTTTTTTTTCTCCAGTAAAGCCAGCTTGACTGTGTAGCAGATGATTGATTAGCTGACGGGAGGTCTGATATAAATTCTGCTCTTTCCTGCAGACTGTGCGTCATGGCTTCCCATATCAACCATCCTCAATGGCTTTTGACCCCGTGCAGAAGATCTTGGCCGTCGGGACTCAGACTGGAGCTTTGAGGCTGTATCCTTTTTTTTCTTCAATGACGAGAGCCACACAAGGAAAGTAAAGCTTGGATGATTTTTCAACATCTTTCACTCCCTCGTGCACACACAAACACTCGCACAAACATGTAAACACGTCTAACTTCCTGTCATCCTTTCCACAAACGTCATATGACCAAGTGGCCGTTCAGCATTCCTCAAAGTCTGGGGAATTCGTACAGTAAGTGACCTGTCCTTGCCTCCTGTCATCAACAAAAATAAAAATCCACACAGCACAGAGGGAGGTGCAGGGCTCCACTAGCTGGGATGTGTTTCTGTGCAGCCAGCAGCCTCCTTCTCCTGGAGCACCCAGGCTCATTAGTGCTATCTCTGCAGTAGCATGAACAGCTCCTCCGCCATATGCCGAGGAGCCAACCTCATCAACTGTGCTGCCCAGTCTTTGCCAGGATGCCACTTCATATGTGCTGTAAACATCACTGGACTCGCGCAACACACACACAATCAAGCTGCTACGGTGCTGTGTGGCCCCTCGGGCAGTTGGGAGTCAGTTTTGTGTTTGTTTGCATTCAAGGATAAAAATTTGTTTTTACAGCTAACCAAGCAACTTCCATGAGTCACGGCAACAAAACCGCCCCTGGATTACCGACTATTTAACACTGCATGTGATAGTCTGGTCATATCCAGGTTATGCTGTTTACCACATGTCTTCAGGGTTGGCCTATTCGTGTGTAAACACTAGGGCTGTCAATCGATTCAAATATTTAATCGCACATTTTTTATCTGTTCAAATTGTACCTTAAAGAGAGATTTGTCAAGTATTTAATACTCTTATCACCATGGGAGTGGACAAATATGCTTGCTTTATGCAAATAGATGTATATATTTATAATTGGAAATCAATTAACAACACAAAACAATGACAAATATTGTCCAGAAATCCTCACAGGTACTGCATTTAGCATAAAAAATATGCTCAAATCATAACGTGGCAAATTGCAGCCCAAAAGGCAACAACAGCTGTCAGTGTGTCAGTGTGCTGACTTGACTATGACTTGCCCCAAACTGCATGTGATTATCATAAAGTGGGCATGTCTGTAAAGGGGAGACTCGTGGGTACCCACAGAACCCATTTTCATTCACATATCTTGAGGTCAGAGGTCAAGGGACCCCTTTGAAATTGGCCATGCCAGTTTTTCCTCGCCAAAATTTTGCGTAACTTTGGAGCGTTATTTAACCTCCTTCACAACAAGCTAGTATGTCATGGTTGGTACCGATGGATTCCTTTAGGTTTTCTAGTTTCATATGATGCTTCACTCTGGCTTTAAAACTGAGTTCGCTACAACCTAATAATTGCAAGTTGCGTTAATGCGTTAAAGAATTTAGTGGCCTTAAAACTAATTTGCGTTAACGTGTTATTATTGCTTTAACTTTGACAGCCCTAGTTTTCACAGCTAAACAAGCAACTTCCATGAGTCACGGCGACAAAACCGCCCCTGGATTACCGACTATGTAACACTGCATGTGATAGTCTGGTTATATCCAGGTTATGCTGTTTACAACATGTCCTCAGGGTTGGCCTATTCATGTATAAACACAGGCTGATATCTTGCATGTGAGGCCCATCTGCTTTATTCAGATGTTCATTAGAAGTGCCTCCATCCTCGTCTCCTTTATCCACTCTCCAGATTAAGAGAGCATTGTGTGTTTACAAGGTAACTCCCAGAGAACACACACTGCTTCCATGTTGTCCTAATGTGCGAGGTGGAGCCGATGGGATTACTGTCATTCAGGCAATAGGTCCATTTATCAAAAGACAGGCTGTATTGATCCACCTCATTGCCCCCGGAGTTTGGAAACGCTGCCACAGCTCAGTAGACATAAGCTCAATGAGGTGTCTACAAGCAATAAATGTCTGCTTTTACAAGATCTGTCTCTACTACAGTGTTTTAATCAGTGTGTTACTGTAGCCAGTCTCCCGCTCCTCCTAATATATGTGCTCTTAAATATGGGCCACTACGAAACACAGACCCGCTCCGTGTTTGTTGCTGGAAAGTAAACAAACAGCAATTAAAATTAATTTGACCCACATGGAACGGAGGCCAGCGGTGGCAGTAAATGTTTTGAACTTTTAAAAAGGAAAAGTTCAAGTTAGTGCAAAATGGATTACAGTACATTGCATATCTAGTTCAGTATACTTTAGCAGCTGACAGGTCATGCGAGAAGTCAGAAGTTTGTTTTGATGAGCTTCTGTTGCAGAAACACTGTTAAAAGGATAAGTTTAGCTTCCTCTTCTTTTGGCTCAAACGATGCTTTAATCTCGAAAGGCTTCAAAGAGCTGCTTCTCTTTTTTCATTCGTCAGCTAGCATGATTAAGATAAACTTCCTGTCTCGATGATTATCAGTTGACTCTCGCAAGAAAACCGGCTGATGCTGAAATGCTGTGGTGAACCATGTTGGTTTACCAAATGAGGAAGTGCTGATGTTCAAGTGGCGTGACTTTAGTGTGTGATGTCTTAAACTCTCAGGTACAAGAAGGCCGAGAGCAACATGTTCAATATCTATTTCTGATACGATATCAAAGTTGAGAAAAGTTTTAGTAAAGTAAATAGTAATATAAATGGATAGTAAATATTGCATGTGACACATGGAATGCATTGCGTTTTTGATTAATCTGCAGATTATTTTCTAGATTAATCGTGATATCTAAGATATTAAAAGAAATGAAAAATATGCAATATAGTTACACAAATTGGTGTATTCATATAGCTCCGACCAACAGTCCAAAACCCAAAGATATTCAGTTAACTATCAGTTTCAGTTCTAAAGGAATACTTTAAGGCAGATGCTTTTAGCACCCAGGTGTCAGTAGCCAACAATACTATCTGCACCCAGGGCGGAAAAACCAATGTGGCTATTTACACCCGGCTGTGTATAGCACGGCAGAGACCAGCAGCCAGGTGTCCGTAGCCAACAATGCTATTTGTACCCGACCCGGGCACACATTAGAAACTCTATGTGTATATGTACTGTATGTGTATATTTCCTAAACCTAACCAAGTAGTTTTGGTGCCTAAACCTAACCAAACTGTGACTGAAAACTGAAAATAATAATTTAAAAAGCAGGAAATGAAAAGTAATCTAAGTGAAAAATAGGCTTCCCAAAGGACTCAAACCCCGGTCTCCAGGGTGAAAGTCCTGAGTTTGACCCATTAATCCACCACAACCTACTCCTTGCATGTACTATGTCACTCTTTATTACACGGCCTTGTTAAATACTCGATTTTGATTGGTCGATCACGGCGTTCTACAGTCTGTTATTTCTTTATAGCAGCAGCTGATCTCGGACTCTGGCGGACGGTTTTTCTGTAAAATTATTTCTTAAGTAAGTAGCCATGTAATAAGCGGGATAATGAATAGCTAGCTAGGTCATTGTTGTGAAATAATTGCATCGCCCTGAAGGCTCGCTGTACATTATCCCTTACTTATGTTACTACTACTACTATTACCGGGTCTAAATAGCTGAACAGCTGCCTATTGCTGACTATTCTCACCAGGGTGCAATGCGATGACGAGGAACTATTATTTGAACGTTTCGTTTCCCTCACAGCAAGATATTTTGTTACATGCAAAGTCATCGTGAGACTAGAGTGACTCAGCTTCCTGTTCTTGCACAATCCTAGAAGCACATGTTCTACTAATGAAATAAAGTAGTGTAGTGTAAACCGTCTCAGTTGACAGACTACATAGTTTGTACCTGTGGCTCACATGATCATAGTAAATGTTTTGATCATGAAGTGTAGCAGGAAATACCAACAGAATGCTCTAGTTGCTCACCACAGTGATAAAAATCTGAGTCATTTCCTGCTAGCCTAGAAACTAGCTTGGCTCAGCAGCACCATTAACCTACATCGTTTCAGAATCAGTTCAGACTCTAGACACCTGCATATTTACATACACTGATGAGGGCTGTCAATCGATTAAAATATTTAATCGTGATTAATCGCATGATTGTCCATAGTTAATCCCGATTAATCGCACATTTTTTGTCTGTTCAAAATGTACCTTAAAGGGAGATTTGTCTTTTTAGACAGATTAGCAAAAACAAAATGCTCAAATCATAACATGGCACACTCAAGCGTAACAGCCAACAACAGCTGTCAGTGTGTCAGTGTGCTGACTTGACTATAACTTGCCCCAAACTGCATGTGATTATCATAAAGTGGGCATGTCTGTAAAGGGGAGACTCGTGGGTACCCATAGAACCCATTTTCATTCACATATCTTGAGGTCAGAGGTCAAGGGACCCCTTTGAAAATGGCCATGACGTATGACATGGTTGGTACGAATATATTCTTTAGGTTTTCTAGTTTCATTTGAAGCCAGTATCTTCACTCTAACTTTAAAACTGAGCCCGCTACAGGCTAAAAATTGCAAGTTGCATTATTGCGTTAGTATCGCGTTAACTTTGACAGTCCTATTAAAAATATACAGTAACAGCACCTTATGTTTACAGTCATAAGGCTGTTGAATTAATTTTACTTAATGCCAGCAACATGAATACACTACAGTGTTAGATATTAACATTTTTGCTCTTTAGACTACCGCTCTGTTCTTATTTATGCATGACCAGAGGCTGTGAAACGGACTCTGACTCTTCCTCCTCCATTGTGGACCTGTAGAGAGACATGATATCCATTAATAATTCTGACAAATGTTGTACAGAACTTGCGGGGCCAAGAGCTAAAACTGGACAGAAAGGTCACGGGTGAATGGGAGTTCAGTTGCCAACAGCCTTCGACTGGCGCCGCCTTAAAAGTCTGAAAGTCTGTGTTTGCCTCCATCGTTCTGCAGAAGTGATGCCCACTGTTGAGCCTGTCCTGAAACGGTCTACTGCAAACCCCACCTTAGTTTGTTTAAGGCACTGAGGGATTGTTTGATCACAGCTCGGTTAATCCTGTTCGGGCATATTATGCTGTGTCAGCTCGAAAAGGACTCTGATAGTGAACACAACTGTGGAGCTTTTCTCCAGCATGATCAGAGTGTGAGAGACGGTGCTCCTTCTTGTCTTTGTGGCGTCTGTCTAGAGATTCTCGCTATGATTAGATCTTGTGCTGGTGTGCAGATACTGCGCGTCTGTGAAAGTGATTACAGGCTGGTTGAATTAGACAAGCTTTTCCTCATCATGCTCCTCATTTCTGTGCTGTTTGTGAACGTATTTGGAGGTTTTTGTGGGATACATTACAGTCCTGGAGCCTACCTGGTGGTGCTCCACTGTGGCCACAGTCTCCCTTTTGCCATACATCAGTGGTTCCCAACCTATTATCCTTGAAGCCCCCCTACTTGTATCTAAGAATAGCTGAGCCCCCTCGACATCATCACCCTAAAAAATTACAAATCCTCGACCAAAAGCCTCAATTTAAATAAAGTGATTCAGTGTATTAAATTCTTCTTAAGTCTTTTATTATTAAATCAACTTTCGTTAACTCAGTTTCGTCAACAAAAATGATGACGTCTTGACGGATTTGCCAAAGCGAATATAGATACATAAATTGATCTTTTTTTGTTTTAACAACTTAATTAATTTACTATAATAGCAATATTGTTATTGTGGATAAATAAATGTTATTTATGGTGTTGTTAGATCGCTGCTAGACCGCCCCGTTAATACAGATAGGGGCCTCCCTTTTTGTGCGTCAAGCGGTAGAGCAAATATGTTTTTGAGCGCAGTAAAAATGTTAAACTAATATGGATTGAAGTAGAATATATCGTTAGATTTTGCTACTAAGCAATGGTTATTGGTCATGGTGATTATATGACATCTACCGTTGCCTGAATGTGTGGCCCGGCTGTTTTTGAATGGACAGATTTAGCAGACAGGGATTGTCTCAGTCCAATAGAGAGAGGTGAGATTTAAGTTAATCATGCTGCCGTCACACTGGCTGACGCATGTGGATAAATAAGGCAGACAGAGCCCACTGGTTTTATTTATAACTCACTAGTTTGATATGTTTCATGTTCTTGCCAGTTTAGGAATGTAAATGCCAACTTACATTTAGGTATAAAAACACCTACAGTAGGCTGGAAATGATTTTAGAAAGTGATCAGTACGTACTTATTCACATTGCTCAGCGTTACTGTATCAGATAATCTACCAGGGTTTTCCTCACATTTCTGCATGAACTGTCCAGTTTTCCTTGACTGATTTGACTTTTAGCTTTGGCCGTGCGGGAGTGGAGTGCTACTGTCAGCATGAGAGCGGCGCGGCTGTCATCCAGCTCCAGTTCCTGATCAACGAGGTTTGTTGTCGTTACCTGTTCCAAGGAAACAACCTTGTTTGGTTTTCTCTCCACCTCCTCCTCACCCCTTCACTACAAGTCTGTCCACTGTCTCCTGCATCTGTCTATCCGTGTTCTTACTAGCAGGCACCATAGAGTGCTGCAGGAATGAGTCCTAAAAACCCAGAAATGAGTTAGCATTTTAGCACTTCCAGTTCCCTCGTCTGGAAGTCAATGGGTTTTTGAATGGGTTTTTCTGCAATAATCCAAAACCTTTTGTTGAGGGAACCAGGGCGATGCTAACTTCCTGGTTGGCCTACAAAAATATGTCATCCCTGCAGCACTCTATAGACACTGGGGTTTCAGTGTTTGTAGGCCATGAATCCCCTCTAGTTGTGTAAACTATGCTTTTAGTGAACACACTGATTAAACAGTAATGCTAGTATTGTGACCTACATGCCTCTATAATGCCCTCATAGTTGTGTGCTCATGATACAACCACATAAAACAGCTCGTACCAAGACACGAGACTTTTTTTTTGCATTTTAACAACCCCCCTGTTTGTGACCCTCCCCACAGGGGGCGCTGGTGAGTGCCTTAGCTGATGACAGCATCCATCTGTGGAACCTGAGGCAAAAAATCCCTGCAATCCTGCATTCTCTCAAGTTCAACAGGGAGAGGTACAGTAACTCCTTCTTCTTCCTGCTCCTCTGTGTGCAGTGACGCTGCCTCTGTCACTCTGTGAAGCGTGAACACAATTTTGAAACAGTCTTCACAGCTGGCCACATGCTTCTCTGTGTATAATTAGCTTACAGTAGCAGTGTCGTTGCTGTCAGGTCTCGAAAAATATTGCATCAGTGTCATCTGATGTGGTTCTGTAAAAAGTTGGATTTTCCTCTTTAACCAAACAGGCAAAGTGAATTCATGAGGTCAAGGTAAATACTAGTGCCTTCTAGCCAATGAGAATGATATTACATTTCTGGGAATTTTATCTGTGGCTGTCATAGACTGTATATAAGAAGTGGTAGTAGTCACTGTGACGTCACCCATTGGTTTGTGGAATACGGTTTTGAAGCCTTGAGTTCAGTATTTTGGCCGTCGCCATCTTGTTTTTTTTGGAATCAGAAGTGACATGAGAGGGTGGAGCTAAGTACAACCGAATAAAACATTTTTAGGCAACCAAAATGTTACAATTAACTCTCATGAATCAAAAACACACTGTGAAAGGGTTTAAGTTCTAAGACGAAAACGCGGACAACTCCCAGACGGACAACGCCGTGTTAGCAACCTGCCAATCACAAGGTAGCCACGCCCTAAAGCATACCCTGCTTTATGGTCTATTTGACTCTAAATGGGACCATAATTTACTAAATGAACATCAGGCTGTATTGAAGAAGACTTGAAACTAGCAATTGAGACCATAAACTCATGTTTACAATGTTTACTGCGGTAATAAATCAAGTGAGAAGTAGGCTCATTTTCTAATTTCTCATACTATCAGACTTCTTTTTGCAACCAGAGGAGTCGCCCCCTGCTGGCTATTAGAAAGAATGCAAGTTTAAGGTACTTCCTCATTGGCCTCACTTTTCAGACCTGGAGGTTGCTGCCTGGTGGCTGTGGAAGTTTTTCTACTCATCTATCCATCAACATCATCATTTGTAGGCCATTTTCTTTTCAAAGTTTAAAATTTGAAACTTAAAAGTAGCACTAATCAACACTTTTTTATATTAACTATTAATCAAATGATGTGTGTGCAAAGTGAAAGGTGTCACTTGTCATGACGAACCCACAGAGAATTATTACCCAACTTTGCAGTTGCCCTCAAAAAGGGTAAATAAATGCCAGTATATAGACTGATAAAATACCAATATAAACCTACTGTCCAGCATCAAACGGCACCCAAAGTTAGCAACTAGCTGACCGTTTTTCAGGAGTTGGAGAACAAAGCAGAGCTAGAAGGACAGTGAATATTAGACTTACATTTATCAGGTGGCCATAAATGTGACTTCAACTTTGTGAGATGATGATAATATTCAAATGTTTTCAGTTTGTTTTTCTGCCCCCATGTGGTCAACAAAATCAATTAATGCAGATTTAATTTTTGCAAACTTTAGGTTAATCACTTTTTATAATGTAGAAAGACAAGGCAAGAACACATTTGTCATCCAAGTTTAGTCCACAAAGATCCCATAAAATATCACCCGAGAGATCACATATGATGTGTGGACAGATAAACAGTCACACACACTAAACAGTTAACATCCGCCCGGTCCATTTGACACTGTAAACGTGGTTCATGACTGAATGTTTCTTTCTACCGGTTGAGAAAAGACAGCAGTGTTTACTCCACCAGTCCTCCCCACTGATCTATATATAGTCTGGCTTCATTAGTGTGACACAGAGCACGGCCTTTGTAATTAAATCTTAGTCACTCGCTACTCCTTCCAGTTGGAGCAGCATGATTAGGGGCAAGGGTGACTCTTTGGCGGGATTGAATCATGAGATAATGAAAAGCCTGGTTGTGATGGATCCTGATCTCCTCTTGCAGAATCACATACTGCCATCTGCCCTTCCAGAGCAAATGGCTTTACATCGGCACAGAAAGAGGAAACATCCACATTGTCAACGTGGAGTCCTTCACTCTCTCAGGCTACGTCATCATGTGGAACAAAGCCATCGAACTGTGAGTCTGTGTTGCACAACCGTCTTTCTTTTCCTCCTTCACTTTCTGCCCATTTGCATATCTTCTTTGTGCACTTGTGTGAGTTGACACTCAACCAGGAAACTCAAATGAAATGCAGAGGAATGTGCTTGCAGATACAGCGTGTCCTGTAAGCTGAGAATACTGTAGCTCTGATCAGTGTGAGGGCGGCATGGAGGTGGTGATTGTGCCATGCCAGAACTTTCTGCTGAGACTTCTGGAGGTGTTTGCTGCCTGATTTAACAGAACATCTGTGATGGGAAGTGCCCACTTGATGACCCCAGTGATTTATCCTGTGTCACCCACTCTCCCGTGTCAACACCCACTTTAAGGATCACGATGAATTTTACATCACATCCTGTGCATCGGTAAATGCTGTACTGCATTTCCTGCAGGGTTCAGATGTGACTTGGCTGGGGCCACATGCAGGTAGAAGTTGATTTTGGTTACCCAACACACTGAGTAGTAACTTTTAAATGTCTTGGTTATACAGTAATAGTGTTGCAGTGCCTGATTCTGTGCGTGAAATAGTACTGACAATAAACAGTGCGACATTATTTTCAAGAAAAATGAAACACTTTAGCCCGTTGAAGTTGCTCTCTCCAGGTAATTTTTCTAGCGCACCCACCAGTGAGCTAAAAAAAAATAATTTGAGACGGTGACTGGCAGCTAAAATTGGAAGTGTGTGTGTGTGTGTGTGTGTGTGTGTGTGTGAGTGAGAGGCTGCTGGTGAAATCAGATAAATTGGTGTTCTGACACTTCCAACTCCCAGATCTAAAACGGCAAAGTATGCCATCAGCTCAGATAAATGTCTCCGAAACAGACAGCGGAGACGGGAAATGATTTTTGTCTGTGTGACTGTGAAAGGGATTTAAAGAAAAGAGCTCTTGGCTGTAGTGTGAAATTTAAAACATAATATTCACTCGGTTCCTTGTAGAAGACTTTGTGCTTCATAGTTTGTTGTCTCTGCAAACTTGTGGATTTACATTCTAGGTCTCTTGCAGTGGCCAGAAACAGCCTGTGGTCTTAAAGGAATAGTTCAGGTGTTTTGAAGTGGGGTTGTATGAGGTACTTATCCATAGTCAGTGTATTACCTACAGTAGATGATGGTCGGCACGTCCCCAGTTTGGAGAAACAGACAGGAGTACGAGCACAGAAGCAAAGCAATGTACTGCTGTGGACGGGGACGGTGGCAAAACGTATTTTAGACACCTAAAAAAATCAATATGCAGAGGTAAGCAACAGGTAAACATGAGTGGGAGAGGACTGACCTGGACTTCTGCAGAAGTCCGATGTTTGCTTGACATCTGGGCCGAAAAGAACATACAGAATACGCAAAATAAAGTGCACAAAAATAGTGACGTTTATAAAGTCATCGGAGGAGAAGTGCAAAGTCAAAGTAAAAACACTTCGACAGCAATATATCAAAGTCTGCGATTCCCTGCATAGAAGTGGCAGCTCTTGAGACAAAAAAAATAAATTCGCTCCTTCGTACACGCCTCTCAGCAAATTATTTTTTTATTTGGTCAGCTTTAATTTGTGCACATTGAAAGCGAACCACACTAAGTAGAAAACGAACCAAAAGTATGAATTTCACTCTGATTCGGACTAGCCAAACGGATTATGGCTTGTGAAAGCGCCCTAATATAAGTTTTGCAGCTGCCCCCGTCCACAGCAGTACATTACTTTGCTTCTGTGCGGTAACTCCTGTCTGCTTCTCCAAACTGGGGGCGTGCCGACCGTCATCTACTGTAGGTAATACAGTGACTATGGATAAGTACCTCATACAACCCCACTTCGAAACACCCAAACTATCCCTTTAATGATCATATTTAGTGTTGTAATGGGAAGTGAGCCCACTTTATTGTTTCTTTAAAATTGTGATTACCTACTCTTTCAGTCAGTTAAAATCTATTTGGGGGAAAATTACTTTTGAATAATTATTCTTAAGACTTTAAAACATGTATACATAAAAACATGATGCTCATTATATATTAAAACAGTCCTTTCTATTGATGGTGCATCATGTGGTGATTACAGACTGGAGTTCATATTCCGGTCCATCCTTTTATTCACTGCTACATCTCTGACTGTATCGACTCATCAGCAGCAATGAGATCATTAGCCAGTGGAGCCAGACCACATTCAGAGGCAGCAACACTTTCTTTAGGCCAGACCTTCACTTCCTCCATGCCCCTTGCTCTGTTGCCACGGTGATGCTGTCTCCACACACTATAATCTCTCATAGACCCTCATGTGACCCTGCTTTCCCTCCCTCTCTCTCTCTCTCTCTCTCTCTCTCTCTCTCTCTCTCATATGTCATGTCTCTCTCTCTGGTGCACATTTTCATCTTATATTCTTGCTCTTTTTCTTTGTGCACAACCAAAGATTCTGGCTTTTATTCTTTTTTTTTTTTCCTATTTTGCACGTCTTCCCTAATTACTTCCCGATCTTTCTCTCCCTCTAAAGGCTAGACAGCATGTTTCAGACATCATTTATCAGACACTTTTTACACAACGCAAATATGTCATTCAACACTCAATACCGAATTGCTCATTATCTGTCATACTGCACCGATACTGGACTTGTTCTGCTGCTGCTGATGTTTTGCACACTACTATGTTATCATTATTATATTATGCTTCATACTTCTTATATTTTTGTACTTATATTGCTTCCATTCTGTACTTTTTATCGCTGAAATTTATGATCTTTTGTCTCATTAGTGCCTTATTTTCATGTAAATATGTGTCAAGTCGGTAACACTTTATAATAACCATCACTTATAAATGGTGTATTGATAGTTAATTAATCTTAATTAATAGTTATTTTACTGTTAACAAACAATGTTAGTGATGCTATAATTTCTGTTATTTTATCATTTATTTATTTTGTCATATTTATTGACTTATTGTTGCACACATTATAACATTTATATACTATATTAGGTATTTGTTAATGATTACCAAATGATTTGTAAACCTTTAAGAAAAAGTTTGTTAAACATCTATAAACATTACATAGATAGATGGACCAGAAACCAATTATTAACCATTGACAGAGTATTAACTATCTAAATGTTTATAGATGCCTTACAAAGTATTTATTAACCATTTAACAAGGTATTATAATCATCAGTTGTAACTTTATAATAGCCATCCAAATAATGTTTATAGACGATTTACAAATCAATTAATAACCATTAACAAAGTGTTACAAATATCTGATCCATCTGTCTATGTAATGTTTATAGATGTTTTACAAACAATTTCTTAAAGGTTTAGAAATCATTTCATAATCATTAACAAATACTTAATAATATAGTATATAAACTGTTATAATGTGTGCAACAATAAACTGTTAAAATAACAAATTATAGCATCACTAATAATTAGTAAACATTATAACTTATCATTTCATGGTTTCTTAACAGTAAAATAACTATTAACTACATTTTAATTAACTATCAATTTACCATTTATAGATGATGGTTATTATAATGTGTTACTGTGAAGTCTTTTAATACAAAGCACCATTTTAGGCTGATGCAACTACAATTTCCTTGTGCTTGCATAATGACAATAAAGTTCTTGATTGATTGATTTATATTCTTGAATTTACTGACACTCTTGTTTCTCTTCTGTCCCTAAAACTTGCACAGATCCACCAAGACACACCCAGGGCCTGTGGTGCACATCAGTGATAACCCCATGGATGAAGGAAAGGTAACTGATAGTTGACAACCACACAGCCGGTGGAACAAAGATACATTTCTACCCTAAAATCTGAAACAAAACTGCACCATTTCTTTTTTTCCTGTGGATAACTGCTCCAGTGCAGACGACACAACGTCAATTCGGCTTGTGCAGCTACAATGGAGAATGATAGCAGAACCTTTCCAGCTAATTAAAATGTCAATGGTAAACATCAGGTTTTGGTGTCAAAATCAAAGAGAAAAGGTTTCTTCCGAGGACGATTGTTCACAGAAATCTTCCACAATGTTACACAGACAAAATCATGGCAGAAGAAATGGAGATACTGAGAGATACAGTGGCCTCAATAGTACTCTAAGAGAGAGATGTGGTAATGACCATATGCTCAGCATGCCTTACTAGTGTTCATTAAATACTTAGCTGTGGACATTTTTAAACGACAGCTGAAAACCTATTTATTTAACTTTGGCTTACAATTAATGTCAATGTTAATTTTGAAAGATATTTTTTAGTTTTTATTTAATTTATTTGAGCTTCTGCTTTGAGCTATAATAAGAATAAGAATAATGGTTTAAGAGTGTTTTTAGGTTCTTGTATTGTCAATGTACTGGGTAACACTTTATTTTAACACCCCATAATTTCCTAATAACCTCCTAGAAATGAACATATATGTTGATGAAAAGTCTTAAGAATGTATATATGGAAAATAATAAGGAAGGAAAAGTGAAGACTGTTCAGTTGGTACACCACAGGACAGCATACAATTCTACAAATATGGAAAAGACTGTTAATTAATTTAATTAATATTTACTTGGGTTTCAATGGATCTCACTTGAATGGGCTGGAGTTATTAAGATTTACACAGTTCTTTCAAGGAATTTCCTCTGGAAATCAACTACTGCATGTAAACTCTACGCAATATTACAGCTACAATAGGATTTTTTTGTATACACAGTAAGTGAGTTCGTACTTACTATGTGTTAGGAATCTTCCTATTTTCTCTATAACTAGTACCAAATTATATACTTCTTTCAAGAAAAAGTCCTAGGAAATGATTGAGAAATTATGAGTATTGTTAAAGATGAACATCGCAGACAGTGATGGCTGAGTTATATGTAGTTATATATGTGCAGAGTGTGGTTTCACAGTAATCAGCTGAGCTGTGCTTTATTTCTCTTTCTCTCAGCTTCTGATTGGATTTGAGTGTGGTGTAGTGGTGATGTGGGATTTGAAGTCCAAAAAAGCTGACTACCGCTACACTTATGATGAGGTAAGGCATTATATTCTTGTTCATGGTTTTCTCTCACTGTTTTCCCAGCAACATGTTTGGTCTTGTTAGGTTTTGCATAATCTACAGTATCACTTCCACCACGCAACGTGATTGAACAGTGGCTCTCATGAAACCTGAAATAGCTGCTCATTGGGAGATGTTGTCTCGGGAGCCTCCATATTGAGTGACTATTGTTGTCGATTGAGTTTACATAAAGAAGGAAAAGCTGTTTGTCATTCATGTACTATACAGACTAGAATCAGGATATCTGCTGTTGATCAAATAAAGTAAAATAAAACAATTTTATAGGTTATTGTGCTAATATTTAAAGCTACAGTGGGTAGAATTGGAGCAAATATGATTAAAAAAAGTAATTTTTTTATAAAACGGTCACTATATCCTGACAGTAGTGCATGAGACAGGTAAGCTGAAAAAATATTTTTTTAAAGTCTGAAAACAGAGCCATGCGGAGGTGCAGAAGTCTCAGAACACTTGAATTACAATATGCTGAAAGGTTATTATGGAATTTTTGCCCAACGATGCCAAAAATATTCTGCATCAACATGCTTGCACGTTAGCACTATTAAACAATAAGTTTGGTGATATTTTATATTTTTCTCTTTGTCATCCCATGAATCTAATCCCATGAAAAGACCAAAACCAACAATGAACGGATCCTACAAACAGCCTGATATATATTATTCCTCTGTGCCGTAGAGCCCCATTGTATTCCAAAAACTATTAAGAACAGCTCGATGAGCCACGTGTTGCACTGAGTGACACATTCCTTTATTTGATAAACAAACACACTGTAGTTTATTTTGAGTAGATCCCACATACACCGCCCTGCTGCCAAACATACCTACTACCAGCTGTTTTAGGAGATCATTTACCCTTTTTTAAAGATGAGAGTATATATTCCCGATCAATTTTCAAAGAGTTATGTCTTCACTAGGAACGGATGGGCGTGGGGCTGAGTGTCACAGACTGGCTAAGCAAGCAGGAAAGCTTTTGAGACAGACTACTGTTGGTTTTGATCTTATCATGGGATTTGTTAACAATAAGAAAAGCAGCCTTATCCTTTGAATAGGTTGCTGCTACAAATCTTCTAATTTACCATTACACAGCTGTAAAATGTGCATGCACTTTATTTATCGCGCTCTTAACGATGTGCCGCTGTGTGTCTCTTGTTTCAGGCGATCCACTCGGTAGCCTGGCACCATGAGGGTAAACAGTTTGTTTGCAGCCACTCTGATGGCACTCTGACCACATGGAATATACGAGCCCAAGCCAAGTCTGCACAGATCATCACACCACATGGTACGAACTGTTGTATACACACAGTTGTATTGTTTACATATGACACACACGCACACAGCCTATTGAATAGAAGCCACATATGTCTTTAAAAGCACATTTTGTAGCGCAAAGTCCCTTCAATCTTAGAGGTCTGACAGATGGATGTTGCACAGGAGCTTATATACATTATATGTACTGTACTTCAATGCATTTTTGCCATTTGACCTCCACTAGGAAAGCAGCCTAAGGATGGAAAAAAGCCAGAACCATGCAAGCCTATCCTGAAGGTGGAGTACAAAACAACAAGGGCTGGGTAAGTGTGATGGTAGCAAATCCCCGCCCATCCTGTGTCTTAACCGACTCTGGTTTGAATCCATATCCTGTACTGAAAGTGGCCTTTCCTGTTATTCTATCACAACAGACCAGTCATGTTGGAAAACTGTAAGCTGGGTGGAAAGCTGGGAAGGCCCTGTCAAATTATTCTTCTGTTCTCACCGACTTTGATGTGATCATTAAATAAATGATTTTTGATCATGACAAATGATTTGTTGTTCCGTTGAGGTCACACGTTAATTACGTTGTGGTCGCTATTAACACAATTATCATTACCTGAAGAGAACAAGCTTGTTATGTCAAGGTCACAAAGTAAAAAGACAAAATGTTCTTGCAAAAACATGTCATAAAAAAATGTAATATTTCACTGAAGCTGATCTAATTATCCCTTACTTTTTTCTCTCAGGACAGGGATTAATATAGTTGTCATTATAATTAAAAGTAGGCTCCTCCCATCATGAATGCTCTTGAAATGGGGGCAAAGCATCTCCAGAGAAAATGGGATGGGTATCGTTAGGATTTGATCGATACTCTTATCGGGTCTTTTCATTACTAAATAATTGCTTTTTAATATATTATTTAAATAAGGAATACATTCACAACATGATTAGAATTTATTTCTATTTTAAAAATAACTAAATGTTGTTTCTAGGGCAGCAATTGCAAAGTCACTATTTAAATTCAATAAGATCTCACTGGAAACTCAAACCGATTAATCGATTATCAAAATAGTTGGTGAACAATTTAATAGTTGACAACTAATCGATTAATTGTTGCAGCTGTAGTGCTATGATGTTGTATGTTACAGGGATTGTGATAAATGCAAATGCAGATTAGATTAGATTTTTAAAAAAACACAATATATCGCCTCGCTTAAAGTATCGCAATATATTGAATCATCACACCTGTATCATGATATGTATCGTACCGCCAGATTCTTGCCAATAAACAGCCCTGGTTAAACAGGTGTATTGATAAAGTATTGGCTTTTTTTGCGAAGGTTTTATTTCTCTTACAGTAACCAGCGTAGTTAGAGATGCTCAGCCCCGACACACTGAGGAGGAGATGCTGCAGCGTGATAATAAATTACACCAAAACATAAAAAAGTACAGATAAAAGAACCGGTAATATCAGAGCTTATCAATACTACGGTCTTTAATAATGTACCCCCAGGGCCCGTTTAATACCGGGTAATACCCATCCTCATAGAGAAAGCACAACAGTAAAACTTTGGTGTCCCTCTCCACCCATTTCCCACTGATTGGATTTAGTAGCTTTTCACAACAAACTAAAAATGTATTGAATAAGCAATTAAAATGTTTGTGTGTGTGTGTTTTTCTTGAACTCAGGGACCCATTCATGGTCCTGTCTGGAGGTCTGTCTTACGACACAGTGGGGAGGAGAGCCTGTCTGACTGTGATGCATGGAAAGAGCACTGCCGTCCTGGAGATGGACTACCCCATCGTAGACTTCCTAACGCTGTGTGAAACTCCATATCCAAACGGTGAGCTGCAGCTCTCCGCTCTGGACAGGTTTTGTTTATCAGAGTCTGTATCAGCTCCCCGAAACGACGTCACTGTTAATTTTGTGCTGTTTTGGTTCTTTTGCCAGACTTTCAGGAGCCTTATGCCGTGGTGGTCCTCCTCGAGAAGGATTTAGTTTTAATAGACCTCGGACAGATTGGGTAATTATTCTGCTTTCTAAATATAGTTTAGACTATTTTTGGTATGCACCACCACAAAATATGGGAATTATAGATCAAGCACATTATATTAATACACAGTATACAAGAGATGCTGCTAATTATTTCAGTCAGAAATGTGTGATTCAAACCTGTCAGACTTAAATAAAGGAACAGGAAGGGGCATTTAAACTGGTTGGACGGTCACTCGGAGTATTCAACAGCATTGATTGGCAGCAAGCAAGTTGCATCTCAAGTTGATAGACAAGTGCAGATACTATAAAGATTAGATTCGTTTTCAGATCTAACCTAATGGCACGTTGTCTTGACAGGTACCCGATATTTGAGAATCCATATCCTCTGACTATCCATGAGTCACCAGTGACCTGCTGTGAGTACTTTGTCGACTGCCCTGCTGAACTTATTCCTGCACTTTACTCTGTCGGCAGCCGGCAAAAGAGACAAGGTTACAGCAAGAAGGTAAATTACTCCTCTGTGTAATCTGTATTTAAAATGCATTGGACAGTGGAATTGATTTTCAGAGACATATATATGCTGTTAAAGTGGTAACACAACTAAAAGAAGCCTGCAAAAAAAAAGTGTGTTGTCCTTTTCACAGGAATGGCCCATTAGTGGAGGAAACTGGGGCCAAGGCACTCAGAGTTATCCAGAGATCATAATCACTGGGTCAGTTACTAATTATTAATGAATGAACTAATCAATTTGTGATTTTGATTTCACATGCAAACATGAACAAATTATCTCATATTCTTTTGTTTTCTTTCTTTGTTTTCAGACATGCTGATGGGTCGATCAAATTTTGGGATGCTTCTGCATGTGAGTCGTTTTTTATTTGTTTTAATAAATGCATTTGTAGGGAGCCGAGCTACGTATGTATAACAGAGGTGGGACCAGGAATCGTGTTATGCATTAATATTTTGGCAGCAATTGAGGAGAGAAAGTAAATATTTTGCCTTAAATTTACCAAGTTGTATTTGATATATTTTCCTCTTTAACTTCATTCAGACATTCTTTCCTCGTAGATAGAACTCCGATTTAATAAATCAGCAGTTATTAAGCTCCGTCGTTAAGATGTAAGAAATCATAAATGATCTTTTAGAAGGAGTAGATATTTACGGCTAGGCTCGGCTCTGTTAAATTGAACAATATGTTAATGGAGGTTTACCTCAGACGGTAGGAAAAGAAGACTCTCTTTGCCTCGTCAGTCATTTAAAATGTAAATTAACTTATCAAGCAGACTCTTCACATTTCATTCAGTTCTTCTGATAAGTTCATCATATATCTCAAAGCAGAACTCTGATTTAATGAAATCACGTGTTATAAAAATTGTGTGGACGTACTGATTGGCGGTGTTTCGGGATGTCAAACAGCAATGTCACACATCTCACTTTAGTTTATTTAACTTAGTTTACAGAAGAGCTGTTAAAGTTAAATATCAGCTGAAATGAAAAGTCTTTCTTTAGGAGTCATACAAAGTCATACTTAGTGATTTAGGAATAACATCTGTGTAACGGGGAACCCAGATCTGTTAAATTGAGCAATATGTTAACAGGGTCTGGCAGTCACTGGACTCCAACAACTCCAGTCTGTATTTTCGGACCAATGGGCCGTCAGACAGCAGTCCCCAATGTGTGTGATGTTATTGGTTGCATGTTAGGCATTTCAGGACAGAGATCCGTTCACACTGATGTCAGATATGGGTCACTTCAAACATGAATGTGAACATTAGGCAGAAAGATCGGATCTGGGGAAAAAATTTGAATTGAGCATTAAACCCTGTAAGTTAACATAGCCTTAGGTTCAGATGCAATTGATCAAGCTTACTATTATCATGGCCATAGTAAGCTTTCGAAGCAGCTTGCTATCAAGCATGTGTATACACAACAGTGAACTAATCCAGGTGGCACTACCGGTGTGCACGCAACACTGCAGTTAAACACACTTGAGTTAATTGAGTTAATGTACCATGAGGTCACTAACTGAAGGCAGTATATCACCACATCTTTCTAACTTCTTTTTTCACTCTCCTCAAAGTAATGCTTCAAGTGCTGTACAAGCTGAAGACTGCCAAGGTTTTTGAGAGAGCTCGCAGTAAGGAGGAGAAGACAAACACAGATAAAGTAGAGGAGGACCCGTTTGCCATCCAGACCTTGTCTTGGTGCCCTGAGAGCAGGATGCTCTGTGTGGCCGGGGTGTCCGCCCACATTATCATCTATCGCTTCAGCAAACAAGAAATCACCACTGAAGTTGTGCAGGTGGGTAAAAAAAACCTTTTCCGTGGCAGTGTATCGCCATAAACATGCAGAATTATAGATTCGTTTCATCTCTTGCGTTTAGCTTTTGGAGGTGCGGATGCAGTGCGAGTTCAACGGCGGGGACTCCCCTGATCCAGGAGGGGAGCAGACCCCCACCCTGCCCACCCCGGGAGCTTCCTCCAGCCCTCAGGAGACTGAGCCCCCCACTCAGCCCTCCACAGGCAGCAACTCCTCCGACGGACACCGGGACAACACACCATGCCTCAAGTACGGACAATTACGTTTTCTTGTTCTTGTTTTACTAAAAGGTTGAATTGGGTGAAGCAGGTTGTCACTGAACAGACCAATTTAAGTAAGTGATGTAGTCATCTATTCACTCCTTCCAGCCAACTGCTCAATCCTTCACTTTAACATTTCCACATCAGTACACCAGGGGGAAATAATCCTCTTTATAAAAATATAAAAAAATGATGAAAATGTTTTGACAGTAAAAGGGTTGAAGGGGGACTAACAATAATAAAAAAATGATGATGTTGTCAGTGCGGCTTACCCAAAGGGTGATAATTCATTCCAGTGTAAAGTGCAGCCTGCTGTCTCATCCTGCTGTGTGTTTGATGCAGGGTGCGGAGCTCCCCGCTGAAGCAGTGTCCGGGTTACCAGGTGGAGCTGGTGATCCAGCTGGTGTGGGTGAGCGGGGAGCCTCCTCAGCCCATCACCAGCCTGGCTATCAACTCCTCCTACGGCCTGTAAGTCCATGCAGCCAGCATACTTAACATTTTGACATGAAATCACATCATTCTAGGCCTACACGTAATAGTGGGTGGTTATCTCTGTCCAGTGGCTGTATTTGTGCAGAAGGCAGTAACCCTTCAGTAACCCTAAACTAAGAATTGTTGTATCTTCGTTAGCTTAGAATGAGCCGTTTATTTCTACAGAGGGAGTAGCTCCTCTTCACAGAGTCCGCCATGTTGCTCTGCCATGTTTCTACGGTAGCCCAGAACGGACAAACCAAACACTGGCTCTAGAGAGAGACTTTCACGTTATTAGGTTACGTTACCTGAAGGCCACTGTAGTTTTCCGACACACTTGTGAAACTGCAGTAACATGAGCTGCAGAGTGCAAAACTGTGGTACCGCCAGCCGCCGTCTTACTTCCGTTGCTCCTCAAGTAGCGTGGTGAACGGCATTACCACGTGGTAGCAACCTGTAAATCACAAGATAGCCACGCCCTAAATCATACCCAGCTTTATGGTCTATTTGACTCTAATGGGGCCATAATTTACTAAATGAACATCATGCTGTATTGAAGAAGACTTGAAACTAGCGATTGAGACCATAAACTCATGTTTACAATGATTACTGAGGTAATAAATCAAGTGAGAAGTAGGGTCATTTTCTCATAGACTTCTATACAATCAGACTTCTTTTTGCAACCAGAGGAGTCGCCCCCTGCTGGCTGTTAGAAAGAATGCAAGGTTAAGGCACTTCCACATTGGCTTCACTTTTCAGACCACGGAGATGCCCACTGGTTTCAATTTGAAACCACACCACTAGATGCGACCAAATCCTACACACTGTACCTTTAAGAGCAGAAATAGCTTCTGAATCCTAATCCCACTGTGTCCCTCATCCCCTCCTGTGTTTCAGTGTGGTGTTTGGAAACAGTAACGGTCTGGCTGTGGTCGACTACCTCCAGAAAACTCTGCTCCTCAACATGGGCACATCGGAGCTGTACAGCCCATCTGACCCCTACCAGAGGCAGCCTCACTCCCCACGCAAAGCACGGCAGCCCTCTGGAGGTGAGCTGCACTCCAACAATCATGTCTACGTCTTATTTTTTCCTGTTGGTCACTCTCCATAGCTAGGGCAGCTCTGACTAACATAATTAACCCTGAAATAAATGCTTTATATATTTGTTTCTTACCTCGTGTTTCTTTGTGTTGCTAAAGCAATCTAAACAATTAGCAGAGCGTCTCTGGATGTTAGAGGTGAGTTAGTGAGGCAGCAGGGCTGACACTTGGCAGCAGCCTCGACTTCGCACCATGAGCACCGCCCCCTGCAGTAGCTCTTGTCCCTCAACAGGGGGCATCGCTGACAGATTCTCCATCTGTTCAGTTGGACAGAACAAAGACAGTGAATGCTGTATCAGTGCTGCAGTAGCATTTCCTTTTGATTCCATTTTATATGATAAAACGATACATAAAACAGATTTATTTGCTTGTTTTAGCCTCACTGTTTCTGTCATGTCTTTAACTGTGTTTTTGTCTTTCACTGTTTGAAATCGTTGTTTTCAGTCTCAGTGGCCTGGTGCTAGATTCAAGACTCATTTATTTGGGTTCTCTGCCGTGAAAAGCAAATTTTAAAGGTGCTCTATATGATAGCCAGAGCATTAATATAGCAGCAAACAACTATTTTCTTTGTAAAGATATAGAGGAGTAATGTCTACCTGAGCAGAGAGTGAAGTCACTATCCCTCTGTGTGTGTTGTTATCCGAGCTTCTCTGTGCTTTGTTGACATAGCTGGGCCGATCTTGCATGTTTTTAGTGCATGAGGTTACAGCTGATAACGCCGTCCAGACCGACAGCGCCGTTGCGGATGAGTAGCACCCACCTTCCGGTTCTCCCCCAGGTTAACACTGTTATCTCTATCAGCAGTGTTATCGTAGTTTTCATTGTTAGCACCGTTAGCTGCGAGCCACCAGCTCAGTCGTCGCCATTGTGAGAGCCGTGTGGAGGCAATAGAAATGCTCAAATCTCGCATTTAGTACCGTTCATGTATGCACACTGCAAGAATGTTATCTGATAGATATATTTTTACTATATACTAGTACTATATACTATATTTTTACTGTTTAATTTCAATTAGAAATCCAGCAGCAAGCCTCTGAGACTCTTTCTTTTCTGTTTCACTGTTTTTACTGTTGGTCTCTTTCTGTGACTTTGGTAAAGACATTCCAACTGTGACGTCTTGCATGTCCAGACTTTCTAACTTGTATTCTGAGTCTGTGAAAAAACTACGTTCACCCCACTTAAGTAAGTTATGTTGTGTCTGAATTTTCTTCTCCCCCCTACATTATCATATTTCTCCTCTAAGCTTTCCCTCTTTCTCATAAAGATACACCCTCTGATTTTAATAAAGCACCTCCAAAGCCCCAAAGCTCACTTTTTAAAAACACCAGCAGAGCTGAGGTGTGAGCTGGGAGGAAATTTTGAAACTTTAGGGCACTTTAACAAAATCAGGTAGTGTATCTTTAAACCCTACCACGTATTTTACCAGAATAAACAACACTGACACCCTGAGTCAACAGATTTGTACTAGATTTGTGAAGTGTGGCTTACACTGTATGGGTAGCTGTCCCTGCCTTTGCTCATATAAGTGACCCTTTTATTATTTTCACCATATATACTGTAGGAATTGGCATAGCTTTAGTAAGCGTTGCTGAGAGTAGCCCAAGAGGACTAATTCTGCCATGTTTAATTACAACCTTTGTGGCTCCCACAGCAACCTGTGATTCCAACGACGGGTCCAACACCTCAGAGGACCGCTGCAAATCTCCTACTTCAGGTAAGCCTCCCTCAAGTCTGATTGCTTCATACAAAAAACACATGCTTTTTTTTAATCTTTTTCAAATGCTGACATTTGTCATGTAGGATCTACCTCACCTTGCAATTCTGATGATGAACGAAAGCAGAAGTTCATAGAGAAGGGTACTGTATTGCTAAAAGCTGCATGTCCCGTTAAATTTAAAAAAAAAAAAGTTTAAAAAAAGCATTTAAACATGGCTGCAGTTATCTGATTTGTCTTTTTGAACCTTATTTCCAGTGAAGTTCAAAAGCAGACGCTTTTCCAAGACGGTTGCCAATGACTTTGGTACTGTATCATCCAGATGTATTCTCTCTGATTACTCACTCTTTCTCTGTGAATGACAGCGTTCTAACCACACTGTGCCTTAATCCTACGTGCATCTTTTTGTGCCAATGAAAGAAAGAAGTGCGTTCAAGAAATGTATTTGTACTAATCATACAGTTTGGGGGTTTAGTAGTTGATTTATGAAATTAATCAGGATTCTTTATTACATGCATGATGACAGGACGTCTTTTGAATTTCAGGCGTCAGATTTTCTATGCAGATTTTCTATGCAGATTTTTGTCAAAATGCTGCAGGCTGTTGCTACTCCGGACTGAAAATATTAAGCCAAATTGACAAACTTTTTACTAATTCAAAAAAGCATAGAAAATCTGCTTCGTGCCTTATTCTTTACAGTACTAATGTCTAACCTTGTCACTTTGAATGTTGAAGTGAATTATTCACCTTCGATTGTAGACACTTACTGTGTGTGTGTTTCTGATTCCAGGGCTTCAGCTCAGTGTTAACTGTTTGGCTCCCCACTGATTTTTCCTCCTCCTACTCTCTTTGCATAACTATGTTCACTGAATTGCAATTACCTTATTTCTTGACTGCCTCTTGCTTTGTTTGACATTGCAGGCCCTTTGGTTGTCTGTGATGCCTCTTAGCCTCATTTGTATTCTCAGGGCTTCTCTAAGGGTGGTTATAGACTGCAACAGGCAACTTTTAGACTGTATATTGGAAACACTCCAGCAACAAACTTAAAAGCACCAACTTAAATCCATTGAAATGTTATTGGAATGAGAATATTCCTCCTAAAGCAGTGCAGTATTGTTGCACACATTTAAGAGTAAGAGCATAATGTACTGTATCTATAGGCCTGTCACGATAACTACTTACCAGAAATAATTGCGATAAACAATATTATTGTCATTTTAAGACTGTTTTATGCCACTGATATAATGATAATATAATAGCATAATAATGCAAGTATACCCTTTAAAAGAGCGATGAACTTTTAATTCTGAAGAATATTCATACATTGGAATTGAAATGTCAGAATCAGAATCAGGTTTATTTTGCTAAATATGTACATAAATGGAATTTGACTCCGGTTTTATGCAGCAATGCAACAATAACCAACCATAAAATTAGAATACTATAATTAAAATAAATATAAAATGTCTATATACAAGTCAAGTGTTCTGGAAGTTGTAAACAATACAAATAGTGCAAAGAAATAAATACTGTATGGATGTTCATGGACTGGATGAATATGTACATGTGAAGATGTCTATATACTGTATGTATAGTGAGTAAGATTTATATTTACAGTGACAGATATGTACATATTTGAAAAATGTGAAACAAATTAAAATAAATAACTTAAATAAAATTAAATACAATATATATATATATATGAAAACCCTGCTGTTTATTCTGGCATCATGTTGGCTAAAATGTTGGTGACATTCCTATGTAAACAAACCAGGGTTATTATATTAAACTAAAACTGTATGTATATAGCTACATACTTCTGAGACCCTAACAAAATGCCCTAACAAAAACAAACTAAAACTACTGTAAAACTAAAATTAAATATATAAAAACTCAAACTAAACCTTTCTGAAAAACTCAAACTAAACTAAAACTAGCAAACACACTCTGAAAAATAACTGAATTAAAATGAAATTGAAACGTCAAAACTTAAAATAAAATAAAAACCAATTGGAAATTCAAAACTAATATAACCTTGAAACAAACACACATGTTTACATGTTTGTTTACAAACACAACGGCAATATCCAGATCCGCAAAATGATCGAGGTCATGAACATATATCGTACCATAAGTTGTTAACGTAATTATCGTGACAGGCCTCTGTATGTACTTTATGTATGTCCTCAACAGTTCTTCAGTGTATCACCACTCTTAAGAAGGACTCAAAATCATAATTTGTGTTTGCGCACTGATTTGCACAGTAAAGACAATGCCACAGATTGCTGAAATGATAATTACAAAATCCACAATTGTAATATATTTAAACTACCTTTGATTTTTCAAAAGAACATTTCAATTTTTAGCCGTCAATCTTTCCTCATACAATATGAGTATTTGTTTCTGTTACAGCCAAGATGTCACGGAAAATTAGCTCGTCTAGCGAGCAAAAGCCAGACCTGGGTAAGCTACTGAATTTTAGCTTCTAATAACCTCTTACATTTTCCTACAGGTGTTTCTTCTTTCTTTGTATAAAGTCCACAGCTGTAAAATACTTATGTGAGAGTACTTTTTATTGGTGTAAATGTGAGACTCCTGTTGTCTTGAGATGTTCTACTGTAAGTTGAGACGAACACTCTTGTCTCTGTTTGCACTGTGAGCAGAGAAGAGGTCCCAACGATGGCGCTCTGCCACATGTAAGCAGCGTTTTTGTTGTATGAACGACGGCAAGGCGGCGACCATGATGACCCAGAAGGGGGGCGTCTCTAGAACTAAATCAGCCCACTACCGCTGTGAGTGGACCAGCCATGGTCGGACTTGGGCTGAAGTGGGATAACTGGTACTAACCCCCACCACTACTGGGGCTTTTGTTCTGAATTGGTTAACATGACACTAATCTTCTCCCAATTCGTTCTTTTTGAGGAAGCTCCACTGACTTGACTGCACTCGGTGTTAAAAATCTTGCTTTTCTTGTTTACAGTTTTTCCTCGTGCAGAGCACACATGACGGGGCGGTGTGTTTAGCCTTCCCCTCTGTGTCACAGATCTTTTTGTGTTTCTGTTGGGATCCCTCATTAGCTTTTTAAAGAGGGTACAAGCTTGTGTTTCGGCTGCCGTCAGCACAGTAATGAGGCATGGATAATTCTTGCTCCCTAAATACCAGTTCTTCCGTGGGGGTCCCTGTAGTACTACATGCATATCTTTTTCACATTGAGAATGTTGTTGTTGTCAATTCAAATGCAACAAAAAGTACACCTTGGGAAGCGTTTAAAGAAAACGCATCCTTGGATGTAAACTGTGCAAGAGCATCTCAATGTCAAAAAGCTTTTTGGTGAACACTAGTCTGTACTGGGTCTCTTCTATAAAGACATGAATATGATATCCGCCAAACACAGAATATAGCACTAACATATTAACGGAGTTTTCCAGTGGATTTTATGCCATTAACATCTCTAATTCTCCTGTTTGCATGGAGAAGTCCTCTATAAACTTCACGTTTGACACAAAACATTTCCTCATTCTCTCGTTTTTGTGCTCACTCCTGCTGTCCAGATGCCAAGGATAACTCATTCACCCGCTCACGTAGTTCAAGTGTAACCAGCATAGACAGAGAATCTCGAGAGGCCATCTCCTCCTTTCACTTCTGCGAGAGTTTCCCCAGGAAGATGGACAGCCTGGTCAGCCCCTGTCTGCTGGTGGGAACCACTCAGGGCACGGTGATGATGGTGGCCCTCAGCCTGCCGCCCGGCGGGGACCAGAGGCTGCAGCAACCAGTCGGCATCTCCTCCTGTGGTAAGAAGCTGAACTGAACTAAAGGGATAGTTCGGGTGTTTTGAAGTGAGATTGTATGAGGTACTTATCCATAGTCAGTGTATCACCTACAGTAGATGACAGTTGGCGCGCTTGGAGAAGCAGGCAGGAGTACCAGCACGGAAGTAAAGCAATGTACTGCTGTGGACGGGGCCGGCAGCAAAACGTATTTTAGACACCTAAAAGAAAGGCTCACCTAAAAAAATCAATATCAGTTTAAGTGTTCGCTATATTTAGAATATTTTTTTTTATTTAAAATGTAGGTAACAGTATTTATGTAATTATAGAATAGTGCTTTTTTCCATTACTTTTTAAACATCGGAATGAGCCTTTCTGGCCTTCGTAGTTGAAATGTCTTGGTGGTTTCTTGCACTGTGTTTAGTTCAAATTTAGGAAGGAAGTGGTGGTGGAGACTTGAAAACACTGTGTGTAAGCAGTTTTCTTTCCAGAGTAAGTGTATGGGCCAAAAGATTTACTTCCAGAAGTAACTATTGAGTCAATTAGTATGTATTCACTAGCAAGCAAACAGTATCAAAACCCCACAGACAGCGTGTTGTGCTGTAGAGCAGAATATGTCACTTTTTAAGCATAATTTAAAAGCTCAGTACAATATTAGTGAGTGTCACATGGAGTACACATGGGCATTTCACCTAAAACCTGAAAGTTTTTACTTTAAATGCATTGTACTCTCAAACTAAGTAATGCAAACCATATTTGCAGCATAGCAGCATTGTATGGTTAAATATGAAAGTCAGACATTTACTAAAAACAGGGTTAAAAATGACCAAACCAGTGTTTTTGTACTCCAAAAAGTGAAAGGTCATGCCAGTTTTAGGATAATTTTATTGCACCAAAGAACTTTTCTCTAAACTCAAAGTTTTTATATAAAAATGCATTAAAAAAGAGCACAGGACAGTAAGAAACTTTGAATGTTGGGTGGTGGAAGTAGATTTATTTATTTCCCATCACAGTTATTGTTCAGATGTTCCAAATGAAAATATCCATCTTCCCGTGCTCTGCTGTCCTCTTGGTTGACCTTGAATTACGGATTGTAGCAATGTGCTTGATATTCTGTGGTAATTTAAACGCCGTCTCTAATCTAAATGAAAACAATACCTCTGTAACACTCATTCTCCAGGCACTATGGTCACACTCAAAGGAGGCATTTTGACGATGGCCCTGTTGGACTCCACTGGAACTCTGCTGCCCCCTTCCTACGAGCCATGGTACGACCCAAACGCCTCAGATGAGGAGAAGGAGAAGAGCCGGAGGCGCAGGCCGGCCTCCCCTCCCTCGTCACAAGAGGGCCAAGACTCCCAGTTCGCTGTGCTGTGTTCGGAGAAGCAGGCCAAGGTGGTGGCCATGCCCTCCCAGACCCGTATCTACAAACACAACATCACAGAGACGTCCTTCGTGCTGAGGGCTGACGTCGTGCAGATGGCCGGAGCGAACTGCATCGCCTGTTTCTGTGCTAACGGCCACATCATGACTTTGAGGTATGACTTCTGGTGGCTTCTAGTGGTGTGAGAATCTGCTTTCAATATACCCGATGAAATCATAATAACTACATTTATATAACAAAAGTTACAATGTGGTCCGAAATAATGACTTGTTTGTATCATCCCAGTTTACCCAGTCTACGGCCTCTGCTGGATGTGAACTACCTGCCGCTGACAGATATGCGGATAGCCAGAACGTTCTGCTTCTCCAACCTGGGTCAGGCCCTGTACCTCACCTCCCCCACCGAGATCCAGAGGATCACCTACAGCCAGGAGACCTGCGACAACCGGCAGGTCAGATATCTTCATTAGTGCATGAGTTATACTCACTCGTACTGTATGTTCATTATTAGATCCAAGAATTCTACTTGGTCCCTTTCAGCCCTCCCAACGAATTCAGAGCAATTAGTCAGCATTTTTTGCGTATATGTGAACACATTCATTTTTTATTCTAATAAAATGTTTTTGATTATAGTCATAAGGAATATAGATTGGAATAGACATGTGCTGATGTTTGTGTGTTCCTCAGGAGATGCTCAGTGAGTTATTTACCCCCGTGGAGACACCAGAGGCTCCTAACAGAGGCTTCTTCAAAGGCCTGTTTGGGGGAGGAGCTCAGTCTCTGGACAGGGAGGACCTCTGTGAGTAGGATTTTTTTTCATCATATGTATTCTGTATAATTCTGTTTATTTTTTATTTCACTGGCAGACCAAAGCCACCAGTTGAAGGGTGTGGGAGACTTTTCAGTTACAGGATAATTTCCTTAATTGATTTTACTTTAAACATGGGAAGATGAATGTCGGAATTTTTTACCACTTTCAATGGATTTCAAGATTCAAGAGTTTTATTTGTCACATACTCATACAGGATGTGCAGTGAAATGTAATAATGTTTCTCTTTTTGTCTTTGGTAGTTGGTGAAACAGGTGCTGGTAAGGCCTCCCGTAGCCTGGCCCAGCACATCCCTGGCCCAGGAGGCATGGAGGGCATGAAGGGTGCAGCGTCTGGGGTTGTGGGAGATCTGGCCCGCGCCCGGATAGCTCTGGACGAGAGAGGGCAGAAACTGGGCGAGCTGGAGGACAGAACGGCCGCCATGATGTCCAGCGCAGATTCCTTTTCCAAACATGCTCATGATGTACGCACTTGTCATTTCTTTAGGCACTTCAAACATTGTTTTCAGGTTAACTTCACTTATTTCTGACTCTCGTTTTTGCTCTTTTCTCCCCTCAGATGATGCTGAAGTACAAAGATAAGAAGTGGTACCAGCTCTGATGGCAGCGTGTGGAGCATCAAACTCTGTAATCACGCACACCAGTATCTCTGAGGAGCTGCAGGTCCCTCTTCTTCTCTTCTCTATTTCTTTCCACGGGGGGTTCTGCTCAACAGACTCATGCTTTTATTCTCAGCACAATATCATACACTCTGCATTACCTCAGTCACCGGAGGACTGGCGCGGAGTAGACACTGGCCATAATGAGAATGGAAAGAAATGGAAGAAGAGAAGCTCTTAGGAATCTCTCTTTCCATTTCACCAGAGAGCGATGATGTTCATGTAACATCTGTCCGCAGAACAGGAGAGAGGTGACCTTTCATATCCATCAGTCATGCACTCATATATATCTCATATATATATAAATATATCTACACACTCTGCTGTTTTGTTCTGAAAGAGGAAAGACAATTCTGCAAAACATGTACTTGTGGTGGCCTGATTGTTCTTTTTTCCTTTCTCTGCCCTTTATGATGTCTGCCAAACACAGTGGACTTAAATGAGGAGAAAAGTCTGATTTGTCCTTCAAATCTAATCAAGTCAATGAAGTTTCTATAGGAATGATTGGATCAATGAAGGACTTGTGTCTGTTTGTTTTGTCAGGTTTAAATTATTTTTAGAGTTTGTCCTCGTGTGAGTCTGTCCAGAAAGGGCCTTTCAAGCACTTAGAACCGTAAAAACTAGACGGGGAGATGATGAATCTGTTGCCTCTCACTGAATAAGGGCTGGTAGTACACTAGTTCATCACCCACCATTCCTTTTTAAAGCATTTTCCAACCAAGTTGTTTTAGGTGGGAAAGACGCGTTTTCTGAGAGTCCCTTTGGTTTTATTTTAAATTAGATTATTTATTGGAACAGTAGGAAGTAAAATAACTTTATATGTTGGGCATTACTTTTTATTTTCTGTTCCTGTGGTCTATTAAATGCGCAAAAAAAAGTGCTGAACATGTTTACCCTTGATGAAGAGTTTACATAGATCTATCGGAAAAATGAAGAGTTGATACACTGGAAAACCCCTGAAGGTCATCTATTCTTCTGGGGCTGTAGCGAAGTCGCGTTTGAGAAGGATGAAGGGCAACACAAAGATTGTCCTTAATATGATTAGCATAAATGTATATTTTGGTTACAATTTTAAGTCTTTTGTGATAAAGATTCTATCTATACATGATTATTCAGATTTCTTTTTTGTCATTTTTGTCTCAATGTGTAGGGAAAAAAGCATGCGTCTCTTACAGCACAACGGTAATGCTGTCTTTGTACTCATAGCTGCCAGTAGAAGTGACCAAGCACCACCGAGTGTTACACGCAGTGCCATTGGTCATCTCTCTCTGAACCATTCAAAACTGTTTCTCTTCTGCCTTTGCCTCATGACGCATATATTCTAACCTCTACCTATGTGTATGTCTGTGTGTGTGTGCGTGTGTGTGTGTGAACATACATTTATTCAGGAATATGTGTATGGGCGCCAATATTTATAATACTACATAGATACAGTATATTACAATAGGTCTTTTGAGGTTTTTGTTTTTGCTTGACAGTGTTTTTCAATGTGGTTAACTAGAATTCTATTGTAAATTAGATTTCTTTTTCATGAGGTGCAAGGATATGCTGCTATTTGTGTCAATGTAGTAGCATTATCTGTCGGTCTTTTATTTTGAAAGGAGAGAGAAGACTTCGTCGGTCCAGATTGCTGCCAAATGTTGTAAATAACGGGACAGCTGGACACAAATCTGACAGTGCAGGTTCAGGCAACGTGACATACTGTACGCTTGCGGCCATGTTCTTTTCCGACACCAAAGAGTTGCTTAATTTCACAGAGTTGTCTTGATTTTTTTCCCAAATGGTGAGAGTCAGTCTGGATACATTGGACGACGGTAGTAGGTTGGCTTTAGCTTCTTCTTACGGGCATGCTACCCTCATCACCCAACCTGCTGTACATGTGTTCACAAGACACGCAAAGTGAATTCGAAGAGTTTAATTCCAAAATGACATCATGTAACACTTGACTCATGGAAAAATGGTTGCAGGCATGAAGTAAAACTGTCACTGTTTCTTAGATTTTAGCGTATTAAATCATGTATATTAAGGAGGTGTTGAGCTATCAAAATGTTTTATCCAAGATGGATTTGCAGCATTTTGGAATAAAACCCTTCACTTTTAGCTGGCTGATTTTAATCTACTGTGTACTGCTGAGATAAACCCATCTGAAAGAGCAGTTATGTGGGTTTTGCACTATTTTTTGTACTTAAATAATTTTGTTAGTATGGTTTTTAATGTGTTTATTCTTTTGTGTCCCATTTTCTTATGTTTGAAAGGACCAAAACATGACAGTACCTATGCTTATCTATGTCATTTGCCAATTATGCTGATTGCTTCACTCTCAGATTTGTTTTCAATGTCAGGTTAATGATACTATGATATATTTATATATTTGAAAACAAATATATATATACCTTTAATTTCAATAATCTATTAAAAATGAATACCTTTAATGTAATTTTTTGAGATAGAATAACTCACATTAATGTCCAAACTATGGTTGTGCATAATTATCCACCATCCAGACACAACAATAAACATTTTTCTGGTTATATATTGAACATGCTCATCTCAGATTCAAGCTTTGCTACTGCAGGAGGGTCATCTCCTCTTGGTGGGCCGCTGAGTCTTTCTACAAAGTGTGGCCTCGACTTTAAAGTGCTTCAGTTTGCAACATATATGGTCTAAATGGTCTCTTATTGCACATTGAAGGATGCATGATATTAAGTGTTTACAAACTTGAAACAACCATGTATTATCCCTCTTAGAGATTGTCTGTTCTGGCATTTGTATTTACCACCATGTTGAACAAAACTGAAGTTCTCATCACACATCTGAAGGTGTCCCATTTTTATTTGATCATGCCAATTGTATAAGTGTGAGAGATTATATTTATTTTATTGGTACATCCGTTTATGTTACTGTTTGCTTCATGGAAACTCTTGTTCTCCCTGCACCGTAGAAATGGAAGCTGCTAGGCTCACAGCAGCGTGCAGGAGAGCTCAAGGGTTTCTCAGTCGCCATACTTCCATCCATCTGTCTGTCTTCTGGGATGAATATCTGTGGAGTTGCAGTATTTTCTCATAGTAGGCAATTTTTGTACAGTTTTATTAAAATAAATTTCACATGGATGTCTGACTTAATCTGCTGCCACAAACAATTTAGACTGTAGATACAGTATATATAGATATTATTGTGCAATGGAAAATAAATGTAAAACCAATCATAACATGTTTTGTCTTGTGTTTTCTGTTTCATGTTGTGCTGTTTGCTCACTGACTTCATTTAGAAATTACTGATTCTTATATGGAAATGATTTGTCCCTCCACAGAACAGGGGTGTCAGCATCCACTATAGATTTTATTGCACACATTGCACATTTTGTGCACAATTAGAATTTAATTGTTAGAGTGAAGAGACCATGCATCTGAACAAAGTGACACAAATTATTTTTGTTGTCATTGTAGTACAAGATTTTCAGACAATTTTTTTGCAGGCAAACTTCAAATTGTGGAAGATATATCTTCTCTAAAAATGATTATTCATGTGGTGTCTTCATCCTGTATTGTAGCTTGTAATGTTATGGTAATTTTCTAGTGTTTTCTTTTTACATGTTTTTATCAAAGATGCACCTATACACTGGTATACCATAAGCTGTAAAAAGCAATATGGGTGTCAGTCCATGTTATTTTAGTTCCAATATTTAGCCACTTTTTCTTTCCTGTATCTTATGTAGTTATGTTGTGCAACTACTGGTAAGGACTGTTCAAGCCCACATAACTTAATGTTAAATTATAGCACAGATCCAAACTGTTAGATCGGCACTATAATTTAACAGTTTTACAAATCCAAATATGTATGTCAAGCTGAATTTTGAGGGAAAATATTTTGAAATTATGCACAACATTTAGAGTATTTCCATTTCTATTTGATTTAAAGATATTGCCAGAACAAAAAACATCATTGCATTTTGGGTTTAAGTATCTCAAGCAATTTAAGCACCACTGAAGTGCTGGAAAAGGCCGATACTGTGTGTATACAGTGTGTAAAAATCCTCCTGATATAATACAGGTATTCTTTCTATTTTTTGTTTACTTTTTTTTGGTATTTTTTTTATTACATTTTTTGTTAAATTTTGCATGTGTGTTTAATTTTTAATTTTTTTTTAAATGTATTTTTTATTTTTAAATACTTTTTGTTTTATTTTATTTTATTCACGAGTCCTACATTTCCCAGAAGTCCCTGCAGGTGGCGCCAGTGCTCGCTGAACTCCCGTCGTCCAGCGGGGCAAAAAACTACAGCAGTGACTGAAGCTGAGCATCTTCCTCACACACACTGCCTGAACCCGCGGATGGAGCGGAGGGACGGCAAAGTTGAATACGGTGCAAGCTAGGGGGCACAAAGTAAGCCACAACTAGTGCTCTCTGAACAGGTGTAGATCATTATTTATGTTTTATTTTCTACGAGTGTTTTTTTCAGTAGTTATATATCGCTCTGGCTTCAGCGTCAACCGTTTAATTTTTGCTCTGGCTGAATGTTTGACGGACCTGAGTGTCTAACCGTTGGGATGAATGAGACAAAGAGGATGGATACAGCCTGAGAGGACGCCAACTGGCTTCTTTCCCATCTTTGTCAGAGGATAACTTCACAGAAATGTGGTCAACTCGGTTAAAGGCTTCTTTCACCGCCTAACTTTACGATTCCGTCGACGACAGAAAGTAAGTTAGCCAGCTAAAATGTTTATTCGCTAACTTAAGTGCTCGCGTCATACCCTTCAAACTAGCTAACCGTTAACATGTGTTTAACGGTTAAAGAAGTTCAATTCCTTCTGTTGGGACTCTTTTAGCTTAAAAAAACCCTAGCTTCTTCATGTAGGGGATTTCACATGTGCTCATTTACACGCCTATAAAGAGATGTCAAAGGTCAACAAGAGAGCCTGAACCTGTCTTCGCTGTTTGTTCAAGAGAACTTCATCAGGAAATGTTAAATGGCTTCTGACAGTTAAAGGTGTTTCTAACTGTACAGCCACCCTGCTGTCTCCAGTTATGCATCCACAGTGTTTTCTATTGCTCTGGCTACAGCTAATAGATGTGTCTAAGTTGGAGAATTGAACTTTTGGACTTTACATGGACCAGAGTTGTGGATTGCCTCTGCACAAAAGCCCTTGAAGGGAGAGGATGATGTGCATTTAAGGTAGGCCTCCTCCTTGTATCCTGTTTAAGATGAGCCAAGGGCCAAACCTCGTCCTGGAGTGGCTGTCAAAGCTCCATTTGGCCCAATATGTGGAGTCATTCATTGACAATGGGTATGACGATTTGGAAGTTTGTAAACAGATTGGGGAGCCAGACCTCGACGCCATAGGTGTCCAGATTCAGTACCACAGACACCGGCTGCTCACAGCAGTGCACAGGCTAAAAGATGAGGATGAAAGGAAAGCACCTGGGTACTATTTCACCTTGGAGCCTCTGGATCCTTCTACTTGCAACCACTCTGCACACTCAAATAGGACTTTGAGGTCACAGACCACAGGAATACACAAGGCCTCCTGTCCTGGAAACCACAACCTGAGATTCACAGATTGTAATGACTTTGTGACTTATCCCAAACTGAAGCTCAAAGTACTGTTAAGGGATAAACTTGCAAAAGATGGAATCAACCTGGGAGAAGCGCCTTACACCCATAAGGTAGGACACTTTTACTTCTGTTTTTTTATAATGTGTTGATCCTAAATGATGGCTCCTCAAGCGCTGTCTCGTGGAATTTAATACGCTTACTTTGTTATGTTTGTGATGAAGAGTGTGACCAATTTCTTTGATGGTGCTGACGTCCAGTGATTGTTCTTTATTGCTCCAAGGATGCTTTGGTTTCTCTGGCACAGGTCTACTGAGATTCAAATCAATTCATCTAATCACTAACTTTGTCTTGTAAAGATGTAAAAACCCATAATCAATTGATTGGCATGTTTTTTGCAGAGTGAGTGGGTGCTGAGTGGAACAAGGTTTGTATATACAGTACAGATCTTCACTGCTCATTAAAATTCTAGCAAAAGTAAGGTGGTTTGGATAAGAGCATTCACTACGTTTTATGTACACAATCCATCTTAAATACAATAGTTTCATTAGTTTATGACATTCACTGCATTTAAACTGTTGTTTTGAAGTTTTAGGCCTACATATAATTCCCAGACTGCCATTCAACTTGCAGAGAATGGGAATGGACTTGTTGCATTCAACTGCGGGTTCAGAACTTAAATTAAAGGGATAGTTTGGGGGATTTTGAAGTGGGGTTGTATGAGGTACTTATCCATAGGAGATGTATTATTTACAGTAGATGGTGGTCGGCGTGCCGCCAGCTTAGAGAAACAGACAGGAGTACCAACACCGGAGCAAGCAAAACAGTGCTGTGGACGGGGACGGCAGAAAAGCTTATGTGTTCCCCTCAATATATATTATAATAACTACCTTGTTTCTATGCTTTACTCAAAACATGAGATGCCATGTGGCTGCTTTGCATTCTGGTTTATTGAGGCTAGGGTTGACTGAGTAATTAGTACAGTAACTCTATTTCTCTACATTTCTCCCAGTACTGTGTGATTGTAAAAGATTGGTGCCAAAGTGAGTCAAGAAAGAAGCCGTTGCACTTTCACTGACATCAAAACCAGAGGCTGAGGCGACAGAACAGGTTGTCTGTTAGTCGTAAGGTTGGCGGTTCGAAGTGTCCTTGAGCAAGACACTGAGCATCAATTGCTCAGGATAGTTAGACCTGTGTGTTGCATGTAGCTTGTCGCATTAGTGTGTGTGTGTGTCTGAGTGAGTCAATGAATGAGAGGCACAGCTGGTAACAGTAGCCATGGTGGTGCAAAACATAAGCCTTATGCTTTACGGTTAGTTACCAACAATGAACTGTGCGGGCAGAGGTCAGTGGGACAATGGATCAGTCGGCCTTGATGACAGATGTCACATTTACTGACAGCATGCCATTTTATTTCTGGGGATCTTGTCGGTTCAGACAACTGTGTTTGTGGACTGCAGAGACTGTTATTAGTTAATGTATTGCCGAGGATAGTTATCCTTCTTTGGCCTCGACCAAATCCTTTCAGTTTATAATACACTCAGTGAATGGTCTGAGGCCAGCCAGATGAAAAGCTGAGCGGCACATTTGCCTTATTTTCAACAATCTGTCGCCGTCAGTGGAAGGCGTGATTGATGGATTCTGGATTTGATTGTATCACAATAAACTGATGTTTACCACTAGACAATACATGGCACATTGGTGAATCTGTTTCAGCTGTATAGTAAGTAACAGACAGTCAGAATGAATCTCTGCTAAGCAGCACTATTAGACACCGCAGCAGAATATCTTTACACTTTCAGACCTAAGGCACAGTTTTTGTTCTCAGCTTAGCCAAGAGAGGAATTCTTTTAATGCACATTTATACTTGTCTTGGTTCTGTCTTTCCTCAGCAGATACAAACTTAAAAATACTGCTCATCAACAGTGAATAAATGTGGTCTGATAGACTGGAGCCAGGTGCAGCTTTCCAGTTTAATTGAGCTGATATTTGTGTCATAACAAATCAAAGAGAATATTGAGTTCAATTTACTAAAGTGCCTTTATATATGCCTTCTTATTGTGCAGTCTTTTGTACCCATATGGAAAAGTGTGAAGTGTTTTGTGCATTCTCATTTATTCTAATAATGACAATCTAATTGGAAAAGTTTATTTTACCTCTCTGTGGTGCCATTAGCTTTAAAATAGTTGCACTGTACTGTACCAACAATACTGTATGGTTCGGGCCAGTTTCACAGCTACTTCATGAAAGATTCAGAGGCTGTAAACTACTAAGTGCAAAGGCACTCAACCTTTTTGCAGGTTGCAGCCAATACTGGCATGGTTAGATTCACCTAGAAAAGTTTATTTAATTCTGTAGTCTTAAAAGCATCACCAACTCTGGAGTCAGCACAGTCATACTGGGGTTTAAAGATCATTCACAGGGCAAAACCTATGAAATATGTTACTTACTCAGATTTTACAGTAGTGAATGGGATAGTAGCTACGCTTATGCTCGGATGGAGCCTCTACAAAGTACAAATGACCGTCACTAACAAATCATTTGTTTAAATTTGGTTCTCCAGTCTTGACTGTGTGGTTAGCATTTGGAGTATTATATCATCCTGCTACATTTCAGTAGGAAATAGGCCAACCTTTTTGGCTCATTAAATTTGGCCCAGTTGATCCTCCTCAGTACTTACATTATGAAGACATGCATGATCATTCAATTCATTAACTGTACTGTGAATATACGCTTGATTTGGAGCAGCCCATCAGCCAAGAGACGATTTAAAACAGTCAGGTGAGACTTTTGGGCATTTTTGGAGCAGTTGGCCTTTCAGGTTCATCAGATTTAGTCCATTAAACAGTTGCAGAATGTATGTAGGCCAGTACAGCCCAGTTTGTCACCAGGACTAGCTTACAGCAGCCTTAGGCTAAGTCTGGCTCTGCCAGCTATACTTCTTTGCTTAAATTTGTGCAGAGCTGGACCAAATATCAGTATAATAAGAATACAATATCAGTGTTGAGATTTGCAATTAAATATTTTCTGGGATTTTGGTAATTCACAATACAATTCATTGTTGTCCGTGTCTGTTCTTATTGGCCAAAATACCATAAAGTGTAACGAAGATGTAAATGGAGATTGATTTGAAAGTCTGTGTTGTATTAGCACACACACTGTAACAAATCCATCTATATGTATTTCCACACGTTTGGTTTTCATATCACACAGAAATGAATGGAAAACACTGCCAATGGCATTTGCCAAAAGAATGAGGAACTTTTAAAAATCCCAAACACTATACACTCTATATTACCCTATAGTGCCAGTTGCTATACCATCACTTTTTTACACTTGTGTTACTCACATTGGCCTTGTTTGTGTTTAATCTAGCTTATATCAATAGTATGGTGTGTCCTCAGGCCCTATTCTGTCTGCTGTCTTCAGGATCTGCAGTGGTTTCGGTCTGGGTTTGGTAGTGCAATCAATGAGCAATGTGTTTTTCTGACTATTCTGCACGCATGACTAGTTCACACAGGCCCGCAGGACCTATTAGTGACTAAGAGAGAGAAAAAAAAGTAATTCGATAGAAGCTGGTTGAGCTGTAAATGACCTAAACACTGGCACCACAACACATGTTTCACTGAAACTGTATTCATTTCCATAAAATAGACGTTACACAAGGTCAACGTGGAAAAGAAAAAAATCCAGCCTAAAACAAGAATTCCCAAGACATTTTTAAGAACCATGAACTTGTCTCTCCCAAAGGTAGAACCCAAAGAAACAAACATTACACAGCCAGATGAGGTTTCAGTGTAAGATTTGTCATTTACAGTCTAGTGTTTTGTGTTTACACAAACCTAGATCGACCTGGTCATGTTGTAGGAATAGAAAAAGGTAACGCCTGTACACTACTCCATGCCACAATATTTTTTATTGACTACGTTTCGATCCTGCTTGGATCTTCGTCAGGTCAAAGTGATTGAAAAAGTGGAAACCAAGCCCATATTTGTACATAAAGCACACCAATGGGTAAACAAGCTCTATGATGGCAGGTGTAGTTCATCCAAAACACCAGCGTGATAAAAACATCAACAAACAATTCACAATTTGATAAAGTGCATAAAAAACAGTAATACAAAACCCATACTTCTAATATCCTACTTCTAAATATCAAACATGTTATTTATAAACATTATGTCATATTCATCATCACATATATCAGAAAATCATCACCTACGTTCAAACATATTACATTACATTAAGGTTGAGGAAAAAGGAAAGAAGAAATATTTAATATATGTACAATAATTCGAAAAAAGACACATGTTGTATAACATTTTTACAGTTTTATAAATATGTGCGTCTGAATATATAAATGTAACTGTATATATAGGAAGAGGAAGAACCTGGGTTTTGAATTTGAAGGTAGATTCTCAGTCATTTCACAAAGTGCATTGACATTGACAAAAATTACTGACTACACAAAATTGTTCTATGGTACAGTCAGTGCTTCACTTGTTTGCTTCAAAATGCACACATTTGCACACATAAATAATGTAATACTGTAAAATGCACAGCAGTTGCATGTTGACCAAACTGATTTATATATTCTAAAGGATAAATGCCACACTTTCTCTAGAAAGACTTCCTGCCTGTAGATAAGCTCGTCTATGCTGCAGCCTCTCCTCTTGATATGGTCTAAAATATAAAAATATTGCCTCATGTAGATTTAAAATGTTGTTGTTAACTTCAGCAAGAGCCCATCAAGATGATTAACAAGCTTTGTAGACGTGCAGCAAATGATTAGCTTTGTCATTTGACAGCAAGGCATACTTTATATTGTCCATCACACACAGAGCCTGTTGGGAAGGATTCCTTTTATTGCTGTCTTAACAAAAGGCTTCAAATACCCAGAAGCCCTCATTGCAGTGCCCGGCCTGAAAAACATCCTCAGAATGGGAAACAAATCTTAGTTTTTCAGAGGATTTCCCTGTGTTGCTCTACCAGAGGATCGGAGGACAAGCAAAACCAGCAGGCCCCTTTTGACCGAAGAAAAGCCGGTCTGAATAGATCCTGGCAAAATACAAGCTCTGCAGCAGCTGACAGCTGTCTCTGCCTTTGTCACTATAAAAAGGAGACTGAATAGGACTCTTTTTGTTGAACAAAGTTGGTTTAAAACACCAGCACAGATTTTACTATGCAGACTGGTGCAACATTGTGTGGAGGAGGACCTGTGAATATATGAGGGAAGTGGTTTTGTTGTTTAAAGGTTGATAACATCGGTCAATTTTTCTTCTGTTTTCTTCTGTGCTTCATGCTTTTAAAAATCACAGCAACAAGTTCCTGGGTTTGAGGTCAGCTGGGACTTTTCTATGTGGAGGTTGCATGTTTTCCCTACATCAGTCTCTCTCTGGGTGCTCCAGTTTCTTCCCAGAGTCCAAGGACAAGCCAGTTCGGTGAATTGGAAACCCTAAATTGCTGATAGGTTTGTGTGTAAATCATTGTCTGTCTATAACGGTCAGCCCTGTGTTGAATAGACTAGTGACGTGTCATGTGTGTACCCCGCTTGTCGCCCAATATGAGCGGGGATGGGGGGACAAAGGCAAGATTGGTGTTGTTCACCAGGTGCTTTTGCCAAATATAACAATATGAGGTAAAGTAGGTCAGTTGGTGACTCCTAATGTTGGTGTGGTGTTAGGATTATGAGTTGAGTGATTTCCACTCAACCCACAGTCATTTTGTTCTATAGCTTTATGATCTAGTGGGAACGCTGGTTGTATACAAACAGCACTGGTTATAACACATTGTAATGTATGTTAGGCTGAGAGAATAAATTCTCATTTGGTCGTGTTACAGTGTGATCTATCCATTACCAACGTCCTCTCTCCTATCATGTAGTGGACTGTAGGGAATGCCTACTTATGGACTTTATTCATGTTATGTCAGTGTAGATTAAGGCAAACCACTGGACCATTATAGGAATATTGCTGGATTATTGCACTGATGGTGTCGAGGGGGGGTTGAATAGTATTGCGCAGAGCACTCAAAAGCTTAACATGCCACGAACATGCTTGTCACTTATAGTTTGAGATTCTATAAATTCCTGTCCGGCTTGTTACTCATGCAGAAGTCTGTTCGTCTCCTCAACAAAACAGGACTCTACAAGGACAGTTATCATTGTACCAGCACATATTCAGCCGCTCCACATTACATCACTGCTCAGTGATATCAGAGATGTATATGTTGTTCACACAGGGAATACTTTGCTATGTATAATGTAAACCCTTGTGTTAAGCAGAGCATAATCACTGACCTATATTTGTGAATTTAAGATTAGAGTTGTCCAGTGTCAGTGGACTGGAGAAGCTAGTAGCTCATTGTTCTGTGTTTATTCTTCAGTTAATTTTCATTTCAATTGGCCCTCTGTCCTCGTGTTGCCTTCAAGTAGAAATAATTCAGAAGAGCATCTGGAGGGGCTTTGCCCAAAGAAACCAAGAGAAGTGCATCACACACTTAGTTTATGTCCAGCAACAACACACCAGTTTCATGCTTATTTTGGACTTAACAATATGTAAGCTCAAGAACAGAAGCTTTTCTTTTTCTTCTTTTTCTTTGAGTTTAAAGTATTGTAGTGTAGTAGTGTTTTGTGTAAACATTTCCTTTAAGCACTCCTAGCTATTGAAACAGCCTTTACCTCTCTATTGCTTCAGCTATTGTATTACAATGCTAAGTAGGTCTTTGAAACTGTGTGGCGCTCTCTGAATATAAATCACTGTTCGGTAGTCTTTTGTTTTGTGGCAGACACACGCAAGAGGCAGTTGAATTAAGAGAGGAAGTTTGATTCAAGTCTGTATTAGAGCAAGCACTGAGACTAGCACTGGATGTTTTGGACTGCTGTTTCTGGTATTTAAGAATAACACATTTCGGGACACGACAGTATTCATGTATGGTCAGTTAATTTGTTTTGTAAGAGTTAAAAGTAGGGCTGGGTGATATGGCTAAAAACGTCTATCCTGATATAGGTCATTTATATCTTGATAACGATATATATCAAGATATAGCATGTTTTCTGGTAATTCAATAAATAAATAGTCTACATGAAATAACCACATGGTAAAGCCTATTTTTGTATATTCCTGTGTGAATGAATTAAATACTTGACAAATGAAAAGTACCGAGTATTTTCCTTATTTTAAGAACTTGAGTGCAAAATGAACATAAGTTTTATAGGCCTAGCCTATATCACGATAGAAACAATACTAAAGAATATATACAATAGACATTTTTATATTGTTTTGGACATATATTGTCATATTGCCCAGCCCTAGTTAAAATATAGAGTTTCCCAGAGACTCACAAATATCGGCCTTCTATTAACAGTATTATATTGGCATGTCATGCACTCCATAATCACAACTAGACTACAATAAATCTGTAGTAAAGCAGTGGAATTTAAATTGCACATATCATTTGTTTATTAAAGTTTGTCTTGTAAGTCTGTCCAATTGTTTTCCTTTGTTGATGCATTTGTGGACCCACCTATCAGTTAATATCATATGATGGTTTTAAAGCTGCTTTGGAGCCTTTTCTATGCTTCCAAGCAGCAGCTTTGCCTTTAACCTGGCATTGATTTGTGTGTATAAATATGTTTTAGAGTGTCTCCTTGGCCCTAACCCTTCTCCCTCTGAGTGTTGCGTCACCACCAGGCTCTTGGAGGTCTTTGAGCCACACTACAATGACCCTGATCACGTTCCATTACAAGGGTCTAACCATGCTCTCTGCTGGGCTATTTTTACTGCATGTGCAAGATGGGCCATTTCAGCAGGGTTAGCGAGTATTTTCAGTCAGTCAAGCAGAGGAACTTCAGCTGCTAGAGGTAGATTCTCTTTCAAAGAGAGGCACCATTACTCTAATGCAGTTATGTGTTGCTTTTGTTATTTATTTATGCGACTGGTTTTGCATCTTGCATGATTGGATGCAATGTATTGGTGCATTGTAAAGGTTTTATGTAATTCCTATCAGTTTAAGACCCGATGGTTTTAGTTACACTATACTGCTTTTTAATTCATAAAAGCCAATTCAATTCATATATAGTAATTCATCTACACTGTTTTAATTTTTCATAGTAAAAAAGTTCAAATGGAAATGTAAGCTATATTGTCAAGATTCATTAAACCAACACAGAGACCAACCTAAGCCCAACTAAACTGTCTAGATGCCCTCAGCATAACTACACTACTCCATCATGACATTGAAACACATTTTCATGTGACAATAAAAGGGTTTTAGCTTTTTCCATTCATCATTAGAGATATTGCAATCTACTAGTCCTGTAGTTCTTTTCAAATATAGGTCATGCATGGATTGTAGTTTGTTAACATGCTCAGACTCTCTCAGTACATTAGCGCTAATTCCACATGGCACGTATTAATAATGTGACTCACTGTAAATCAGTGCATTAAGCAAAGGCATTATGAAAAGGACGTGGTATTGGTCTATTCTGCATGACCACCATAGAAAGACAGTGAATGAAACTGGTACATTATATTTTGGTGTTAATTGTGCTCATCTCCAGTGCAGTGCTGTCTTTCAGTGTGCAGCTGTTGAGCTATTGAATTTTGAATTAACTCTACCACACCATTATACTGCCCCGGAAGAGAGCATCAATTTTGTACAACACAGTATTGATTTTGCCGCGTAATTAAGAGCTTTCCATTCAACACTTGGCATACTGCCTCTGATCAGAGGCGTGTAAGGTCAGAAATTACAAATGTAGCTGCCCTTCCAAGTTTTAATAGTCGGACACATCACTCACTCATTTATAAATCGATTACCACTGTCCGAGACTTTGCATGCGATGTATAGATGAACAAATTAAAGGAAGGACACTAATCCAATCATTCTTTGTCTTCATCTATATTTTCTTTTTTTCCATCGTCCCCACACAAAAAACTAGAAGTTGCAAGCAGCTCATTCAAAATGCAAAAGAAAAAGGAAAACTTCACACGGTAGACATGTAGACGTGTGAAATCTCTGCAGATGTTTGGCAGTCGCCTCTCACTTCAGCACTTAACATCCCGTAACACCAAAACACTGTTTCCTGAGTCATGTCTGTCTGGCAGTTGTGAGCCATCTACATCTCTCAGGTTGTCTGGTGCTTAAAGTAATCCCTGCTCAAAGTCAGAAACAGAAGTAGCTTTTAGTTTTGTTCGCAACTGTCGCGTCCTTTCAGATTACTTGTGACACACTTTACCCCCCCCCCCCCAAGTTAAAATTTAATCATTTGTGTCTCGTGCTTTTGTTCTGTTCATCTCCACAATCTCAGTTTTATCTGACAAAGCTCCCAACTAGATAGGCATGCAGATTTGCTTTGAAGAAGATCAAGTCGAAACATTTTCTGTCACAACTCTCTACTTTCCATTCAATTTTTAATGTTAAATTCTGTGCAGCATCTCTCTTTCAGACATTCATAAATCAAACAGGATGTTTTCTCCTACTGACTCATTTGGGGAAGAGTTAAGCTTTTGAGCCTGGCTGTTACAGTATAGAGACTACACCAACCAGTGAACTATGGGAAGCGGTTTATATCATGATGATGATGACAACAAGAAGTTTTATATATATATTAAGTGAGCCTCACATCTTGTTTGTCTGATTCCTGACTGGTTAAAGGCCAACCCAGTCACCAACAAATTCATTTGACACTGTACCCACTGACGATACCATGTCAGGCAACAGTAAGAAAAACATAAGATATCGCCAGGCATTACAGGTCTAGAAAAGATATGGTCCTTTTCATGTTTTGTTTGCAGGCACACAGTCAGTGTATCTTCTCACTGAAGCCCTGTGTAGGATTGTAATGACAGACCAATGGTCAATCTTAGTAGGTCAGCATACTTTATAAACTGCTTTCACAGTCCTCTTCCTTAACGCTTTGAATGCAGATCAAACACTACTTGGCTTTGGTGCACAGCAGACATTGTTATTAAGTTAATGGACCTTAAAAAATTACATTATTAAATTGTATTTACTACCGGACTAGTCTAAAAAAAGAGACATAGAGAGACATCAAGAGAGAGGGTGCATGTGACAGCACTCTTATGAATGTGGTCAAATGCTGGTTGAATAGAAATACCCATATATGTATACACTGCATTGTACTTTTATTGCATAAAGATTATCATTCTCATACCATCATTATCATTATTATCATAATATGAACAGTTATTTTTGCACTAATATGATCACTTCATATAATTATTATCACATAAGGTACAGCTTATATTTACAGTAATATTATTCTCACATCATTATCATTATTATCACAATGCATATAGCTTATCCTTGCATTTTTATGTATTTTAACATTGTTTCCTATATTGTGTTACTGTACTACTCTACATTACGTGCCTCTGTAAATTGCCCCCTTGGGACAAATAGAGTTTTTTTAATTGAATTGAATGCATATTCAGTAGATGCATTAAGTTTATTATCAAGCGTTGAGTTTCTTTATGCTCATGCCACTGAGCATATCGTGCAAGTATTTTGGACATGGTCAATATGATACTTCCGTGTTTTGACTTTAGTGGCTTACAGTAAATCTCTTGCTTCCAATCCATCTGTTTGTCGTTTTAGCCCATTAGTGATTTGGCCCTTAAGGTCCAAGAGATTAGACTAACATGTACGCCACTGTTACATCTTGTGCTGTGTGCCATGACATGACATCTATCCATCCAAATCAGGGTTGATCTTTTTTCTGCTCCCTGCATGTGCTTTTGTACACTGGGATGTATAGGTACCCAGTGATAAATGAATAAAATAAAATCGTAGAACAAATCACATTAAAGAGCATCAGAAGTGAAAGAAAAGGCTAAAGACTCAATGTGATTGGGTGTCTGTCGATGCCTTTGCTCCCCCAGCCTAAAGAGCTTAGCGAGACACAATCAGCGGTTTATGATTCTCAAGTCTTAAAACGTTTTTTACAGACATGCTTTTACTCACATTCTTGAATTTGCCTGTCTTGTTTATGCAGACATATATTTAAATGAAGGAAATTTAATGTTATATATTGCATTTGTTATTATTTTGTTCTATTTTTACATCATAAATAGATTATTGAGCTCACAGAAGTGACATTTCAGTAAAATTGTCAAATCGAGAACTGTGTTTTGGCCTTTCTAGTGTAAATCCTACTGTGCAAACGACAATGGGAAGACACCTTATAGGCTATACAGTGTGAGCAGCAGTCACACATCAGTTCTAGTTTTCCTGTTTGTCAAGTGACTGGTAGTCTGCAGTACAGTGGTGCGTGGCTCAGTCTCCATCCAGCTGTGTAGTGTTGGTTGGATCAGTGCAAGGTCTGCTCATGCAAGTGAGCTTTCATATAAATTTTCAATATAAAAACAGCATTGTACCTGACCTTTCAGGGAGGCTCTGGCAGTTATATAGGAAAAAAGCCAAGGGTCACACTTCTGCAGTGCAGTCAGTGAATACTGTATCTTCAGATTATGACCCACTTTCCACCCACTCCTCTTCCTCTCCACAGCAGCTTAGACCCTCCCCCCTTATAAATTTCATATGACAAGTCAACTGACACTATTGCATAGATTCAACCACAACAAACTGTAAACTGAGCTGCGTCCCTGGTGATGCATTTGCATAGAATATGTCTTTTCTCGTATTCACTGCCATGTGAAATTAAAGAGGACGCAATTTCTAAATTCATCCCCATTATCCTGCCTTTGATTTCCTGAGAATATTTAATGTGCTTGATATCACCCTGTCTACATACATAACGTCTTCACTCCAAGAAACCCATGTTAAATGAAGCAGCTGCAGTGCGTTTCTGTTTGTTTTGCCTCTGGTTCACATCAGCCTCCTTTTTTCAGTCTCACTGGATTATTATAAGCTTATGTGAACTGTTTTCACGGAAGGTGCAAGGTACTGGATAGCCTATAGGAAATGTTGTGGCTGCTAGATAATTGTCACTGTCAAGTCAATTATATGTTTTTAAAGGAACAGTATGTAACATTTCGGGGGATCTATTAGCAGAAATGGGATATAGTATTCATACCATGTTTCATTAGTGTATAATCACCTGAAACTAAGAATGGTTGTGTTTTTGTTAGCTTAGAATGAGCTGGGGAGGGAGCAGGTCCTCTTCACGGAGTCCGCCATGTTACTCCGCCATATTTCTACAGTAGCCCAGAACGGACAAACCACACACTGGCTCTAGAGAGAGCCTTTCACGTTTTTATGTTACCTGAAGGCCACCGTAGTTCTCCGACATGCTTGTGAAACTGCGGTAACGTGAGCCGCAGAGTGCAAAACCGTGGTACCACCAGCCGCCATCTGACTTCCGTTGCTCCTAAAGTAGTGTTATTATGGTAAGGATGGCCTCTGAGCAAGGCGAATTTTCTAAAAATAATGTAAATGTGAGCAGAACAATGATCTCTTTGTACTACACATCTTTTATCCAACCCACCTCTCTGTATAGACCTACAGTATGTTGGAAACCTGAGCCTGCAAAAAGCCCTAACAACCCAGTAATATTCTGAAAGTAAGAAATGCAAGTGATATCCACTAGATTGATTGCATTAATGCTGATGTAAGTCAGGTCTTACAGAAAGCATCGAAAATCATGGACGGCCTTAGTCGCACCTTTCAGGGAACAACTGATCCACTGACTGCAGGTTGCAGGATAACACAACCATTAAATAAATTAAACAAATCACTCAGACCAACTCAGTTTAAATTTAGTCCACATTTCAAACCTGTGAAACTACAACATGTGCTGTGTACTCCTCACTTGCTGCAAGGGTCCGCTGCACTTACACATTGTTAATTGGATAAATCTAAATGTTATGGTGTATTTTTAACTGGGGCAGCTGTGGCTGGGAGCAACTACCTACAGTAGTTAAATCGAGGTTAATGCTCACATGACTGTAACAGAAAAGTGCTGTCATGTGCCACACATGACATGTTCAGATTACATTGCCAGTGTGTAATGTCTCACCTCTGCTGCCCCTCATCAAAAATACATTACTTTTCTGTGTTGCAAATTTTAAAAACGTAGGATCTGTTTAAGTGCAATACGCTGACACGCAATTTTAATAACGTGCTTTTTCTCAAGTTAGTACCTTCACAGCAGGGCTAGGCAGCTTGTTGAAAGCATCCTAAAATGATGACCATGCTTTTTTGCAACTATTGTTAGTGAGTAACAAACTTAGGAGTAAATGGAAGAATATTTACATTACTAATCACTTGTGCATAGTTAGTGGTAAGTGAATCTTGAAATAACTGTCTAAATTTAGCGTCCAGCTTGTCTCTGATCCTTGTATTGGCACTCCAAAGACACTGCTGTGCTCTCTGCTGTTTGGAAGACAGTAAGTAGTATGCTGTCATTTTTTTCTGTCATATTTTTGTAGTCAAATATGTTCTCATATCTGAGAATTTAAGCAGGCAAACAAAGATATTGAATACTTGTTTAGAATTGGTTCATGATTATGTCATGCCAAGTGCATTGAGAAAGTGATAGTAATTCCAACATAATTTATTATCAATTATCACACCCAGAAATTTATTTTCATACACTCTTTCTATTTCAACATCATTTATCATAAATTTTACTTGATTATTGATACTGTTGAGCTCCATTGTTTGACCATAGTGGGACCCCCATTCAAGGTTTGAAGCCAGTTTTGAATCGTCTTGCTTCTCATCAAAGTGCTTTCAAGCTGCATATCTTTTACATCTTATCTGAAAACATGTGGCAACTCTTTGAATAATGGATAGTCATGTTTTTCCTGCCTCAGTAACAGTGAAGAAGCCTGTTCCTCTAAAAAAGCTTCTGAGGAGCAGGCCGTGCCTCCTGGGAAAGTAGATGGCAGTGAGCGGAGATCTTTGGTGTAATAGTTCATGTGTACTGTACTACTATGACGTATCCCTAAGGTGAACACTGAGAAGCTGAGGGAAAGTGATAGTGTTGTAAAAGCATGTTTCTGAAACCATTAGGGTTGGTGTTTGTTATCAACTAAGAGAATCAGGGCAAACAAAATTGTTGCACTCTGTGAGGCTACGCATATCCGCAAAGTTGTTGCTGGTTACGTTTCTCTTCTGTGGAGCCTGTTGGATTGTGTAGCCGTGGCGGTGCTGGTGGGTTTCATAGTGCTATTCTCTTTTGCTTACATTCTCGTGTCCACTGTTTAATGTAGAGTCTTTGTTCTGGAGGGCTTAGTGAAAGGGCTGTTGCTGTTGTTATGCTTAGTCTTTAATCTTACAGTGAGACGCTGTACAGTGTGTTGGGGGCTACCGACTGTCAATGCTATGTAAAAGATTAAACTATTGAAGGCTGAAAAGTTCACTTGCATGGTTCAGTTCAGATAAATGTGAGCAGATAGCAGTGACTTTGAATTTGATCGTAATAGATTGCAATAGCAATTTGCTGTTTTTGTTATTTTTATAAAACCATTACAAGAACAGATCCTTCAGCCCTGCAGTTAAAGACCTGCCATAGACATGACCTATCAGAATGAGCATGTTAACAAAGCTGAAGCTTTGACATAAAGGTTCTTCAAGTAATCCTAGATTTGAGAAAGGATTGGATCTTGAGATCTAGATGTTTCTTACAGTTGGTATGACTGACTAAACTTGCATTTGTAAATGTGTAACCACAATTTCTGGCCTGTAGTTCACTACCAGTCAATAACCAGATTGCCAGATACAAAGTAGGTGCCAGACCAAGCCAAGCCTCACTGTATTCCAGGCCAAGACCAAATAGCCATTGAACAGTATACATGAATTCCCAAATGCATAAAATAAATAAATAAATTAGGCTATACATATATACAAAATGTAAATATAAAAATGAGCCTTGCTGGATAGCTAGCTAAATTGTGCTTTGGTCTGAGATAATCATGCCCCATTCATTTGAATATAACAGATGGGAATAAAAAGAGCTGTGAAATAAATGTGGCAATAGGATAAAATAAAATAAATAAAAAGTAGTCTTTTGAAAAAACTTTTTTTCCTTTTTTAAATAAAAACATATCTATCTGTTTATTTATTTATTTAACTATTTATGTCATAGCCGTATTTATTTATTTCATAAGCATATTTATATATGTATGTATTTATTTATATTTTATATATATTATATTTACAGAAAATCACAAAAGTGGTCAGAAAACTGGACAGAAGTGCTACAAACCTGACGGTGTGTTGTCATGTGTTTACAAAGCAGATAAAACTGTACAAAGCTTGTACACGCTTATGTTAAGACGACTATAATAAACAGCTGAATACTGAAACATAGTCTTCATTAAGTCTCAAGACTCTAGAAATCTGCACTGTCTGTGTTTTATATTTGGGTTATGTCCAGCTATTCACTTAGTGTGACATTGTGTGATGATTCCCCAAATTCCACAGAGGTTGTATATTGGAGTTGTGTTTAATAAAGGAAGGAAGTGAACAGTAGCCAGGCAGCAAGCCCAAAATGACAGACAGACTGTGGATGTTACAAACATCCTCTGGCGTTAGTGCCAAGTGGCTTAGTGAAATGTTAAATGACATGTATTATGGTAGAATCGACCCATACTACTTAGCACTTAAGCGGGCCAAATATGATAGCTTGGATAAATCCCTATTCCCCCCCTGCCAACACGGTGATATCATACATCTTATGTCTACATAGCTCGATCAGAAGAGTCAATGACTTCCAGAAGTCTGTTACTACTGCAGATGATGAGGGTTGCCTTGTCTTTTGATGAAATAATGTTTATTTAAATTTTGTGAAAAATTGGAGGCAGTTGATGTAGACGGCACCTAGAGAAGATACTACAGACTTAAACCCTTCTGTGTGAATGTGTGAACATGTGTCATCCATTTTGAAACTGCAGCGATGTTCTAGCAAGGATGGAATTAATTGGCTCGATTCAATCAATTACCATTTGATTAGGGAATTCCCTCTGGAACAGTTATATCAATCCCAATTGGTTTGTCTTATTGTAGCTCAGATTTCTGGTCATGTGCTAAAAGTCTTTTGTTCGCCCTTTTTAGAATATTTTTCATGGAAAAGGAAGGACAGAAACGGGAGTCTACATTTTCTCATAGAAAAAGTCATAGTGTGTGGACCTGTTAATGCCTCATTGATTGCGCTTGTGCCTTATTTGCTGTTTTAAAAAGACTTCCTAGATAATTATTTATTGAAATACAATGCCTTTAACAAGATGAACAGGTACCTTAATTATTCATGCTATAACTGGTAAGGGCCAAGCCATGTTCCCAGGTGTTTAGCCACATTTATGTTTTATTTACATTGTATATGACTTTGTTCATCCCAGTCGTATCGGCGGCAAAAACGTGATCGGGGCGTCTCTGTAAGAAACAGCAGTTAACTCGTATATAATCTAGATTATCCTAAAATCAATCCTGTTGATCCTGTATCTTTTTGCGTGACTTTTTCCTATAGGGCTAGCAACATAAATTAAATAATGTAACCTGCTGTCTTCCCTTCATTCCACTACTGTCATGCATACATGCTGGACACCCAGCCTGGCTGCACTCCTTGTTCCCCACCCACAAGCCCACAGACACACCTCTACCCCACCTCTACTGAGTGCACTTTTCTAGTTGAATTATGTGCCTATTTTGCTCAGAAATCTTGTGTCCATTAGGAAATGTGTGTGCAGTCATATGTCACAGAGAATATGTGATGGAGAAACTGACCTTGATGTGTGATCTGATAATGTCATATAGAACCAGGGGACAAGGCATTTTCTATCCATATACAGTGTCTAGCTGGCTTTATGCTCTAGTGCGTAGGGCATAAGGTGCATCACCATGGCAGTGTAGCATCATGAAACAATGTGCAGAGAGCATGATAATGGCAGATCACTTCCAGTTACTGTGTTAAATCATGACGTCATCAAAAGACAGATGTTGAAGTGCCATTTATTTATGAAAAAAGTGTCAGTTCGCTTGCCAAGGATGTTAGATCTCAGGGCTGGGACGATACACCTATCTCCCGATTTGATACTATCACGATACTTGGGTGCCGAATCTACAAGTATGGCAATTCGATATGGGAAAAAGTTGAATCATACACTTCTAGGGTATTTTACTTTGGAAAATCTCTAAATAGATACAGTAAAAATGTTTGACTTTCAGCATGTATGTGGTCAGAGATGTCCTGAAGTCAAATGCATCAGTCATTGTCAGGAATTATTTATTTAATTTTTTCCAGCAAACCAAAAATCGAACAATAAAGATAATTCTCTCACAATTTAATTTAGTGGTATTTTCTTTCTAATCTATACACAGGACACAGGTAACATGTTTTATACTCCCTGTGAATACAACCCATTAATCTTATTTCCATGTAGCGTTGTCTGATTTCACCACAGAAATGCGAGTGACGGCTGACTTGACCGCATGTTACCGTAATACGATAATGTTACCTGTCCATGGCAGAGTTTGCATGCAGCTTTAGCACTGCTTTTTTTGCAGTGTATAAAACCCAAAGTGTTTTCATACTTTACTGTATGTGTAGAGTTTACCATACAATTTTAAAAGTAAGGGTGGAGGTCGTGTCCCCGTGGACCTCGGACCCTCCATCGTTTTCTGCTTTCTCACTTCGGCTCGCTTCCGCTTTGTTTTTCTTGAAACGGATACACATCACGTTACTCAGACTACAACAATAAAAGCTTCTACCTCTGCACAGACTCAAATGAAGCAATTATATGGATTCAGGCATTGAAAAAGTGATTTAAAAAATGATTTTAAAAAATCACGATACATAGGTGAATAGATTTTTCTTTTTCCCACCCGTTAGATCTCTGCTCAGAATTTGTGAAGCTCTTGCTGCCATCCCAATACAATGAAGGTGTAGAACTTTATTTGTGGTATTGAAAGCTTGGCGAATATTTTGAGAAATTTACAGCAACGTATCTTTCCAGAAACAATGTGCCAGTTACGCAGGATAATCCACAGACCTCGCTGTCAACTGTTTTCATTGTGAAAACGCCTTCCTCTGAGAGAAATCCTTTATGTGTGATAACAAAACCAATACTATCAAAGCGCTTTAAATCCATGCTAACCTCTTCCTAACCTCTTATTTATGCAAAGGCACAGAGGGATTTAAATAAGCCCTGTGAGAAGTAATTTGGTATCATGCAGCTATTTGGGTCAGTAATGCTTGATATAGTCTACTCGCGTATTATGCCAAAATACACAGTCAACAATCAAAAATACAAATTATAAACTGCATTGCATTGCTCTGCTACCACTACTACTACAACTCAACCGCTGTTGGAGCAGTGCATTTTGGGTAGACAGTCATTAGCTCAATGACACCCTGTGGGTGGAGTGGGTGAGTGTTGGCTGGGTACCTTATGGCAGACTGACATGAGGCCCATTACCCATTGCATTCATGACTAACCCTGGCCTTTCTTGCTGCCCATTCTGCTGCAGGCTCCAACAGTCATCCACCCAGACATGACAGCTGTGGTAGATACTGAGGCCTGGGGTTCACCTTTGCACTAGCAGGTTTCAGAAGTTGGCATGTCTGCTGGCGTTATTTCACTGGGATTAGTGCAGCGAAAAAAGCGAAAAAGAAATCCATATGGCACAATGAGGCCAACGTACCACCGCACCAGGACCTTTGGCCCCGTGTCTGGTGGGTTCTAGTCACTGATTCACTAGTGAGAGTCGTTGTGCCTCCAGTCACGCATCTAATGAATATTAAAATAATATATTTGGAAATGGAGAGATCTGACTCATTAAGGTCTTGATTTTCAGCTTGCCGCATACCTCTTCTTGACTCTTATCCAAGTAGACAGTTTACATCTTGCAGACAGTTTCTTAAATGTCACATAGCTATATGTCACTGTTACGAACCATGCCAAGCTTTTGTTGGCATTTAAATTTTAAGTTCAGTGAAAAGGTTGTGTATGGTGGCATGGTTTGGAGGTGAACATATTGTCCTGTTCGTGGTAGTAAAATGTCACTTTGATTTGGAGAACATACAACATTCAACAATAGCTGAGTGAGGATCTACAGAGAAGTAAACAACAAAATTTCATTAAAACAATGTGGGAAAAACATCAGCTTGGGGCGGTTGGACCTGGGTTAAGTATTATTGGCAAATAGTTAGCATTTGTTTTAATCTCCTTGGTGCAGCAGATGGATGGGGTGTATCCACAAAGCCGGGAAGGGGTTGTGCTCTTGGAGGAAAGTTTCAACAGTGCTGGAGAATGTTGCTTTAGTTGCCTTACGCCTGGGCCACACAGGGAACGTTGCAGCGCGTGGCGGCTGCAGAACCTGTTGTTTTTTATTTCGGCGTCCATGTTAACAGATTAGAGCAGCCACACTGCCCGTGTGAGTAGCGTGTGTCTCTGAGCTCTCCCCTATATTTACCTGCGAGTTGCGCGGTTCACAGCAGCAACAGCCAGTGAAAGTTATCTTTTGATTGTATATTGACATCATACCAGCAACATTACTACACTTTCAATGTCTATATATCTGCAGAATATGTCACAGACAGACTCTCTACACTCCACTCCACAATTTGTGATTCCTCAGATGCATTGCATGACATGAGTTTGCAGTGATTCCTGGAAGAAGTCTCGGTTGTGCCCCAGGAGCCGGTGTCAGCCTGCAGGCAGGCTGCATCTATTTGTGGCTCAAATCCACTGTGTTGAATATTTATCACTCAGACATGCTTTCATGCTTCAATCTAATGCGCTTAAGTGTCTGAATATATTACTCAGCTGACTGTGGATCCTTATCACTCGGTCACCGAGTTAAAACTTGGATGACTTGAACTTTAAAATTTTAGTCTTAAAAGTCATAAAGAAACAGTGAAGTAAACAAGGGAGAGGTCAGAGCCACTGACATTTAGCTCTCGGCTTTTTAAAGTTTCTCTCTAGAGTCATACTTGCAGAAAAATTGATTCATAGTGCAATACATTTTACATGGATGACATGATGCACAGACAGAAGCACACAGGTTCAACCATGGATGTAAATCTGTGAAGTAAAAGATAACCGCTTCGCGTTTTGGCTTGGCTCTTCATTGCTTGGCTTTATTGGAGCTTCCCACAGTGAGTATTGTCATACAGTAGAAGCCTTTTTTTAATAAAGAAGTTGTTATTTTATGTGTTCACTGGTTAGGGGTCTTGGGCGGAATGTTTTTTTGGAGATGTTGACGTCCTTTTAGTTGGTGCTTGTGATCATGGTTGAGAGCAAATTAGTATTTAAAGGCTCAGTTGTCCAAAAATAATAATTTCCTTTGAGTTACACAATATTTCATTCCAGTTTTCCAAGTGGGGGTTTATTAGTGTCTTTTAGGTAGTGTCTTAAGTGTGTACTGTGTGCTATATACAGACTGCTTTGTCTTAATATCACTGTCAAGGTTATGCCCACATCTGATGCTCCGTATCCATTATTCACATAGTGTTCTCTGAGGCCTTTAGACATTATCATGTAATTGCCTCCACGGTGGCCAATAAAGTCTACACGAGAAACGTGACTGTGTTCATCTATTATCTCATTAGCTCCGTAAAATGACATATTTATGGTTTGTCCCCATATAAGTTTTACATACTGGATATCACGTAATACATTTTTATTATGCTTTATAAAATGTTTTGATCTTTAATCTGATCCCTTTGTTCTTTGGAGAATACCGAGTAACCCTCCTGCACTTAAAATTAACCTCATTTATGATTTACAGTATGTAGATGCTCTCTTGCAGCAGCTTACTGTGGATAACACCACAGTGTGTCCATAGAAAGTTTAATCAGATCTGTTGTGGGAGATGTATGCAGTGTCTTACATCTATTTAATGTTTTTATATTTATAACATCATGTAAAAAGCAAGGAGACACCACAATGTAATTAATACAAATTAAATCAATGTTCAAATCTAATGTGAAGTACATGTACAAGATGTTGCACATGTGACAATCTTATGTTTGATGTATATCTTTGGAAGACTGATATCTCTGAAAGACAAACATTATTTGGCTGTACAACTGAATCAATACCTCTATAAAACAGTTTCAACAAACTCTGAACATTTAACCTTCATGTAGGATTGATTGCAGGACAGTTGTATTAGACTGCATTAGTTTTAGCTAGTTGTACCTAATAAACTGGCAACTGAGTGTATTTTAGAGAAGAAATTGCTTTCATTTGCTTCAAGAAAAACTAGATTTTAAAAATATATTACTAGAATGACTTGATATGATAATAATTTTGCCCTCTTTACCCAGATTGTCCCAAAGCACAGTGTTTGGACCATTGCCACTAATGAAAACTGTTCCTCTGAATGTCCTCTTACAAATTTCATACAGCTCTGTGATTGGGATTAGGTTTGACTTTCATTGTGTCCATCAATATGTAATAACACTCAAACCGATGTTCTAGCGATGGCAGCTTGGCTTCCATCTTAAATCATATATCTTAAATCATCTTATATGCAGCACAGTGACTCAGAATCTGGGCTCCCTTTGAGACGATCGCTGTCAGTTCAACTGATAAAATCAGTGACACACTATGTAACCTTGATGTTAACATCTGAACGGCACAAATGGGACTCACCTTCACTGTATGAGCTAATGATTCCCCGTGGACAGCGTGCACTGAGAAATAGAGGGTTATTTTCAGCATCGCTGGCAAACTGGCATCTGTGTCAGTGTCATACATTGTCGCCAGATTTCAAACAGCCGTGGAAATTCACTCTGAGCTCCATAGAAACGAGTCGTGTTTGAACATTTGCCAAATCTTTGATGTCTTTGTTGTTTTTGTACCTGGAAGCATGGTTTCTCTCCGCATCCTCTCTCTGAAAACAGCAGAGCGCCTCACAGTTTATTTTAAGCTTGCCTTTGTTTTCTGACCAATACATCATATGTCATTGTTTACCAGATTAAAGTGGCAGTAGGCAGTGTATTTTTGGCATCATTGGGCAAAAATTCCATAATAACCTTTCAGTATATTGTAATTCAAGTCTTCTTAGAGATAACTAGACTTCTGCACCTCATCATGACTCTGTTTTCAGGCTTTAAAAAATCTAGCCCGTGACGGGAGAGTTTGACCAATCACAGGTCATTTCATTGAGAGAGCGTTCCTATTGGCCGTGCTCCGGTCACGTGACTGGACCTTGGCGTTCCTTCAACAAATTTTACAATGGCGGTGGCGTCACAAACTTTCTCATTTTACAGCTAAACAGTGCACTACAAGATGAAACCGTACACTACAAGATGAATCTGAAAACATTTTCAGGATTCATATTTGATCAGCGCGGCCTAGTTTGACCGTTTGGTCGGAGTTCGCAGGTGATTGACAGCCGGCTCTCATAGACAGCAGATGGACGGCAGACCTCAGATCAGCTCTTACTGCTTGTTTTCCTCCGCCCTATAAAATCTTGCAGATGCCGTTAGGAGCACCGGAGGACACCAGAGGACACAGAGGCACAGGATTTTTTTCAGGTTACCTGTTTCATGTACTACTGTCACGATATAGCGACCGTTTTATAAAAATAATAACAATAATAATAACTTTTTTAAATCATATTTGCGCCAATCTCTCCTACTTCAGCTTCAACAACTGTAAATTGAAAATAATACATTTATCTGTGTAGGGCTGTCAAAGTTAACGCATTGCCGCAAAGTCGTTTTAACGCCACTAATTTCTTTAATGCAATTTGCAATTTGGCCATTTTCATCCTCGACCTCTCACCTCAAGATATCTGAATGAAAATGAGTTCTACGGGTACCCACGAGTCTCCCCTTTACAGATATGCCCACTTTATGATAACCTCATGCAGTTTTGGGCAAGTCATAGTCAAGTCAGCACACTGACTGACTATGTTAATTGATTTCCAATAGTAAATATATACATACATTTGCATAAAGCAGCATATTTGTCCACTCCCATGTTGATAAGAGTATCAAATACTTGACAAATCTCCCCTTAAGGTACAATTTGAACAGATAAAAAAATGTGTGATTAATTCGGGATCAACTATGAACAATCATGCGATTAATCTCGATTAAATATTTTAATCGGTTCACAGCCCTATATATATGCCTTTCATCACATTCAGCTGGGATTAAATCGCGTATAGCTGATGGATGGATGGCATTCAACAATACCAAAAAAAAAAGTTGGTTCAAGCCCAACCTCCGTACCTGATTTGTGTGAAGAGATGTGGGCAAATACAGGCTGCCTAGAGAGACATTGTTTTGTTTAGTTTAGATCTGAGAACATAATTTAAGCTTGTTTTGCTGCAGCATTGTCAGTTTGCCATATAAACAGCTGCTCACTCGTACCTGTAAAAGCTCCAGTCAGTGTCAGTCCTAGCTGGAGATACTGAGTTGTTTTTGGCCTGTTTTTTTTTTAGCTTCTCTCCCTTCTTTGACTTGAGTCAAATCAATAATTAGCCAGCCTTTCCACATACTGTACAGCCCCAGCTGGTTAAGTAAAATTAAATGGATGAACGACTGGAAGGAAGAAAAAGGAAATAAAATGAGCTCAGCTTGGCTCCATGTTAATAAAAAACCCAGACCTGTTATTTGTTTTTAAAAAAACACCTTATAAAATACCAATAGATAACCACCACAGTAATGTTTTAACCACAAAGTGCACATGGAAAATGTTTTGTGTCTGATAAACAAGCTCTGCATACCTCTGCTGGCTGTAGTTTTATATCCACTGTCTACCTGTTTATACAAAGGGGACATAAATAAGAGGATGGGAGTGTTCTGGTCGTAGCTGTGAGGGAAGCTGCAAAGAAATGCAGAATGTGCATTTCTGTGAGGAATGACAGGAAGCTGTCTGACTGTCTGGTATTGTATCTGCTCGGCCTGCAGGATGGACAGAGCAAATACAAATTTTACCTCATGACCCTTGCTATCACCAAAGTTGGCAGGTGACCTTCCTTTAGGGTTTTATAAGCTTTATGTTTACATAGTCAGACAAATAAACAAAAACATAATTTATTTGTTTCTCATTTTTAAATATATTGATGCTTACTCCCCATGTACACTGGTTTGATACCATTAATCGCAAGTTATTTTATGGTGCCTTCAAATGGGTTCGTTATTACCGTGTTCACGAGAAGAGTCCATATGAACGCCCCTCTTGTGGTATTCACGACCTTGTAAGTGGAAAGTTTCTGAAAGCATTGAGTTCACGACTTCATGACATGTTTTTTGGCGTTGTTAGAAATGGCAGAGGCCATGGTGTTCATTTTTCAGTGCATAACAAGTTAATATATTGTAATTTTAGTCGTTTTCTTCGTAATTTTATAATATATCTTAGGAAAATGTTGATATTCCCAACGGCCTCATCTTTTTCCTTATTCCTTCATTCGTCATTATGCCTTTGCATTTCCTGCATTATGTTACCCACTTGCTAAATTGTTAGCCTCTGTGGCTTCTAGACGCCGACAGTAACGTTAATATTACCGTTGCTTAGCAGCGGTGTTCTTCACTTGAACGCCAAACATATTGTGTACACGACTTCCCATGGTGTAAACACGAGCTTAATTTGAAGGCACCGTTATTCTTACTGCATTCAATCAAATGAATTTACTGACATGGCTAGAGTGTATGCCAGAATATGACATGTCACGTCACAACTGCATGTCAGTGCTGAATATATTAGATAATAAATTGTCATATGTGAGCTATTTCTATCTCTGCGTGGCGTATGACAGCAGTATCATGCAAATCATGCATGGCCAATTTCAGAAGTAAACAAACTGACTCAACCACCAGGGTCATTTAGATCTCTCCACACATAATTATTCTGCCAAATGCAGCGGAGTGGTTCAGAGGACCACGACTGAGTCTGCATTCAAACAAGGCTTTTGTCTACAAGCTGTTTGTAAGCTGGCAAGCAAAATATTTCACCAGAAAAATTACTGTGAATGATGATACTTTTACTGGCTACAAAACTTTTTTTTTTTTTTTTTTTTACCAGATTGACTATTTGACAAACGTAAGCCTAGTTCTATTATCTAGAACATTTTCATTAGTTCCTGATAATAGGTTTTAAATGTAGAAACTTGTTTTTGGTATGTCAATGAAATACCTGATAAGTGGTTTGAGTATATTCCTCATAGCATTTTCACTAGAATATGATTAGTGGCTTTTTTATGAATAATATGCAATTTCTAAGGAATACGTATTCATATTTTAGATTCAGAATTTCACAGAAATTTGTTTATGCAGTCCAGTTGTACTTTTCAGGATACTTTCTAACAAATGATTCAATAAAAGCCCTAGACGGGACTTTGGTTGTTCTGCTGTAGTATTATTTAAATTTATTTTATTCCATTTCCAACTTGCCCATTGTTGCAGTAGGAAGTATAGCTCATCATTCTGGACTCACCACTTTCTCATCGTTACTTTCATGTCTCATCTCTTCCTCACCTTGTCATGGCCTTTAGTTCATCTCTGGAGTAGAAATGCTTTTAAGAAATCACAGTACGCCTGTATATGAATCATCTATTTTTATCATTCACCTTCAATATCCAAATGCGCAGTCGTAATTTATAACCTTTAAGAATGGGATTTATGACATAATACAGTATAATGCCTCTTTTCATGCTTCATCAAGCAAATGGAGGCAACCGACTGTAGTCCGAAGTGGTAGGCAGACTGGGTGACAATACTGGAGAAATAATGGAGCAGACATTAAGCCTAAAGGGAGAGAGATAAAGACAAATAAAGGAGAGGGAAGTGGGACAAAAGAGATTAAAATAAAGCTAAGGGTTGTGAATAAGGAGAGCAAAAGACAGAGTCAGCAAGGAGGCGGTGAATTAAGAAAGAGGTAGCGTGTGATGAGAAAAGGCTGGACTGAGAGGTCGAGATTTTCAATCAAGAAAACGATCTATGTGCCATCGAAGCTTGACATCCCTCTGAGAGGGTGAGGGCCAGATTTAGATGAGCTTTCGACCAGAACTCACCAGCTCCAGAGTGATGTAACTGAAATTAAATAGATCCAACAAAATAAACAAATCCCGGAAGTTTTCATTTCTAAAGGTAGTTTATTTTATTAAGTTCTCATGGTCATCAGTGTTTGGTTAGTAAGCCACTGTAAGAACACCACGGTGCATTCTTCTATTTGTTCTTTTAATCCCTCTTTTATTGTCTCCATGATATTGATCCTGAAAATTGGAGCACTTTCCATTAGTTTTCCATATTAGTCATGGGGGAAGACCCATTCATTGTATCAATTAAACTGAATTGCATTTTGAGCCACAGTATGTATTGCGGGAATTGTATAGCCTACTGAAGGAAGATGCTTTATAATGCATGAATTTAATCATTGAATTTTTCATTCCTGAGTGCTTATGCATGACTTAATACGGTTTAAGCATTCTGCATTATTAAAGTTTGTATGATATTTTTACAACATGGCCACTCAGATCTTATAAATGCACCTCAGGAAAAAATAGTTCAGTTTTTACAGTAATCTTATTCTGTGATGAAGGCTTTTGTGCAGTGATGAATGAGAGTATCCTATAAAGATTAAAAGTTGGCATACCACAATAAACATAAAGGCAATTTGGGCCTTTATTTGATTCTAATGAAACCCCCTCTAAGTAAAACGGTAAAAAAGCAGCTCTAAATTTTACTGTGACAACCCAAACACTTTTCATATAATCTCATGCTTATGCACCGGTCACATTAAGTAGAAGTGTGACACATTTTTAATTGTCATGAAACTTTAATGAGGCACATTGATTGAAAAATGTTAAAACACTTGGCCAGATGTCAGCCTCAAGAAAGGGCCAAATATCGAGCAAGAGATCAATTCCAATGAGTGATTATGCATATTTAATCACCATGTCAGTCTTATTGACTTTTGAAGCTTTGTTTTTAAGAAATTATCCTTTTCCCCAGTGAAATTAATTTTAGAGTAGGGCTGCAACTAACGATCATTTTCATTGTCGATTATTTTCTCGATTAATATATTAGTTGTTTGGTCAATAATATGGTGAAAAAAAGTCGATCAGTGTTTCCCAAAGCCCAAGATGATGTCCTCAAATGTCTTGTTTTGTCAGTCTTATTGACTGTTGAAGTTTTGTTTTTAAGAAATTATCCTTTTTCCAATGATTGAATTCATTTTAGAGTGAAAAGTAAGTGAGAAAATATATGAAATTGCAGCAGAATTAAATACATATCAGCCTTTCAGTACTGTTAGCTAGTATATAGAGTACAGGGAGGAATATTTGAGGCTTAAGAAATCAAGGTTTAATAACTACAGTGCGATGAGCAGGTCAAGAATCTCATCCGTCATAGAAGAGATGTCAAACACTGAAAGCGAGACCTCTCTTGGATGTTGAACTATTTTTTATTCAGGTTCATTATAGATCCTCATGCAATTCTTATGATGTCAGAGCATGCCTGGCTAGCTGCGGTTAGCATCCATTAATGGATGTAGTGGCTGTAAGGTGGATGTCCTTGGAATGACAGAGGAGGAGAAGGAACATTTGAGGAGGAGGAGGCAAATTGAATTGGACAGGAGATGTTGTCACCAGCCCTGTTGGGATGTCTGCGGTTGTCATGTGCAAACAGTGAGCACGGTCTTCTGAATGTTTCAAGTACATCATCGCAGTGTTAAGATGCAGTTCTCTCTCAGAAACATATCCCAGAGGGGAGAGCCAACTGGCAAGTCTGGCAGAGATGCTGGCTCTGACTAGACAAAATGGAAAAGTGTTGTCAGACACGTCTTATTAAGATCTCAGTAATTCTCATAGTAGGATAACGGTTTTGGTTGTGCAGTGTGTAGTTCAAATGTCTGTTAATGTCTGTGGAACAACATGTGTTACTGCTGGGTTAAGATTAGGGCTGATCCGAATGGTAATCGACCTCCAAATCAGTATTTGAATGCTTATTTTTTATTTTTTATTTTTAATATAAGTATGTAAAATGAAAGGATAAATCCCAAAATAGATAAATCCCCAAAATAGTTAATCTCAGACGGATATCACTGTTTGTTGTGTGTAGAGGTGCGTGTGTGTACAGTAGTGCAGCAGCAGCACTGTCCCGGGTAATGAAACGGGGGGATGGTGACAGACAGACAGAAGAACATGTCAGCCTGCTGTGCTGCGCTCCGAAGCCCAAAAAATGTTATTCGGGACAGCTCTAGTTAAGATCCAGTCTGTTGTCTGGCGTCTGAATTAAATACTGACACCAGTAAACAGCCCACTCTGCTTGAAACCTATTCATGAGACACCATTGTTAACCGTTTCACATTTGTCAGTTCTCAGGTCAGAGGTCAAGTCTTTCTCTTTTCTCCATCTAACTTATTGCTGTGCAATGTGCCGTGCTGTTTTTCAAGTCAATGTCTCCTCAGCATGTTTTTCTCATGGTTTCAAAGGACAAATGTCCAGAAGGTATTTTCTTTCCTGATTGGACCAATTCACTTGTTTCTCACACCATGTAGAATTACGTCATCTTGGGGCCCCATGATCTTACGTTGCATGACTGACAGCTGCCCTTGAGTCCCGCGTTGCGTCTCACAGGAGGATCAGTGGATGTTGTGGTCTTGTGAGGGGTGAGCTGCCGCACCGATAATGTAGCCGGAGACGGTGCGAGCCGGCAGTCGTGTCTCGGGGGATCACGGCGCAGTCACACAAGGGTAATTACCCAAAGCACAGGGGTGAGGGGCGGATGAAATGATTTCAGCACCTCTGAATTAAACATGGTCCAAGGAATAGGAACAATCCACAGGCTGCTTCACTACGAACCCAGAACCATTCACAGAGCCTTTTACAACTGAGGTATACACACGGCCTCTCTAGGTGTGAATTGTGTTGAATTTTAAAGGGAGGTCTCCGTATTTGTTTTCAGCACCACTGAATTAAACATGCTCTAAGGAATGGGAACAATCGACAGGCTGCCCTCACTACAAAAAACACACCGCCATCCAGAGGGGATTTAACACAAACTGAATTTCCATGCATGTAATTTAACTGAAATTTAAAGGGGATGATTCTCTATTTGATCTCTGCTCTGCTGAATTAAACATGCTCCAAGGATCAGAGACAATCCAGAAGCTGCCTCAAAATGAGCTAGAATCCCAAACAATCCACAGGATGCTTTTGTAATAATATATTATACATATTTCCAAATGTGAATTGTGCTGCATTTTATAGCTGGTGGATTTTGGAGACTATAGTTTCCTCCATCATTCAGCTAAAGTTTCAAATCCTGATCAGATTTGCCAGATTTAGTGCTGTAGACAAAAGGTTTGTTCTGTGCCTCCTGTCTGCCCTCTTAATCTTCTTTGGAGTTTCACTCGCGTCCTCTTTTAATCTGTACCTCTGGCTGGTTTTCCTTAGCGGCATGAATCCCTATTTATTCCTGCACACCAGAAGACAACAAGGTCGTTTTTAATTCGCTTTTTGGAAATATCATATTAAAAAATATCAGGATCCACTAATCCTGGTTCAGAGTCAGTGTTAACTATCACAGCACCTTAATTCAGTGTGAAAAACCTGGCCATTTCTGTCCTGTCAGAATAGGAGCATGAGAAATCTCTGCAGTGAAGCCGGTCTTCTGTCTCTGTCAGCGGTGAGAGATATTTGCTCAGTGACTGACGGGGTGAGAAGTGGGAGCAGAGCTGTGTACTGCAGACCTGGCTAATGCAGTTCAAACAAGACCAGGTGCTTTATATGCACTGTGTGTATCTGTGACTGACAGCGTGCATGTCACAGTGCAACCCTTCCCATCAACCCTTCATTTGGGACTTGTCAAAGCCCACTTACCACTCAGACATGAATGGTTAAGCTCTCCCACTGATCCTCTTTTTCTCTTCAGGGGGCCCAGGGGCTGTCAATCTGGACCGGGCCCTTGGGTGCCCTTGAACGGCAGTAATTCTCACACACACATTTCATAGATCACAGCTGGCACATGAAACCCATGTTACTTTATTTGGCCGATTTTCGTGTTTAGATCGAAGGATTACAGTACTTAGACCCATGCAGGGTTTAGACATTTCTGTAGCACTGCATCTTATGAAAACATTTCAGAATCCATTAGAGAATATCAAAACTATTTAATCATCAAGCTAAAAAATAAGGCTGTAACTTTTTATTCTCTAAAACATAAAATAAACAGTATTTTCACCCATAGATCGCTTTTTACAATTTCTCACAGTCACTGTTTTACTTAGGGCTGCCCCCTCTTAGTCAATCAGTCAACTAATCGGTCGTTTTGATCTTTGAATTTCTTCGGTTCGAGGACAACCCTAGTTTTAATATTGTTGGGTCTCATAACATTCAACCCACAATAGAGACAGAGCGCAATAAAGTCCTGCCCACAATTCATCGCTCTCCATTGAATTTGTATTACGTGAAGCCTCCTTGTCAATTCAGTCTGCTAGAAAACAACAGAAAATTGCCTAAAAGCTGCTGTGTGGTGGGATGCACTAGAACTAAACCCAGAACTACATTTTTATAAGCTGGCAAACTGAAAAACTGAACCTTTAAGAAGACAAAAGTGAGGCATCAGCATGAAGCGTGGGATGTCACGTCAGTATGCTGATGTGTGCAGTAAGCATTCTGTCCAAATGTCAGTTTTTCGGCTAACTATATTTCCGTAATTTAAGCTAAAGCATTTTGACAGTATGCAACTTGTGTTATAGTGGAACGTGGATGCATCGGAAAGCTATGCAGTATTATGTTTGCAAGTGCCTTAGCTATCTACAGTAGCTTGCTAACATTAGCTTACTAACCGCTAACTTCATCATCTTATTCATCATCCATCACCCCCGGTAAACATAGGGTGTTAAAATAATCCTCTGACATGCTGAAATCTGATGTTTTTAGCTAGCTACAGGCATTTTGTGAGCGTTTCAGCCCTTGGTTGCATATTGTGGCGCTGATTGTTTTCCCCTCCAGTGGGCGTGTTTTTCAGAGTATAACTCATTGCGCTCTGTCCCTATACCATGTTTGTTATTATTTTCCACTGTACCTGTACCTGTATTTTGTTTTTATAGAGAAAATGAGTTGAGGCTGGTTTCATTCCACTGTAGGCTGAAGGGGAGAGCATGTGAAAAGTTTTGATAATCTAAATGTTTAAACTTCAGTTGAATGATTTCATGGCTCTCCATGGTTTGAGAAAATTACCTTTAGTAACCCCTCCAAAACCTCGCTGGATGATCTGTAAAATACAGTCGCTCAACAAAGATTGGTGTCATGATATGTTTTGCCTCAGATCTGGACTTAAAGTCAGAGTTTGTGTCATTGCCATCACAAATTTTCCATGTGATACGATAGAGGCCAGGTCCTGATCATATGCTCTAGTCTTTCCAAAGACACACGAATTGTGTCTCTCAGTCTATTGAGCACAGAGTCATCTCCCCAGGGATCAAAGCTAAGATGAGTGCTCAGGCGTTCCAGGTCAGCGGTACCGACAAAATCAGGAGACTTGATGTTGATATGAAAGGAGCTGGCTGTCAGGGAGGAATGGCGTCTATCTCCGGCTCCCCCTGTGCTCCGAGGTGACGAGCAGTCCGCCGCTGCGTAGCCAGGCGGAAAATTCCCCTTTCTGGCATGAGCCGCCTTGGCCCTTTGGCACCGTGCGCAGAACGTAGCCCTCCACCATCTCCACCATCCATCTGCAGCTCAGCATAATCTGCCGCCTCCTGCAGCAGATCTGACACTGGTATTGTTACCTCCTGGTGCTGCTGCTCGCTGCTCTGGAGTCAGTGGTCAGTTACTAAAGATGAAGATTAGAGGCAGAATGGTCACATTAGACAAAGATGCTGAGGGTTATTTCTCCATGCATAATCTCACTGACTAATACTACAAGCAAATGAGGTCACCACCCTAATACTTAATGCCTTAAGGATATGTCAAGATGCTTTTGTTCATATGCAGACTCACTACTACAGTGAGCAGAGGAGGAAAATCACACCATGCTTCTTCTGGGTCTGCTTACACTTCTACAGCAAGACTCAGTTCCAAGTTAACGCTGATATGTAGGTTAGTAGTTTAGAACGTTTTGACATCACTGCACTTTGTTTAAGTTGAAAGTAAATATTTAGTTTTCCACTTTAATGGGTTCAACTCACTATCATTACCCTCAGCTCTCTATCAATGGCACATTAGTAAGTAACTGAAAGATGTTGAGGTAAAAAGTTAATATTTGCTGCCACCTGCTGGTGTACAGACTGCTAGTGTTCAAAAGGATTGTAAGGTACCTAAAGCCTTATTAACATTTAGACATGTTTGTTTGGATCATGTACAATGGACCTGCTTGTTTGTAATATTATATTCTAATTTACGTTGGCATTATTTTTATGAAAGATGGGAGCGACTAAGCCTTTCATGTCAGTGAAAGTGTAATTTAGCTAGTATTTGCTCTTTTGTATGCTCATGTTTATATGTGTCACACATACAATATACATCAAGTCATAATATCCTTTTCCATTCATTCAGTCAATCATTCATTGATAAATACTCATTGATCAACTTGATGTAAATATTTCAGAGTAGTGGTGCACTGTTGTTCCCCGGTGTTAGAAGCCTCTGAAAGTGCATTTGGAAATAAAAAACAATTTTAAATGGCAAACTAATGAGATTCCTTAAAGTAAGATGAAACTCCACAAGTATTCAATGGTAGGGAAACTTTAAAGGTACACTGTTGAGTTTTTAACCAGTAGTAGTGCTACGGAATAGTGTTTTTGCAAGTTGGTCCCCGTTTTGTTTGTGTCATGCAAGCACTCGAGGACAGACGTGGCCAAGGTGATACACATTCTTTTTTGCTGCAGTTACTGTTCCACTGATTGACAGTTGGTGGCGATCCGGCATGAAAAAAGCGCTGCAATGCGCCTGCAAAGGTAGCAGACAGCTTTAAGTTAGCAAACATGGATGTAAGAAAAGGATGGAAGTAGGGATGTCACGAGAACCGATACTTCTGTACCAAGTCGATGCCAAAATTCTAAAAACGTGATGTTTTTCTACAGTACTGCAGCTACCGGGGATACAGACTAATGGCGTCCTGTCGTCCCTGGTACCATAGAGAATTTCCCTGATAATGTTACATTGTGAACAACAAATCCGTGTTGAAATCGGCAGGAAGAGAGTAGCGTTAGCTGTTAGCAGCCATTGTGCAGCACAGTCCTGCTTGGCAATATAACGGAGCTAACAGCTAATGTACAGAGGTTGCATTGAGATACATTATGATGCGTACATATGAAGTTCTATTCAGTAAAAATGGACAAAGGTAAATTATAATGTTATCATGATGTGTTCAAATGTAACCTTGTAAAATTTAGTTTTTGGCAAGAAGCTTGAGGCGGGTGATCAGGGATTTATAATAAATTTGCAAAATCCAGTATGGAAATGGTAATAAAGGAGTGTATGTGTTTTTGTTTTTTTACTATCGAATTGGGTGGTAGTGAGAATTGTGGAATTTCACTGGTATTGGTATCGTCTTCCCTTTATCGTGACATCCCTAGATGGAAGGAAGGAGAAATACATTAAACATTTTTGTTAGACCTCATGGATATACAGTATACAATGCAATTTTGTGAGAAACACTAAATGCAAACATAACTTTTGGTTGTTTACAATAAAACCCTGCAGTGTACCTTTTTAAATTAATAATTCATAAAAACACATAATTTAATATGTATACAATTAAATAAAATGTGCAAAGGTTTATAGACTTCTATACAATAAGACTATGGTCAGAGAGAAACCTCCATATCAGCAGAGGGAGACATATCTGACCAATTTTCAGCATTTCTTATAAAGCCAGTAAAGCGTGACGCATCCCTGTAACTCCACTGCAGACATAAACATGTAGGCACACTCTCACACACTAAGAGGTGGTGGTTTATTTGAACATGTGAGTCAGCCGGTCCCTGTGGGTCGCAGCTGGAGAGAGTAAGCGCCCCACCCAGCAGCACCAGCGTCATCTGTGGTTGCAACTCCCCCCAACCGAACTCCCTCTGATTTATGCGTGCCGGACACCCCTCCCCTTCACTTCAGGATGTATTGTCCTCCACTCGCTGAACTGAGTTAACTTTCTAAACGGTGCCTTTCACTTACAGCAGTGTGGTGGGACTGAGGAGCAGCTAGTGCTGGGTAGCTACTGTTGGCAGCCAGATGCCTGTTTGTGGTGAGTGTATTTTTATGTTTGCACTGGAATGTGATCCTACTGTATGGTTAGAGCTGGTAGTTTCCTGTAGGTTCATTGGGGAAAATTTATATAGCTTTACCTTGTTAGTGTAGTGTGTGCATCTTTCCTTGTTTGGTTGTTTGCTTTTTGTCTAGTCTGACTTTCATTTAATAGAAAAAGTTTAAACAAGTCAGTGCTTGTTCTCTGTGATCTTTTGAAACATCCCTCAATACATTGTTAAAGACTTCTACAACCGTCTATCATAGTGAGTGACGTTTAGAACATGTCATCCTCTGCTAAAGTAAAATCGTACTGTGAGATTTGATTAAAATTAAGTTGTTGGATTGATTGACAGATGAATGACAAGGCTGCAACAAATACGTGTGCTTGATGAGGATTTCTAGAGATATTTATTTAACGTGGGGTACATCTTTTCAAAATAAGTACATAAAAAAATGGGATGTAAAGACACACTTTTTTGTCGATTGGGTTTTACTAAGCCCTGTTTGGCAAAAGATCTTGTATTCTGTGAATTACAGTTTCTGACAAACCTACTGTCAGTCAAAATGGAGTTTACTTAATTTTTCTCTCAGGACATTTATTATCAGAGAAGTCATAGAAAATGATGCTTTATGGTCTTATTTGAATGCTCTGATACTCTTTGTATTGACTTTTGAAGCAAGACTGTCCTTCAACATCTCTGGCTCAGAGCAGGATAAAGTGATACAGATTATTTGCTGATACTTTGTGACCCAGGTCTGGTTGCCTAAAAGGGTGAGACAAGACAGAGGAACTGTAAAAACACTCATTAGACACTCTGGGCCCCGGGGGCACGTGGATCTTTTGTCTGCCTATGAGATGCTCAGCGCCTGAGAAATGCGACACCACACTCTCCTTTTCAAGCCTCTGTGGTTGATGTCTCATGCTGCAGTTTTGGCCTGGAGACCATTAATTAGGAGACAGAGGGAAATATAAAGCACACTGGAATATTTTCCCTAAACTCCCCATTTTGTAAAGAATTGTCGGCATGAGAATGAAACTCATGTTGTTTATTGGTTTACATTCATCTGTAGCGGGGATATATACATGCAGCGTGTCTAATAAGCACTCAGAGCAATATCATGTGGCTGTGCCACAATGGGCTGTTTATGTGGATCAGCGGCGGTCTGAGGCAGAAGAGCGACTGCAGCCAGGCACAGTGCAGAGCTTCTCAGTCGGCCTCAGCCTCGTCTCTTGACTGTATGAAAAGCAGCCAGATTTTCAGGCCATTTTCGACCCGGGGGCATGTCATTTACCAAATGAATGGCCCTCTTTTCTGGACAGTTGAGCCACTCGCAGTCTGTCGTGCCACGAGACAAGTGAGCCCACAGTATTACTTTTCACTGCAGAGGACTGTTTTCAGCGGACACATTTGCATACCTTCAGGGTATGGCCTGAGTGAAGCATAATAATAATTGTAATAATCATGCGTGAAACAGTTTATGGACATAGGGATGGCTATTATCAGACACAGCTTGTAGTCATCTGTCCAGTCTTTAACTCATGACTAGGCGTAATGAAGACATATCTTCTTACATGTTGTCTCTTTTTATTTTAGTAGTCGTATTATCTTTAGTTATTTGTACAAGTCATGAATGCCTCAAGCTGTCTCACTGCTCTGCATTAACTGTAGGATGGAAGTTTTTATTCATTCACACAGCAGCAGAAAGTATTAATAAAATAGGTTTAACCATACTCTAATCATCACAGATATTGTTTTGTTTTTTTAATGAAGAAAATATTTGTTCTGAACATAAAGCATCAGCTGAAAACCTGAACCTTTTGGATATGAATATGATAGGGGTGGGGGAAAAATTGATACAGCATAGTATTGCGATATATCGCGATATATTGCGATATATCTTATCGCAATACTCAGTATATCGCAAAATGTTTAATATTGCAATAAGATTGTATCGTGACTTAAGTATCGTGATCGTGTCATATTGTTGGGCCCACCCGTAGAATATGAACACTTTGTCTGTTATGCTGATATACCTGCACCCCAGCACTTTATCACTTACTCATCTAACTCACTGCGCAATACCTTTTTAGTATTTATTATCTTTTATTAAGTGTTTTTATCCTTCTTGTTTTTATCTTATTGTCTTGTTTTTATCTTGTTCTATTGCTGCTGTTCCAAACGTAATTCCGTTGTATGCCTACAATGACAATAAAAGTATCTTGAATAAGGCAAAATCCATCCTGAGAGCTGAAACGTCATCTGAATAAAAGAGAAATGCATATGGAGCCAGAGTGTGCAACATTTTCCAGGCAGATTTTGTTTCCTCCAAAATGTGTTTTGCTGATGAAAATGATGAATATGACCCTTGGAGGTGTGGGGTTACAGGCTTCTGCACTTTATTTAGACAGTCAACAAAATTTGATCAGCAAAGTTATTGAGTGGGTTGCTCCTTTCAATAAGTACTTGTGTTGGTGAAATAGACCAAATAATCCAATGTTTCTGACAGTTTGAGTTAAGTGGTTTAAAATGTCTAAAACTAGGGGTTAATCCCCCTGAGAAGGAAACCAGCCCCATGTGTTGATTGTGGTCCCAAAGGTCACTAGGTCATAAAACTCAGCGAAAATTCTCTGAAATGATTTATTCTTCCCACATGGCAAAAGGCATATCATTCCAGGTAGCACAATTGTAGGAAACTAAAAGAGGTTACATTCAGGAGGTTTTGCTCTGGGTCAGGACAAAGACTCATCTGACTGAGTGACTCTTCTAGTTGATTTATGGTCAACTGAACCGTGGCCTCTTGAGTCGACTCCTGATGACTGCTAGAGAGCTCAGTGAGAGCTGAAGCTGCGTCACACGGTGCTTCCTCTGGTCAGGGGGTCAGGTCTGAGGAGGTGGAAGGGGTCGCTGGGCAGGAAGACAACAAGCTGGTGAAGAAAGGGGCAATATCACAGCTGGATGTCTCTGATACTTTTATACTCCTGGTGCTTTATCTCAGTGTTTCCTGTCTGTTTGTTTTGCTGGTGACCGTACTAAAGCTTGAAACAATGGGTTTAATCAGGACAGTGGTCAGTGTTTACAGTGTTTGCCTGCCGTCTGGCATCTTGCTCAACCTCCGTGGGGTGTCGTTTTCCTCTTCTGGTCTGTGGTCATATCTGTGTGAGTGTTTGAATGCCTCTTTATCTCCTTCAGGATGGCTCGGTGGGGAACCTTGGTGACCTGGCTCAGGAGTATTCTCAGTATTACGGCACCTCCCTCAGTGACGTGTGTGAAAGGATGGAGGAGCTACGGAAACGCAAAGTAGTGCAAGACGCAGAGATGGTAAACAATCTTATCAGTCCTTTTCTTATCAGTTAAAACCATGGCTCATCGAAAAAGTGGAATATCTCAGCATGACATTTTTTTTTCTGCTGCCATCTTACTAATTTACTACTTCCTCGCTGAGAGTTAGATGAGAAAATTGACACCAGTTTAGCATAAAGACCAGAAACAGCTAGCAGAGCCGCGTTTGTTTGGCCAGGGTATCGATTTTCCCATCTAACTCTACTAGAGCTGCAACGATTAATCGATTAGTTGTCAACTATTTAATTAACCAACTATTTTGATAATCGATTAATCAGTTTTAGTAATTTTTTAAGAAAAAAATTCAGAATTCTCTGATTCCAGCTTCTTAAATATGAATATTTTCCAAGTTTCTTTACTCCGCTATGACAGTAAACTGAATATCTTTGAGTTGTGGACAAAACAAGACATTTGAGGACGACATCTGAGGCTTTGGGAGACACTGATCGACATTTTTCATGATTTTCTGACATTTTATAGACCAAACAACTAATCGATTAATCGAGAAAATAATCAACAGATTAATCGAAAATAGAAATGATCGTTAGTTGCAGCCCTAAAAAGTGAGTAAGCTTATTTCCTGAAATGTTAAACTATTCCTTTAATTCGTAGGTCTATGTATTCGCTGCATGTTATGTTCAGTGTCTGTGTTGAGGTTGTTTTCTACTTGTGTGACGATTTTCTTTTAACGTTAAGTATCCTATAATCTGCCTCTGGAGTACAGATGAAAACATGCCTTTTTGTCACATGTATTAATGTAAATAAAGGTTAAATTATGAAATTCCGATGTGTTCAAACACCTGTTAGTAGTGCAGTAATTGCAGAGGTCATAATAACCTGTGACACATAACTGTTTACCGGTGTTATTCCATAATGTGGGAAGGCCGATTCAGTCAGCTGAATATTATTTCTATTCCTGTGTTATGATGACACTATAATTTACTCCTCCGCTTCCCCTGCCTGTGTGTTTCAGGGAAGAGTTGACTCAGTGGCCACATCAGTGCAGCTCCGCTCTCAGATCCAGGTGAGTGTCCAGCTCTGAGTGTGTCAGACCCCATGAGAAGGCTACTTCCTCCTGTGTGTGTCAGCAGACCGGCTGATAAGAGCCCATGGTGCCTTGTCATGATTATCCTGAGAAAAACCAAAGTATTAGACTAAAAAGTAACATTTGGCTGACTGTGATGGAAAGAGCTGGCCTTGAGACTGTCTTCGAATGTTACGGAATAGATCCTAAAATATGGTACAGTGTGACTAGTGGCATGTTTGGGTTTTATTGCCAGTAAATTACAAGATTTGTATTTTAAAAGTGCAACAAATTACAAATAAGGGAATATTTGAAATTTCTCTTTTGTTACCCATAATTGTAGTTGATCCAGTCTGTATAAGCTATCTCGGCTTCCTATTTTTTCTGCTTTCCTTTGAAAGAAAATGCCATAATTTTAAATTACCTGTTTCTTAAAAAATAAAACTATAACTCAGAATTTGACTTTTAAAAACAGTTCAATACATTGAAGCATTGCCGCTGTATGTATTTAAATTGACACTTTTTTTTTTTTTTATCTTCTTAAGGAATCCCTTGGACTCAGCAGTACCACGTCCACTCCAGAGACTGAGAGAAGGTAAAAAAAATCCCAATAATATCTTATTTTTTAAAAGAAAGTTTGAAATCCACAAGTTTAGTATTTTAACGTATATTCAGGCACCAGAAAGTCGGGGCATCCTTGACTAGGAGACGATCTGGGGTGAAGCATCAGTAAGAACAAGACACACGTGATTCAAGGGATGATTATTAGCACCAGTAAATATTTTAATAGATAATAATAAATATGGCTGTGACTATTATTCCACACTACATATTATGTAGTGTTGTGGCTTTAGTGACTGTTATCATTTAATATAAGTCATATCACTGAACTGCGATTACACCTCCTGTATTATCTCTGTGTCACCCTGTGGACACGAGCCTTTCCTCTGTTTCCTGCTCCCCTCCAGTCACATTTATGAAGCATTTCTGTGTCACCTTTAGACTTCCTTCCTTCCCTCCATTGTTTCTTTTGAGGGATTTCAAATGATTAGTCATATTTTGTCTTTGGAAAGTTGAATAAGTGGTGATGACGAATGACAAAGCAGCATACTGATTTGATTAAGATGGTTAAAATTGAGCAATATCAACATTTTTAAAGGGTTTTACAGGCCTGTGTTATTGAGAACCTGGACAGAGAGACAGGATTCACAGGAAACTTACACCGCCCCCTAGTGGGACAAGTACATTATTATATTATTATGCTGGTGGAAGCTGATGGCTACCTTTATCAGTAACACATTTTGATAAAAGTTTTTTTTAATCATTATCTGTATTGTACTGATATAAGTATTTATTAGTCTGTTCTCCTATTTTGTGTATTTTACTTAGGATCCTCCTTTAAAGAGTTTTTTTTAATAGTAAAGTGTTATTGTTCTTACCACTGTGCATTGGGTGTCTTAATGCCATTATTTCATTTGTTTAGGAGCATATGAAGCCCTTTGAGATTGATACTGTGATTAGAACAGCTACACGAATATATTTCATTTCAAGTTATTGATTTTCATGCCAAAATATTTCAAATATTTATTGTCTCCCACGTACTTTTTACTGTAGGATTTGGAAGGGGGAAAACGGTGCTGATGTCTCGCTCTACTAGATTTTGTATATCATTGTGTACTGTTTGCTTCATGAACTGTGTGTAATGAATTGTTCTTTGACCTGTTTTGTGGTCCTTAGAAGAAAATGAAACCATGGTGGGTTTTTGACAACCAATACAGATATTTTTACACTCGTATAGATGACGAGGTGACAAACCACATCTTTTCAGTGTCAGGGAAAATCTAATAAATGTCTTTTAGAAGAACTTCTAGAAGAATTAGGATACAATACAGTTATTTAACCAAACATAAGCAAGAATTTATATTTCAACGCGAGTTGTACAGACATTTTTTTGTAGCCGTGGTCAGAGAGAAACCTCTAACACTTCATTGTGACCACCGATATTTCATTTACAAAACAAAAAGTACAGGTCTGGGGCCTCATTACAGAAAAACAACTAACTGCTCTGTCACATCTTAACTTAAGTTTCAAAGAAAAATCCTATCTTCCTATTACAGAAGCAATTCCTAAACTCATGGCTGTGTCCTATCCTATCTCAGACCTCCTATCTTATCTTAACTTAAGATATCCTAACTATAACTGTAAATCTGATTCTAGAATCGGCACTTGTCCTGTCATGTCTGTATCTTTGATTAGAATGTACCGGTAGGCTACTTGAGATGGACAAGCTATATTATCATGTCACTTGTCACTGTCTAGCTAGTTCACTATCATGGACAAAAAAAGACTGAGGCACTGATCATATCATTGTTGGAGAGGATGCAGCACGTCGATCACATTCAAAGTGAATCGTCTTGGCAGTTGATATATACCCATTAATACATGGTCCGAGAAATTTACTGTAAAGAGTCATCATACATTTTGAATAACCTTTCAATCATTATATTTCGGTGTTCGTGTTGTTCCCCATCTTCATTGTCATTGCCATACAGACCTAACAACAGTGCTGCTGCTATTTTAGGCAGTTATTTTGAATTTAGGACAGGATCTATGCCATCCTAATTTAGGATTCTTAACTTGGGAGATCCCTAAATTGGGACGGTTTTGTAATAGCTGAATTCCTATCCTAAGATAAGATAGGATGTTTTTCCTAAATACAGTTAGGAAACATGTTTCTGTAACACCAAAAATCCAAAATGTCATCCTAAACTGAGATAAGATAGGATTTCAGACTTAAGAAGTTTCTGTAATGAGGCCCCAGATCTGCAAACGCGTACACTGATCCAACACCAGCAACAAGTGTCAACTGAGAGAGAGACTGTGAGAGAGAGAGAGAGACAGTTATAGACAACAAACCACCCAGAGAGATGAAGAGTGAGAGACAGATAGACAGAGAGAGAGAAAGAGGGAGGGTGAAAGTGTGCAGGGAATGCAGAGGCCACGTTAGCGCTGCTGCTGCAAAACCCTGACTGGACATGAAAAAGGATCTATTGTTCGTGCGATGGCCGTAGAGCACTGACCTCTGTTCATCAGCCAAGAGCAGCCAGTCTTTTTCAACTGTTTTGACTACTTTGATTTTCCTTCACTAAGATGCTAGTGTCATGAGGGACAGTGTGCTTTTGTGATTTTTTTTTTTTTTTTTTTTTTTTTAAATCTGACGCAAGTGGAGGATAGAAAGACATGTTAAGGGAGATGGTTGGATAGCTGGGAAAATGAAGAAAATGACTTTGGAAAACAGGTACAGCTCTGTTCCAGGGTTTTTACTCCACATTTGAACTCTTCAAATGAAGTAAATGTTTTGTTTGATTTTTAGGTTTCCTGTGCACAAATCTAGCTCTGATGATGGATCAGGAGGTAAGTTGAAATTTTAAATGAACCCTATTTACATGCATCATTTTCTTAATGCTTCATTGTATGTACATTCAGATTGATGTAGATTTTCACAGTATTTTTACACAGAAAAGCTACTTTTGAAAAATGTTTTTGTGTGTATTAGTGGTTGTAGGTGTTTTTAATCCAGTATATTTCTTCTTTGATAGTAGTAATGACAATGGGGAGTTGATCTATTTAACTAAAAATTGCCTTTATATTATGATAATATTGTTATTTAGGGCCTAACCTAATGCTTTGTTACTTCAGTGCATTTGCTGGATACAATTTGGATATTTCTGTTTAATTTTGTGGTGATGCTGTTTTAGATTTTTTTTTTCTCTGCACTAAATTAAACTGAATCGTTGTCCTGTTTAGGAAAATGGGATGGAAAGAGAAAGAGCAAGTCTTTTTGGCAGAGTTTTCGAAAGTCACAGAAAGGAGTGTTGCGTCAGATTTCAAAAGGTATGTTAAGTCGATAACACAAAAAAGATGATATGATATGAAATGATATATGTTTATATTAGGATTGCTCATCAACATATGCACATTTTTTTGTTATGTGATGTTCAGGATTTATGTTAATGAAATATCTATATTGTGTTTAGTCCTGTCTGCTGTTGACATCTCTACTTTTTACTTGACAGGTGATGACGTTGGTTTTGTGGCCAGTGAAATCACCATGAGTGACGAAGAGCGTATCCAGCTGATGATGATGGTGAAGGAAAATATGATCTCTATAGAGGAAGCCCTGGCACGGGTACGATGTCATGCATACCAAATCTCTCCACTTTACCGACATGTGAAAGTTACAGCTGCTATGTTTTTCTCCTTTTACTCAACTTTAAGAGTTTGCTGTGGAAAAGGAAATGTTGCCACTGATCAAACTGTATCCAGTTGGACCAAAACTTTTAGACCCATCTGACTTTTGAACACTAAATACATATTATTTGAATTGAGGTTCATTTAAAAAAAAAACTAAAAAAAACACATTATTTTCAGTAAATGCTTGAATAGGTATATTGAGTTGCAAAATCTGTGGGCAAATCCGAATTCATTACAAAAAGCTGGAAATGATCTAGCTAGGCAATTGTTTGTTGCCTGAGAAAGTTAACAGCATTTTCAGCTTTGTGAAAGAAATAACATCGAGGCAGATAGCCGCCCACCCAGAGCCTCGCTCTGCCAAAGGTTTCTACCTGTTAAAGGGGAGTTTTTTCTTGCCACTGTCTCATAGAGTGCTTGCTCATGGGGGATCTCTTGTTGGGTCTCTAAATTATAGAGTACGGTCTAAACCTGCTCTATGTGAAAAGCGTCTTGAGATAACTTCTGTTATGATTTGAGGCTATATCAAAATATACTGAATTGAAATTGAATGGTCAAAACAATGTTTTATCTCCATGAAGAGAAGAATCCCTTTGTGTGTGCCAGCTGTTCAAGGATGAATAACACATCAGCTGGTTCTCTACTAGCTCTGCATCATGTACTAACAGGGTGATGTTTTTCTGCAGCTGAAGGAGTTTGAAGTACAAAACAGACAGACGTGCAGGTCTGATCCCCCAGAGTGGACCGATCCCTCCAGTCCCACCACAAATGAGTCATTCAGCTGCAACGTAAGTATCTAAGCTCCCAGTCTGAGGGCATCTTAGTCGCTTTTTAATGCTGAATCACAACTTCAGGCGGCGTGTTGTGCGTGAGGGCCTCTGATCTACCAGTGCCAAGGCTGGTGAGCTGTTGACAGCGCCTCTCTCTTTCCCTCTGTCCCTGTCCCGGCGATGAACCGGGGCCCCTCTAAAGCCCTTCAGCTCAGGGCCCTCTCCCAACTGCAGTGCACTGGGCGGACTTCTATTCATCACCGTCAAAGCGCTAACCCCCTATTGTGCTGCAGTGAGCGGCTGGATTCAGCACAGGGCCCTGTTATGCAGGCCACAGCTCTTTTATGCATGGGTGGGGTGATTAGGGGGCTCAGGTTCAGGGCACATTTTTCAGATTTGTCTGGATGGCCTGACTATTTCTCTCTGCTGTGTGTGTTCTCCTCTCACTTTCTCTTTCTGTGTGATGGTTGCACGTCCGTCGCCCCCTCCCCTGTTGTTGTTGCTTTGTTGAACTAAAGACCATCTCTACTTGCATTGAATTTTTGTTGCACATTTTAAATCTGCTTTCATTTTGTCTTTTGACGTCTATTCTGAGATGTACGTACATACCGTTCGTGTTTTGGTCAGCAGATAAAAACCTCAACATCTGTGAGCAGAGTCTTCAAACTTACCACTGACTTTTTCACTAACCGTCGTTTCATGTGATGGTTAAGGTGATTTCCAAGCAGCTAGCTTTCCCACGATTAGAAAGCCTTTTCTAGCGTGTTGTGACACAGAGCATATGGGACAGCTGTTTACACGGGCTTCAGTCATCACTGTGGTTTCCTACCACATATACTAAACCACGAGTCGTTTCTACAGAAGGCCCCGCAGGTAGCATCTGCATGTACACAGCTTACATACCTTTTTAATTTCGTACAAGTTACTACAAGTAGAGAACAGTTATTAAAATATACCTTGACATATGTGAGCTCACGTACCACATCTGAGTATAAGACAGTAAAAGTGTCATGTAGGGCTGTCAAAGTTAACACAATAATAACGCATTAACGCAAATTCTTTTTAACGCCACTAATTTCTTTAACGCATTAACGCAACTTGCGATTTTAAGGTTGTAGCAGGCTCAGTTTTAAAGCTAGAGTGAAGATACTGCTATCGTATGAAACTAAAAAACCTAAGGAATCCATTGGTACCAACCATGTCATACTAGCTTGTCGAGAAGGAGGCTAAATAACGCTCCAATATTACGCTAAATTTTGACGAGGAAAAACTGGCTTGGTTATTTTCAAAGGGGTCCTTTGACCTCTGACCTCAAGATATGTGAATGAAAATGGGTTCTATTGGTACCCATGAGTCTCCCCTTTACAGACATGCCCACTTTATGATAATCACATGCAGTTTGTGGCAAGTCATAGTAAAGTCAGCACACTGACACACTGACAGCTGTTGTTGCCTGTTGGGCTGCAGTTTGCCATGTTATGATTTGAGCATGTTTTTTTATGCTAAATGCAGTACCTGTGAGGGTTTCTGGACAATATTTGTCATTGTTTTGTGTTGTTAATTGATTTCCAATAATATCTATATACATACATTTGCATAGCAAGCATATTTGTCCACTCCCATGTTGTTAAGAGTATTAAATACTTGACAAATCTCCCTTTAAGGTACATTTTGAACAGATAAAAATGTGTGATTAATTTGCGATTAATCACGATTAAATATTTTAATCGATTGACAGCCCTAGTGTCAAGTAATATCTCCTTTAATATCCAAAATATTTGGGCTTACAACAGTCCACTGTGTACAGACCCATTGTGTTATTTTACCGTAACTGCAACATTTCTGTAAATAAAATTCTTACTGGTCTCTCCTATCAGCCTTGTGACCTTTCGGACAATGAACAAGAGGAATCTGTGACGTTCAGGAGGCTCCATAAACTGGTCAACTCAACCCGGAAGGTGAAGAAGAAGCTGATCAGAATTGACGAGTCGAAGAGGCCCGGAATAGAGGGTACTAAAACCACTATCACACTTAATCTCGTATAAAGCCCAAGTCAATGTGGCAGCCATCATAGTTTTTGAATCTTTGTAGAAACTCATGAATTGTCCATCTTTTTACTGTCCTACTATGTGATGCTATTTTATCAAAACTGTTAGAGAAGTTGCAGTTTTTATGCAGGTAAAGTTTATGAGTATGTTTCTATACGTGCAGCCAAGATGTAAAAACCAGCAGGTGTTCACAGTAAGAACATACTATTAAGAGGAAGTGAAACACCACGATGCTGAATGTGACGCAGAGTCTCGAGAAAATATCAGTAATTCTGCTCGATGTAATTACTGTTTGACGAAGAAAATGTGCTGCAATAACAGTATTTACCGTGTGTTTTCACTACTTGTGTAGTTTGTGTGAATATATGTTTTGAAGAATACGTTATTGCTTTTTTCTCCCCAACATGTTTTTCCAACACATTTGACAATTGGCATGCTGGGAAAGCCTCTGAAACAGCTTGTAGTTAATACAACATAAAAAACAAACATTAAAACTGGGGACAATACAGTGTTTTAGTTGGATTGGCAGCTTTTGCATATATTCAATGAATTGTGAAAGCTCTAATTTTCACCTTTTATAAGAAGAATTATTTAACAGAAGATATTGAACAATTAAGTTAAAAAATTACAAACAAAGATGATTTTATTTCAGATTTTACTGACTTGCAGTGGATATAATGACTAGCTGATTTCTGTTATTTGATAAAAGTCCAACCTTGTTTGTGGATGAATCTAAAACTTGAGGATTTCATTACATTTTACTTTGTCCTGTTGACACTGTATTGTATTTTTACCTTCCTCCATCCCCCTCTTCTTACCCTTCAGAGAGTCTTATGATAGATGGTCTTCCTTTTGGAGATGCCAGCACCTCCCTGTATGCAGGTGTGCAGAAGAAGCTTACCGTCTGCCCCGTGGACTCGCTGGCTTCAGCTCTGCGGGAACAGCTCACCTACGACAGGGACTCCGACAGTCTGACCACCTCGCCCTCCTCCAGCAGCCTGGACACCTGCAGCAGCCAGAAGATCTTCCAGGTCTTTAGCAAGTCCAGTGGGAGCCCTCTTCATCAGGAGACCAGTGTAGCGGGGGAGGTGAGGGAACTCGGCGAAGGCAGTGGCTCTTCCTTTTCTGAAATGGAGGGTTGCAATGATGAGGAAGCCAAAATCGCTCGCTCATTGACCGATGGAGAGCTCCGTCACCGGATCCTCAGCCCGCTCAGCCACCATGGGGTGAGTACATAGTCAACTTCAATCTTTGTTGAGAGATTGTAGAATATATTAATTCAGCACAGTAGCTTTAAAAATGCAACACATGCCAAATAAAAAATGCCCTGCAGTCGTCAACATCAATTCCAAAACCAAACTGATATCTATCCGCATTATGCAACCCTGCATGCACTGGTCCAGCAACCTGCACTGATGCCCGGTAAATGTAAATGTAGCCCTGTTAAAGGGATAGTTCGGGTGTTTTGAAGTGGGGTTGTTTGAGGTATTTATCCATAGTCAGTGTATTACCTACAGTAGATGACAGTCGGCACTCCCCCGGCTTGGAGAAACAGAGTTACAGCACGGGAGCAAAGCAATGAACTGCTGTGGACGGGGCAGCAGCAAAACATATTTTAGCCAACCTCAACCCCACTTCAAAACACCCAAACTATCCCTTTAAGTTCCACAAATCGGTCAGTGGTTCTGAGAAAATGTATGTATTTGCCCATCATTGGATCTGTGGTGACCTGACCAGCTGCAGGAGCTTATATGCCCCATGTTGCATCTTTTAAAATGATTCAAATTATAGCGTAAGTGATGGACAGAACTAGCAGCTGTAACGGGTGGCTGGATGCATGCTCTAAAAGCTCATTGTACTATGTATGTGTTATCACTATTGTGCAGTCATAGTATTTTCTGTATATTAATCTTGTGTTCTCTCTCTATAACATTGTGAAATTTTAACATTATTTATGTGGAGGCTTCAAATAAGCCCAGTGGGGTTTGAACTCCACTTACATCTCTGCTTATGAATGTCCTGTTTTGTTTTGATTCTTTTTTGCAGAGAGCTTGTAGCTTTGGAGGATTTGACCTGACCAACCGCTCACTGCACGCGGTCATCTCTAACACCGATAACACCGTACGTTACTGTCATTCTTCCTGAACTTCCCATACACTGAATCAAAATAAACAGTTTGTTTATTTGCCTTTTTCCTCCTTTTTGCGTATGTTCATGTATTAGAATAAAGACGGAGATGGATTGAGAGATCCCATCAAGTCTCCACCAACATCTCGTATTTCCCTGGGCAAAAAAGTCAAGTCTGTGAGAGACACGATGAGGAAACACATATCCAAGAGATATCACTGCTCTCTTTCTGAACAGGTATGTACATTACAGTACAGCAGCATCCATCAGTGTTACTAGGTAGTGAAGCATAGGTAATCATTATTTCTTCTTCTCTGTGTCCTAGTCAAGCCCAGATCGCATATCCAGCTGCCCTCACTCGCCTCAGACAGACTCTGACTCTTTGGAGAAACCCAAACTGAAGCCAGGAGGGTCTGTGGAAAGCCTGAGGAGCTCCCTCAGCGGACAAAGCTCCATGAGTAAGTCTGCGTGTTTATAGTATATACTGTATGTGCCAGATCTGGGTGTAATACAAATAATCCTCAGTATTTGTTTTAACTTGACCTTGGAACACCAGATGTGTGGTGTTTATCAGAAAAGTGTTTCAAGGACATTAAATGGCTTTGAGATAGTCTAAACTTCCTGGTCTCATTGTGTTTGTCCACGTGGATAGCTGTGTAACATCTGGCACTTCAGTCACATTAAGAGATGAAAAATATTTTTCAAATACTAACAGACCCGTGCAGTCTTGTGGTCTTGAAGTGGCTCGTTTGTCTTCTTGTGGTTTGTGTAGGTGGTCAGACTGTGGGCACCACCGACTCCTCCAACAGCAACAGAGAGAGTGTGAAGTCTGAGGACGGGGAGGAGGATGAGCTGCCGTACCGCGGACCCTTCTGTGGACGCGCTCTAGTTCATACTGACTTCACCCCCAGTCCCTACGACACCGACTCCCTCAAACTGAAGGTATGACCACGTTATTATCGAGCATCAACATGTAGAGATGAGCTGATACCTTCTCAGAAACTCAAGCTCCTCTGGTCTTGTCTCGCAGAGTGGAGACGTCATCGATGTCATTAGTAAGCCTCCGATGGGCACATGGATGGGGATGCTCAGCGGTAAAGTCGGCACCTTCAAGTTCATTTATGTGGATGTCCTGAATGAAGAGGAGGTGAAGCCCAAAAAGACACGCAGGAGGAGGAAGGCCCGGCAACCCAAACCCACCTCTGTAGAGGAGCTCCTTGATCGCATCAACCTCAAAGTAATAATCTTACTGTAGCGACTATCAATCAAAAGCTGCTAAGAGGCTGAGTAGGCTCTGTACTGTGACTCGTTCAAAGAAATCCATACGCCCAGATGCGTTTATGTTGTTCATCAAATGAAAAGAATTACAAGCAATAACTTTGCCTAACTGGAATAACTTAGGTAGGTGACGTGACGGTCAACAGAAAATATCGGAGCCTAGCTCACCCTCTTTGTCTAAATCACAAGTGAACAGGTAAATAAAGTAAAAAACCACACCTCTGTGCCAATTATCAAAAATGATAGTAACCAAAAACTGTGCAGCCTAAACAAATAATAATAAACAACACAAGCTAATTACACATTTTGGCTACTACACTTAATACATTATGAAAATCTGGAGGAATTTTATGACACAAACAAAGGCATAACTTTGACTTTTGTATTTATAACAAGTACTGGGATTTTCAATATACAGAAGACATTTTATTTTTCACATTTATGAGTTTTTAGATGGAAGGAATACCAGCGGGTGATGGGTTAAAATTGGTTCTAGCTGTATTTAAAGAAACATTTTGGAAAACGTATTAAATTTCTTGCTGAGAGTTGGATTAGAAGATCGATACTACTTTAATGTCTGTACGATAAATGTAAAGCTAAAACCAGGAGACTGTTAGCTTAGCTTAGCATAAAGACTGGAAACAAGAGGAAACAGCTTGCCTTGCTCCGTAAAACAAATCCACCGACTAAACTATTTCTTGGCCAGGCGCAAAGCTAATCATCTGCTGGCTCAGTATATTTATTGATTTTCTCATCTAACTCTCAGCACAAAAGTGTATGTATCACAATTTCAGACTATTCCTTTAAAAATAAAGTAAAGATTTAATAATATTTGCAGTTTGAAAAATTTGGTGAAAAATACTGAATGCTGCATCTTTGAGTTACAACAAGGTTTGGAAACTTGTAACAAGCTTATTTCTCATCTACGGGTCAAAATGCTTGGTCAAATTAATTCCTCCTATAGATTTTTACTGATCTGTTTGTGCATCATCCATCCTGACCTCTCCACAGGAGCATCTTCCCACCTTCCTCTTTAACGGCTATGAGGATCTGGACACGTTCAAGTTGCTGGAGGAGGAGGACCTGGATGAGCTGAACATCAGAGACCCCCAGCACAGAGCTGTGCTGCTCACCGCTGTGGAGCTGCTGCAGGAGTATGATGGTGGGTCAGGTAGTCAACAGGGTGTTATAGCTCACCTCAGCACTACACAAGACTCAAAACACATAAATATTGTTAAATAATAAGTCAAACATCTAGAGACACATTTGGCAAATATAATATTTATACCAGGTTGAAATGTTGAAGGATACAAAAAGTTGAATTCTTCTTCACAACAAAATAACAATCATTTAAGGAAAAGGATGGATTACAGACAGTCCTGCAAAGGTGGCCACATTAGGTTACTATATATTACTAAATTTGTAATTGTAATTATAATATGCATTAAAAGTCTCTGTGTGTTCAGCTCTCAGCAATTTTGTAGCTTCTAACTGAATCTCTGTGGTTTGAAGTTTAGTTTCTCTCCTGCGTCCCTGTTTGTACTTTTAGAAATCTACCTTATTTTACCGTTTCGCTTTCAGCTGCATAGTCGGAGTCGTGTTCAAATAACAAAATAACGGGGGGATTTTAATGTGAAGGAGTTACAGGAAATTCAATGAGTTCGTCACCGAGTCTACTAATACTGCAGGAAGGAAGAGTACAAGCAGCAAAAATAGCAGGGGACTTTTATTGCGGAGATCATAGGAAATGAAATGTGTTTAACCACTGTTTTACAGACGCTCCTTTGACCACTCGTCACAGCCATGGTTACACACCCTAGAGCGGGTAGCCCTGTTGTAATATACATTCAAATCCCTGCCGTGCTGGGCTGACGTGCAGAGTCAAACTGAGTCAAGCCAGGCCAGCACATGTGTATGGAAAAAAGGCTATTAATATGTCTGTCTGTGCTATCTTCAAAAGCTGTACATGCACACAACACATGCAAAGTTCCTCAGCAGTTGAGATCATAAGAGGTGACTGTGTGCCCCCTGGTGGTGGCGTTGTGCATTGCAGGAAGCAGCGACCCAGAGCGAGGCGGTCAGTCTGGAGGCTCACAGGAGAAGCTGCTCCTGGACCGCCGTGGCCTCACGGGAGACTCACCGCGGGACTCCGGCTGCTACGAGAGCAACGAGAACCTGGAGAACGGTAATGACAGCCTGAGTCGCCTGTGAACACTGTCCTCCTCCTCCTCCTCCTCTTCTGCCTTCTTCTTCCTTCACTAGAAAGACTCGTGTGGTCTTCAGTCCTTCTTGACGCTCGGGCACTCCAAGCCGCCAAATTCAGTTTTCATTCTGGAAAGACTCTGCTATTGTCACATTTACTTCTGGTGCTTTGTTTTTTTTCTAAGCATCTTCTTCTTGAAGTCATTCTTCTGTTTCTGCATCATTGAACTGTTTTGCAGTCATTTTTTTTGTCTGTTAAGGGCTTTTGAGAACTGACATTACTTGCCTTTCTTTACAAGCATAACATTCACGATATCACATTCAAAAGGGGATAACACAAGGTTCACTGTTATTATGGGACTAGAAAGTTCATCATGTTAAACTGAGCAGTGACCTAAAGACATTTTTCACACACTTGATCAAACTAAATGTGGAGCAGCTTGTAGGTCTACTCACAAATAGATCTGCAGTTGTGAGTTGTGTGGTGGTTTTTGCGATTGCTAAAAACTGTTGACGGTGACTGTTGAACCGACGCGTGATAAGACTTACATAGCAAAAAAAAAAAAAATTCTCAGTAATTGCAGTACATATTTACTGTGAATGCTTGCTTTATTCATAGCTATATCACTCTTATTGTGGTTATTTGGTTTGGATTAAAAAAATGGTCAAAATGCGAAGAGTTGTGCTTACTGTAAATGAGGGTTCTTGTGAATGTCAAAAGGTCATGTGGTATGAGAACTATATGTGAGATCAGCCACACTTGTACAGTGTATTTCTCTCAAGATTTTGCTGTTTGTGTGTATATTTTTTTAGTCCAGTAAAATATAATGTTGCACAATATTTTATCATGTGCCTGAAACCTGCATAATGCAGAAGAATTAAAATATTTACTAAATAGTATAATTGTTAAAATATGGCATTTTGTATAAATGTAAATGCACTAAAATGCAGACTTAGGACAACCTTTAAATGGTTTAACACAGTTAAAAGTCAAAGTTAAACTCTAATTATAACACTTCTGACAGAAGTGTGGCCGGTACGAAGTCTCAGCATTTTCTGAAGTGTGCTTCTGTCATGGTTGAGCGTGAGGAATAAATTGCTCCATGCTTTACCAGACCTGACTGCTTGCTTCTTTTTCTTTCATTCATAATTATTTTTTAGCACACATTTAGATTTTATTTTGTTCTTTTCCTGGGCATCCTTTTCACAATAGAGTGCTGCAGGGATGACGTATTTTGTAAGCCGACCAAGGACTATTGAAAGAGGCTGGGACACGAGTATTGGGGTATGGGGTATAACATATGTGCATTGCAACTGGAGCTGCGGTCGTGCGTTGTGATTGGCTCAATTTCGGCGAATGCAGAGCAGATTTTACTGCGCATGTGTTGTACCCCAAAAATATGACGCGTTGATGACACGTGACATCTCCTCTTTTCACCCTCCTTGAGGCCAACCGGGAACGTGCTAAAATGCTAACTCATTTCCAGGTTTTAGGACTCATTCCTGTAGCACTCTATAGCCTCTCTTTTCCAACACTGAGCACTCTGCTGTTATTCTGTTAAAGTCAAATACATGTCGCACTGACGGCCCCGGCATGATCTGCACACACTTCACTTGTTTATTTCAGGAAGGGACAAAAAGAAATCTTCATCCATGAGCAGGTCCTCCTCCGGTTTTGAGTCGAGTCACCTCCCGTCCCCAGAGTACCCCGCCCTCCCCCAGACCCTGACCTCCACCAGCTCTAGTAAGACTTCACTCCAAAGTAAACCAGCATGCCTGCCCTGTATCTTAACACCACTAAGACCCCCAAAGAGCAGCTTAAGCCTCCTAAGCCCAGCAAAAGGTCATCGGCCCTGTGGAGCCATTGCTCGGAGCCTGAGCTGCATGGAGCTAAGGAGAAACCCAGCACCGGACCTGCTGAGGAGGAGCTTCTCTCTGACTGTCCTCCACAAAGAGCAGGAGAGAAAACACATCGACCCTAAAAACTGGAATCTGACCCCCAGCGTCAAGACTGAGGAGAGCAGACAGCACACAGAAAATCCTCAAGAACATTGTGTGGTCATGTTACCGTCCTCCCATCTTGGACAAGCAGAAACACCTTCCTCACCAAACCCACACCCAGAGCCTGTACTAACAGAGACTGCCTGCATGTACAACTACAAAAACCCCATCTCATCAGAGGATAAGACGAGTCGCTCAGTTTCAGCCACTTCTGAAGCCCGCCGGCTGATAATGAAAAGAAATAAGAAGACGTCGATAGACTCAGTAAATCTGGGTGCACTGGTAGAAGAAAGACTCCAGCTGCAGCATATTGATCTCAAAATGGAGCCACTTTCTGACAAAGTAATTGCCTCAAAAGTACAGTGAACTGTCACTTTACAGATGTTAAAAGCTGCTGTTGGACGCTGATCATCTAAAAACTAGGGCTGCACGATTACGGTCAAAATGATAATCACGATTATTTTTGATCAATATTAAGATCACAATTATTACATTCCTGCTACAAACCTTTGCATCAAAATAAGACTGGTCCTCATTCACAGTGCATCTCCTAGATGCAAAATATAAATAATGTTGTATGAAAACTTTTTACGCAAAATATTACTCTTCTACTCTGGACTGCAGCCGCAGCATTCAGGAAAGTTTTTCACAGGCTGCCGCTGTAGGGTGCTCGTGCAGCAGCATGACGGCTCCCCATACAGTAAGTGAAGCTAAAACATCTGGATCGCCCCCTGGTGGCTGGCAGTTAAGTTAGTTCAGGAAGTGATTCATTTGTGATGCAGCAGAGTTTTCTATGAGCGGAGCATTTTAAACGTCAATATCACAGTCGATCATGTTCATTTAACTGAGGGGAGCCAAAATCGTGATTAATATTTGATTAATTGTGCAGCCCTACTTAAAACTATGTTGTTGTTTTTTCAGGATGTTTGAAATCCAGATGTTTTTTTGTTTTTTTTCAAATAACCAATTATTTCTGAAAATGTAAGCATGGATTTGTAGTGTGTGCCGTGAAACTTGTTCATCAGAGGTAAAAGTGCAAGCAGATAACTGTATCTGTGGTACATTTTTCCACAATAATCATAAAGTATAATACAACAGGTATAAAGTGTTTTTAGTAGGTTCAGGTGGATTACACCCACCATAAAGTTCCCTACAGTTTCTTTCAAAACTTTTATTTCCAACAAACAGTCTAGTAGAATTAATCCTCCCTCAGTAAATGTACCTCAAGTTTAGACAATGTTGAGTTATGTTTATATTACTAACTTATCTATTTACTAGGGCTGTCAATCGATTAACATATTTAGTCCCAATTAATTGCATGATTAATCGCGATTAACGGGTTATTATCGCATTAACTTTGACAGCCCTACTATTCACACCTGACTAAGTCTGGTCACAGTATGGTCGATATGGAATACCCCTGTCTCTATTTCAGATGTTCTCCATTCAGCTGAATCCAGTTTGTAGACGAGAGTCCAACAGTTACACAAACAGCATCTTCAGGAGGCAGTGAGTGACCATTTATGTTGCATCAAACAGTCATATTTAATAAATTATTCATTGCTTGATTTACAGTAACTCAACATTTTCAAGTTTTTAAGTGTATATTAGCACATATGGCAATTAATGCAGCACTGGATAATACTAGATATCACAATGTAGTTGACTCAGTAAACTATCAGCAGTTCTAAGACACAGAGGTATGAGTGGCACAGTGTTGACAGAAAGAGGTTTAGCGGTTAAATTGCAATCCACCCAGCAAGCATTTGTCTTAGATGTAAACATCATTTTACGTTCACATCAGTAAATCATGTACATTAATTTCCTGTTCATTAATTCAAGTAATAAATGTGTCTTTTATATATAAATTGTAAAAATGCCAATACGGCTGTTATTCATTGTTCTACTTTCACATCAATAAATGTTGGTGTGTTTGAATGAAGTTCATCTCTCTGACAGTAGATCTTTGTACTCAAAGGCAACTCTAGTAGAAATTTAAAAAGCCCAGTATGTACAACAATCGTTCACCTAAGTGCATTATTTTTACATAACTTATTTACCTCCAGGTTTAAAATGTATAACCTACTGCAAATTCTTTAGATTTAAGTTTTGATTAGTTGTCTATCAGTGATTTAAATCTCGCTGTCAGTGTGTGTGTTATTATTTAAAGGTGAGTGTTGTCGGCACACAGAGCAACAGCAGGATTTAGTGGAAGACGTTGTTCACAGTTTAGCCTGCGGCGGCATTTCATCGAGGCACTCCCTGACCAGCCCCAGTGCGTCCAGGGCGGTGCCCCAGGCGAGGGTGACCCCCCAGCCTCCGTGGCCGTAGTTGTGGACCACCGGCACCCTTCGACCCTGCAGCTGCACCGCCTCCCTCTCCACCCTCGGATTCCTCCTGCTCGGCCTCAGACCGACCCACTCGCTGAGGACTTTGGCTTTGCTGAGCGACGGCTCCAGCGCGCCGCAGCGCTCCAGGATGCTCTTTGTGTCGCCTTCGTCCACTTGTAGTCGCCAGTCCCCCTCCTGCCTCGTGCCGCCTACGGTGACGCCGTGTATGCCGGGGTAGATGTAGGTCTTTCCGTCTCCGACTCTGATGAAGTGCTGCAGCCAGGGGGCCTCCATCACGAGGACCTGGCCTCTGATCGGGTGCAGCTTGTCGTCACCCACCAGTGTTGTGGAGCCCAGACCAGAGCAGTTGACGATGATATCGTAGCTGTTGCTTAGTTCCTGAAGACTGTTGACCTTCCTCTGTTCCACTTGACCTCCAGCTTTTCTGAACCTTTACACAACAAGAGTTTATGTTGTTATAAAGAGAGTATTCAACTATTCACCTCAGTGGAAAACATAAATTGAACTGCAATTGCCTGTAAATGATTTGAGTTTGTTGGAATTTAAAACTTTTAGGAGTAATAATAATGACCTTTAATTAACTTTTTTTGACATGAAAATTAGAGTTTAACTTAGAGGACAAACCTCTTCTCCAGCCACGGCAGGTAGGTGGAACATTCACATTTTATGGTAGTGAATGCATGGCCAAACTTGTAATCCGGAAACCTTTTCAATTCACCGTCAGTCATAAATCGAAAGCCGATCACCAACTCTGACCAGAAGGGCTTCTTATCGGCTGGAACGTCCTTGAAAATTTGCCAGCTGAAAGAGAATCAAACAAAAATCACTGGATGCAAAGAGATCTACTTTAATAGTGAGTACCATCCCCTTTTTATAGAGCTATTTAACAATAGTTACCCAGAGCTCAGCATGACTCCAGCATCCGGTGAGTGTTGGGATTGAGCAATGGCCAACAGGTGATCAAAGGTGTTCTTGAACCAGTCTTTTTGTCTTTCCAAGGGAATATCTGATGGAGAAATAGAGTAAAATTTGTCATTTCAACATGCAAAACTAAAGTGAACTGCATATGTACATATAAGAGGGGTATGTGATGAATTGATATGCATAACAAATATTTTTTGACTGCATAACATTTTAAAATATTACACATTTGAGAGAGATTATTGCATACCTGGAAATTTTGCAGCAAACAGGATCCCAGCAGCTCCATCGCTGCAGGTGTCTGGACTGAACTTGTCGGCCAGCAGAGTGACGGAGCAGAGAGGAAGAGCCTCGGCGATGCAGACAGCCGTGGAGAAGCCGATCACACCCGCTCCCACCACCACAACCCGGACACCTTTCATCCTGGACAGACCTGCGTCTCAAACTGGAGGTAAACTGGAGGAAGAGAATTGTGTCAAATGCTGCTTTATTGCTGCAAGACAACCTTTATGACTGGAGGTTAATCCACAACTACTAGCCTCCACCTTAACCTTATATTTATTGTACACTCCAAAGATCATTGACACAAAGCCTTGCTTCACTGTAATAATGCATTACATAACAGACATGGTAAACTGGGCCCCACAGGGACATTGGAAGCTATCCGTGCAGCAGATTGGTCCAGCACTTTTTAATCTTGTGTGGTTTGAAGTTTTGTGGACTTTTATTTGATGTAAAATTGGGTCATTTTGTTGATGTTTCTATTCAGCAAGTATAAAAACAGCATTGGCTGATTTTTTTTTAAAATCATTTTCTCTTCTTCCTCACTGTTACAATATTCATATCGGATAAGTAGCCATACAACAATGTAAAGATATTTTATCACAAGTAAAATCAAGCATTTAAAATGTAAAAATAAAAAGTATCCTAAGTAAAAGTACTCATTTTGCAGCAGAATGGCCTTAAATTCTTCTAACTGATGCTTAAACCTGTAAAGAAACATTTTAATGCTGTAGCTGGTGGTGGAGCTAAATTGTATATTCTTTTGGACAGTTTAATTTGTACCAATGCATCATATTTTATAAAATGATCATTTATAATTTGTAATATCTTAATCTGTACTAATAACTTTAGATGTCAAATAAATATAGTGGAGTGAAACAGGTATTTTACAGTAGCATAAAAAATGGAAATACAACAAATAAATGTAAAGTGACAGCCTGACAGCAGTTAGTTTTAAGTGAACTACATCCGACTTTTTTATCATCACAACTCAACTCATAACAACTGGTTCCAGTGGTGCATTTTAAAAAGTACATTTACTCAAGTACTGTACTTGAGTACAAATTTGAGGTACTTGTATTTTAATTGAGTATTTCCATGTTATGTAACTTTCTACTTCTACTCCACTACATCTCAGATGTAAATATTGTACTTTTTACTGCACTACATTTATCCGACATTTTAGTTACTTTTCAGATTTCAATGTCTTTATAGCCTTCCTGTCTGTCCTGTTCAGTGAAATCTATTTGTGGATGTTGTGATAAGCTGAAGGGTGTGTTCCTTTATGGGTTGAGAAAAATATCCTACTAACTTGGCTGAGTAGACAAGTTAAAAAAAACTGTTGGGTCAGTTGGAAGATGCCTGGGGCTGTTCTTCTGACACCATGAGAAGTTGACCACAAACATATGATGATCTTATATTAAGCTGTAAATTAAACTACCCAACAGTATATAACGGAGTTAAAATAAGCACAACCTTAAACATATACAGCAGTAAAATGCAACACACACATTAATTCAGCAGTAAGATTAATCCAAAAACATTATGTAATAGTAAAACACCATTTTACTGCAGAATGAGCACTTTTACTGAGTAGCCTACATTTTGCTGATAATAATTACATAATTTTGCTTAAGTAAGTAAGTAAGTAAGTAATTTTTAATGCAGGAATTTTTCATGTAGTGGAGTATTCTCACAGTGTGGTATTAGTACTTTCACTTAATATAGGTGCATTCTTCCTATTTTGTATTACAACTACTGCACATACATTTCCCTCGGGATAAATAAGGTCTCATCTTATTTTATAAGATTATTATTTGAGAACATTGCAGCTGACAAAGTGTCTTACGTTAAAATAAAAAAAAATCAGTCAATGTTAAACAAATCCACCTGCCTGTAATGGTAACCACGATCTCCTGCTTTCCCTGCACAGAAGACGGGTCAGTATATGTGTTTTTCTTCTGTCTGTACAGGACGTGCAGGTCCTGCAGAAAGTGTCCTCAGCAATGACAACGATTATTTACATGAACAGTTCGCTTTGCAAAAATAAATGTCCCGTTTGCACAGATAATTTCCTCTAACGAGCTCTGTGTGAACGTTTTGAACGAATATAGCTCATTAAATGCCAGGGGGTAAACACACCAGTAGATCTATAAAACATGTGTCGGAATCCATCAGTTTACTGCTTGTAGATCAACTGTGAGTAAGTCTCGTCAGAATCACACATCTCGCGATGAGTCACTCACATTCACGCCCACATCCATGGTACAAACAACGTAGAAGGTAAGGTCCTAAAAGCTCACTACTTCTTTGAATTACCACGCGGTTTCTTGTGCTGAAGCTAGTTGGAGCCCGTCACAAACAGAAACAGAACTGAAACGTTGTTATCTTAACAAGTTATTCCAGCCGCACACTTTGCTATCTCTGTTAGCTTTGGCCTGTTCTCTGGCTAGCAGCGGACGCAATGTTTGAGACGATGGAAGTTAGCTTGCGAGCTAACCTTCGAGTTGCTCGCATGGCTGCAGGGTTTATCCGAGTTTTGAGACCAAACATTTGCAGGTAAACTTTGTATGAATGCGGTAGAACGTGCAAAATACGTGTAGAAAACCATGTAGCATGTTGTGGAAGGTATAGTCATGTAAATAACATAACTATGAGGTTGCAAGCTTAACTTATCGATGTAGCAATCAGCAAACAATTTAGATACTCGTTTATGTTTCTCAGAGTTAAACAAAAGCCAAACACTCTGTTTCCAGTTTTTCAATAAAAATGTGTGGATTCCTTTTCTAACCTATACTATTAAATTGTGTTTTGGACTGTTCAGAAAAGCAATTTGAAGACATTGCTTTTGGTTCATAAAGACTACACTTGCTTGCTATGGAGGACGGAACCTACCAAAATAAAATAAAGCAAATCAATAAATAAATGTCTCGATAAATGAATAAATATGTCATTAAATGTATTAAAAAATATATTAAATATAAATGTAGCCATTAATTAATTAATAAAATGTTACAAATTGATATTTCAGTTTTGATTTGCTTCTTTATGTATTTATCTTTTATTGATTTATTTACCCTTCTGTTTAATTTTCCCTTTTATTTATTTATGTATTTATTGTATACTTTTTTATTATTCATTTTTGCATTTCTTTGATCATTTTTAATAATTTATTTTATATTTATTTTTAAATTCATGTATTTATGCATTTATTTATTTCTGCACGATTTTCCCTTTGTATTTCTTATTGCTTTGCATTTTGCATTTCTTTATTTATTTCCCCAAACGTATTCTTCTCGCTATACATTTCTTTTTACATTTCTTTATGCATTTCTGCCTCTTACAAATGAGGGGGCTGTCATCATGTCAGAGTGTATGACTATAGTTAGCTAAACGGTGTCTGCTTCTGCTTATCAACCCCAGTCTTTATTCCAGGGTGAAATAAATAAGGGGTGAAATGCAAAGAGAAAATTGTGCAGAAATAAATGCATAAATACATAAATAAAGACATACATTTAAAAGTAAATATAAAAAAAATGCAAAAGTGAATAAATAAATAAATGCAAAAATAAATAAATACATTTAAAATTCAATAAAAATAAATACATAAATCAGTAAAAGTGAAACCAAGAGAAAAATGAAACAAGAGTAAATAAATAAGGGAATTAATACAAAGATAAATAAATAGAAGCAAATTCAAACAAATCAATTTATGTCACATTTTATCAATTAATGGCTACATTTATTTTTAATATTATTTTTGCTATATTTATTTATTTATCGAGTCGCACATTAATTATTAATTTTTATTTTGGCAGGTTCTGTCCTCCATAGTTTTCATTATCAATTAATCTGTTGATTATTTTTTCGATTAATCAAGTAATTATTTAGTCTATGAACTGTGAAAAATGTCACAATTTCACATCTCTTGTATTGTCAAACCAACAGTCTAAAACCCAAAGATATTCAATTTACAATGATACAAAATTATTTTTATATAAATTACTTGGTAATGCAGGATGACAACCGCTCAACCTGTCTTAATCTTTGCTAAGGTGCTGGAAAAATCAATGAGTCCAAAAATGGTAGAAAAGGTATCCGCACACTTAGATCTATGCAGTATTTCACTTTATTCTGAGCTTTCGGTCTGTCAGACCTTCATCAGAGCATACATGATTCAAACAAAGGACAGGCTGGTAGAAATAACCAATCTTGGTTATTATAATATCTTTTCTACCATTTTTATATAAATTACTTAAAATGATAAATAGATTATCAGAATTGTTGATGGTTAGTTTTCTGTTGACCAACTGATTAATCGACTAATCATTGCAGCTCTAAACTACAACAGTAATCATTAGTTCCAGCCCTAAAACAAGATGGTTTGCTTTATGTTTCCACAACTTCTCTTTACAATAACAATGTATTGATTTAGAGTTGCAGCGATTAATCGAGTAATCAATTAGTTTTCAACTATTAAATTAATCGCTAACTATTTTTATAATCTATTAATTGGTTTAAGTAATTTTTCAAAATTCTCTGATTCCAGCTTCTTAAATGTGAATATTTTCTGGTTTATTTACTCCTCTATGAGAGTAAACTGAATATCTTTCAGTTGTGGACAAAACAAGACATTGGAGGACGTCATTTTGGGCTTTGGGACACACTGATCGACATTTTTCACCATTTTCTGACATTTTATAGACGAAACAATTAATCGAGAATGAAAATAATCCTAAATTGCAGCCCTACATTGATTAGGTAGTAAAAGTTGTAAATTGAAATGCAAACTTATGGAGAAAAAAGAGTGTATTGTACCTTTTCTTTCACTCAGTCTTATGCACTGTAACCCTGTTTTAATAGAGAATTTCTTTTCATTCCCTGCAGGAACAGACGTGATTATTTGAGGAGAAGATGTCTCAGAAAGCAACAGACAGGACCTCATCACTCGTTGCCCTTCATTCAGATTCACATAAGCAGAGCATCCTGAACAAATTCGACAAGCTCAGGAAAAGGGACATACTGTGCGACATCACTCTTGTTGTGGAAGACGTGCACTTCAAGGCACACAAAGCCCTGCTGGCAGCAAGCAGCGAGTTCTTCTCCCTCATGTTCACGGCAGAAGATCAGGTCAGTCAGTCGACCTACCAGCTGGATGGTATGGCAGCTAAGATGTTTGCAGCAGTGCTGGATTTCATCTACAGCGCCCAGGTGTCTGTGGAGAAGAGCGCCACAGAGCAGATTCTGGCCACGGCTCGTCTTATGGAGGTCAACGATCTTGTCAAGGTGCTCACTGAACTCAGACACTCTACTGCAGCGATTGGAGATGGGGAGGTAAACGTAGACATAGCCGAGGTGCCAGATCGGTCAAAACGCAAAAGAGGACGGCCAAAGAAAAATGTGCTTCTAACAGAGCTGGAGGGGAGAAGTGCACCATGTGAGAGCTCAGAGGAGGGACTGGCTGGAGATATGGACTATGTAGTGATGGAGTCACAAACTAAAGACGATTCAGATTGTAACCCAGGAGCCAACGCAAGGAAGAGCAAACGCAAAATCAGGCCACCGGTGAAATACAAGAGCTACAAGGTGGACAGCGACACAGCAGGTAGTGAAGAGCCTGGGAAGAGAGGCAGGAAAAGGAAATACCCCAACACTGAGGCCAGATGTGAGGACTGTGGCAAAGTGTTCAAAAACCACCTCTTCTTAAAGATTCATCAGAGGACTCATACAGGTAAGCTTCCTTTTGAGTTATGATTTTAAAAAGTCATAGTATAGTATGCCATAAAAATGTAAAAAAAAAAAAATGTCATAGTATAGTATGTCATAAAAAAGTTTTTTAAAAGTAATTGTATGGTATGCCATAAAAATGTCAAAAAGTCAGTATAGTACGTCATAAAAAAGTCATAGTTTAGTTTATCATAAAAATGTCATTAAAAAAAGTCATAGTATAGTGTGTCATAACCTTTTTTTTTTTTTTTTTAAATCCTATATATATGTCATGAAAAATGTAAAACAAAAAAATCATAAAATGTAAAACAAAAACAATCATTGTATAATATGCCATAAAAATATCATAAAAAATGGTATAGTGTATCAGAAAAAAAGTAATTGACAAAGACATAAAAAGTATAGTATAAGATAAAAAATGTCGTCATAATAAAGTAAAAAAGAAAAAAGTCATAGTATAGTATGCCATAAAAAGTTTAAAAAAAAATCTCAGTATAGTATGCCATAAAAATGTAAAACAAAAAGATTCATAGGATAGTATACCATAAAAAATAATTAAAAAGTCATAGTATAGTATGTCGAAAACAATCAAGATCAGGAGTGTTTAAAAAAAATCAAAAAGTCATAGTATGGTATGTTGAAAAAAAATTAATTAAAAAAAGTCATAGTATAGCATGTTGAAAAAATGTTTTAAAAGTATAGTATGTTGAAAAAAAGTCATAGTATAGTATGCTGAAAAAATTAATTAAAAAGTCATAGTATAGTATGTCGAAAACAATCAAGATCAGGAGTGTTTAAGAAAAACAAAAAGTCATAGTATAGTATGTTGAAAAAATTAATTAAAAAAAATCTCAGTATAATATGCCAAAAAATGTAAAACAAAAAGATTCATAGGATAGTATACCATAAAAAGTGTTAAAAAGTCATAGTTTAGTCACTCATCTCACTCACGCATCTTCAACCGCTTATCCGGGATCGGGTCGCGGGGGCAACAGCTCCAGCAAACCCCAAACTTCCCTTTCCCGGGCCACATTAACCAGCTCTGACTGGGGGATCCCGAGGCGTTCCCAGGCATCGGCGTTTAGTATGTCATAAAAATGTAATTTAAAAGGGTCACAACATAATGTCATAAAAAAGTTATAAAAATAAAGTCACAGTATAGTATGCTATAAAATGTCATCAAAAGTATAGTATGTCATAAAATATCATAGTTTAGTATGCCATAAAAAAATCATATTAGAGGCATAGTATATTATGTCATAAAAATGTCAAAAGTCATTGTACTGTATGTAAAAGTTATAGCATAGAATGTCGAAAATAGTCATAGTATAGTATGTTGAAAACATTAATTGAAAAAAGTCATAGTATAGTATGTCGCAAAAAGTCATAGTATAGTGTCGAAAAAATTAATTAAAAAAAGTCATAGTATAGTATGTTGAAAAAAATAATTAAAAAGTCAAAGTATAGTATGTTGAAAAGTCATAAAAAGCCATAGTATAGTGTGTTGAAAAAATAATTAAAAAAGTCATAGTATAGTATGTTGAAAAGAAAGTCATTGTATAGTATGCTGAAAAAATTAATTAAAAAGACATAGTATAGTATGTTGAAAAAAATAATTAAAAAGTCAAAGTATAGTATGTTGAAAAGTCATAAAAAGCCATAGTATAGTGTGTTGAAAAAATAATTAAAAAAGTCATAGTATAGTATGTTGAAAAGAAAGTCATTGTATAGTATGCTGAAAAAATTAATTAAAAAGACATAGTATAGTATGTCGAAAATAGTCATAAAAAAGTCATAGTATAGTATGTTGACAAGATGAATTAAAAAAAGTCATAGTATAGCATGTCGAAAAAATTTATTAAAAAGTCATAGTATAATATGTCGAAAATAGTCATAAAAAAGTCATAGTATAGTATGTCGAAAAAAGTCATAGAATATAATATGTCAAAAAACTTAATAAAAAAAGTCATAGTATAGTATGTCGAAAAAAATCAAGATCACGAGTGTTTAAAAAAAATCAAAATGTCATAGTATAGTATGTTGAAAACAGTTATAAAAAAGTCATCGTATAGTATGTCGAATACAGTCATAGTATAGTATGTTGAAAGGATTAATTAAAAAAAGTCATAGTATAGTATGTTGAAAAAATGTATTAATAAGTCATAGTATAGTATGTTTAAAAATAATTAATTAAAACGTCATAGTATAGTATGTCGAAAAAAATCAAGATCAGGAGTGTTAAAAAAATCAAAGTCATAGTATAGCATGTAGAAAAAATTAATTAAAAAGTCATAGTATAGCGTGTCGAAAATAGTCATAGTATAGTATGCTAAAAAAATTTATTAAAAAAGTCATAGTATAGCATGTTGAAAAAATTTATTGAAAGTATAGTATGTTGAAAAAAAGTGATAGTATAGTATGTCATGAAATAAAGTAAAAAAAGAAAAAAGTTATAGTATGTCATATAAAAGTCATAGTATAGTATGTTGAAAAAAATCAAGATCACGAGTGTTTAAAAAAAATCAAAATGTCATAGTATAGTATGTTGAAAATAGTTATAAAAAAAGTCATTGTATAGTATGTCGAATACAGTCATAGTATAGTATGTTGAAAAATAATTAATTAAAACGTCATAGTATAGTATGTCGAAAAAAATAAAGATAAGGAGTGTTAAAAAAAATCAAAAAGTCATAGTATAGTATGTTGAAAACATTAATTAAAAAGTCATAGTATAATGTGTCGGAAAAAATCAAGATCAGGAGTGTTTAAAAAAATCAAAGTCATAGTATAGCATGTTGAAAAAATTTATTAAAAAGTCATAGTATGGCATGTCGAAAATAGTCATTGTATAGTATGCTGAAAAAATGTATTAAAAAAGTGATAGTATAGTATGTTGAAAAAATTAATTAAAAAGTCATAGTATAGTATGTCGAAAATAGTCATAAAAAAGTCATGGTATAGTATGTAGAAAATAGTCATAAAAAAGTCATAGTATAGCATGTCGAAAAAATGTATTAAAAGTATAGTATGTTGAAAAAAAGTCATAGTATAGTATGCTGAAAAAATGAATTAAAAACTCATAGTATAGTATGTCGAAAACAATCAAGATCAGGAGTGTTTAAAAAAAATCAAAAAGTCATAGTATAGCATGTTGAAAAAATTAATTAAAAAGTCATAGTATAGCATGTCGAAAACAAACTTCATGAAATAAAGTAAAAAAAAAAAAAAAAAAAGTTATAGTATGTCATATAAAAGTCATAAAGTCATAGGATAGTATGCTGAAAAAATTAATTAAAAAGTACTAGTAAATAGTACTGTATAGTATGCAATAAAAAAAGTAAAAAAATCTAAATGTCATAGTACAGTAGGTTGAAAATAGTTATAAAAAATTAATTAAAAACTCATAGTATAGTATGTCGAAACAAAACAAGATCAGGAGCCTTTAAAAAAAAAAGAAAAAAGTCATAGTATAGGATGTTGAAAAAAATAATTAAAAAAAGTCATAGTATAGTATGTTGAAAAAATTAATTAAAAAGTCATAGTATAGTATGTCGAAAATAGTCATAAAAAAGTCATAGTATAGTATGTCGAAAAAAGTCATAGTATAATATGTCCAAAAAATGTATAAAAAAAATCATAGTATAGTATGTCGAAAAAAATCAAGATCACGAGTGTTTAAAAAAAATCAAAATGTCATAGTATAGTATGTTGAAAATAGTTTTAAAAAAGTCATCGTATAGTATGTAGAAAATAGTCATAAAAAAGTCATAGTATAGCATGTCGAAAAAATGTATTAAAAGTATAGTATGTTGAAAAAAAGTCATAGTATAGTATGCTGAAAAAATGAATTAAAAACTCATAGTATAGTATGTTGAAAAATAATTAATTAAAACGTCATTGTATAGTATGTCAAAAAAAATAAAGATAAGGAGTGTTAAAAAAAATCTAAAAGTCATAGTATAGTATGTTGAAAAAATTCATTAAAAAGTCATAGTATAATATGTTGAAAAAAATCAAGATCAGGAGTGTTTAAAAAAATCAGTCATAGTATAGCATGTTGAAAAAATTAATTAAAAAGTCATAGTATAGCATGTCGAAAATAGTCATAGTATAGTATGCTGAAAAAATGTATTAAAAAAGTCATAGCATAGCATGTTGAAAAAATGTATTAAAAGTATAGTATGTTGAAAAAAAGTGATAGTATAGTATGTCATGAAATAAAGTAAAAAAAAAAAAAAAGTTATAGTATGTCATATAAAAGTATTGGTATAGTATGTTGAAAATAGTTATAAAAAATTCATCGTATAGTATGTCGAATACAGTCATAGTATAGTATGTTGAAAGGATTAATTAAAAAAAGTCATAGTATAGTATGTTGAAAAAATGTATTAATAAGTCATAGTATAGTATGTTGAAAAATAATTAATTAAAACTTCATAGTATAGTATGTCGAAAAAAATAAAGATAAGGAGTGTTAAAAAAAATCTAAAAGTCATAGTATAGTATGTTGAAAAAATTAATTAAAAAGTCATAGTATAATATGTCAAAAAAAATCAAGATCAGGAGTGTTTAAAAAAATCAGTCATAATATAGCATGTTTAAAGCAAAATTAATTAAAAAGTCATAGTATAGCATGTCGAAAATAGTCATAGTATAGTATGCTGAAAAAATTTATTAAAAAAGTCATAGTATAGCATGTTGAAAAAATTTATTAAAAGTATAGTATGTTGAAAAAAAGTGATAGTATAGTATGTCATGAAATAAAGTAAAAAAAAAAAGTTATAGTATGTCATATAAAAGTCATAGTATAGTATGCCATAAAAAAAGTAAAAAAAAAAAAAGTATATCATAGTATCGTATGTCATAAAATGTTTTTATTTTTAAAGTCACAGTATAGTAAGCCATAAAAAAAGTTTAAAGAAGCCCAAGTATAGTATGTCATAAACAATTTAAAACAAAAATAGTCATATAGTATGCCATAAAAAATGTCATAGAATAGTGTATGTACTTTTCCTTTGCAGCCCTCAATCATATGCTGGCTGTCTAAATATGCATTGAGAACCCCTGATCACCCTCCAAAAGGATAATTATGGTCTATTACAAATTTAGTCTTATTTTCATACTTACTTCATACTTCCAAATAAACCAGAATTTCCCTTTAACACACAAGATCGATGTGGTCATAAGAAAGACGCTTCCAACTGCAAACATTTATTTAGACTTGTGTGTCACTTGTGTGTCACATCACAGATGTTTGATTATATCAGGAAAAGGGAAAAGTATGAAGTTGGATCATCTGTCTCTTAACACCAGTCAAATTAAGTGTTGCTACTCTGTAGGTGATACCACACTTACACCTTCACTGTATTTTATCATTGTTTCCCCAGGAGAGAAGCCTTTTCGGTGCCTGGTTTGTGGAAAGGGTTTTACCCAGAAGCACACGCTGCTGGTTCACCAGCGCATGCACACCGGAGAAAAGCCGTTTGTCTGTACTGTCTGCTCCAAAGCGCTCTCCACCAAACACGCTCTACAAGAGCACATGAACCTCCATGAAGGTATGTGATCAAGTTTATCAAGTTACTGTTTACTGTATATTATTTTCTTATGATTACCTTTTCCACATCTTTAATGCATCCATCAGAAATGTACATTAAAATTAAATTCTGGAAACATTATTCTGTTTTAAGCTAGAAAATTATAGGTCTGTGATTAGTGAAATATATTTGGTCATATTTTGAATCCGAAAACTGCATTTTTAGAAATAAAATTGTTAAAATGTATTCCCATTAATCAATCAAGTCTATAGTGTTGTGTTCTCTACTATATATTATTTCTCTTTACCTGCATACTTAGGAGACAAATCCTTCAGCTGTGACAAATGTGGAAAGACCTTCACTCAGAAGAGGCAACTTAAAAGCCATTACAGAGTTCATACAGGTGAGAATCACTCCAACAGCAGCAGGTTAATTTTAATATAATCACTGTAAATGCTTAATAATGTATTCCTTGTTCTTTTTTCTTAATTAAAGGCAAATCATTACCAGAATGTGCTCAATGTCATCACAAGTTTATGGACACGGCTCAGCTGAAAAAGCACCTGAGGACTCATACAGGTAAAGTCACACTATTGAAACTATACAGTACTGTGAATCTGTAATATGTGGAAGCACTTAATGACATTAATAATATCCTTACAGGTGAGAAGCCTTTCACCTGTGAGATTTGTGGGAAGTGTTTTACAGCCAAGAGCACGCTGCAGACTCACATCAGGATTCATAGGTGAGTTAATAAATACAACACAAGTTTCCATTTAACAGCTTTAATTGATTCATAGGCTTAACAAAGATCAACATAGAAGGAGGAAGTATTCAGATCCTTTAAGTAAAAATACTCCTACTTAAGTAAAAATATGTATTATCAGAAAAATATAATTAAAGTATCAAAAGACATCTGAAACGTGACGAGGTACAACAACAACCGAAAAGGTTGAGAACATAAAAATAGCTTAATCTTTAACAATGTGTTGAATTTTATGAACTTATCAAATGTTTTTTTAATTTAAATATTCAACTGAAAAGTAACTAAAGCGGTCAAGTAAATGTAGTTAATCACTATGAGCGACCCCCGTCATACAAATAGTTCTATGATCTATTGTTATTTTAAAAATATTGATTAAAGCAGCCTTAAAGGGATAGTTCGGGGGTTTTATGAGGAACTTATCCATAGTCAGTGTATTGCCTACAATGTGGAGAAGCAGAACGGAGTACCAGCACAGAAGCAAAGCAATGTACTGCTGTGGACGGGGCCAGCAGTAAAACGTATTATAGCCACCAAAAAGAAATATTAATATCTCTTTAAGTGTACGCTATATTTAGAATATTTTCAGCGTTTTATCTTGCTTTCAGACAGCCCTTTCCAACGGGGAACTGAAGGTGAAACATCTGCTTTCGCCAAAGCCTCCAGACTCCATTGAAAAAAACTGCAATTTTTGACCTGGCAGAACACGGGAGTTGCTGGTCTACCTCTGCCTTGAACGGTTAGTTTGTTTGTGTTACTGTGTACTTTGGTTAGTTCAGATTCACCAAAGTTACACAATAGCACAAACAAACTAACCGATGGAAGCAGCGGTAGACCAGCAACCTCCGTGTTCTGCGAGGTAAAATTGCATTTTTTTTTCAATGGAGTCTGCTGGCTTTGAAGAGAGCATAAATAGATGCAATATCTTCAGTTCCCCGTCAGAAAGGGCTGTCTGACAGCAAGGTAAAGTGCTGAAAATATTCTAAATATATCATTCACTTAAACGGATATTGATTTTTTTAGGTGGCTAAAATACGTTTAGCTGCTACCCGCGTCCAAAGCAGTACATTGCTTTGCTACCGTAACACACTGACTATGGATAAGTACCTCATACAACTACTACATACAACTACTTCAAAACAGCGGAACTATCCCTTTAACATTCAACGTCCGGTGCACCCCCAGCATCGAGGAACAGACAGGAGTACCGACACCAGGGCAAAGCAATACAGTGCTGTGGACGGCAGAAAAAATTATTTTAGCCACCTAAAAAAAAAATTATATCAGTTTAAGTGTACGCTATATTTAGACAGGGAACTGAAATGAAATTAAAACTTATCTATATTCTCTTCAAAAGCCAGCAGGTTCAGATGACAAAAACAGTATAGATTAGGGCTGTCAAAGTTAACGCAAATTTGTTTTAACGCCACTAATTTCTTTAACGCAATCGATCTTTCTGAGGCTGTAGCAGGCTCAATTTTAAAGCTAGAGTGAAGATACTGGCATCATATGAAACTATAAAACCTAAAGAATCAATTTGTACCAACCATGTCATACTAGCTTGGAGCAGAAGGACGCTAAATACGGCTCCAAGCTCGAGCTAAATTTTGGCGAGAAAAACTGTCATGGCCATTTTTTTAATGCTAAATGCAGTACCTGTGTTGTTAATTGATTTCCAATAATAAATATATACACACATTTGTATAAAGCAGCATATTTACCCACTCTCATGTTGATACGAGTATTAAATACTTGACAAATCTCCCTTTAAGGTATATTTTGAACAGATAAAAATGTGCGATTAACTATTTGAATCGATCGACAGCCGTAGTATAGATACGTTTCACTTTTAGTACGCCGTCGGAAAATACTCTAAGTATAGCGTACATTTAAAATTATACATTTTTTCTGGTGGCTTAAATAGGTTTTTCTGCGGCCCCCGTCCACAGCACTGTATTGCTTTGCTCCGTTCTGCTTCTCCACACTCGGGCCGTGCCGACCGTCATCTGCTGCAGATAATACACCGACTATGTACCTCATACAAGCCTACTTCAAAACACCCAGTCACAATCAAAATGTTCTTTTTCAGAGGAGAGAAGCCATACGACTGCAGCATCTGCAACAAGTCATTCTCAGACCCCAGCGCGAGACGACGACACGTCGCCTCCCACTCCGGGAAGAAACCCTTCACCTGCTCCTTCTGCAGCCTCTCGTTTACCCGCCTGGACAATCTGAAAACACACACCAAGTCCCACAACAAGGAATTAGCCGCGACAGCAGACGCCTCGTCGGATGCGGCGGACGCCGCGGCACCACCGGAGGAGGTGCGTAACATCCTGCAGCTGCAGCAGTACCAGCTGCCCTCCAGCTCCGAACAGGAGATCCAGCTGGTGGTGACGGGGGACGTGGACAACATTAACTTCGTGCCGGGTCAGAACCAGGAGATCAGCATCATCACCGCGGAGGGGGAGACGACGGACTCGGCCCACTCCAGGCTCACCCTCCTCACCCAGTCGTCGGGAAACGTGCAGAATGTGGCGCTGGTCGCTCAGGGCGGCGTGGCGGACCAGAGCCCTCACATTCAGACTATCAGTATGCTGGAAGGCCAGATGACACACCAGTCTGAGCAGATGCACGTCATCACTCTGAGTAAAGAGGCGATGGAGCACCTACAGGCCCACCACGGCCCCCCGCAGCCTCTTCACATAGCACAGAGACCAGTCCAGCAGCTGCAGGTGATGCACCAGCCGATCCAGCAGCTGGCTGTCACTCAGGACGCCTCGCAGGGGGGGGTGAGCAGGGAGCAGCACAGCCAGCAGGCCATTCACATCAGCAGCCAGAGCAGCCAGCCCATCTCCATCAGCCAGACCAGTGAGCAGATCTCCAGCCACCACATCCAGGGACAGACGTTTCAGATCCAGGCGGGGACCGTCTCCTACCTGTACACCACCGGGCTGCCGCAGGAGAGCTGAGTGTGGGCCAAATCCAGACTGAGAACGCTGCTACGGTACATTAATAATGGACAAACAACCAGAGAAAGAAATGCATTAATTAATCTAAGACAAACAATACATTTTAGGAAATGCTCAGCAGTAAAACAAAATATGAGTAATTTGTAGAAATAAATACCAATATTTCTTAATCAAATAAGTATAATGGTGCTACATGACGTTCTTAAATATACTGGATAATAAAAATGCCTTGTTGAAGAACAAATGGTGATTATTGTGTCTTAGTTCACACACAGTAAGTCCTGAGATTCAATAATATAGCAGAGAAACAACAGGCTCTGCATGTCAAACAGCTGCCAGCAGCTAACATGCTAAACAAGTTGGTGTTCCTACCCGGAGGGTGAATCTCACAGGTCTGGTAACGACGTCTCGGCAGTCAGGACACGCAGTCGAGGCGGATCCTGAAAGAATAACAAAGACTGATTTATCCAAGGACTGAATGCGTTTTATGTAGGGCTGTCAATCGATAATTATTTGATCGCGATTAATCAAAAATTTGTTATCTGTTCAAAATGTACCTCAAAGAGCGATTTGTCAGGTATTTAATACTCTTATCAACATGGGAGTGAACAAATGTGCTTGCTTCCATTTACTGGAAATGAATTAACAACACAGATCAATGACAAATATTGTCCAGAAACCCTCACAGGTACTGCATTTAGCATAAAAAAATATGCTCAAATCATAACATGGCAAACTGCAGTCCAACAGCTGTCAGTGTGTCAGTGTGCTGACTTGACTATGACTTGCCCCAAACTGCATGTGATAATCATAAAGTGGGCATGTCTGTAAAGGGGAGACTCGTGGGTACCCATAGAACCCATTTTCATTCATGTATCTTGAGGTCAGAGGTCAAGGGACCCCTTTGAAAATGGCCGTGACAGTTTTTCTCGCCAAAATTTAGCGTACGTTTGGAGCGTTATTTAGCCTCCTTCTCAACAAGCTAGTATGACATGGTTGGTACCAATAGATTCCTTAGGTTTTCTAGTTTCATATGATGTCCTCGAAAGCCTAAAAATTGGAAGTTGCGTAATTGCGTTAAAGAAATTAGTGAGGTTGAAACAAATTTGCGTTGTATATTTTCAACGAAAATAATTTGGTGGAAAAAAAACTCAGTTTAAATTTTCGGCAATTTTCATGAAAAGTCATACTATAGTATGACTTTTTTGATGAAAATGTCGAAATTTTAAACTGAGTTTTTTTTCCACCAAATGAATCGACAGACTATACTATGCCTTTTTTCATTAAAATTTTCCACATTCTATACTATGACATTTTTTTACGAATATTTTTGACATGACTTTCATAAAAATGTTCTAAAATATTCGTAAAAAAATGTCATAGTATAGAATGTCGAAAATTTTTATGAAAACAGGCATAGTATAGTCTGTCGATTCATTTGGTGGAAAAAAAACTCAGTTTAAAATTTCGTCAATTTTCAAAAAAGTCATACTATAGCATGACTTTTCATGAAAATTGACAAAAATTTAAACTGAGTTTTTTTTCCACCAAATGAATCGACAGACTATACTATGCCTTTTTTCATTAAAATTTTCGACATTTTATACTATGACATTTTTTTACGAATATTTTTGAAAATGTTCATGAAAAAAGTCACGTCGAAAATATTCGTAAAAAAATGTCATAGTATAGAATGTCGAAAATTTTAATGAAAACAGGCATAGTATAGTCTGTCGATTGATTTAGTGGAAAAAAAACTCAGTTTAAAATTTCGTCAATTTTCAAAAAAGTCATACTATAGCATGGCTTTTCATGAAAATTGACGAAAATTTAAACTGAGTTTTTTTTCCACCAAATGAATCGACAGACTATACTATGCCTGTTTTCATGAAAATTTTCGACATTCTATACTATGACATTTCTTTACGAATATTTTCGAAAATGTTCATGAAAAAAGTCATGTCGAAAATATTCGTAAAAAAATGTCATAGTATAGAATGTCGAAAATTTTAATGAAAAAAGGCATAGTATAGTCTGTCAATTCATTTGGTGGAAAAAAAACTCAGTTTAAAATTTCGTCAATTTTCAAAAAAGTCATACTATAGCATGACTTTTCATGAAAATTGACAAAAATTTAAACTGAGTTTTTTTTCCACCAAATGAATCGACAGACTATACTATGCCTGTTTTCATGAAAATTTTCGACATTCTATACTATGACATTTTTTTACGAATATTTTCGAAAATGTTCATGAAAAAAGTCACGTCGAAAATATTCGTAAAAAAATGTCATAGTATAGAATGTCGAAAATTTTAATGAAAAAAGGCATAGTATAGTCTGTCGATTCATTTGGTGGAAAAAAAACTCAGTTTAAAATTTCGTCAATTTTCAAAAAAGTCATACTATAGCATGTCTTTTCATGAAAATTGACGAAAATTTAAACTGAGTTTTTTTTCCACCAAATGAATCGACAGACTATACTATGCCTGTTTTCATGAAAATTTTCGACATTCTATACTATGACATTTTTTTACGAATATTTTCGAAAATGTTCATGAAAAAAGTCATGTCGAAAATATTCGTAAAAAAATGTCATAGTATAGAATGTCGAAAATTTTAATGAAAAAAGGCATAGTATAGTCTGTCGATTCATTTGGTGGGAAAAAAACTCAGTTTAAAATTTCGTCAATTTTCAAAAAAGTCATACTATAGCATGTCTTTTCATGAAAATCGACGAAAATTTAAACTGAGTTTTTTTTCCACCAAATGAATCGACAGACTTTACTATGCCTGTTTTCATGAACATTTTCGACATTCTATACTATGACATTTTTTTATGAATATTTTCGAAAATGTTCATGAAAAAAGTCACGACGAAAATATTCGTAAAAAAATGTCATAGTATAGAATGTCGAAAATTTTAATGAAAAAAGGCATAGTATAGTCTGTCGATTCATTTGGTGGGAAAAAACTCAGTTTAAATTTTCGTCAATTTTCATGAAAAGCCATGCTATAGTATGACTTTTTTGAAAATTGACGAAATTTTAAACTGAGTTTTTTTTCCACCAAATGAATCGACAGACTATACTATGCCTGTTTTCATGAAAATTTTCGACATTCTATACTATGACATTTTTTTACGAATATTTTCGAAAATTTTCATGAAAAATTTTGAAAATTTTTAAAAAAAATTTTTTTAAAATTAAAATTTTTGAAAAAACCGTTTTAAAAATTTGAAAAAAAATCAATTTTTAAATTTTAAAAATTTAAAAAAAAACAATTAAATGGTTTTTTTTAAAAAAAATATTTATTTTTTCAAAATTTTAAAAAAAATTGTTTTTTTAGAAAATTTTAAAAAAAAAATTTAAAATTTTTTTTTAAATTTCGAAAAAAATTTAATAAAAAATTTGAAAATTTTTAAAAAAAATTTTTTTAAAATTTTTGAAAATTTTTGAAAAAAAATAGTTTAAAATTTTGAAAATTTTTAAAAAAAATTTAAAATTTTTTAAAAAAAAAATTTTTTTTGGTTTTTTAAAAAAAAATTTTTTAAAATTTTTTTTAAAAATTACATCTTTTTATGAAAATTTTTTTTAAATTTTTAAAATTTTTTTAAAAAATTTGAAAATTTCTAAAAAAAAAAAATTTTTTAAAATTTTTTAAAAAAATTTAAAATTTTAAAAAAAAAAAGGGGAAAATTTCGTAAAAAAAAATATAAAATTTCAATTTTAAAAAAAGCAATTTTTTTTTTTAAAAAAAAATTTTAAAAAATTTTTTTTAAAAAAATTTAAACCTTTTTTTAGAAAATTTTAAAATTTTTTTAAAAATTTTTTTAAAATTTAAAAATTTTTTAAAAAAATTTGAAAATTTTAAAAAAAATTTTTTTAAAAAAAACGAAAATTTTTGAAAAAACGTAAAAAAATTTGTTTTAAAAAAAATATAAAATTTCAATTTTAAAAAAAGCAATTTTTGTTTTTAAAAAAAGAAAATTTTTTTTTTAAAAAATTACCAAAAAATGCTTTTTTGAAATTTTTTCAAAAATAAATTTTTTTTAAAAAATTTTTAAAAAAAAAAATTAAAATTTTTTAAAAAAAAAAATTAAAAAGTCAAAATTTTTAAAAAAAACCGTAAAAAAATTTGTTTTTAAAAAATCATAATTTTAAATTTTTAAAAAAAAATTACTGTTTTTTTTAAAAAAAAATTTTAAAAAATTTTTTTTAAAAAATTTAAACAAATTTTTTTAGAAAATTTTTAAAATTTTTTTAAAAAATTTTTTGAAATTTTAAAAAATTTTTTAAAAAAATTAAAATTTTTAAAAAAGCATTTAGTTTTAAAATTTTTGAAAAAAAGGGGAAAATTTCGTAAAAAAAAATATAAAATTTCAATTTTAAAAAGCAATTTTTAAGGTTTTTTTAAAAAAAAATTTTAAAAAATTTTTTTTTTTAAAATCCCCCTTTTTTTTTTAGAAATTTTCGAAAATTTAAAATTTTTTAAAAAATTTTAAAAAAATTCTTTAAAAATTTTGAAAATTTTTAAAAAAAATGTCATAGTATAGAATGTCGAAAATTTTAATGAAAAAAGGCATAGTATAGTCTGTCGATTCATTTGGTGGAAAAAAAACTCAGTTTAAAATTTCGTCAATTTTCAAAAAAGTCATACTATAGCATGACTTTTCATGAAAATTGACAAAAATTTAAACTGAGTTTTTTTCCACCAAATGAATCGACAGACTATACTATGCCTGTTTTCATGAAAAATTTTTGACATTCTATACTATGACATTTTTTTACGAATATTTTGAAAATTTATGAAAAAAGTCAGTCGAAAATATTCGTAAAAAAATGTCATAGTATAGAATGTCGAAAATTTTTAAAGAAAAAAGGCATAGTATAGTCTGTCGATTCATTTGGTGGAAAAAAACTCAGTTTAAAATTTCGTCAATTTTCAAAAAAGTCATAATTAAAAAAAAAAAAATTTAAAAATTTTTTTTTTTCCCCCAAAAAAAATATGCCTTTTTCATGAAAATTTTCGACATTCTATACTATGACATTTTTTTACGAATATTTTCGAAAATTTTCATGAAAAAATCATTTGAAAATATTCGTAAAAAAATGTCATAGTATAGAATGTCGAAAATTTTAAAGAAAAAAGGCATAGTATAGTCTGTCGATTCATTTGGTGGAAAAAAAACTCAGTTTAAAATTTCGTCAATTTTCAAAAAAGTCATACTATAGCATGACTTTTCATGAAAATTGACGAAATTTAAACTGAGTTTTTTTTCCACCAAATGAATCGACAGACTATACTATGCCTTTTTCATGAAAATTTTCGACATTCTATACTATGACATTTTTTTACGAATATTTTCGAAAATTTTCATGAAAAAAGTCATGTCGAAAATATTCGTAAAAAAAAGTCATAGTATAGAATGTCGAAAATTTTAATGAAAAAAGGCATAGTATAGTCTGTCGATTAATTTGGTGGAAAAAAAACTCAGTTTAAAATTTCGTCAATTTTCAAAAAAGTCATACTATAGCATGACTTTTTATGAAAATTGACGAAAATTTAAACTGAGTTTTTTTTCCACCAAATGAATCGACAGACTATACTATGCCTGTTTTCATGAAAATTTTCGACATTCTATACTATGACATTTTTTTACGAATATTTTGAAAATTTTCATGAAAAAATAGTCGAAAATATTCGTAAAAAAAAGTCATAGTATAGAATGTCGAAAATTTTAATGAAAAAAGGCATAGTATAGTCTGTCGATTCATTTGGTGGAAAAAAAAAAAAATTTTTTAAAAATTTTAATTTTAAAAAATCATACTATCATGATTTTTTGAAAATTAAAAATTTAAAGGTTTTTTTTTTAAAAAGAACGACAACTATCTTCCTGTTTTCGAAAAATTTTTGACATTTTTAGAATTTTTTTCGAAATTTTCGAAAATTTTTATGAAAAAAAATTCGAAAAATTCTAAAAAAATGTCAATTAAATTGAAAAAATAAAAAAGGCTGTATTTGTGAATTTTTAAAAAAACTCATTTAAAAGTCATTTTAAAAAAACATACTTCATGATTTTTTGAAAATTACGTTTAAAAATTTTTTTACCCAAAAAAATACAGCTTTATGGTTTTTTTGAAAAATTTTTGACATTTTACTATCATTTTTTTTAAAAATTTTTAAAATTTTCTAAAAAAGTCATGTGAAAAATTTAAAAAAAGCATAGTATAGTGTCGAAAATTTTTGAAAAAACTAGTTATTTCGTTTATTTTAAAAAAAACTATTTTTAAAAAAATTTTCAAAAATCAATTAATGATTTTTAAAATTTACGAAAATTTTAAAATAGTTTTTTTCCCCCAAAAAAATTTGACAACTATACTATGCCTTTTTAGAAAATTTTCGAATTCATAAGCATTTTTTAAAATTTTAAAAAAATTTTATAAAAAAGATGTCGAAAATTTTAAAAAAAACATAGTATAGTGTCGAAAATTTTTGAAAAAAACTAGTTATTTCGTTTATTTTAAAAAAAACTAGTTTTTTTCTAATTTTAAAAATAACTTAAAATTTTTCAAAAATTTACGAAAATTTTAAAATAGTTTTTTTCCCCCAAAAAAATTTGACAACTATACTATGCCTTTTTAGAAAATTTTCGAATTTTCATGAATTTTTTTGAAATTTTCGAAAATTTTTATAAAAAAGATGTCGAAAATTTTAAAAAAAGCATAGTATAGTGTCGAAAATTTTGAAAAAACTAGTTATTTCGTTTATTTTAAAAAAAACTAGTTTTTTTCTAATTTTTAAAAAAAAACTTAAAATTTTTCAAAAAAGACGAAAATTTTAAAATAGTTTTTTTTTAAAATTCGACAACTATACTATGCCTTTTTAGAAAATTTTCGAATTTTCATGAATTTTTTTGAAATTTTCGAAAATTTTTATAAAAAAGAGTCAAAATTTTAAAAAAAGCATAGTATAGTGTCGAAAATTTTGAAAAAACTAGTTATTTCGTTTATTTTAAAAAAAACTAGTTTTTTTCTAATTTTAAAAAATAACTTAAAATTTTTCAAAAATTTACGAAATTTTAAAATAGTTTTTTTTAAAATTCGACAACTATACTATGCCTTTTTAGAAAATTTTTGAATTTTCATGAATTTTTTTTGAAATTTTCGAAAATTTTTAAAAAAAGTGGAAAATTTTTAAAAAAAGCATAGTATAGTGTCGAAAATTTTAAAAAAAAATAGTTATTTCGTTTATTTTAAAAAAAACTAGTTTAAAAAATTTTAATTTTTAAAAAAAAACTTAAAATTTTTCAAAAATTTACGAAAATTTTAAAATAGTTTTTTTTTAAAATTCGACAACTATACTATGCCTTTTTAGAAAATTTTCGAATTTTCATGAATTTTTTTGAAATTTTCGAAAATTTTTATAAAAAAATTTTCGAAAATTTTAAAAAAAGCATAGTATAGTGTCGAAAATTTTTGAAAAAAACTAGTTATTTCGTTTATTTTAAAAAAAACTAGTTTTTTTCTAATTTTTAAAAAAAAACTTAAAATTTTTCAAAAAAGACGAAAATTTTAAAATAGTTTTTTTCCCCCCAAAAAAATTTGACAACTATACTATGCCTTTTTTTAGAAAATTTTCGAATTTTCATGAATTTTTTTGAAATTTTCGAAAATTTTTATAAAAAAGATGTCGAAAATTTTAAAAAAAACATAGTATAGTGTCGAAAATTTTTGAAAAAATAGTTATTTCGTTTATTTTAAAAAAAACTAGTTTTTTTCTAATTTTTAAAAAAAAACTTAAAATTTTTCAAAAAAGACGAAATTTTAAAATAGTTTTTTTTTAAAATTCGACAACTATACTATGCCTTTTTAGAAAATTTTCGAATTTTCATGAATTTTTTCGAAATTTTCGAAAATTTTTATAAAAAAGATGTCGAAAATTTTAAAAAAAGCATAGTATAGTGTCGAAAATTTTGAAAAAACTAGTTATTTCGTTTATTTTAAAAAAAACTAGTTTTTTTCTAATTTTTAAAAAAAAACTTAAAATTTTTCAAAAAAGCGAAATTTTAAAATAGTTTTTTTTTAAAATTCGACAACTATACTATGCCTTTTTAGAAAATTTTCGAATTTTCATGAATTTTTTTGAAATTTTCGAAAATTTTTATAAAAAAGATGTCGAAAATTTTAAAAAAAGCATAGTATAGTGTCGAAAATTTTTGAAAAAAACTAGTTATTTCGTTTATTTTAAAAAAACTAGTTTTTTTCTAATTTTTAAAAAAAAACTTAAAATTTTTCAAAAATTACAAAAAAAACTGGTTTTTTTTTTCCCCAAAAAAACATTTTGTTTTCATGAAAATTTTTGAATTCTAAATGCATTTTTTAGAAATTTTTGAAAATTTTCATGAAAAAAGCATGTAAAAAATTTGTAAAAAAATTTGAAAATGTAAAATTTTAAAAAAAAAGGCATATATAGCTTGACTTTTGGGAAAAAAAAAATTTAAAATTTGTTTTTCAAAAAAGCAACTATACATGCTTTTCATGAAAATTCGAAAAATTTTAAAATAGTTTTTTTTTCCAAAAAACGAAAATTTTTTTATGAAAATTTTTGAATTTTTCTAAATTTTTTAGAAATTTTTGAAAATTTTATGAAAAAAGCATGTCGAAAAAAAATTGTAAAAAAACTAGTTAAATTCGAAAAATTTTTAAAAAAAAACATATATAGCTGTCTTCATTTTTAAAAAAACCATTTAAAATTTGTTTTTCAAAAAAGCAACTATACATGCTTTTCATGAAATTCGAAAAATTTTAAAATGATTTTTTTACCAAATTCGAAATTCTAGGTTTTTTTTTAAAATTTTCGTTTTTAAATGCATTTTTTAGAAATTTTTTGAAAATTTTATGAAAAAAGCATGTCGAAAAAAAATTGTAAAAAAATTTTAAATTAAATTTTGAAAATTTTTAAAAAAGGCATATATAGCTTGACTTTTGGGAAAAAAAAAATTTAAAATTTGTTTTTCAAAAAAGCAACTATACATGCTTTTCATGAAAATTCGAAAAATTTTAAAATGATTTTTTTACCAAATTCGAAATTCATGGTTTTTATGAAAATTTTGTTTAAATGCATTTTTTAGAAATTTTTGAAAATTTTATGAAAAAAGCATGTCGAAAAAAAATTGTAAAAAAATTTTAAATTAAATTCGAAAAATTTTTAAAAAAAAACATATATAGCTTGACTTTTGAAAAAAAACCATTTAAAAAGTTTTTCAAAAAAGCAACTATACATGCTTTTCATGAAAATTCGAAAAATTTTAAAATGATTTTTTTTACCAAATTCGAAATTCATGGTTTTTATGAAAATTTTCGTTTAAATGCATTTTTTAGAAATTTTTTGAAAAATTTTATGAAAAAAACATGTCGAAAAAAAATTGTAAAAAAATTTTAAATTAAATTCGAAAAATTTTAAAAAAAAGGCATATATAGCTTGACTTTTGGGAAAAAAACCATTTAAAATTTGTTTTTCAAAAAAACAACTATACATGCTTTTCATGAAAATTCGAAAAATTTTAAAATGATTTTTTTACCAAATTCGAAATTCATGGTTTTTATGAAAATTTTCGTTTTTAAATGCATTTTTTAGAAATTTTTTGAAAATTTTATGAAAAAAGCATGTCGAAAAAAAATTGTAAAAAAAATTTTAAATTAAATTCGAAAAATTTTTAAAAAAAAACATATATAGCTTGACTTTTGAAAAAAAACCATTTAAAATTTGTTTTTCAAAAAAGCAACTATACATGCTTTTCATGAAAATTCGAAAAATTTAAAATGATTTTTTTACCAAATTCGAAATTCATGGTTTTTATGAAAATTTTCGTTTAAATGCATTTTTTAGAAATTTTTTGAAAATTTTATGAAAAAAGCAGTCGAAAAAAAATTGTAAAAAAATTTTAAATTAAATTCGAAAAATTTTAAAAAAGGCATATATAGCTTGACTTTTGGGAAAAAAAAAATTTAAAATTTGTTTTTCAAAAAAGCAACTATACATGCTTTTCATGAAAATTCGAAAAATTTTAAAATGATTTTTTTACCAAATTCGAAGTATAAGCCTGTTTTTTGAAAATTTTCGTTTAAATGCATTTTTTAGAAATTTTTTGAAAATTTTATGAAAAAAGCATGTCGAAAAAATTGTAAAAAAATTTTAAATTAAATTAAAAATTTAAAAAAAGATATATAGCTGTCTTCATTTTGGAAAAAAAACTAGTTTTTTCCAATTTTTAAAAAAACATACTATGCTGTTTTCATGAAAATTCGAAAAATTTTAAAATGATTTTTTTTACCAAATTCGAAATTCATGGTTTTTTGAAAATTTTCGTTTAAATGCATTTTTTAGAAATTTTTTGAAAATTTTATGAAAAAAGCATGTCGAAAAAAAATTGTAAAAAAATTTTAAATTAAATTCGAAAAATTTTTAAAAAAAAACATATATAGCTTGACTTTTGGGAAAAAAAAAATTTAAAATTTGTTTTTCAAAAAATCCAAAATATCTGCTTTTCATGAAAATTCGAAAAATTTTAAAATGATTTTTTTACCAAATTCGAAATTCATGGTTTTTATGAAAATTTTCGTTTAAATGCATTTTTTAGAAATTTTTTGAAAATTTTATGAAAAAAGCAGTCGAAAAAAAATTGTAAAAAAAACTAGTTAAATTCGAAAAATTTTTAAAAAAAAACATATATAGCTGTCTTCATTTTGGGAAAAAAAAATAGTTTTTTCCAATTTTAAAAAAAGCATACTATGCTGTTTTCATGAAAATTCGAAAAATTTTAAAATGATTTTTTTACCAAATTCGAAATTCATGGTTTTTATGAAAATTTTCGTTTAAATGCATTTTTTAGAAATTTTTTGAAAATTTTATGAAAAAAGCATGTCGAAAAAAAATTGTAAAAAAATTTTAAATTAAATTCGAAAAATTTTTAAAAAAAACATATATAGTTGGTTTTTTGGGGGAAAAAACCATTTAAAATTTGTTTTTCAAAAAAGCAACTATACATGCTTTTCATGAAAATTCGAAAAATTTTAAAATGATTTTTTTTAAAATTCGAAATTCATGGTTTTTATGAAAATTTTCGTTTAAATGCATTTTTTAGAAATTTTTTGAAAATTTTCATGAAAAAAGTATTCGAAAAAAAATTGTAAAAAAATTTTAAATTAAATTCGAAAAATTTTTAAAAAAAAACATATATAGCTTGACTTTTGGGAAAAAAAAAATTTAAAATTTGTTTTTCAAAAAAGCAACTATACATGCTTTTCATGAAAATTCGAAAAATTTTAAAATGATTTTTTTTACCAAATTCGAAATTCATGGTTTTTATGAAAATTTTCGTTTAAATGCATTTTTTAGAAATTTTTTGAAAATTTTATGAAAAAAGCATGTCGAAAAAAAATTGTAAAAAAATTTTAAATTAAATTCGAAAAATTTAAAAAAAAGCATATATAGCTGTCTTCATTTTTAAAAAAAACCATTTAAAATTTGTTTTTCAAAAAAACAACTATACATGTTTTTTATGAAAATTTCGAAAAATTTTAAAATGATTTTTTTTACCAAATTCAAATTCATGGTTTTTTATAAAACGAATTTATATATGAATTTTTTAAAAATTTTAAATTTTTAAAAAAAAAACGTAAAAATTTTAAAAAAACAATTAAAATTCAAAAAATTTTTAAAAAAAATTTTTTTTTTTAAAAAATTAAAATTTTTTTTTAAAAAAAATGAAAAATTTTTTTTTTTTTCAAAAATAAAAAGCTTTTTTTAAAAAAAAAAAAAATTTTTTTAAATTTTTTTAAAAAAAAATTAAAAATTTTTATGAAAAAAAATTTTTTTTTAAAAAAACCAAATTTTTTTTAAAAAATTTTGAATTTTTTAAAAAAAAATTTAAAAATTTTTAAAAAAATCAAAAAATTTTCTGTTAGAATTCGAAAAATTTTATGAAAAAATAGATATTTCGAATTTTTTGGAAAAAAAAACAGTTTAAAATTTCGTAAAAAAAAAGTCATATATAGATGATTTTATGAAAAGCAAAATTTAAACTGGTTTTTTTTAAAAAACCAGTAATTGCCTTTTTTAAAAATTTTCGACTTTATAATGACATTTTTTTTGAATTTTTCAAAATTTATGAAAAAATCAGCGTTTCTAAAAAAATGCATTATAGAATTAAAAATTTTTGAAAAAAAACATGAAGGGCATTCATTTTGGAAAAAAAATCATTTAAAATTTTTCAATTTTAAAAAAAACATAGATGCTTTTTATAAAAAAGGAAAAAAACTAGTTTTTTTTCCCCAAAAAATTTAAATATACTATGCCTGTTTTCATGAAAATTTTCGAATTTAACTTTAATTTTTTTACAAATTTTCGAAAATTTTTTAAAAAGCTTCAAAATTTCGAAAAAAATTTATATATGAATTAAAAATTTTTGAAAAAAAACATAAAGTCTGTCGAATTTGGGGGAAAAAAAATCAGTTTAAATTTCGAATTTTAAAAAAACATAGATATTTTCATAAAAAAGGAAAAAAACTAGTTTTTTTTCCCCAAAAAATTTAAATATACTATGCCTGTTTTCATGAAAATTTTCGAATTTTTAAAAATTTAATTTTTTTTCAAATTTTCGAAAATTTTCATGGTCATTGAAAATTTCGAAAAAAATTTATATATGAATTAAAATTTTTGAAAAAAAACATAAAGTCTGTCGAATTTTGGGGGAAAAAAATCAGTTTAAAATTTCGAATTTTAAAAAAGCATATTAAACTGCTTTTTATTTGGAAAAAAAACTAGTTTTTTTTCCCCAAAAAATTTAAATATACTATGCCTGTTTTCATGAAAATTTTCGAATTTAACTTTAATTTTTTTTTCAAATTTTCGTTTTCATGAAAAAAAATTTCGAAAAAATTTTAAAAAATGCATTTAGAATTCGAAAATTTTAAAGAAAAAAGGTTAAAAGTCGGATTATTTGGGGGAAAAAAAATCAGTTTAAAATTTCGAATTTTAAAAAAGCATATATAGCTGCTTTTTATTTGGGGAAAAAAACTAGTTTTTTTTTTCCCCAAAAAAAACTATGCCTGTTTTCATGAAAAATTTTTTTAATTTAACTTTAATTTTTTTACAATATTTTTTTAAAATTTTCATGAAAAAAAATTTCGAAAAAATTTTAAAAAATGCATTTAGAATTCGAAAATTTTAAAGAAAAAAAAGGGGAACGTCGAATTTGGGGGAAAAAAAATCAGTTTAAATTTCGAAAATTTTAAAAAAAACATATATAGCTGATTTTTGAAAAACAAAAAATTTAAATGGGTTTTTTTTTAAAAGTCAAAAAGCCTGTTTTTATGAAAATTTTCGAATTTAAAGTTTTTTTTTCAAATTTTCGAAAATTTCATGGTCATGAAAATTTCGAAAAAAATGCATTTAGAATTCGAAAATTTAAAGAAAAAAGGTTAAAAGTCGGATTATTTGGTAAAAAAATCAGTTTAAAATTTCGAATTTTAAAAAAACATATATAGCTGATTTTTGAAAAAAAATTTAAATGGGTTTTTTTTTAAAAAAATACAGACTTCATGGTTTTTTTTGAAAATTTTACATTTTCAAATTTTTTACGAATATTTTGTTTCATGAAAAAAAATTTCGAAAAAATTTTAAAAAATGCATTTAGAATTCGAAAATTTTAAAGAAAAAAACATGTAATTGTAATTTTGGAAAAAAATGTTTAAAAATTTTAATTTTTAAAAAACATATATAGCAGTTTTCATGAAAAAGCGAAAATTTTAAATAGTTTTTTTTCCACCAAAAAAAATAATATTTTTTTTTAAAAATTTTTTTCACTATCATCATTTTTTAGAAATTTTCAAAATTTCATAAAAAAGCAGTGAAAATATTTAAAAAAAAGTTTTAAAGAAAGCGAAAAAAGAAAAAGGTGTTTTCGGGGGGCCCATTTTCCCTTTTTTGGAAAAACCCCAAAAAAAAAAAATTTAAAAAAAAACCTTAAAAAGTGCTTTTAAAAAAAATTCAAAAAACCCGGGAGGGTTTTTTAAAAAAAAACTTCCCAAAAACTTTTTTGTTTTTTGGGTTTTTTCATGAATTTTAAAAATTATTATAAAAAAATTTAAAATGTTTAAAAATTTTTAAATAAATTTTTCAAAAATAAAAAAGGTATAATTTTTGGGTTTTTGGGAAAAAAAATTTTTTAAAATTTTCAATCAAAAATTTTTTCAAAATTTTTAAAAAATTTTTTAAAAATTTTTTTTTTAAAATTTTTTTTTTTTCCCCCCCCTGGGTTTCACGGGAAAAAATCTTTTTTTAAAATTTTAAAAAAATTATGAATTTTTTAAATTTTTAAATTTTTTCCCCCAAAAAATTTTTTAAAAAATTTTAAAAAATTTTTTTTTTAAAAAAAATTTTATTTAAAAAAAAAAAGGAAAAAGTTGTTTTGGGGCGAATTTTGGAAAAAAAAATAGTTTAAATTTCGTAAATTTTAAAAAAATATTAAATTTTTTTTTGAAAATTAAAATTTTTAAAAGATTTTTTTTAAAATAACGAAATAACTAGTTTTTTCATTAAAATTTTCGACATTCTATACTATGACATTTTTTTACGAATATTTTCGACATGACTTTTTTCATGAAAATTTTGAAAATATTCGTAAAAAAATGTCATAGTATAGAATGTCGAAAATTTTCATGAAACAGGCATAGTATAGTCTGTCGATTCATTTGGTGGAAAAAAAACTCAGTTTAAATTTTCGTCAATTTTCATGAAAAGTCGTGCTATAGTATGACTTTTTTGAAAATTGACGAAATTTTAAACTGAGTTTTTTTTCAACCAAATGAATCGACAGACTATACTATGCCTGTTTTCATAAAAATTTTCGACATTCTATACTATGACATTTTTTTACGAATATTTTCGACATGACTTTTTTCATGAATATTTTCAAAAATATTCGTAAAAAAATGTCATAGTATAGAATGTCGAAAATGTTCATGAAAACAGGCATAGTATAGTCTGTCGATTCATTTGGTGGAAAAAAAACTCAGTTTAAATTTTCGTGAATTTTCATGAAAAGTCATACTATAGTATTCCTTTTTTGATGAAAATGTCGAAATGAATCGACAGACTATACTATGCCTTTTTTCATGAACATTTTTGACATTATATACTATGACTTTTTTTTCCATAAAATGTTCTACATATTTTAGTATGACTTCTTTTTCATAGAATTTTCGACATACTATACCATGACTTTTTTTCCCATAAAAGTTTCGACATACTATACTATTACTTTTTTTCATGAAATTTTCGACATACTATACGATGACTTTTTTTTTTCGTAATACTATACTATGACATTTTTTTTCGACATACAATACTATGACTTTTTTTTTATGAAATTTTGACATACTATACTATGACGTATTTTTATGAAATTCTTCGACATACTATATTTTTTATGAAATTTTTCGACATACTATACTATGATGTTTTTTCCTGAATTTTCTTCGACATACTATACTATGACGTTTTTTTATGAAATTTTTACATACTATTCTATGACTTTTTTTATGAAATTCTTCGACATACTATACTATGACGTTTTTTAATGAAATTTTTCGACATACTATACTATGACGTTTCTTTTATGAAATTTTTTGACATACTATATAATGACGTTTTTTTATGAATTTTAGACATACTATACTATGACGTTTTTTATGAAATTATTCGACATACTATACTATGACGTTTTTTTATGAAATTTTTCGACATACTATACTAAGACGTTTTTTTTATGAAATATTTCGACATACTATACTATGAGGTTTTTTTATAAAATTTTGACATACTATACTATGACGTTTTTTTATTAAATTTTTCGATATACTATACTATGACGTTTTTTTATGAAATTTTGACATACTATACTATGAGGTTTTTTATGAAATTCTTCGACATACTGTGACGTTTTTTTATGAAATTTTTTGACATACTATACTCTGTCGTTCTTTATGAAATTTTTCGACATACTAAACTATGAAGTTTTTTTATGAAATTTTTCGACTATACTATGACTTTTTTTATGAAATTTTTCGACATACTATACTATGACGTTTTTTTATGAATTTAAGACATACTATAATATGACGTTTTTTTATGAAATTTTTCGACATACTATACTATGACGTTTTTTTATGAATTTTAGACATACTATACTATGACGTTTTTTTATGACATTTTTCGACATACTATACTATGACGTTCTTTTATGACATTTTTCGATATACCATACTATCACGTTTTTTATAACATTTTTCGACATACTATACCATGACGTTTTTTCATGAAATTTTTCGACCTACTATAATATGGCTTTTTTATGGCATTTTTTTATGACATACTGTACTATCCTATGACTTTTTTGAGCATGCCCACTTCCCCACACTTAGTTAGTTAAACTTTTTAAAATAAACTGTGATTCTCAGGTTCACTCACTGCTTTATGTCTGTCCATTCTTGTGTTAGAGCGGCTCCTGGCTGTTTCTGCTCTCTGGTGTCGTGGCTCTGTAACAAAGTCCTGAAGTGTGGTGTAGTTTGTGAGGCTGCTGAGTTGCAAGGCAGACTGCCGCTGCTGCTGCTGACTGGCCCTGCGTAGACCTGAGAGATAAAAATAACAGAAACTGAGCTTTACTGCTCCACGCTACAGGGTGAAAATACAATATATAATGGAATTTGAAATGTCATCACAAAAAGTTATGAGTTTCTGGATGACATGATGGTTTTAATTTTACTCCTGAACCGCATGAGCAGCTAGAAATCAAGGTATATCTCAAGATATGATTTTTTGCAGATTATCACTTCACTGTTCTGAGATGAAAGTAAGACTAAAATACTGTGGTCAGTACAGTAACTGCTGAGGGACTTCTAGTGCTCAGTCTGCTCACTGACAGCATGTAATAAGTCCTGCTTTGCCCTGTGATAGAATTGTTAGATTGAATATAATTTAAAGCAAATGGAATAACGTATGAAACACAGTTAATCTGAGAAACTGGCTAGTATCGAGAGGCACAAAGAGGCTCTATCATATAGTCTATCTCTGTTCATGTGTACCTGTTGTAGAGGTGCATCTGGAGAATGCTGCTTCCATGTCGTTCACCTGGTTCTGTAGTCTATCCACTCGCTGAAAGGCTTCTTGTTTGAGGCTGAGCTCCTGTTGTAGCTGGCCCCTCACCTAGATCCACACAACATCAGGTGCAACAGAAAACATGAAGTTAGAGGTATACTTTTTATTATTTGACCAGTTGGTTTGTTTACCACTTTGGTCCAGAATGAAATGTTTGTTGAGAGTAATGTCTCATTAACTTTTGGATGGATAGCCTTGAAATTTGGTACAGACATACATGCCCCCCTCGGGATGAACATGTAATATCTTTGGTGATCCCTTGTCTTTTCATCTAGCGTCATCATCAGGTCAAAATTGTAATTTCTCGAATACTTTGGTTTATGACCAAATACCTGCAATTTCCATCAGCTTCTGCTTCTTTGTGTTTAGTGCTAATTTGCAAATATTAGCATGCTACCAAGATAAATTAAGATGGTAAACATTCTACCTAAACTTCAGCATGTTTGCTATTTTAGCTATTTAGCTCAAAGCACCGCTGTGCCAAAGTACAGCCGCTGTAAACTCTTAGTCTTAGTTTCTTTTCACTTGCAATGGAAATTTCTGTTTAATCATTAAAGGCAATTTAAATATTATTTAAATAAGTCATAAAATATGGACTTACATTTTTTGTCTGAAAAAATGTTGTTTGGCTGTCTTGGAACTTTTTTCCTAAGTCACCAAACTAAAGAGCATCTTCTCTGCCATTTTGTTTTAGTGTTTGAAGTAATTGATTGTTTTTCATGTGTTTTGATTCAAATTTGGTTCTTCAGCACTTAGGTCTTTTTTTTCTTCATATTTTTTTGCATATCATTGCTGTCCAGTGAAAACCAAGTATCGGAAATTTTGGCGATTTAAAAATGTTTCAGATAAATTGGGTTGAGAAATTTCTCCTACTTCTTAAGATAAACAAACCATTAAAAACCCATTGGATTATCTGAAAAGTGCATTGTCACCAAGCTGAAAAAGGCCCTTTCTTGTTGAGCTCATGAAACAGTTTTAGAGTAACAGTACATGGTTTTCACAGGACAACTTCGAGAAAAACACTCCTCTGTGCAGTCTGTAACTATCTGTGCATGAACACACACACATTGGTCAAATGAAGATAATTTACAGACCTGTCTGATCTCTTTGGCACTGCGTTGTCGGTGTAACTGGTTCATCCTGCTGCCTCTGTCCAGCTGCTCGCTGAGCCCCCTGAGCTGTCTCTCTCTGTCCTCCATGTCTGCTCTCATTTGTTCCAGGCTCTGCACTCGATAGCTTTCCAGCTCCTGCCTGCTGCGGGCCTCCTGTGCAGACTGATGCCTGACCACCTGGAGCTCCTCTGTCTGTGTATCAGTGGGTATTTAGTGAATACATCCAAGCTGCACTGGGCAAGCTTCACAGTTTCTTTGCCTCTCAGTGTTTGACATGACGACAATTTAAAAGGTCATTGCTCACTTCACTGTAGCGTCTTATATGAGTCTATAGGAGCAAAATGTATAATGAGAGGGGACCCAGATGAAGACCTCAACCACCAGAAATCAAATAATGTGGTAGTTTTATACAGTACTAATATACTTGTTCAAATACAGCAAATCGAATGCCATTTTCAGCCATACTTTGTTATTTAGGCTTACAACAGCTGTTTCAAACTATTTTGATGATTCATAAGTAGTTTTGAGCAGCAGTGGCAAAAATATCTTTGAGGTTTGCACTGTTGGAGCAGTCAAGACGAGACATAAAGAGGTCAATATGGTCTTTGGGAAATTGGGATTTTTCACAATTTTCTGAAATTTTACAGACCAACAATGAATCTATAAATCGTTAAAATAAGTAGTAGATTAATCAATAATGAAAAGAATCATATGCTGCAGACATAAGTTCTGACAGCACAGCACATTTTTAATTTATATTCTTTCTAGGTGCATTTTAAAGATGGCATTCCTGTAGCACCGAAAATCGCCTCAAATCCACAAGTTTCCTTTGAGCTGTTAATGTTTTAAAAGTTAATATAGTTCCCAGTCAAGACATAAGAGAGAGAGGGATAGTACCTGTAAAGTCAGTATCATTTGAAGACACATACTTTCCTCCACAATAAGCCTAATGAATAGTGAATAAGTAGATAGTTCAGTTGTAAGAAACATTGTGGTTATCAATTAACTGTTGCTTTACCCATATTTTTTTTAAACTTCAATTCTAGAAATCTGAGTGTAGGTTTTGCTCTACAGTTGATGTTCATGTTTGGGCGGTGGGCAGTGAGGTGTGGATGAGACTTCACATACCTTCCTGCTGAGCAGCTTCTTGGTGCTGCTGCACTCGGCCTGACAGCGGGTCAACACCTTCCTTGCGGCCTCCAGCTCCTCCTGCAGGATTACCACCTCCTCCTCTGATGTCATCTTCACTCTGAGGGCATCGCTGCGACAGGTAATCTCCCTCTGGACAGAATGAAAAATTTTATAACCATTAAAAGTTATGTCAAGTATATGGCAGTAAGATAAACACAAAAAGTTCAGATACAATGAAAATAAAGATGTTTAAAAAAAAATTATAAATTCAGGAGGGAGGAGTATGGAGTGACACATATTGCAAAGAAGCTATCTGATGAGTCAAAAGTATAATTTAATACATAAATAAGCAAAGATGTAATGTATTGTAAGAAAAATAAGATATTTCATGTATTGTCCTTCACTTCCAATCAGTTAATTAAATAAAAAAAAAAACAGGTATTTTAGACAAAGTAAAAACAAAAAAAGTCATAGTATGGTATGCCATAAAAAACGTCAAACGTTGTAATATATTATGACATAAAAATGTCAAAAAAGTCATAGTATAATATGCCAAGTTAAAAAAAAAAAAAAATCAAGTCATCGTGTAGTATCCCATAAAATGTCGTGAAAAAATGAATTGCATAGTATGCATACTATGACATATAAGCAACAAGAAAAATAAAAAAATTGAGGCATGAAATATGAATTACATAATTGACGTTTGAATTGAATTGTAAGTGTGGTACCACTGAAAAAAAATTTAAAAATAGAAAATATCCAGAAAAAGATAAATGAGAGCAAAAATAATGTACTTTCTCAACTGATTGCAAACGTTAAGGGGAAACATGAAGCTTGTGTTAATAAATTAAGCATACAGGTATGTAACTGCTATACAGTATATGTATTCAATTATGCTTTTGACATCAGATATTACAACACTAAAATGATTCAAAACTAATTCGATAAGAGCATGTACTGAAAGGACACAACACAGGCAGCAAACGCAAGCTTTTGATCCTGGTGCTCCCCTTTACTCAACACACTGTTGCCTTCCTGCAGGGGGATGAATTTGATTTGTGAGTATTGAATATTCCTGCTGACCTGCTGAGTTTGAAGCAGCTGTCGGTGGAGTTTCTCCTGGTCGACCGCCTGCCTCCAGCGGCTCAGAGCCTTCTGTTTACAGAGCAGAGCAGTCAGCCGGCTGTTCTCCAGGCTCAACTCATGGACGTCTTCTTTCTAACAAAACAGGTAGGAAACACTGGTGTGTTTAAAATGGTCATAAGCAGGGATTTGAAAATTGTTTTGAACATGTTTCAAGGGAAAAAGATGGCAGTCTTAACACATAAGCTACTTAGTGAGTTATTCTGTATTTTTTATCCTCAAATTAATTCAATCAATGAATGTAAACATTCAGTTCTTGCATGAAAAATGCTGCATTTTTGTTTTCCTCAACAAAACTGATAAGCTACTGTACATTATACATACAAAGCCAAACCCCTGTTTCCTTTTGTATGTCCAGATCGTTGCACTGTCTGCCTTACTGTACCTTTAACTGTGGGAGTCCATCATTGTCTTTGATGCAGCCGTACTTCTTCTTGAGTTTGATGATCCGGTCAACTCCCTCCCGTCTTATTCTGCTCACCATCTCACTCACATCCTGCTCCATCTGATGGCGGTACTCGTCAAGCTTGGCCTGAGATACAGTGAGGACAAATACAACTTTTATCCAGCTCAAGGAATGAATCAGATTAAAAATAAGATGGAACCTGGGAATTGGACAAATGCAGCCACAAACAGCCGACATTTAATACAGCAAATTTACAGCAAACACTCAGATGATATGATATGTCCCTCATTGCTGCAGATATTACACTTTTTTTTGGTAAAATGTTACAGATCAAATTTCTCACCTTTAGCTGGATGCAGGTAGAGAAGAGGTGTCGGATCAAAGGGTCGTAGCGTTCTTTGAATTTGAGACTGAGTTGCTCCTCCAGAGTTCTCTTCTCTTCTTCCAGGTGAGCAACTTGTGCCTGCAGCGCTGATATCTCCAACATCATCCCACGACATACAACATCCACCTGTGGAACAATAACATTTATTTATTTTTAGGGAACCCCCTTGTTTGCCTTGATTTCAAAGTACAGCTGAGACAGACGGTAACTCAGTGATACAGTGAGTTTTAAAGGTATTCTGTCCTGAAGTGGTAGACGAGGGGAAATGCCAATTACAGTAGGACTCACCCATTTGTATATATTTGGAAACAATACATTATGAAAGCTAACTATACAAAATATGTTTTCATAATGATAGATAGTTACTTTATTGATCCCAAGGGAAATTCAAGACAAGGCATTGTCCAAATACGGTGCAAGATTTCATGGTAATCAATCTAAGAATTGGCGAGATACAGACACTAGTTTATTTATTATTATTTATTTCCCTCTGCACTAACTGACCAGCATTGCCATTCCTTGAGCCCTGCTACCATCGTGGCTAATGTGTGAGCACAAATCAGCTCAGCACAAATCCCCAGAGTGGAGTATAAACCTCAGATTTAAGGATTTAAGTCACTTTATCTCACATAATTGTGATACTATGATATGAGCCACATAGTCATTTGCAATTGCAGTAGTTACCTCTTTGTGAGAGTTGCTTGTCTGAGAGTCCTCAAGATTCTTTAAATCCTGAGGTTAAAAATAAAAGAGTATCATACACCACATTACAGAATACTACAGTCATGATTCAGTGAGCCTTACATCTATGAAAAGTATTACATACACAAAAATGTAAATAAATGATGTCTACATAAGCAGCCAATAAAATACACTTAGTGTGATGGGGTGATAATCCCCACATGTACCTGTTCTCTCTGATACAGGAGCTGAGTCTGCCGCTGTAGGATTTGTTCATAAAACTGCGAGTAAAGCAGAAAGCTTCGACGCTCTCGCTCCGTCAGAGAACAGCCGAGCTGAGTGAGACACTGCTGGAGGTGATCCTGAGAGACCCTCAGCTGAAGGAAAGAAACACTCAGGAGTCTTATTACTCAGCATAGAAACTTCTGTACAGTGAACATAACAAAACTGGAAAGGGAGCAAATAGGAATAGGAGTATAGGAATACAGAATTACAATTTCTAGTTGCCTCACAAAAACTGTAATTAGTTATTGAATCCAAGAGATTAGCTTTCATCAGCAGTTCATCAGTAACTTTTTTAAGCACCTAAGAGTTTTATTTTTTTAGCAGTATTAATTTTTTTTTTTTAAATATCTGTAAACAGAAACCTTTTTTTCCATGTAAGAGAACACAGTTGCAGCATGTTATTAGCAGGTATTTGCAGGAAGACATAGTGTAGTTATTGTGCATCATTTGGCCTACAGTGTACCTGTCCGTCGGCCTCTTCAGCTCCCTCCATCAGCTGCTGGATGAACGTTTCCACAATCTGCGGCCGCTCGGGGGACAAACTGTACTTCAGTGGGGCTTTCTTCCACAGCTCTGACCACACAGAGAATATTTTATTGTAACTGCAATCATACTATTTCCTCTTCAGTATTAATTCAGTGCTTAACGGTAGATTTAGTGGGTTTTTGGGTACCTGTAGGGAGGCCTGTGTCCTGTCGAGTTCGCTCTGAAACCACCAGCGTCAGCTCTCTGTTAATCTTCCTCTGCACCGCTCTGATCATGTCACACTCGGTGCTCTCCAGCAGTTTGTGAAGCTGAGAGGATGACGGTGTATTTTACAAGGTAACGAGGTTGTATAAAAAATACACAAGACAATATTTTATACAGTTAAGTAGTTGTATTGTACCTGCCAAGCTTTCACATCAACCTCTGAAACTCCAGAGGGGGGTAGGAGAGACTGGCTGCCAGATATTAAGACTTCATAGTCCCGCTCCTTACCCATTTGCTGAGCCAGAGCTCTCGTACTGGGGTAAAAGATTTCAGCTCTGTAAAGGAAGGACAGACAATTTAAATATGGGATTAAATAGTGTATTTAAAACAATTACTGTTTTGGGCACCAGGTCTGGTCACGGAGGCAGCAAGTTTAACAGGGTATTCCAGACATCCCTCTCCCCAGCCACAATTGTATGCTCTTCCTGGGGGACCCCGAGGCGTTCCCAGGCCAGACGAGATATATAATCTCTCCAGCGTGTTCTGGGTCTACCCCGGGGCTTCTTACCAGGTGGAAGTGCCCAGAAAACCTCTGATATTTATCAACAAAGGCTAAGCAAACCTACATACAGTTGTCTGAATGTAATAAAATCCTCACTGTTTCTGAACTTCTCACAGTACCTGTAGAGTTTCACAAACTGCTGATACAAACTGGGTGTCCTGAACGTTTCAGCACCAAAACGTCTTCGAGCCCAGCTCTCCTTGAACACCTGAAGCTGCTTCGTCAGCAGGAGGAAACCTTTCAGCACAGACTGGACTCTGACTGGATCCTGAAGAGGAACAGTCACACAAGTCTTCTTCTTTTCTTCTACAGCTTTCTAAAACAAAGACAAAACATGGTTACATAATGTGACAGACAATAATAGAATTGTGTGGCTTTATAGCCATAAGCAGCCATGTAGATACATTAAAGGAATTATTTACAGTTTTTCCATCTACAGATAATCGAAGCTTGTCTCGTTTGCCTCCTTAATCATGAATTGCAACTAATAAACAGTATTTTACTTCATCAGGCTTTCCGTCGTGCAGAAGGTCATCCTTGTTGCCATGGAGACGAACAGGCTCTGCCTCTCTTCCACTGTTCAGGACGTCCTCCATGAGCAGCGACACACCGAGGATTGCTGCATTGGCCTGCAGTCTGCTGCGATCACTCAGACCACTCAGACACAGCTGCAGACAAATACAACTCATCTGTATTATTATCTGTAGTAGACCTTGTTTGTTTGTTTATGTCTCCATAAAAAGACATACAATTAATAAGGTGTTTTTTTCTCTCTATTTCTCCTTCCAATAGATGCAGCTCAATGTTTCAGATAACACAGTCATTTGAAGTTAAATCAATTTGAGAATCCAAAAATAGAGTAAGGTGAAAAGCAAAGTAAAGGTAAAACTAAAATTACCGTCAATTATCAGTCAAATTGCAGTTTACATCCATGTCTGTCCAAAATGTCATTACTTCATAATTTTATCCTATTAGACATTTGTGTGAAATTGTCAAAATTAGCCTTTGAATTCTTGAGCTATCCACAAAAATGTGTTTTGTGAGGTCACAGTGACCTTGGCCTTTGAACTTTGACCACCAAATTCTGATCAGTTCATCCTTGAGTCGAAGTTGACATTTGTGCCTAATTTGAGAAATTCCCTCCAGGTGTTCCTGAGATATCGCATTCACAAGAATGGGACGGACAGACGGACGACAACCCAAAAACGTAATGAAAAATACAAAAATATTTTAAAGATATTTTAAAAAATATATATAAAATATAAAAAGGGTAATGTGCTCAGCAAGGTTCATAACAACCTTTCTGTTAGATAATAAGATATCTTGTGTACAACGTTGACAATTTGTCCTGAGGGGCATAAGTTTCGCTAATGGTAAGCGTTCATCATCATCTAGGGAGTGTGATTGTGTGTTTATTTCAAAGCAATAGGTGTGCTAGAATTTAATATTTGTTGTGTACAAGTTTTGTCCTGATAATAGTGGGAAAGGAAGTCATTAGGTATCATCTGGGGACTGAGAATATTTTCCTCAAATTTCATGGTAATGTGGTCTATGGAGAAATCTTACATTTCCATCCTTTTAGGTCACACCATTAACAGGCAAAAACATATTAACCTGCATGCAGTATTCGATGGGAGGGACGTCCCAAACATCCAGAGGGAACAACCCATGACAGGCTATGAAACTTCTCCATGGAAACATCTTCTGTGCCTGCAGAGGCAACATGAGACAAATATAATAAAAATAGATTTCCCCTCATTTTGACATGTAGTATTTATACTTTATACTGATATATGATATTATAAACTAACCTGACAGCCTCGAGTCTCTAGAGGTGGAGGAACAGGCAGCGTGAGACTGAACATGTCAGTCTGGATACTGTCGCTCATCAGGGGGAGGGCGGTCGCCATGTTGTCACTCACACTCTGGTAAGAAGCAACATCACCAGAGGAGAGAAACACCTCTCTGAAACATGACAGAAAGGGAAATGTCTGACCATTTAATATTTGTCCTTGCCCACTATTAGAATAGTAAAGAGAGGACAGGAAATGTGATGTTGTGTTTCATGGTCTGCGCCTTAACCCCTAGGCCACCAGGGCCCCCAACAGCATTACATTTCATGCAATATCAGGTGCTGGAGCTGTTGCCCCCCCGCGACCCGACCCCGGATAAGCGGTTGAAGATGAGTGAGAATATCAGGTGTTAAAAACTGACCAAACATCAACCAACGATTTTATAATAATGTTCACCACTACTTTGTTACTACCAGGTTTTGTATAAAGTTCAATCGGGAAACTACTAACTCGATTACATCAATAAATCAATTAATCTATTAGTCGTCAAAATCGTATGAGTGTTAGTCGACTAAGAATTTCTTTGGTCGAGGACAGCCCTATGCACAAGTGCTTTTAAATAATGTGTGATAGAAAGTCAGTGAGGGCAGAGAGAGATGAAATTGATCAACATAGCTAAACTCGATGATGAAGTGTGTTTACTCCTCACTGACCTGATGAGGTGTCTCACAGCGGTATCAAACTGCAGGAGGACGACCTGCCTGCGCAGCTGCAGCAGACGGCCGACCAACTCTGGGCTACTGGGATCGGACAGACGGTCGACCTGACGCTGGATCTCCAGCAGCTCTGCTCCTGTACAGCACAAACGGTCACAGTATTAAGAATAAAAAGAATATGCAAAAAATGTTACTATTAGTACCAATATTCACAAATGGGCAGATGTGATGCTTTGTTTACAAGATCCACCTACCGATGCCTTCAGTACCCCCCCAGTCAGCTGCAAGTGAGCCCGGTGCTTCCTGTCCTCTCCTGCAGCTACCGGAGCTCTCTGTGTTTCCCAGTCTGGAGAAACTAACCAGGTAATAAATGATGTCATGAAGAGCTGAAACTATCTGCACAGTGTGTTGGAGAGCCGCAGAACACCCCTGTTGAAATCAGAGCAAATTATTGACAAGAAAATAAAAGACATTTGTGTGGTTTATAACATGTGACCCAGGCGGACAAAAGCAAGCACTAAAATACTACAAATACACACACCACTGCATTCAAACTTATTCATGGTCTTGAGAAAAGCGTGAAAGTGAAAGCAGCTAAATTCATCACGTGTTGTGCTGCTGTATTAATAGTCTCAATGATGAGTTTAAGCGTCTCACCGAAACATTTTTGAACACGTGAAGCACTTCAGAGAAGTGGGGGATGTACCACAAGTTGAGGAGAGTTTTTCCGTCTGCAGACAACAACTGCTGTGGCCGACATTGAAAGGTCCTATTTGGGGAGAAAGGTGTGATCAGTCTCTCAGAAACCTTGAAAACATACATTTATTGTTAGTGTACGTAAACAGACAAATACTATGAATATGTGTGGAGATTGTCTGGTGTAGTACCCTTTGGGTTATATATGCATTTTTATAAGACGTTTATAATAGAAGCTTTCAGCCTGTTGGTATATTTATGGGTGTGTTATAACCATTTTCAAACATTTTAACCTGGCAACAATCTGACTGGGTCTGTTTAAATGAATCGGTGGTTTGGAGTCCGTGTGCAAGCATTGCTCTTTTCATCAGTGCCAACAAGTGATGTGCATACAGTTATTCTTCTATTTTGCACATTAATAACACATAAAATTCAAGCTGGTTGTACCTGGGGTCAGGGCAAAGGTCAACTCCTGAATCCAAAATGACTTTGGACTCGTTGGCTTGCCCAATCATGAAGTGGGACTGACAGATGGAGGGAATGTCGTCCAAAAGGAAGGTTAGACTGTGGTTATATGCCACAATCTGCGCTCTCACACAATACTGAGATATCTGCGTGCTGAATCTGAGGAGAAACAGGCATACAGATTTACCTCCAACATGCTCTTATCTAGAGTGACATACAGGGAAAAACTTGTCCCGTCTTGAATCTAAAGGAATGATTTTCAAGGACATACTTCTTGAGAAAGTCAATTATGAGCTTCCTTTTGATCTTTGCTGCTTCCTCCTGCGGTGTGAGAGAAATACATTTTACTTCACGGGCAGCCAATCACACTTATCATCCTGCTCAGTGACTGTGTGCAACTCACTGGAGTTTTTATAAGACCCCCCACGGCCTTTTTCTTCTTCACAAATGAATTCAGCATCTCGTCACGCAGACCCACTTTTTCCAGCTGGATGGACACGAAAGCTTCCATCAGCCTGGAGTAACAAACAAAACTCTGTTTATTAAAGAGCCAGCACTAAGGAGCTTTTAATCCTCGCCAGTGTAATTTGTTCTTCAAGTGGGGACAATTACCTCTCCTTGGTAGTGGTGGGAGTTCTTGCTGAGCCTTTGGAGGGTGAAGAGTTAGATTTTTCCTGCAGGTTGTTGGTGTCGCTTCCAGGTTTGGAGTCCAATTTCACATCTTTATCAGAATGACGAGCGACTTCACTCTGAGAATAAATTGGAAAACAAACTAAACAATTTGAACAGCAGTTTATTTATGTTAAAGTGTGAACAATACCAGTGGTGGAAGGAGTATTCAGATCCTTTACTTAAGTAAAAGTAGCAATACATTAATGTAAAAATACTCCATTACAAGGAAAAGTCCTGCATTAAAAATCCTAATAAGTAAAAGTACAGAAGTTTTATCAGCAAAATCAAAGTATCAAAAGTAAAACTACTCATTCTGCAGAAAAATGGCCTCTGTGACTGATACATATGATATTATTAGATTGTTAATACTGATGCATCAATATGTAAGCAGCATTTTACTGTTGTAGCTGCTTGAGGTGGAGCTAGTTTCACTACTTTATATACAGTTTGGTATAAAAGTCCATTGGTTCCCAACCTAGGGGTCAGGCCCCCTCACAGGGTCACAAGATGAATCTGAAGGGTCCTGAGATGATTAATGTGACAGGAAAGAATATAAAAAACAAGGGTTATGCTCCCAGTTTGGAGAAGCAGACAGGAGTACCGGCACGGAAGCTAAGGCATGTACTGCTGTGTGGACGCCATGTTAGTTCGGATCCAAAAGTCACACAATAACACAAACAAACTAACAAATCGAGGCAGCGATAGACCAGCAAATCCCGTGTTCTGCAAGGTAAAATTACTGTTTTTGTGAAATTTTGTGAGTCTGGTGGCTTTGAAGACAGCAATATAACAGCTTCAGTTCCCCATCAGAAAGGGCTATCTGACAGCAAGGTAAAGCCTGATACAGATTTTTTTTAGTCCGCCAAAATACGTTTTTCGTCAGACGGCCCTTTCCGACCACGGAACTGGTCGGAAAGAGCCACCAGACTACATTCACAAAAGCAGTAATTTAACCTAGCAGAACAAGGTATACAGAAGAAAGAGTATACTTACAACCCCATTCAAAAAATCAGAACTAACCCTTTCAGTTATTTCCAAACTTAGCACAGCTAACTTTGACTCAGCTAGTGCTAGCGTTCACATTCATCATAACCTTATTGATTAGCTTACTATGGTAACCTAGGTTACTGCTTTTTGCTAACGGCTGAGTGGGTGTTTCCATTTGAAAAAAACAGAAAAGTACGCAGATGGACCTGCCCTTCAATCTTAATCTGAAGAGTAACTGTCTGTCAGATAAATGTAGTGGAGTAAAAAGTACAATATTCCCCTCTGAAATGTAGTGAAGTAGAAGTACTTGAACTTAAGTAAATGTACTTAGTTACTTTCCATCACTGAACAAATACAAACCTGAGCTGAAGACGTCACACTCTCTGCCCAGTGACAAAGACAAACCAGCTTCACAGCACTTATCAAAGCGTTCTTCTGTGTAACCTGACAGGCCAGAGTCACCTGGAGGTTTTCTATGCTCTGTTTGTTCATAAGCTATGAAGAGATAAGAAAAGGAATACATTCAGTCAGTAATAGCTTGATTTCTTCATTGGCTAGTAAGCTCCAGCATTATATTTCAACGTACATGAATAACTGCCTCCTCTGAGCCGAAGCTAAACCTCCCGATCTGGTTCTCGTCCAGTTCCTGGATGCTCAGAGGCAGGTGGGACGGAGTGAACCTGCGGCAGACAGCGCACTTTAATTCCCTTTCAAACATAGTTCACTTCTCTTGTAGAAAAGCAGAAATAATAGAGCACATGTGCAGAGGCAGGGCATGCATGTCCGCCTGCAAGGAACATCCTAACATCTGCTACATATTAGTAAAGAACACGTTGAAGCTACAGCTTCTTGATGATCAGCCACAGTGTAGTTATTTACCTGTCTACAGAGCTGTCATCTTCCAGTATGGCTGTGATAAAAACAGGCCTCTGCGCGGCTTTGTCTTTCTGCTCAGCGACCTCAAACTGAACCGGCCTCAGATAAAGGTGGAACTCATCGAAGCCGAGCTCTGACGCCACGTGTCTGTACAACCTGTGAAGAATTACTGAATGTTACAGTCTGACATGATACTGAACTGGACTAGAGCTGCAACAATAAATCGATTAGTTGTCGGTTTGAGTAATTTTTTAAGAAAAAAATTCTCTGATTCCAGCTTCTTAAAAGTGAATATTTCTGGGTTTTATTTTTCTGGTTTCTTTACTCCTCTATGATATAATATTTTATCTGATTGTTGTAGAAAGTTATGATTCTATAATCGTATTTCTGTCAAATTCCGGCCTATTTTGTGCTCTCTGTTGTTGCTTGTCTGTATCTCAGTATTATTGCTGCCTTTCTTGGCAGCGAGATAAGATTTTTATTCTCAATTTTATACTGAGAATGTAAAAACAAATGCACGTATGACTTTGAAAGTCCCCTTTTCCCCTGGTGTGAGTATTATCTTAACTGTGCCAGATGTGCAGTCTCTGAGGCCGACTCCAGCAGACGATGGCGGATGGTGACGAGCTCCAGCAGCTTGGAGAAAGTTTCCACAGCATACAACTGTTTCTCTCTTCCCTGCGTCATGTCCTTCTCTTCTGCAGATCTTACTAACGACAGCCCCACCTTTTGGACTAAAATCGGGTCCTCAAAAAACACATCTGAGAACAACTGAGAGTGGAGAAAAAAAAAGTTAGACTTATTTGCTTCGTTATTGTATGTACATTGATTTAAATAGATTCTTAAGAAATAGAAAAACCTACATCCTTCTGTATCTGAGAGCTGTAGGAGGCTCCGGATGAACCCAGGTGGTTCCAGCTCTGCAGGGCCTGCTGCAGGAGCTTCTGTCGCAGCATGAGTGTCTCAGTGATGCTCGTGGCTCGGTGCAGCTGACATAGCTCTGAGTGAGCCTGAACTAAACCTTGATAGACTGCAGAAGCCAGGCAGAGGGACGGATGCACCTCCAGGAGGAATGTGTTCATCAGTGCAGGGCTGCAAACACAAGAAGGGGAACATAGAGGTATAACAACAAAATATAGGTGGATAAAAAAGATAAAAAATCCAGTTTGAGTTCTGTATTTACTTGCCTGCTGCCTCCAAGTGAGACCAGATGTTTGGGAATGTATTTTGGTGGAAGGCCAAAGTCATGAACGGAGCCTTTGCGGTCGTCCCTCCAGATGCGTTGGAGGTACTGCCGCTGTTTTTCAATCTGATGAGCCGAACAACACAATCTGTCACAACATGCAAGCTAAAGATGACACTAATAGGCAAAATAGAACTAAATAAGGTGTTTTAGTATCAAAAACGAAATTTAAAACTCAAGATTAGTTTTAAATAAAGATGCCTTTTTCCACAAAACACCAGTTATTACATTCAAATTAGGGCTTCAAATAATAATTTCCTGATCTGCTGATTCATTTCTCAATGAATAGATTAATCGTTTAGCCTATGAAAGGTCAAAAACGTCCATCACAACTTCACAGAGCCCAAACTGAAGTCTTTAAATCACTTGTATTGTTCGACCAACAGTTCAAAACCAAACAAGATTTCATTGACTTTAATATATGAAGAAGACACAAGGAAATCTGAATATTTGAGAAGCTGGAACCGGCAAATGTTTGACTGAAACAGTTAATTAATTTACGGGAAAAAACTGTCAGAATCTTTACCTTAATTAAGGGAGTGTGTCCGTTATGTTGTTTTGATATACTGATGTACTCGAAAATACGAATCAGTTTTGTGTTGACTGCAGAGACGCAAGGCTCAGATCTTTTATGCAAATAAAGGGTCTTTTGCAGCTTCACCAACCTTTCTCTCCTGAGTCAGATTTTTCACCAACATTATCAAAATAGTTGCTGATTAAATTTCGTTCAATTCACTAACTGTTGCATTTTTAATTCAATACATGCATTCATTCACACTACAATCCTTCACAGACTTTGTGTTTTCACCTGATTGTCCAAAATGTCTCTGATCAGCTGCTGGTGTCTTTGCAGGCAGCCTATCTCAGCTCTGTAGGCCTGAACAAAGTAATCCTGGTTCAGGTCCAGTTGTGGTCTACTGTGCATGATGTCAGTAATGACTCGAGCCAACGCAAACCTCTCCTCAGTCCCTGCTGCATGCTGGTAGGCCTCGAAGTAACAGTTCAAGAGCTGGAGAACGAGGACAAACCAAAACAGCTTGTTGATCTATGAACATGACTCATAAAAATGAGAAATTAAACAGACAAATACAGATTTCCAGTTGAGAAATATGAAGAAAAACATTAAAACTCATTCATCAAAATTATTTCATCTCAAATTTGGTCCTATAAAATTCAATCAAATGTACTAAAACTGCTGGTGTAGAAATACTGTACATTCAGTGACTGATCATACGAAGCAACTAAGTAAATGAGAAGACAGCCAACAAAGAGACGCGAACAGCCAATGAACAAGTCCATAGTCTTCATCTTAATCACTGTACCTGAACTTTGCTCTCCAAAAACTCTGTCTCACATGTCCACAAATCGAGCAACACTGCAACACGGTCGACATCCGTCCCCGCCCGGGAGTGGATGTCTGCTGTCGAGGTGGCGGCTCTCTCATCATTTCCCATTTTCTTAATCCTGTCTCTCTGGATAAAGCATGACCCGACTAGAAGAAGCTCGTCCTCCAGCTCCTCCAGGTCCTTCAGAGCAGCGTCGTACACAATGTAAAACCCCCTCTGGTCCTGAGTGTGGACGAACCGCTCCTCTGCGCTGTAGAAATCATGAAGGTTCTCCACCTCTGCAAACTCCATGAACTCTGAGCAATGGACCTGTGATAAGTAGAAGTCACATACTGTATACATGCAAACAGGAAAGATCATAAACAGATAAACATTTCTGAACCCTTTAGAGAAGCTTTGGAGGTTCAAAGGTTCATAGGTTCATAAAATACACTGTACAAATTGCAGGAAGAAATAAATACCTCAAAATGTTAATTTCCATACGAGAAATACTGTAACACATGATCTGTAAACTTATATTTACCTACACAGAAACTGAGTGACTGCATTACACCAAACAACCCCAAAGGGACAATATCTTCATGTTGGTGAGCTCAGCTTTCTCGGGAAAAAACATTTATTGCTACTGTTGTGGCGGGTTCAAGATTAATTTCATTCATCCATAAAAACATGGAAATTACAGTGCTCACATCCTAATCAACCAACGCTGATTACAAAAACATAGAAAACAAGAAGGGCACTCGGAGCGAGCAGACCTCCGCCAAGGCAATGCCCTATCTCGCAATGTTAACGAAAGTGAAAAATAATTCATTTATCTTTTCTGTGATTGGCCCATGCTACAACCTTCCACCAAGTTTCATGAAAAACCGGCCAGTAGTTTTTCCGTAATCCTGCTGACAAACAAACAAACCAAACCGAAAACATAACCTCCTTGGCAGAGGTAATGATGAACACACTTAATTAAAATCATAAACATATATATATTCCGTAGTATAAACCGTTAAATTGAATTGCTGTTCCTATAAATGCAGAGCAGATAGACGCACCAATCAAACATGTTTTCAGGAATCAGCTCCTGTTTACTTTGGCATGTTCTTACCTTACAGTCAACAGGAGTGTTGTGGGTGTACTGGTGCGAGCCGAGACCTTCTGCCTCCCCTCTTCCTCCTCTGGCTGCGTTCATCCAGCCTGTTTCCTCCGCTGTGCTGCACAGCTCTCCTTCCTCCGTCTGCAGACCTGCCAGGTCAAAGGTCAAAGTCCTCTCAACAGAGCGCAGGTAGTTCAACAACCCAAGAGAGATGCGCTGTGGAAGAAGTTAAGACAAATGTTATTTTCCTTTTGGCAAGCATCATTGGGTACACATCTAAGCTACATCATAACGTGCTACCGTTTGCCTCACCTGGAGCTGTCTGAGTTTGAGATGACGCAGGTGAATCACAGACAGGTAAGCACCGCTGGTTATCATGGGATCTGAGGTTCCTTCCTCTAAACTATCATCCAGACCCAGGAGCTGCAGGCTGTCCTCGAAGGAGCAGCTGTGTTTTAAAGGGGGAGCAAAGGCACAGAAAACTGAATACTCTGCATGAGTGAAAAGTGGCTGATGTCAGGATTTTCATGATTTAATCAAGAAGTCAACAAAGACCAAACAAGGAAGCCTATAAAAGTCTATAAAATATCAGAAAAAAAGACAAATGCTTATCACAAGTTCCAAAAGACCAAGGTAACATCGCCAGATTGCTTATTTTGTCCAAACGACTGTTTAAAACCCCCCAAAATGATTAAAAATACAATGATATAAAGCAAAAAAAGGCTGAAAATCTTGCATTTGGCATTTTTACTTATTAAGTGATTAAAAGCACTAAATTCATTATCAAATTGTTTCAGTACTTCTACAAACATTTTGAAAATGAAAACCTCATAACGTAGCAATATTATCTGCTCAAGTAATACACACCTTTCATTTGCTGCCCTTGAGGTTGGACTCTTCAAACTCTTCCTATCGTGGCCTCCTCTGCCTCTAGATCTGTTTGACTGATCATGTGTTTCCTAAAAAGAAAAATGTCGCTTATAATAAAATGTCTTTGAGAGGGTTCTTCCCACCTCTCTGAGCAGAAAAGGGGATAATACATGCCTGAGTGAGAGAGGCAGCGCTGTAAATACTCGTCCAGATCTCTGAGATCTTTTGTCGTTTCGTCTTAGTGCTGCGTGAGGCCGATGAGGTCGGTGCTGATTGTAAGTCGGCAACATGAGCGGCGTGTTCTTTAACGGCCGCGGCAACATGGAGCAGATCAGGGACCTGATGAGATGCACAGAAAAGACAACTCGACACCTGATACACAAGCTTAAACTTCATGATACAAATGTAGGTTGTAATGTGTTATAAAACATGTAGGTGAGCAGGGGTTTATTGCATGTGACAGATAACTTTAAAAAAAAAAAACAATCAATCTAGTACTTCTAGAGATAAAAGGACTATAAAATGACTGTACAGTATCTTGATAAATGAATGTACATAAGTGTATGTGTAATTATATGGAGACATTGATTCAGAGCTCACATCGCCGTTACCTGAAGAAACCTGCTCTGCATCTTCAGCAGCTCATCAACAGATTTCTTTTCCTTCAGCTTTGTGACGAGCTTCTGCTGCCACGGATCCTGTTTGGGCTTCACCTTCAGGACAGAATTCAAACAGTCAACATCTACAGTCCTCCCAAACCACACAAATATTCCTTAAATGCATAAAATATATGCCTGATTTATAACCTGAAACACACAGGAGAAAGTACCAGAAAATGGAACCTTACAAAAACAGTTTTTGGTGAGATTATTTTTACCATTCATACCATTTTTACCTCACCTGAATGAAGGGGATCCAGTTGGCCTCCTTCCTCAGAGCCAGCCTCGCACTCTTCCTCCCCCACTGGCTCTCTTTGACCTCGGTACCGTCGTACTGAGGAAACGTTTTCATTTCCTCTTGTTGTCTGAAAATCGTTCTGAACTCCCTCCACACCTGGTGAGACAGATTCAGATTGACATGATGCTGTTGAACAACTTGACTGATGCCATTCCATGAATATTGCAAGGCTTTTGTTCATATTGTGTATCTGTTGTCCATTGGCAGTGTTGGAAGAAGTATTCAGATCCTTAACTTAAGTAAAAGTACTAATACTACACTAATTAAAGTATCAAAAGAAAAAGTTGTCATTGTGCAGTAAAATGTTCCCTGTCAGTGTTTTACTATTATATATGTTGTTTCTGGATTTATATTACTGCTGCATTAATGTGTTGCATTTTACAGTACTTGAGTATATGTACTTAGTTACATTCCACCACTGTCCGTTGGACAACATTACCGTGCTGAATAACTCCATCTCGTCTGCGGTGGTCCTGAGTTTACGAGTGTCGTAGGACAGGTGGAAGTGAGCGATCAAAGACTGCAGCTCAGGTAGAAACTCCTCCAGGTGAACAGTGTGAAGGGGAACGTTATCAGCCAGTCCTAATATACCTGTTGAAACTGACAAAATATTCTAAATATAGCATACACTTAAACTGATATTGATTTTTAGGTGGGCCTTTCTTTTAGGTGGCTAAAATACGTTTTGCTGCTGCCCCCGTCCACAGCAGTACATCGCTTTGTTTCCATACGGTAACTGCTGTCTGGTTATCCATCTATCTCCATGAAAATTGGTGAAACTGCCTTTAGCTTTTATGCTTGAAGCTGCTGGAACATCCCACCCAAGCTCAGTATGTTGTGACTGTTAAATAATGTTATATATCTGATGACTGTGGAGAAATTTTATTGAATCTAGTCTCCAAATGTAAATTTGAAAGATACTGCTGGTTTGACTCTCACCGTCAACATGTTGATCCTCATGTGAAGTTTCCTCATGAATCCTTGGTTGTGGTTCGTTGTCTTTTCTCTCACAAGCTGGTATGTAGTGCAGCACCTGTTAAAGAAGTTTTTTTAAATTGCTTACTTATATCATTTGTACATGACAAAAGTGATTTAAACAAGGAAATCAAAATTGTAAAATAAAACATCAAAAGCTTTGGAGAACAGAAACAGACGCATTTTTACCCTGAGGAAGCTGTGAATGGTCTGAACAGAGTGCAGATGGCAGACCAACCACCGCAGGTAAATGACCACATCGTCCTGAGCGAGCAGGTTGGCGGGGTTTCCTCGACCGGTCAGGATCTTCTCTCTGCTCGGCGACAGTCTGCGAGCTCTCTGAATGGCGTCCTCGTACTCACTCATCAAACATGACACCTGATCCTGAGGGACAACAAGTCGGATGTGATCTGCTGAAGATGAATCAGCTGGGAAAGTTGTGCGAAGGCAATAAAAGGATTATCATTTTTCCAACATTGATCAGGAAGCCATCAGAGTTCCTTTATGTTTTTGTGATTTTTTTTTTCTCTTCACTCATTCTTTGCAAGACGAGAAAGAAAGAGAAGGGGATTCTCCTGCATACAATTACTTAAAAAATCTCTTTCATGTACTTTTCGTATGTTTACATATTTTCAGAAGAGCTACGAAAGCTTAATTATATATATCCTTTATGTAGCAATGATTTGCTTTGTTCAGTTTCCTTTAAGCTTATTTTGTTGTAATTAATGCTCTTGTTATTCCAGAATGATTTCATATTCATAGAAGCAAGAACACAAAGGAAAAACCTCCCTTTGCTGTGTTTGTCAAAAAACCCTAATTCCAGCATCTCACTTGTAAATATTTGCTGCTTTTCTTTGTCTTATGTGATAGTAAACTCAATATTTATGGGTTTGGGTTTTGGAAAACTAATTCGGAGACTGCAACCTTACTATTTCAATTCAATTATTATAGAAGCATCTTCTTTTGTCCTAAATCACCAATATTGAGTGAGATTGGCTCACTGCCATCAACGTATTTTCTCCCTTTAGACTCCTGCAGTAGCAGAAAATGAACTGTAAGGAGGATGAGCCACCAGAAGAAAATATCCTGTCATGATGAGTCTTGATGTGCTATTTTTGAAGTGCTGGCAAAATGAGACTTAGGTTGTCACCCTGTAATGAGGATAAAGCTTCTCAATGACGCTGGTGTGGCGGCAGAATCTCCTCCATCTCAGCATGAGCAGATATTTGATCTGAGCCAGGTGATATGATCTGTCGGTGTAGAACTGTGGAGAAATATACAAAAAGGAAACTGGTTTCTCATATGAATTCTTTTCTACTGCATATTAACAACTTTTTATGATTTACGTTATGTTTTCTGGAGTGTTTGTTGTGTCCTCACCTGATGCAGTAGTGGAGGCACACTGTCAGGAGTGTACTCTAATCTCAAACAGCTATCCAGCTCTCTCTGCATGATGTCAGCCTGAGACTGAACCGGCAAAGCTTCAGCCACCTGCAACCGGGAGGAGATGGAGCCCAGGAAAGACGAATAAGTTACCATAAATTTCAACAAGAGGCTGTAAAGTTTCTAACGACCTAGAAATTGACAAATACATTTTCTGTAGCCCTCAGACTGTCCTTAATTGAGATAAAAGATGAATTTTTCAGTCTCACCTGAAGCCCTCTCCTCAGTGCATGTTCCCTCTCCACTTGGAAGAATGAAATATCTTTGGGAGGTGGAACAGAGCTGAAACAAAGCTAGAAATTAATCTAACCTCTTAGCCAAACAGCATTGAAGAGAGACTATGAAGAAATAAGACATAATAAAATCTTCAAACAAATTAAAAAATTGAATTAATTAGAAATAAAATGCATCAATTTAACACCCTTGGGGGTTCTGCTATTACAGCTTTCTGTCTGGTACCAGCAGCTAATGGTAGCTAATATTAGCAGTTAGCTGATTTTACTCTTATACTTGTGATGTTTTAGCATGAACTTACCCTTTGTCGTGGCCACAGTGGATTTTGTTCGAAAATGTTATATGGTCTCACTTAAAAAAATACTTTATTCAACAAAAACCTGAGCGTCTACAGCAATGCTAACAGCTCAGAACAGCTGTAAAACTACTTTGAGCCTGTTAGCATGCTAGCATCTGCTAATTAGCACTAACGGAAGCACAGCTGCGGCTGAAGGCGATGAACCAGGCGAGGCTCGAAGCTAACGGTGCTAACAGCGCTAACAGCGAAAACAACAGCAACAGTGCTGACTGAGTTAATAGTGTTAACCTGAGGAGGAACCGGAGGATGGCTGCTACTCTTCCACGATGGTCGAGATGGCGTGTAGCCGCCGTGTAACCACCACATTGCTACATCCATGGTGTGAGCGCAATACAGAGCAGCGGCCATGACCTAGCCAGTGGGGGGGACGCTCACATGCACGAGCAGGCACTAACAGGTACACGCGCAGTCGGGCCAGCAATGTCAACAAAGCATGGAGAAACTCTGATTACAACACACAAACAGAGGGAGAGAGAGAGTTCATTCTGTGCTCAGGTAGACATTACTCCTCTACATCTTTACACACATTGTATCTAAGAAGGGGCCAATCTAGACTCTTCTTCTTGAGAAAACTTAGATCTTTTGATATCAGCAAGACCCTTCTTCATGTTTTCTATCAAGGAATTTTTAGCTAGTGTTCTTTTTTATGCTGTGCTCTGCTGGGGTTGCAGCATCACTGTGGATGATAAAAACAGGATCAATAAGTTGATCAGAAAGGCTGGCTCAGTGATTGGTCTTGCACCAGACTCACTGGAGGTCATTGTAGAAAAGAGAACAAGGGCCAAACTAAAAACAGTTCTCTTATTTGAAGGCCATCCATTACACTGTGTTTTTAACGGACTCAGGAGTTCATTCAGTGAGCGACTAGTGATGCCTCAGTGTTCTACTGAACGATTCAGGAGGTCTTTTGTTCCAGACGCGGTCAGATTTTTTAATGAACATCTTTAGATATGGCCTAGATCCATGGTACCTCTCAGCTGTTGATTATGTCTCAAAGGGCTTCTTATGATGTTATTTATTTATTGGTGTATTGTAAATACTGTGTTTTTGTTGTTTGTCTTGGTGGCAATCGAATTTCCCCACGGGGATCAATAAGGCTGTCTATCTATCTATCTATCTATCTATCTATCTATAGACAATAGTTGTTTGCTGCTATTTTAATGCTCTGGATATCAGAGAACATTTAAGGAGTCAACAGTCATCACAATTAATCCTCTAGTGCAAGTGTTCTCAAACTCTTTGGGGCCAGGGACCCCTTACAGGGTAGAACATTTTTCCAAGGACCCCCTCATAATCATAACAATTAATCATAATTGACAATTGTAATCAAGCATGTGCTTACTACCATTTTGTACTCTTAGCCATTGGAACTATTTGTATTGTAAAACTTTTTAACATAAATATTTCAGACCTGTTTCATAGTGATAAACAGAAACATATTTTAATTTGAGTCATGTTAATACCAATGTCCTAATGAATCCAGACATTTAAAATTACTACTTTAATGCTGGCTTTCAGTAAGTGCTTCAACTTAAAACAATGAACATATTGCTCCTCATTCAAATCATTAGCTCTGAACAAATAATAAGCGGTTATTATAACAGTGCTGCAAAACACACCATAATAATTAAGCATATTCCTTTAGAAAATTTTGATTGGAATATTTGCATTAGAGTGAGTGAAGTGACTGAATCATATCAGAGTTTCTATTGGCCCAGATTTAACGTGGGTGGGAGTAATGGACATAATATGCTTGTTTTATTGTGGCAAATGGTTCCCATCTGGAGATATGCACTTTTTAATCATATAGCACAACTTTATAATTTATGGCAATTTTTTTTGCAGACCCCACTTTGAGAATCACTGCTCTAGAGAATACGTGTAACAAATTTCAAGGCAATCCATCCAACATGTTGCCCAGATCATGGTCCAGATATTTCAGTCAAAGCTACAAATGTTGCTAGAGGAAAAGTCAGAGGATCACCTAAGTCATTAGAATTCATTGTATGGGGACCATGACTGTTTGTACAAAATTTCATGATAATGCATTGGATAGTTATAGATATTTCAGCTTGAACCAAAGTGGTGGACGGGCCGACACCACTAACATAACTAAAAATGAGTTGACAGTGAATGAGGATTTGACAGATACTAAGCCTAATAACTGGTGCCTAAAGCATTTAGAAAATTAGTAAAAATTACACATTCAATTGTGATTATTGTTTGTAAATCATGTTTTCACTGAGAATAAATTATCTACATTTAATTTCCACTTACCTGGCACAAAAACAAAAACATCAGACTTAAATGTAAATGCGTAAATTGCCTGCTGGACCATAATTGGCTTCCAAACTAGTTATGATGTCACAAAATAATCCTGTACGTTTTTAAGTCATGTTTAAGGTGAGCACAGAGAAACTTTTCTCCTTCAGCAGATGAATTAAAAAGCATCCAACATCCAACTAATAAGCACATTTTTGAGTGGAGGGGAGCTTTAAGTTCCACCTGGTAATTTAGACCGTTCAAAACAAGCTTGCAACTGTTATCTGACACATAAAATAATCACCACCATCATCCAAGCTTCCACACCTGTAACATCTGGAAGGCACTGCTCCTCGAGGAAATCCATTCTCCTCAATTTCCGTCCGGAGTGCTGAGAGTTGACGCGACAGATCTGCCTCCATCTGCTCCACTTTAACAGAGGAGGAAACTCTGTACACGTCACACATGGCTCAGGAGCAACACGTTTAGGAGCTGGGAAATCCAAATATTTCAAACATTTAAAAAAAAAAGAACTTCTTTAAGTGCTGCCAAATCTCTGCCTCCGCATGCTGACTTGTTGTGGTGTAACCATGGAGACAAACATCCATGCTGAAGGGCTTCCTCTCCCATTTCCTGTCCTTCATCTGGGCTCAGTGACTGCTTCTGATCTGTAGAGGGCTCTAACGTTACACTGCAGTCCTTTTGTTAGATTATCAATGCTGTTGGGCTTTTTAAATACTTAGCACTTTAACTGTGATTTGTAATCTACAGTACAGCATGTAAATATACAATCATGCACCAGTTGTTGAGCAGCACCTATACCTCAGCAATCATGCATTCAAAACCCTTGACTTAATCTCAGTGGGTCCATTCCTCTTGGATACAGTGTGTGATTGGTTCTTAGCTCATGATGTGATCACCCAATAGCAAATCGCCTCCTTGGTGCCTGCAGAGTCAAGTCTGCAGCTGTGCAATTCCTCTAGAGACAGAAATAAAACAAAGGTAGATGAAACAAACCCCAGATTTTCAGTGGTTCTTTAAGCTTTATTTACATGCACCATCTCTGATACAGCCAAGATAGGAATTACAACTGGCAATGTCAACTTGATGTCTTCTTTTTGTTTTGTAGGAGCAATAGGAAGAAATGGAGTTTGAATATTGGCAGTGAGAGTTACTCAAGATTAATGTAGAAACAAATGAAGCTTCAAGTCATCCATGTGAAGCTACAAAAATGATATTTGGAAGCACAAATGTGCAAAATATATTTTTGTAAAATCAAAAAAATAAGCAAATAGGATTCAATATTTCTGTGACATTAATGTCAGTTAAATTCAACAGGGTGTCACATTTAGATATAAAGGAGGAAACCATTTCAGGCACCATTTGCCGTTCGTTGTCGGTCCTGATCAATACCCGATTGAGGTGGTCAAAATGTTGAATAGAGCATTCAAAGAAAAGTGCTTTTACACAGCTCTACCACACGTCATATGGAAAAGCACAAACAATGCACATGGAAAAGAAAATAAATAAAATTTCATTTAACAAGAAGACAAATTCAGTGAAAATTGACAGTTTCCAGCTGATAAAAATGTAAACTAAAGAAAGTTCATCCTGCCGTTCCTACAAAAACTGTGCTGATGTGTTTTTATTTTTGCCCTTATAGCACTGGTTCCTACTATTTATACACTGTATATCCTCTTATTTCCACTTAGTTAAATGCAGAAATATTTTGGCAATATTTAAAATACTGTGGTTTCTCAAATGGCAAAAATGGCTCTACGATACTACACGACCTCCTCTCACAGGGTTGGTAACACTATTTGACCCAGCACCTGCTATAGTGCTGATAACAAAGGGGAGGCTACTAATGCTGCTCCATCTGCAGCCACTCCCTGCTATCTTCTTATTTATAGCACCAAGAACTCCTTCAAATTAACAAACACCAAAATATTGTAGTTGAGTGCTGTGGAGTCTCTAAGTGTGGTTACTTTAATCCAAATAGTCCTACGTGTTTACTAATGGTAACTAGAGCTAAATCATGTTTCTTGCTATACACGGTCCTAAACTCTGTGTACTGAGCAGTACTTCCAATATTGCAGTAAGAGGAAGAGGAGAAGGGGGGAAGATGGTGAAAAGGGATCTGCAGCAGAAACACCATATTATCAAGACTTCAGTAATGCACCTCTTTAGAAGGAACAGAATTCACAGTAATGTCACTAAAATCACAGGGTAAAATCCGCTAAGTAAAAATAAAACATTACATACAAAAACCACACAATGTAGATCAGTTCACATCTTGATAACATATTAACCTCTACAGATTGATATTTGGTGCGTGACTCTGTGCATCAATGGGAGGGGAAAAAAGCTTTTCATTAAATCTTTTAGTCCATTTAGTCTCTCAAAGAAACTTTAAAATAAAAAAGCTTGTCAAGTATCCTCCACTGGAACGTAATAATGTAACATTCTCTGCAGCTTTTTCTGTAAACAGGCTGTCACTCACAACAGGCTGACAGCTGGTTTGGCAAAAACGTTGGTTTAGGTATGAAAGGGTGTGAAAGAGGAGATAAAGCAGGGTGAAAACATAATTCATTTTCATGTATCACTTAGTGATACTGCATGAGTGATTCCCTGAGACTAACACGAGTTGATGCTTTTCATATAGCTTTAACAAAATGTCCTGTACTTCCAGTCAATACTGTTGTTCATACCACCCAGGCATTGATCTTTTTAAAGAATTTTTTTTCCTCCTCTGTGAAGACACCATTGTGTGTCTCGGACACTTAAAATACAGTACCGAACTTAATGCCTCACATTAAAAATAATGGAAAAAATACTACATGAATACACTTTTACGTACTTTCTTCCCTCTAGTTGCACAACGCAGGACAATGAACCCCAATTTACATTTTCCCCTCCTCTTTTTTTTACCCAATCTGAGCTCTGATGGAGCTTCTCAGCTTGGCACCCAGCTGTGAGGGGAGGTCTGTTTAGAGCTGGAGAAGCTTCCTGAATTCCTGTTGGCGTTCTGGGCGGAGGAGAGGCGAGAGTCGAAGCTGAGGTCCAGGCAGTCTGCGTCCATCAGTTCGTTGCGGATGATGGAGTCCATCTCGCACTCGAGACTGCCGTTGAACACATCGAGGTCCAGATCGGCGGGAAAACGGTCCTGGCCGGACAAGCCAGAGCCGAGCTGCATAGAGGCGTTCTTGCTGGGAGACTTCAGGTGCGGTTGCTTGGCGTCGGGGTGGCCGGCGTCTTTGTCAGAGGTTGACAAGCCAGCTTGCCAACCAGGCAATGAAGAGCTTTGGGCCTCGCCTGCACTGGTGTGGTTCACCAACATGTGGTCTTTGTGGAGCAGCATGGCGTTTCGGCGGGAGTTCTGCAGGGCGATGGCGGTGCTGGCCTGCGACATCAGCGGGTCAGACTGGGTGAGCATGACGTTGCTGTGGCCGTGGGAGTCCAGGCTGAGCAGATCCTGCAGGGTCTGGTGGTCGCTGAAGTGCGAGATGCAGGAGAAGGTGGTCTGCTTGTTCTCCTGGATGGTCTGCATGGGCGACTGGCGCAGGATTGTGATGGACGGCGGGCTAAAGAGAGGGTTCGGCCCGTAGCTGCCAGAGGGGCTACCCAGACTGCTTCCTGAGCAGCTGAAGGTAAACACTGAGCTCCCCTGACCGCTGTCTCCGTTGTCTTCCTCTCCAGGAGGAGGCTGCTGGGATGCCGTCAGGCTGATATTGTCTAAAAGGTCGTCCATCAGGTTGTCAGAGAGCCCGTCGTTGAGGTTCATGGTACCCGCCAGGTCAGAGAGCCCCGTGGGCCCCGTCGACGGGGACATGCTGCTGGGGCTGGAGTACAGCATCGGGGAGAGGGGCGAGTCATCATCGGGCACCTCGTCCAGCTCCAGGTTGGCCAGGATCGGGGACAGACGACCGCTGAGTGTGCTGGCATTGGAATTGGTCCGGGAGCGGAAGTCTGTCCAGGCGTCCAGCTCGTCACTGCTGCGGGAGGTGGGACTTCCTGTCCACTTGGAGAGGCTGGAGGAGCTCTCCGAGCTGCCTTCTTGAGCTGCCTGCAGTGAGGCTTTCTTCTTGGTGGCGCGTCCTCGGGCTCCTTTGATGTACTTGCTGTTGTCCATGGATACGGCCCGTCGTCGGGGAGCTTTGCCTCCTTTGCCACCTTCTGGGTTGACCATCCACCAGGAGCTTTTCCCTGTTCCTTCATTCTGGACCTTCACAAAACGACTATGGAGGGACAGATTGTGTCGGATGGAATTCTGCAACAAAAACAAATGAAAACAATTAATGCATGTTTAATGCACATTCGTCCTGTAGAGCTAGTAAGAGATAATGGAAACCAGAGTCAAATTCACTGTGTGCCTAAACATACTTGGTCTATAAAGCTGATTCTGATATATAATTATACAGTACATCGCTACAACACAATCTGTCCCTCAGACAGACAGATTGTGACAGGTCTTTTCTTATCTCGATAACAATATATATCACGATATAGCATGTTTTCTCGTAATTCAATTAATAAATGGTCTATATGAAATATGGAATAAATATGAAACCACATAGTAAAGCCTATTTTTGTATACTATTGTGTGAATTAAATACTTGAATAATGAAAAGTAACAGAGTATTTTCTCATTTTAAGAACTTGAGTGCAAAATGAACATAACAGATTTAAGTGAAATTATAGAGAAAAAAGTAATAAATATGAGCCTAGCTTTTATCGCAATAGAAACAATAAGTATATACGATAGACATTTTTATATCATCGTCATATTGCCCAGCCCTGAGTATGATATCATTATTTAGATAGAAAGGATGAAAAAAACTGACAAAATGACACGCAGGGTGTAATAAAGAGACATAACTGGCCTCGCTGTGGAGCTGTCAGTCTGTAGATGTAGTTTGTGATCAGAAATGGTAAGAAATTATTTGGGGGTCTCAAGAAAAATCTGAGGGGTTGCCAGATATGTTTGAGACACGAAATCAAATACATCTATTTATTTTTGGGGATTTTCTCTAACTTTTGCTTTTTCTTGTCAAATACTGCATATTTTCAACTCTTTTGGACTCTAAAAATCCTTCAAATGAAACGGTCAGAGAAGGAAAATAACTCTTTGGTTAATCTGCTCACAACCGTTGTGTAGAAGACACTGCTTTATTTTGAGGGGTCACAAACCAAAAAGGTTGGTATCCACTGCACTAGAGGTAGAAAATGAAGACTTTTTTAACATCTAATACTGTAAGCCTCCCACAACAGATAATTCAATGTTTTTGATACTGAACTATCTCAACCAAGTACTGTGAACAACACTGCTTTTCTAAGAAACACTTCTTCTTTGCACCTCACACTGACCTATTTCTTGTTGCTCAGAAAGGTCTAGAGGATTTCCCCGGAGATGTTCCCAACCATGTACAAAATTAAACAGCTGGAGCCTGTTGACGCCCGTCTCGCACCGAGTCACACCGCAGTAACAGAGGAAGAAATCTCTGCAGCCCAAAGGCCGAGTTCACCGGGAGTGGGTCCAGCATAATTCTCTTAAGCTTGAATTAACTTGAGTAAACCGAGGTCCTATTTAAATCCATCTCTCAGAAGATTAAACTAATCAAACACTAAAGAAGCTCAACGCACACAAACTACAGCTACACAAGGCCGCCCATGACCTTTACCATATGGATCCTATAAAAGGCAGCTGTGAGGGAAGTTTCTCTCCAGCTTTGTGATGACTGAGAGATCACAAACGAGCGTCGGCCTCAGTTTTCCTCTGAATGCAGTGAGTCAATGACCCACTGACATCAAACTTCCAGCAAAGCTCTCGCTTCAAGCCAATTAAAGGATTAGGCTAACTGGCAAACACTTTCATCACTTACAACAACAAAGCACATGTGACTCGCAGAAATAAAACTAAAGGTACCTCTTTGCTCTTTTCTTTCTTATTTCCACCCACCATAAGTTAGCTGGAAAGGTTGGTGCCTAATTAGCTTGAAGTGCTGACTTTAAAGAATAAGGCTGTTGTGTTTCTCTATTTTCTTCCAATCCACAAATCCCATAAAAAGACGAAAACTTAGTTAGTCTATTTCTCAATACTTTCCAACTTCCCTACATTGTGGCACTCAGCCACAAGAACGTTGTTCCTACTGAAGATGTAAATGTTAAGAAATAGTTCAATATTTTGTGAAATATGCATTGTCGAGAGTTAAGGCCCTGCACACCAAGTCCGTATTTTTCGTACGAAATTGTCGCACTTTTTAAATAAATACAACTTTACATTGTGTCAATCACGTTTACACACCGGCTCCGACATTTCCGTCCGTCATTTTCGGAGCAGGTTCAAGTTTCTGTGTTTTATCGCATCCGTCAAAAGGCAAAAGAGGGCTTTTTGACCACTCAGAGCCACCGTCCGTGCAAACGTCATAATCCAAAATGGCAAGATAAACATTCATTTCATCTGCCAACACAAAGCACTTCACAATAAAGAAATGGAACAATACAGAGATCGGGAATTTAAAGATTTAAAGATAGATTGTGGCAGGTGATTATCACAAAACAAAGGATGTATGAAATATTAGACAGTAGTGATTGTGCTATAGGCAGCTATACGATAGCTTCTTGCTAATGTCATTCATTCATTATTCCCATTTTGGACTAGCGCTATCAATTGCACCCACGTAGTTAATTCAGTTTTGTCTCATACTGCAAATTTTTGCAACAAATAGAATAATAAAACGCATCAGACCCAGTGTGTAAGGTTTCTGTGCATAACGTTTATCGGATGACGTATTAAAAAAACGTATACGAAAAATACGGACTTGGTGTGCAAAGACCTGTAGAGGAGAAGATCGCTACCACTCTGATGTCTGTACGGTAAATATGAAGCTACAGCCAGTAGCCGGTTAGCTTATAGCACAAAGACTAGAAACAGCTATCCTGTCTCTGAAAAGCACCCGGCTGCTGGCAGTTTTCCCGCCAAAATTTCAAACTATTCCTTTAAAAACCGGTCAAAAATATATTGCCAGTTTTAGAAAACGCTCGGTAATTTCCTAAAACAGCTGGGCACTGTAGTTTTTAGCAAATGTTACTCAAACACGAGTAAATAATACATTTGTTGGGGACGATTTTCAACCGAGAATTAATATGCACTAGCAGCAGGATGGTTTATTTAGGCACAGAGGAATAAGATATATCAGGTTTTGGATACACAGTCAACACTTGTTAGTAGAATCATTGTTGGTTTTGGTCTTTTCATGGAATTTGTTGACAATAAAAAAAATATATAGAATATCTTCAGACTTCACCTTCAACCTGACCTTTGACTGATCGCGCTTCATGTAAATCTACATTTCCTCATCAGCTGGAATGTGTCCATTTCCATTAGCTGGGTTTATAATCAGAAGGCTGAGTTGATAATTAAAAGTAGATAAATTGCTGATTGTTTGATGAAGAGTGCCAAGAAGACGAAGAGAGTGTTCCAAATGTCACAACAGTGCTGGTGTTAATAAAACACACCAAGGGAGCAACTCAGAGTGCACAGACTTTGTTTTTGTTTTCTTCGCCTGCACCTGTGACTGGATAAAATATGGATGTTTTTAGTCTTTTTTACTTTTCTCCAGAGGCTGATAAATAAATGAGCCTCGTGGAAGAATCTTTCTCGAGAGGTTTCGCTTTTTTAATTTGGCTGGAAATCTGCATAAATGTCCATAAAACAACAAGGCTGTATGAACAATTTAGGAAAACCCAAAGTGCTGCTGCAAGGACGCAAGTTTTAACACCATTTGCATGCTGAGGCCACACCTCTAAGACAAAACAGACTGATTCCACTAAGGAGGGCACGTATAGAGGACAACACAAGGTCATGATTTCACTATTATTAATATATACTAATAGTGTGTGTAATTTGATGCACATACTATTACAACTGTAACCTTATATTTTGACGGCAACTTGGGTAATTTTACACTACCCTTTGTGCTTGTCAGGCAGTCACAGATTTCCCAATTCCCTGCAGATTTTTTACACCCAAATATGCCTTATAATAAACCTAAAAGCTAAAATCATCCTATATATGGTGGCATCTGCAAATAACCTGTGATTGCACTCTCCTCCTCCATCTCTACATCAACGACAGTATGGTTTTTGTTATGATGATTTCACTATTATTGACAATAGTCATTCTTTAGAACATGTGCGCTTTTATTATCACTTTGCCAATCGTCAAGTTTTAGATTTGGCATTAAAGCAAAATTCCGGTTTAATTCAACCTGGCGAATTTCCTATAAATGTGTCTATTGTGGGTTTTGCCGACTTTCCACTCTGTTGTAACAACGTATATTGGGGCAAGCTGTGTGAGCCTCCTACAGCTTTCAAAATAAACATGATTTTTACATGAGTCATTTGAAACAGTTGTCTCAGAGTTTGACCAAAAGTAAACACAGAAAGTAGCCGCCTGGAACGGATATGATGGCTAACGGCATTTATGGGAAACAGCCACATCGAGTGGAAATACAGGCGGGTTGAAATAAACCAGAATTCCTCCATTCTTTAACAAGTATGAAGGGTTGCACTGAGTTTGTGCACCAAGAAATGCATTAGCCAGTTTCATTTTAATAATCTAATAGAATTTCAGCTTCTCTGTAAAGCAATTTGGCCAACATTTGTTGTTAAATGTGCGCTATAAATACATTTATCTCCCGAGTAATCAAATTACACCAAATTGTGCACAACAGACTCAAGCTTTAGTCCTGCTACAAATTCAAACATCTTCTGATTTACTTGCTTTTACCTGCGTCAGTGTTTGCTCAGGTGCCCTTCAGAATAAAAGACCCATGCATGCTTTAGCCATTTTATCGTCAGCCAAATACTTTGACTCTAAAGTCCTCTGAATTTATTTTTATATTTGGTTGACTCTCTAGAAACATCAGAGACAAATATGTTTTGTAAGAGAACATATATGGATTGAAACTATCTTATTTGGGGCTTTTTCCTTCTCAATACAGATACAGATTCCTAAAAGGTAACTAAACTCAGGGTGTCTGCCAATTAAGAGCGAAAACAAACAGCTGATAAATCGGTTAGTTGTTCGACAGAAAAATAAGTGTTAATTATCTTAGTAGGCCTAACTGGCTAATTGTTTTAGTAATTTTCAAGAAAAAATTAAATCCCTAGTTATTAGTGCTGCCTCCTCTTAGTCGTTTAGTTGACTAATCAGTTGTTTTGGTCTTAGTTGACTAAGATTTCTTTAGCCAATTAGTCATTTTTTAAGCTTTTTTTCATGCTGAATGACTTATTTCTAAGAAACTTATGAGCACATCTCTGGTAAACAAAAGATTTAAAGTGGTGCTTTTGTGTGATTCTTTGTGGAGAAACTATGATCTCTCGATTAAATCAACTCATCGATTAGTCGACAAAATTGTATAAATGTTAATCGACTAAGAATTTCTTTGGTCCTACTAACTTTTCAATTGTGAATATATGCTGCTTTTTTCCATTTTATATCTTTGAGTTTTGGACTGTTGGTCACCTTTGACTCTGAAACTGGAACTGGGATTGACATTTTTCCGTATTTTCCAACATTTTATAGACTAAACAGTTAATTGATTAATTGAAACAATAATTGCGCGATTAATTGATAATGCAGACGTTTTATTTCTTATTTTATTGTTGGTCATTGGTGCTTTTTATATATATTTATATAATAGTTATAAACCTTTTTTTCCACATACTTGTGTACATATGTCATGTCTATCCTTTACCTTTATTTGTCCAGCTTTGTTGTCCTTGTCCCTAGCTGTTATTTATATTTCTCTGTAAGTATATTGAGAGACGCAAAAAAGTGCAAAAAAAGATTCAAATTCCCTGTATGTGCACATGTACTTGGCAAATAAATCTGATTCTGATAATGAAAATAGTCGATTCAGCAGACTGGAGTGATGGATCCCTATTTTCAGCAGGATTTGAGTAGTGACAGTTTCTAACTAATCCCAATGAGAAAGAGTATGTGTATGGATGTTTTTCTTAAGAACTGCCACACATGATATCTAATATCACATTTGTCAACTGGGCCTGAACAGTGTTAGTCTGTAAATGCTTAAATTTACAGACTTTATCCGAAGTTATTAGCATCACAGGGATTGGACACAATGAAAACACCTGTTCTGTTCAGTCTAATGAAATCCAATACCACAGCCCTGCAATAAATAGATAAACCTTTGTGTACTTCGATTCGGGTTGAGCCTGTCAGAGAGGTTTTGATTCAACTCTGTGGTCATTTATGAGGCCGTAAATTGTAGTGTTGCTGTATTGGATTGTATTATATTACAGCAGGTGGACGAAATAGCAGTTACACTCTGCAATATAACACAGTTCAGTACAATAAAACATAACCTACGACCTCAAAAATGCCCAAAGAAGTCAATGCTCCTCTTTGATGGAAATATGTTGCACAAAAGGCAGTTATTTATTAGAAGGGGGTTGAATTTGAATATGTTATGCTGCACAGGTGATGCTTTTATGGTGTCTACCTCCTGTATACAGTGGTATAAGAGTAATCCTAGACTATAAGCGTAAAACATAACATTCCTGTTGTATTCTGGATAGAAAACCGTCTGTGTGACATGCAGCAGCTAAAGCTACAAGCCTGCTTCTTAAAAGAAAGATCTAGTGGATGTTATTGTATCTTTAAAGCTCCAGAGGCGCGTTACATTTTCTGAACGCTGCACAGGTAGATACAGTAGGAGCCACACAGCGTTTTAAAAGATAAATCACAAAGAGCAGCCGCCCCTCCCCCACGCAGTCATAGCAGCTATGCAGCACCCTTTGAGCAAAGCCTCGTTCTGAGCGAGGACTGGAGCAATGCCAGTTCAGCCAGAGCCAGATCCAAAGAGAAACACTGAGCTTCTCTCACACTGCTACACATTGACCTACATAATTTATAGTCAGCTGATTGATTCTTGTGCCCGGGCCACGTGAAAAAAGACAGTGTGGCACACAGCGGGGGTCGAGCCGCTGGCTGGTCATCTGTATATTTTGTTGGGATGTACAACAGACAGAGAGATTTAACCTCGTGTTGGAGCTGCACACAAAGGTTATCATTGAAGTGTCTGATTTTACAACCCTCAACATGCTGAGGACATTTCTGCACTCAGTCCCTCGTGCAGATGACCACCCTTTAGGACTGATTGCTGAATGTCACAGCTACAAAGCATCTCCTCGGAAATGCTGATGTCAGCACTTCTTCTGAAACCCCAACATTAACCCTTTCCTCTGCAAGCCTGAATGCATCCGAAACATGAATGAAAACTGACCGCCACTAATCTGAAGCATTAACTTACCAGCTGATTCAGTGCAGATTAATCAGTTATTAGCATCAACACACTGCTTATATTCCAATCTCTGATTCCCATCAACATGTCACATCACCATGATGCACTTTAAAGCACAATACTGTGATTCCTCCAAGGAGAAACTCCCTGGAAATCAGCCTGCACCCCACATCCTACAGTTGTGCAGGATTACAAACCTATTTCCAGAGTTTTTCTACCCCCCAATCTAAATCCTGCAAAGCTCAAAGCTTTCATCAGACTTGATTCCATGACAGATGAATTGGTTTTCCAGGCCGAACTAATCCTTAAAATCAAACAGAAGCAGGGCCCCGCTGGAGCTTGTAAGAAGCCCCTTGTGCTGCAGTGTGTCTGAAAGTGAAATCAACTTTGCATTGCCTGTTTTGAGTCTCGACTTTCACACCACCACCTTGTGTTTACTGTATTAGTGTGTGCTCTGATTTTGTTGGTGCAGAACTAACAGTGTGTGTGGTTTGATGCACACACTATTACAACTAGGGCTGTGTATTGGCAAGAATCTAGCGATACGATACGCATTATCATAAAGGTGTAACGATTCAATATATTGCGATACTGTAAGCAAGGTGATATATTGGGATTTTTTTTATTTAATTTTAGGAAAACTGTCTTAGTATAAAGAACACACCAACAATACACCATTTTAGAATAGGCCAGTTTTTCCTCGCCAAAATTTAGCGTAACTTTTGAGCGAGTAAGCTAGTATGACATGCTTGGTACCAATGAAGTTTTCTAATTTCATATGATGGCAGTAACTTCACTCTAGCTTTAAAACTGAGCCCGTTATGACCTCCAAAAAATTGTCGAGCCCGTAAGAGCGTCAAATTTTTTAGAGGTTAATTAAAAATCGATACAGTATTGCACAACATAATATTGCGATACTCATATGTATCGATATTTTCTTACACCTCTAATTACAACTCTACTAGAGATGCATCGATACCGACACCGGATTGGCTATCGGGCCGATACCGACTCAAATAGCTGGATCGGGTATCGGGGCCAATCTATTAAATTCAATTCTATGTTTATATACTATATACATTATATACTGGAATCTGAATTTGACCAATTTGTTGCTGCTTTAAAAAGGTTTACACTGGTAATTTTGAAAATTTTTCAAGTTGTTGGTGTACGATTTATTATTTTAGTAAAAAATAATTCAGTAAATTTCGAAAGAGATGTTTGAGTCAGGTCTGATTTTGCCTTATATATAAAAGACTGATCCCAGTCACTTCCACACAGTGAGGCATACAGCTTATAAATAATTAATAATGAATAATAAACACTGGTATTGGATCAGTACTTGGTATCAGTCCATACCCAAAGCCCAGGTCCCTCTATCGGGACTGAAAAGGTCGGATTGGTGCATCCATAAACTGTACCCTTATATTTTGACAGCAACTTGGGTCATTGTACACCATGTGCTTGTCAGGAAAACACACATTTCTCAATTCCCTGCTGATTATTTACACTCAAATATGCCTTATAATAAACCTAAAGCCAATCCTATACATGGTGGTGTTTGCAGATAACATGTGTTTGCACCCTCCTCCTCCTCCATCTCTACATTATCTGTGTGACTTGTGTGTCTTTACATGACCACCACCACAGTCTGGTCTTTGTTATGATGACAGCACCAGCATGTCACCGCTCACCTTCCAGCCAGCGGAGCTGTTGCTGTCGCCTTTGTCCTTGAAATATGGCACAGACCTCACCATCCAGTCGTAGATTTGGGACAAGGTCAGCCTGTTCTCGGGGGAGCTCTCGATGGCTTGGGTAATGAGGTCTGCATAGGAGTAGTTGCCCCAGGCGTTCCTCCGGGCGGAGGACTTCCTCAGCTGCTGGGACGCAGAGCCGCCCAGAGCCGCGGCGGGGGTCTGCGCCGAGGAAGGCGAGCCATCGGCGGCCTCCTCCTTGCAGGGGCCGCGCTGGACCTCCACGGGCTGGGAGATGGAGGATCTGCTGCTGCTTGGCACACGAGATTTAACAACACCACCGTCGGCTTTCTGAGCATCGCTGCTCTCCGTGCTGCCACCCTCGTCATCCTCTTCTTCAGGGATTACGTCAGTGTCATTTGCGGGCTTGTCCGCACCAGACTCCGGACGGGGCAGCGGCCAAGTGCAGGAGCGCGGCCGCTTCTGGGGCTCGAAATCCGGATCTATCTCCACGTTTAAGGGGGACTCGTTGCGCGGCGCCTCAGCCATGTTAATCGCAATATCTCGGTCGCTGCTGCTGCTGCACAAAGGGTTATGAAATCACTCCATCCCATCAATAGTGTGTGCAGCTTTCAGAGATATTTACTTATTCACGGTATGCAAATGTCCAAGCCTGCAGCCCAGCACGTGTCTGTCTATCTGTCCTCCTGCAAGGCGTCTGTCTGTCCGCAGAGCCGATCGAGGCTGACCAGCGTTAACAAAACATTGCCTTTTCTCGTGCACGGCCCACACCCTGGCCAACATGCATTGCGATTTCTTGAAACGTGGGGTTAAAGATGGGTTTGGAGGAATCCAAGCGGCGTTCCTGTACAAGCGTCCTGCGCCGCGATCCTGCGACGCGCATGCCAAAAGAGAAATGAGAATTACTCCACCTAATGCCACCAAATCGGCGTTATCGCTCCGCGCACAGCTGCCATCTTGACCATTTCCTTTCCCAAGTTCTTTATCATCCGTGCAGAGAGCGGCCAGTCGGCTGTGCAGAGAGCTGCTGCTGCTGTCCAGATAGCATCAAGGCGGAGATCGCTTTTCTCAAGGCCCCGCAGCTACTGGAGAAATGTGGCGAGGCTCCAATCCGCCCTCTCAAGAGGAGCTAAAAACACACATAATGATGCATTCTGGCTGTTCCGTCTTTGGCATCTTGAACAGACCAGCACGGTGTCCTCCGTGTGGCCAGCAGCCCGCAAACACACTTCATTCAATCTGCTGCAGCCGAGTCCGAGAAGGAAAAACCTCACGATCCTGATCCTGGTCCTGGTCCTGCCTCCCTGGACGGCTCTGAAATTAAAGTGACAGTATGGAGATGTCCGCAGGCCACTGACATCACTGTGTGTGCACATTAATATAACCAGAGGAGTCTCTAATACTCCAAAATACTAACATTTAAAAACACAACAAAAAAGCATATATAAAATATATTTATATATATATTTAAAATGATATAATATACATAAATATATATGTATACAATTATATATATATACAAATATATATGTATAAATATATAAACATATATATATTATATAAAGATGATCTTAATAACTTGAAATATTAAATCATTTTAGACTCTCTCCACCTCCCTACAGTCATATTTTGAGTTAAATTCAAAACGTATAATAAACAAAGGTAAAATCGAATTAATAATAATAATAATTTAGATATTGTGATAATATCGTAATCGTGAATTCTGTTGGCCACAATGATCGTGTAGTGAAAATTTGATATCGTGACAGCCCTAATTTATTAATTTGTTGTCAAAGTAGTCAAATCTTTATAATTGAATCTAAACATACTTAAAGGGGAACTACATTCGTTTTCAAAAATCGTACATGTTATTCCTACAGTCCAAAAATATTAGTAAACATGAACAACTCTCTCCCAAATCCAAAAACTAGAGTGCTAAAACTCATAGGGTATAAAGTGTTGAGCTGCTCAATAGACAATACATGGGAGAGATGTTCTAGATGACAGAGTATATGGGAACATTTTATAAAATATAGAAAACAAACAAAATCAGTCTCCCATTCATTGTCTATGGAGCAGTTCCAGACTTTATACCCTATGACATCACAAATTTTAGATTTACTTCTCTGGTTTCTGGCTTTGAGAGTAGCTCATAAACACAAATATTAATTGAACTTTACTAGGCCATGGAAATAACATATTGGAATCCTTAATTTGGGTGGCATCCCCCTTAAATCTATATTTAAAAAAATACCCACCTTGTGTTACTTTTTTTTTTTTTAATTGTGGGATGTATACTGTATACTCCAACCAGGCTGCTAAACCCTAAAATTCCCTCAAAAATACAATTAACATGACCTCTGTGCCCTGGGTTGAATTAATAAAACTGACTTTACCAAACAGAATACTACGTATGTACTGCAGCTGTTAACCCCACTGACACAGCGGATTGTTAATATAATTCACAGTTGAAGGCAGTTAAATCCTCCAACATGAAACAGCTTTAAAAAGGTTTTAAAATGTAGCTTCTGCACAAAATAACACAGATTCCACTAAATTAAATACCACCAACCGTCTGTCTGTCCCAATAACACTTTTTTTCTTGTACAGGAGATAAACTTTGGAGATTTTTCTCACTTTCACTTCCCACACAGCTCCTTTGTTTTTGTAAAACGGTGTGTGTTACTGAGTGTTTAAATAAAGAAATGATTAATGTAAAAAGGCAAACCAACTTGAGCCGTTGCTTGTTTCATTTATGAAGACAAATACATAATATAGTGACCTGGAAGTAATAAATAAACCAAAACACTTCCTGTGATACATGTTTTGTTTATAATCCACCAAATGAAAATACTGATAAATGGAGTCAAATGTTATTGTTCAGTGAAATGTTCTGAGATAAACATTTCACAAGCACCATCCGCATAAATCATCAGAAATAAACACGCAGCTTTACATCTCTGAATCAATCTGCTGCCACTGTATTTAGGTTTGCATTAGAATCATAAACAAACTCATTGAGATGCATGAAAAGACAAGATTAAAATGTCCCTTAAATCTTCATAAAAGTCCTTCGGGAATCCATTTCAAAAAGCCATCCAGCTCTTTCCCACAAATTTATAAAAGTAAATACAGTTGGACCTCTATATGATACGGAGTTAAAAGCACTATGACACCCTATAGTTTATGATAAAAATGATCTGTAAAGTGCAATGTCACAATAAAAGGCCTTAAGATTTTAATAAATATTCTCTGACCAACATTCCCTGCTGGGTTTGTGCTGGATAAGACGAGTAGGAGTAGTGTTCAGTCTGGGCTGTTTTTGGCAGAGAGGAGTACAGTTTATGGAGTAAATGGATGTTGTGTAACATGGTCCACTTTTCAAAATGTTACACCTGTGATTTAGCGCTTCTGTCCCCTTCCAACCAGTACTCTTCTGACTGCATCTCTGTGAGGCGAGACACCGTCCTCTGGAAGGCAAACATTTCCTCTTCTCCACTGAAGATGGACAGACTGCTGGCTTCATCCTGTTAAACAACAGCAAATTGAATTAAACATTAAATAGTTTAGTGAAACTCAGGATGCAAAGTCCTTATGAGAATGCGCACTTCAAATAAGGGCATCAATCAGATGGAGACAATTCAACAGAAATATCACATTTTGCAGTTACTACACCACCAGTCTTTATCCTTTATCTTTAGTCTTTACATGTTTACACAGATGCACAGAAAGTTTGCTCACAAACTTTCTCATTCTACAGCTAAACAGTACACTACAAGATGTTTCTGAAAAGATTTGAGGCGAGAAATAGGCATTACAGTAACAGAATATTAATTAATATTTGATCAATGCTGCCTAGTTTGACCGTTTGATCGGGGTTTGAGAGTGATTGACAGCTGCTCAGAGACGGCAGGCTCCACCTCGGCGCTGATTGGTTGTTTTTCCTCGGGTCTGTGAAATATTGGAGATGTCATTAGGAGCACCGGAGGACACCGGAGGACACCGGAGGACACCGGAGGACACCGGAGGACACCGGAGGACACCGGAGGACACAGAGGCACATGATTTTTTTCAGATTACCTGTCGCATGCACTACTGTCAGGATATAGTGTTTTATAAAATTAACTTTTTTTTAAATCATATTTGCTCCATTTCTACCTACTGCTGCTTCAATCGATTATCAAAATAGTTGGCGATAAATTTAATAGTTGACAATTAATAGATTAATCGCTGCAGATCTAGCAGCATATCCCAGAGATTTTCATAAAATTTGGTGTCAAGGAAAATCTGTTGATCCATGGATTCATTAACAGTGACAGACGGGGTATTTTGGAACATTTCTCATTTTTTAGGAGCTCACTTTAAATAACCTGACCCACGTAACCCATGACTGTTTATCACTGTGTATACTCCAATGCCAATCCAAATCTAGATACAGTTTAAAAATTTCTGATACTGATTTCTATTATGAAAGTAATACATTTAGGGGATGGCTTACTTGATGTAAAATAAATGAAGTTAAGACTCAACTAAAGATTTTCCCTGACTGACTAACCTTCAGCTGTGTTTTAAGCTCCACTCACTGAAAGCCGACAGCCTCAGCCAGCTTAATCATCTACTCTACAACTGAACGTCCACACCCAACATGAAAAACTGGTTTAACTGTGAAAACAGAGTTGGAGCTCTCACCCTTTTCAGCCCCAGATCGTCCATCAGAATGTGGCTCTCGTCGTGACCGTGATCACCGTTGTGTACAAAAATATCGTCCAGTGGATGATCTGCAAGAATCACCACCCGCACCTGAAACGAGATCCAATTACTTAAAAATTCCCAAACAAATAGCTAAAGTTTGGTGTTTTAGTGAAGGTCAAGTGTGCATGTAAATAACAGCGGTGTACCTTGTTGTCGTAGAGGGCGTCCACGAGCGTTATGAGCCGCCTGGCTTGAGTTTTCTTGTTCAGTGTCAGCAGAGGAATGTGTCGAATAAAGACGGTGTCAAACAGCCTGGATATCTCCAGGTAGTCGCTGGCCCCTAAAGGCTGAAACATTTACATTCAAACACTGGACGTCACAATAATATCACTTGTATGCAGTATATTGCAATTTTCAAATTGCAGGAGGCGCAATATTTGTTAAATAAATATTGTGCTGCTGCAGAGATGTCCTGGCCGACACATCATATTCTACAGACTTAAGAAAACATTTGTTTGGTACAGATCCCCACAAAAAAAAAAAAAAAAAATCACACCATAATCATTTTAATAGGTTTTTGAGTGAAAATGAGAATAATTATGTAAAAATTATCATTCCCTCCAATTAGATATTTTTTCAAAATCGTTCAGCCCTAAAAAAAAAGAGAGATTAAAAGTAAAAAAAATGTTACACTGGTTTAAGTTGCTGTGCAATTTCCATTTCCTGGGTTTTAATAAAACTACTGTACACTTTGTGTGAAAAAGCTTGTTTACTACTTTATGACTTTGTGAATATTTGTCTAATTCTTTGGATTGCTTCAGCCTCTACAGAGCCAATTGTGAGTCAATCATTTAATAACACAACCAAGAACTGTTCAAACCTGTTTAGCTTTGTTTAAAGTTCTGGTTAGTTCCCAGTGCTTCAAAAGACACTAAATAGGCTGAAATACAGGTAAAGCTGTATAAAGTGATACACTATAAAACTTGATTGTGTAGCAGTAAAAATGAGCTGCTTTAATATTTCATTAAATATTATCATGATTTAGCTTCAGTATACAATATGTGATACTGTCATACTGTGTGGATTTTTGACTCTGAAGCTCACAGTACAAGGACTTTTTAAGGCAACATCAGATTTTATAATGACTTTATAAGAGCAATTACAGCTGGATTGTGTCAAATGTGTAAAAATCCATTTATAATGCAAACTTAAAGACTATTAATCTAAAATTCCTGGGAAAGCCCAAGAAAAATATGTATTGAAAATGGCGTGCATGACATGCAGGATCCTCCTTGACACTTTATAGAGGCGTATTGTTTGTTCAATTAAGTATCATTGCACACCAACAACAATGTGAGCAAAAACCTGATTTGTGTGATAAAGAATGCAAAACCAAGCAAAAAATGTGACAACCAACATATTCTTTTCCACTGAAAGATGTCAAAAGAAGTCAAGACTGATCCACATATAGAGTTTTGCCACAATTATGTCATCGTATCCATCACAGAATATGTATTTCAAAAACATAAAAGGTCAGAGAGACTTACTCTGTCACACAGCTCCTCAAACGTGCAGTCTACAATGGTCCCACATGCTTTGTACAGACGGACTTTCCTGTTGTTTACATTCATAACTCTTGGTCGTGTTACTGTGGAGAAAAACAGTGTGTAAGTAAATGCACCATGTGATATGAAAAACTGTGGTAATACAGATAGAATGATAACCACATTACTTTGGAGCTGTAGAATTAAGTCAAATTACCACTTACTGTCATTTTGCTTAAACGCCAGCTCATCAAACATCTTGTCTAGTGTCGCCTCTACATCAGGCTCACCGGAGCTGAAGGAAGTGTAACATTAAAAACACAAAACATGCAAACAAAAGATCAAAATATAGCTGGCAATGACTGATTGTTTTATGGATTTCTTACAGGAAGTAGAGTTTTCCAGCAGACGGCCTGTTCCTTCTGCGGTAATCGATCCCAGAATCCAGGCGGAGAGTTTGGCAATATTTCTGCAAGTGAGAAACAAACAATTAACAACAGTTGCATTTACAATAAAAAGAAGAAATCTAATATATGTCTCCTTTCTTACCTGCAACACAGCGATAAACGGCACGAAGTTGACTCTCTGCAGCCCATTTTTATACAAGTCTGAGGGGAAAGAGTGGGTCATGGGTTGCTTTTACAATTTTTTTTAATCAGATTTCACTATCAGCAGATGGATTTATTTGTAGTTTTGCTTTTAAAATCATGCTAAAATCACATGTTTGCTATCGTAAAATCCTGAAGTTGGTTCATTTGCTTTCACACCACAAAGGAACCGCACTAGAGTCCGCTTGGAAGCGGACCGAGACACACCTTTTCAAGCAGTCTCGGTTTGGTTGTTTGGTCCGCACCAGGAATTGATTAACAGCTTTCACACCAGCCCAAATGAACCGTACTAACTGGGTAAACTGACTGGAGTTCAAACAGGTTAGCCTACTTTAACAGGTTAGGTGTGAAAGCAGTCTGAGATACCACAGAAAGTGGTATTGACATACTGACTTTAAAAACCAAAATCCTGCTTTGACACCATGAGTTACAGGATGTACTGTAGATCAATGACACAAAACGTTGAGATCAGTTGTGACAAAGTCAAGCAGTGAGAACAGTTTCTGAAGGCATTTTGGACATAAAAAAAAGTTCAGGATATGTTACTCACCTTCAGGGGGACGATTAGAAGTTGCCACAACAACGACACCGTGCAGAAATAGATTCTCGAAGAGCTGCTTGAGAATCATGGCATCAGCGATATCAGTCACCTGAATGTTACAAATAAATAAACTCTGGGTAAAGCATCAGAACACTGTTTAGGTTAAATGATACATTGATAAAAAATACTTTAAATGTAACTGTACTGTGGTGTGCAGAAACATTGAAAAGACAACTACCTGAAACTCATCAAAGCACAGAACACAAGCCTCCTCACTGATCTCCTCAGCAACTGGAGCAATGGGGTCGTAGGACTTGGCCATTTTCCCTGCTTTCCTCTTTGGCATGCTCTGTTTCAGCCGATGGATCCCTAAAGACCAAAAAAAGAGAGCAAGAATTAGTGTTGGCTCTGTAGGATTAAGTTCAAGTACAAATGAATACTACAGTACAAACTGCTGAGCTAAAGCTAGCACGACCACCACTTTTAATAAATGTACCATCTGTACTCTTTAGTTTGGGGTGTAAAATGTTAAACAAAATAAGTAGTGTAATGAATTTATATCTTTTCAATACAATAACAATATAGAGTGAGAGCTATTTGCTATATATTTTTATAGTTGCATCCAACTTCCTAAAAGAATAATACTAGAAACGTTTACTGGACCCATTTAAAGTGCTTTGTCAGCAGCATCATGCATATACTGTATATAACAACACGTAAGCAGTGCTTTAAAATGTAACAAAATCGAAATGTGGTGGCTGAAACAGGAAATATAAGCTCAGTTCAGCAACCACAGCGCTGCCTTGTTCTACAGACTTTGAAAATAGCGCGTTGAAAAGTTTTGGTTTCACACCAGTATAGAAATGAAAGCATTATACTGAACAGTAAAATGCATCATCAAATATTTCCACCCTACTGACACGTTTAGATCCTCTCACGATAAACTGCTGACAGTGCAGAGGACTGTATGGAGGCGTGCTTTTCTTCTTGGTAACATACATTTTTTTGTGAAATATACCTAAAGCTGATGGTAAAATACACCAGGCTGTTTATGCCTGCTGGAATTACTAAATCATTCTTAACGTTTGACTTAAAAGGGATAGTTTGGATGTTTTGAAGTGGGGTTGTATGAAGTACTTATCCATAGTCAGTGTATTACCTACAGTAGATGGTGGTCGTCATGCCCCCAGTTTGGAGAAACAGACAGGAGTTACCACACAGAACCAAAGCACTGCTGTGGAGGGAGCCGTCAGCAAAACATATTTTAGCCACCTAAAAGAAAGGACAACCTAAAATAATCAATATCAGTTTAAGTGTACGCTATATTTAGAAGATTTTCACCTGTGAGACACCAAGACAGTCTATGTTTCTGACAGGGGAATTGAAGCCGTTATTTATGCTCTCGCCAAAGCCACCAGACTCCATTGACAAAAACAGTAATTTTACCTTGCAGAACACAGGGGCTGCTGGTCTAGTTTGTTTGTGTTATTGTGTGACTTTGGTTAGTTTGGATTCACCAAAGTCACACAATAGCACAAACAAACTAACCTATCGAGGCAGTGGGAGACCAGCAACCCCCGTGTTCTGCGAGGTAAAATTACTGTTTTTTGTCAATGGAGTCTCGTGGCTTTGAGGAGAACATAGATGGATTCAGTTCCCTTTCGGAGAAGGCTGTCTGACAGTAAGATACTGTAAAGCGGTGAAAAATGTAACGTAAACTTAAACGGATATTGATTTTTTTTAGGTGAGCCTTTCTTTTAAGTGTCTAACATACATTTTGCTGCCGGCCCCGTCCACAGCAGTACATTGCTTTACTTCTGTGCTGGTACTCCTGTCTATTTCTCCAAACTGTGAGCGTGCCGACCGTCATCTACTGTAGTTAATACACTGACTATGGATAAGTACCTCATACAACCCCACTTCAAAACACCCAAAATATCATTTAAAACATAAAAATATTGACATAGATGCACAGTGTCATAGATGCAAATCAACATGCACAGAGTTGCTGATTCAGGTTGTCTGTAACTACTGATAGGTGATTTAATTAATGAAATGAATGATGAATGAATAGGAGTAGGTCAAGTGACAGTGTTGCCCTTTGGTGGCAGCAATTCATAGACAAATATCTTCATCTATCTCAGGCTAAGCTGTGTTATTGAGGCAGGATGTCAGCTGGATTTGAATAAACGTTTATTAATACTAAAAGTCATGTTTGAAAAGCTGCTCAACGGTGACAAGAATGAAGAAATGCAACAGGGTGTCGGTTGATATTTTTCTTTCCTCATTACAACAAAAGCCATCACCAATGCTTAAGACAAAAACAAGACAAATGTTTATGTAAATCTGGTTAAAGGTAGGGTTGGTAAAGTTTTTAGAAACGTTTTTGTTATATTAGTCGAAATTCTCATTACATCCCGACAGTTATCAATAAGTCAAATGCTCTAACAAAAAAAGAAAACAATCTAGTATCTGTGGCTGTTACAGGACTGTAATAAACCTGTTCAATCATTCCATTCGGCCCGAATGTAATGATTGGACGGGCTATCTGCCAGGTATCTGCCTGTCTACCTGCAAGCACTCTGCCTGTGCACTCATTGCGCGTCACCGGAGTCTTCCACAAGCTGCTAGCTTGACAGTTGTGAGTACTAACAATAGCCATGTTCAACGTTTACGTTCATAATGATAATTGTGGGGAGTGGCTTTGGGGGGAGGCCTGAAGCAACACACTGTCAGTGCTGACGACTTTCATTGGAAAAGTGTTTGCAACACTGGACTGGGTTTTCCGGTTTGATCATTTTAAAGTGTACTCTTGCTAGTTTCTCAAGGATACCGAAACTGCCTTTAACTGACAATGTGGAGAAACTGTATATCCTGGGGGGATTTTTGGAAAAAAGCTTCTGCTAATGTAGTTTTTCTCCCCATTGCACCAAACAGCCTCTGCAGCTGAGGGAACACCATCCACTTTTTGGATGCAGGACACCTCGTCCACCTTGAACTTATTCATTCATACATTAATTTGTGGCTTCACTCAAAGCTTGAAGACTTATTTGCCCCCTAGTGGCTGTTTGGAGTAAAGAAAGTCAATTATGACAACGATGAACATTATTCACACCCCCCCATCTCGGCTTTACTGTGAATGGTGTTTCACATCTGTGACAATGTGCATCCTTGGTACAAACATGAAGAGAACTCACTTTTATGCACGTCCAACATGAAGCCGTGGAAATGAACCCTCTTCTTCTTTTCAGTCTCAACGTATGAATAAAACATGTCCATCACCATAGTTTTTCCCGTGCCTGAAACAACAAAGAGCAAGTGAGTTAAGGATTTTTATAAACACACAATGTCAGAGAAATTTAATTTATATCTGTAACTTTGTGGCTCATCTCTCTTACCAACATCACCGTAGATGTAGTAACCTTTTGGAGCCTTCGGTTTGGGGAAAAACTGAAAGACAAAATAACAGCAGACAGGTTCTGGTGTTACACAATGATCCCAAAATATATAGAAGGGCTGTCGATTAGTCGACTAATCGGTCATTTTGGTCTTTAGCCGACTAAGATTTCTTTAGTCGACTAGTCATTTTTTATGCTTTTTCATGCTGAATGACTTATTTCCAAGAAACTTATGAGCACATCTCTGGTAAACACAAGGTTTAAAGTGGTGCTTCTGTGTGATTCTTTGTGGAGAAACTCAGTGTTACAGATCTGTTGATTAAATCAACTAATCAATTAGTGGACAAAATCGAATGAGTATTAGTCGACTAAGAATTTCTTTGGTCGAGGACAGACCTAACAGTAATGTAGTAAATGTATATGCGTAATGAGAACGAAAGGTAATGCACATTGTTGTGAGGGTTTAACAGCTTGTTAACAGGCAGTAAAATAAAGATATATGTACAGTGTGATGTGTGCAGATATAAAGAGGACAATAGATAGATAGATAGATAGATAGATAGATAGATAGATAGATAGATAGATAGATAGATTGATGAGAACTGCTTCTGGACAGGTGAGAAAAGGATGTAAACAGGTAATGCTCACAAACATCACTATTGTGATGGTTTGACTACTTATTTACAGGCATTAAAATAAAGTAAATATGTGTATTCTGCGATGTGTGCAGGTATAAAACAGGACAATAGATAGATAGATAGATAGATAGATAGATAGATAATAAAATCAAATTTAATCATATAAAGTACTGTGGTAGACTGATGTACAGTAGTGATAGAATGAATAAACTAATAATAGTAACAGTAATGTAAACAGGTTGGGCATTTCATTTTGACAACTTTCTTTACATTTATTGGATTACGGTGATCTGCTCTATATGAATGCACTTGACCAGTGCCTAAAGAAGCTGGATACTTTCACATTGGTTGGCTCTTATATATAATTTGCTCCTTGGACTGGTTCCTTCTTATCTGAGTACATACATGTGCACAAACCAAAATCAATATGGCCTGCGCTCTCACAATGTTCGACAGATGTTGGTCCCAAAGGTTTAGAACAGAACTAGGCAAAAAAGCTTTTAAATACGCTGCTCCTTCTTCCTGGAATAATGTACAGAAGGACCTAGAATTGTCAGAGCTGATTACTATGGGGGAATTCAACGTGATTGTTTTTGAATTTCTCACTGAATCGTTTTGAGATTGACCTGTTTGTGCAGCAGTAAACTAAGACTAAGCTTTTATAATCTCAGCATTAAAGCTGCAGTATGCGATATTGGCGCAAATATGATTTAAAAAAGTTATTTTTAGAAAACGGCCGCTATATTGTGCCAGTAGTACATGAAACAGGTAACCTGAAAAACGTCATGTTCCTCTGTGTCCTACTGTGTCTTCCGGTGCTGCTAACGGCATCTGAAGGATTTCACTTACCGGAGGAAAACAAGGTCCGCTGCCAGCTGCCGTCTATGAGAGCCGGCTGCCAATCACTCGCGTACTCCGACCAAACGGTCAAACTAGGCAGCGCTGATCAAATATGAATCAATATTCTGTTACTGTAATGCCTATTTCTCACCTCAAATGTTCTCAGAATCATCTTGTAGTGTACTGTTTAGCTGTAAAATGAGGAAGTTTGTGACCCGTCCGCCATTGTAAAATCTGTTGAAGGAAGCCAAGTTCTGGTCACATGACCGGAGCACAGCCAATAGGAACGCTCTCTCTCTCTGAAATGACCTGTGATTGGTCAAAATCTGCCGTCACGGGCTAGATTTTTCTAAAGCCTGAAAACAGAGCCATGATGAGGAGCAGAAGTCTAGTTTTCTCTAAGAACACTTGTATTACAATATGCTGAAAGGTTATTATGGAATTATTGCCAAATTATGCAAAAAATTGTTGCCTACTGCCACTTTAATTAATAAAAATATGAACACATCAGTGATCACTGGGGTGTTTCTCTCTCTCTCTTTACCTTGGAGAAGAAGGATGTCGGTGTGTTGCTGTATCCTCTGAGTGTTTTGTGGAGCTGGTCCAGAGTCTGCATCACCGCTTTCTGGTGCTCATCATCCCGCAGTGACCCGTCCTTTATCAGCCCGGTGTAGTGATCCAGAGGACCGCGGAACCCGGCGGGGCTCGGACCGCTCTCCTCCACCGCCTGCTGGGCTTTCACCGAGTAACCTTTTGTTGAAATTATAACAACACTGATTAGCTAGCTGGCTCCTTTTGTGTACATTTCAGACATTGCGATAATACTGCTGCTGTAAACCAAAGGTTAGCAAGTGACAGCTGATAAAAGCAGTGAAAATAACAAGGTAAGTTTGTACAGAAGGTCAGTTATTTATAGTAGTACCAGGTTAACTATAAGAGAGTAAATGTTACTTAAAAGCAGAGCTAGGTGGAGTTTTCAGTAGATATTAGCTTTACACCACCGGACAAACCTTCTTTAACTCCATCACCATCAACACGACTCACCAAGAACTGGTCTCACCTCGTCTGCAGACCTCTGTCAAACATTTTAGCAGCTTTCTGGAGGAATATTGATCTCTCAAACGACACCTAAAGCCCAGTAAAGCTGAGGGTGACATCTTTACTGACAGCAGAAGGCTGCACGCCGCCATCTTGGCTTCAAATTCCTTCAACGTAACTTTATTAACAAACACAAAACAAACAGACGCGTGTATCGCCGCCGGCCAGCAGGGGGCGAAGTTTCATTCAGTCACACACAATACAGTATTGTGCTAATATTTTGTCATTATATATATTTATTTATATTGTATTATTGTATGATAGTGAAAAGTTGCAATTGTGCTGATAAATTCAGAGCAAGATTGACAACAACAAAGCAATTCTTCATGGGGTAACATGTTTAGGTTTTTATTTATTTTATTATTATTCTTCATTTAATTTTGTTAATTTATAACTATTTTATTACTTAATTATTTTATATATTTTTTAAAATATGTATTTATCTTTTTTTCTCCTTTCTATTTACATTTTTTTTTTCTGTTTATTTTATTATTTATCATTGTGTGGGGGTTCTTGTTTAGGTTGTTTTGTGAAGAATAAGTTGCTCTTGTGTTTTCTTTTATAACAAGTTTGTCAACTAAAATCAATAAAGATATTTTTCAAAAAACAAACAAACAAAGCATTTCAAGGTGCTTTACATTGGACTTAAAAGTCATTAAGACAAAATATCAAAAACACAAGAGATAAAAAGATATATATAAATAGGATTTTGAAAGAGTAAAATCAAATAGATGCTAAACAAGTTGAACTTGAATAAAACAGATTAAATAGAAGAATAAAAATTGCAGTGCAGTGCAGGATATGTATGAATTTTGTTTTTTTTTAATAAAAAGCAGTGGCAAAATTTTAAGCCTCATTTTAAAGGAATCAATCCGAGATTTATTGAGAACAGGGACAGCTATATGGGAAGTTAATTTTTTTCTGTGGTTGTTTATTTATTTCTTTATTTTACTGTATTTATTTTACCTTACCCTTATGTATTTTATCCCATAGAGCTGAAACAATTAGTCAATTAATCAATTATTTGATCTACAGAAAATCAATCTGCAATTTTTAGTCAATTATTGAGCATTTAAATTGTTTTTAAATGTGAGGATTTTCTGCTTTTCTCAGTTTTATATGATTGTATCTTTTATATGATTGTATTGTAATCTTGAGCTTTGGGAATTGTTACAGGCATTTTTTACTGTTTTTTTTTTTTTTAATACTAACAAAAAAAAATTATAAATGCGTTAATTGATGATAAAAAGAATCATTAGTTGCGGTCTTAATCCCAAGATTGCACAATACACACACTGCACCTGATTTGGCATAACATAGATGTATGACTGCAGGCTACCCTCTAGTGTAGTAGTATCCACTGAAATACCCAAATATATGAAGAGGAAAATTAATGTCCCATGGTGTTAATTTAGGCTAAATTTAGAACATATACACCTGCGTCCGAGTCATGAAATACCTAAAATGACCTATTGTGTTTCATGTGGCAGAAACAGGGATTGCAGAGAAGCTGCACATATTATGCAAATCACTGAAATGAAAATACAATGTTTACTGCTGAGCCCTCCCACTCACTAACAGAAGAATATTAAAGATCATATTACAAAGGCAGTGATTAAAATACTCAGGGCATAGATAAGCAAAAATTATTATGGTTATTATGATATATTATTTAGGGCTGCAATTGATGATTATTGTTATCATTAATTACTCTGACTGTTATTTTAGTCTTTAAAATGTCAGAAAATAGAAATTTCCCAGATCCCAAAGTAATCAAAAGCTGAGAGATATTCAATTTACAATAATAGAAAACAAAATAAAGCAGCACACTATCATATTTTAGAGGAAACAAGAGAATATCATTATCATTATCTATTAATCTGACAATTATTGTCTTAATTAATTGCTTATTATATACATATAAAATAAGGGATAAATGTCTGTTATAATTTCCCACAGCAGATTTATGTCCTCAAAAGCCTTGATTTTTTCTATCAACAGTCCAAAACCCAAATATATTCCATTTATTATTGTGTATGACAAAGAAAAGCATTTCATCCTCACATTTGAGGAGCAAATATTTTGTTATTCATGCTTAAAAAATGACTTAAACGTTGCCGATGATGCATGTTCAGTCAATTCAAATAATGAATTGACTAATAGTTTCAGCTCCTAATATTATTATCTGCTGTAATATCGGATAACTGCAGTTTGAATAATATATCTAAGGGCTGCAACTAATTATAGATTTTTTCAGTATCGATTCATTTTCCAGAGTATTTTCTTGATTAATCATTTTGCCTGTAAAATAGCTCAAGGTTCATGTCCTCAAATGCCTCCAAAACACAAATATATTCCGTTTATTATCATGTATGACAAAGAAAAACATCAACTCCTCAAATTTGAGAAGCAAATATTTGGCATTTATTCTTAAAAAAAATGACTGACATGATCATTCGATTATCAAAACAATTGCAGATTATTTTTCTTACATTGATTTATCGACTAATCGTTGAAGCTCTAAATAATATCATTATTTGATATAAATTAAAAGCTACACAATGAAATTTAACAACTGGAACCCTGCTGCAGAAATAGAGAAAAATAACATTTGAATATTCTCATTAAAATTAAAAGAGCAGAAACTCTGTCCTCAGTCTAATTATACCTCCATAGCACTGAGCAGACAAAAAAACATGGCAGACAACCGACAGGGTGTTACAGGGGCTTACAGGCTTGTTGCCATGACAACAGAGGAGCCCTTCTCCCTCTCTCTCTCTCTGTCTCTCTTTAATGCACACACACACGCGCACACGCACACGCACACTGTCACTCTCTCTGTCTGTCTGTCTCTGTTGTACACACACACACACACACATACTATATATACAGTATTACAGTGGAGTCTGCCTTGCTTTGACATCCGTGCTCAGGAAATACATAGGAAACACAGCACGGAGTGTAGGGACACTCCACATCTGTTCTGGATGGTGAGTGCCTGCTGACCGCTTATTGTTTGTTTACATACTGTGTCCTTTTGACAAATCTGCTTAAAAAAACAGACATTTCAGAGGTATGAAATGCAGTTTGTTCATTCCTGATGCATGGGAGATGTGCCACATGTTTGTTTCCTTGCTGCTTCTTCTTTTTTTTTTAAAAGATTAGGGTGGAAGCTGTCATCGTAATGGTAATTCATAGCTGGGTAGCCATGGTGAAGTCAATTTCCCCCTCCCTCTGCCACTGCTGAATGCATTAGTCTAATGAGATGTCTGCAGCCTGTGTGCCGAGCAGCAGCAGCAGCAGCAGCGGCGGCAGTGTGTTAACCAAAAAGGGGACGAGGAAAAAGCCACATACAGCAAGAGCAAGATGGCTTTCCCTTCATTGTTAGGGATTTAGCTTTATAGTCACCTTTAGGCTCCTGGGATTAAAGACAAAAGGGCTTGGCTCTTGGGCTTTCACAATAGAAGACAGCAGGTAATAGACACCCCCCTCCTCCTTTATTAGTGTGTTATCAGTGCAGGATGGAGGTGCTGTTTCCTCCACAGCTCATGCATGGCTGCCTTTTGTGTTGTTTGCTTATTATGGTGCTCTGCTAAATGCTGCTCCTCTCACCGCATTGCTCAGCTAAGTATCCTGCAGTCTCTTAGTGTTTGGATGTTGCTGTTGTTCACTCTTGCCAAACCACTCTGCTTCCTCTAAAATGATGCTAATGCTGCTCTCTAATGTGTAGTTGCTGAGGAGGAGGATTAGTGTGCAAGCAAAGTGCATGTTTCTTTGCGTTTCTATAGCTTGAGCTCAATGGTTGCTTCCTTTGTCTCCAGCTCCAAATGAGTGTACCTGCAGCAACGGCACAGAAATCAGACAGTGAAATGCAATCAGCTGCAGTGGCTCCCTCCTTCATCCCCAGCCAGTCGGGGAAGATACCGGGCAGGAAGAGAGGGAGACCCCCGCTCCGCAATGTCGCCAAGATGGATTTTCCAAACCGTTACCCTGAGTCGCTCCCTCCACTCAAAGTGCCAAAGAAGAGGGGGAGAAAGCCGGGCTTCAAGGTCAGCCACATGAGGGGGTTAACCGGGGGATGAGCTGTGTGGATGCAGTGTGTTTAAAAATGCATGTGTACACAGAAAGACACAGACACACCGGCTCCATGCCCTTCACATTTTGTGGGACCCCAGTGTAACAGAGAGAGACTTAACGTCTGTGAAGCTTTGTTCTGCTGTAGTCAAATGTTATGGAAATATTTTTATGTCAAAAAGGGGAAATATGTCTGTTTTTACATATAAATACGTGCAAAAATCATCATCTGTAGCATTAAAAAACTACAGTTTTATACATATTTAGTAGCCTGATTCTTCCACCATCCCCCTCCATGCATGATTTAGTAAATAAATGATATGCCTGAAATAAACATAGCAATGCAACAACTTCTTCTTGTGCAGCTCAAACCCAGGATGGTGATGACACCGTTGGCTATCTCTCCACCCAGCAGCACCCCCGAGCCCGATATGAGCTCCATTCCTCAGGATGCCGCCACCATCCCCCACTCTGCCACGCCCCAGGTGCTTACAGGTAGGACATAAAACACTCTAAACCCTGTATAAGAGGAATTGATGCCCTTTCTGTCTTTACAATCCAGTCCTGATTTGCTTAAAAGACACTTATAAGTAAGATAATGTAGGTATCTCTTCTCAAAACTCCACCTGTGTTTTCCCCTGCATCAGTCTGTATCTACATCAACAAGCAGGCCAACACGGGCCCCAACCTGGACAGGAAGAAGATCCAGCAGCTCCCTGATCACTTCGGACCCGACCGGCCCTCCGTGGTGCTGCAGCAGGCCGTCCAAGGCTGCATCGACAGCGCCTTCCAGCAGAAAACAGTGTTCACTCTCCTCACGCAAGGCTACGGGGGAGAAAAAATATCAGGTGTTGTACAAAGACCTCCCTCAGGTGTTGCTTTCTATTTGTTCAGTCTCTTTTTGTTTTCACCACTTTACCTGAGGTGGCACTGAGTAGAAAACATGCATTAGTAAAGGTTTAATGACCCAATTTGTGCGTGATGTCGTTTCAAGTGGTTCCCCTGTTTTGCCCCTCCAGCCACATTTGATGGGAAGCAGCATCTTCTCAGCCTCCCCGTGGTGAACAGCATCGACTATGTGCTCCGTTTTCTGAAGAAGCTCTGTCGCAGCTTGCACTGTGAAAACCTCTTCAGTGATCAGCCCATTACCCAGCACAGTGGTGGCTCCTATCCGTCAGATGGTACTTCTAAATCTGTCTAACAGAAGCTACTAAGCTGATATAAACAAATTCCTTGAGCTAATTCTGACTCTAATCTTGTCTTTAGCTGAAACATCTATGGCCGATGACTACCATTTAGACCAGTCCGATGGCAAACGCTACTCCTTGGACCCCGGCGATTCTGCTTTCAGCTCCATAAGCTCGTCCTACACGCCAAAGTCCTCCTACGGGTTTCGTTCGTCACAGCAGTTCTCCAACGGCACAGCCTCCATGAGCATGTGCAGGCAGTCGTCAACCAGCCCAAACACATTCCCAGAGAGCAACAGGACAGGTGAGGAGTCATGAAAAGACAAAACAAAGATTCCTTCCGTGTTTATTTCCCTGAAAGTAAAGCTCCTTTCTTTCCTTTGTTCGTCCAGGAGGTTATAATGCATCTTCAGAGCCCCAGGAGTCCAAGCCTCCACCCAATAAGGACCCATCCACCTGGTCTGTGGACGATGTTGTCTGGTTCATCAGGGATGCCGACCCCCAGGCTCTCGGCCCCCATTCAGACGTCTTTAGGAAACATGTAAGTTAGTTTTCCATTTCCAGGCTGACATGTTTCACTGCTGATCACCTTGTCTGGTCGCATCATTTCCTGCTGATTTGACACCAATGTCTTCTTCCTGCTTCCCTCAGGAGATCGATGGAAACGCTTTGTTACTCCTAAAAAGTGACATGATCATGAAGTACCTCGGACTGAAGCTGGGGCCGGCCTTGAAGCTTTGCTACCACATCGACAAACTAAAGCAGACTAAGTTCTGAAAACCTTCTACGATATAATTCCCCCTCCTTGAATCCAACAATGCATTTGAGAAGTGTCTCCAGGTCTGTGAGCCTATGAGAAGAGAGTAAGGTCCCCAGGAGTGAGATGCATCACTTCCTTTTCTCACAGAAAGTAGGGCTGGGTATCGATACCGAAATAACCCAGTACCAAGTAGTATCGAAACTTCTCCAGTCAAACGTTACCTGCATTTCATCCTTTTTGTACCCGATCTAGAAAAAAATTACTATTTGTATGGTTTAGCTCGCAGCCGATCACCGCAAATGTTCTTCGATTTAATACAACGTGTGATTGGGCCACTACCACAGCAGCTACAACCATACAGCTGGGTTTGCCTGCACACGGCTCTCAACATGGAGATGGCTGAGCCGGCGACTAGAAGCTAACGGTGCTAACAGCGCGCTAACAGTGTTGACCTGAGGGGGAACAGGATGGTGGGCGGTACACTTCCATGACAAGCTAGCTACTGGCTGCCGCTGATAACACCGTCCCGAAACCAGTGGGACACACACATCTTCCATTCACATGAAGGGTATCGAATGACTCTACTGGTATCGGTATCACTTTAGTTTAAGCGTACTGGTATCGTTAATTTTTAAACGATACCCAGCCCTAGCTATGAGTGAACTCATAATCCAAGAAAGCCACACAAAGAGTGACATATTCAAGTATTACTGCACAGATATAACTTTAACTTAGATGTTTGTAACCAACATAAGCATTTTAACATTAGCAAGGTGTAAAAAATAGGAGTAGAGTAGGGTCCAACTTAATGCTGACATTATGGGGTTAACATAAATGTCCAGCCTGCAGTGTATGTAACCAGGTTGTATTTTTTTAGGTAATTTATCATAGTATTTCTTTCTACAGCTAACACACTATAAAAAAGATGATTTGGCTAGTTTTTCACCTTACGTTAGCACCAATTAAACCTGCAATACGTTTTTTGGCCACTTGGGGGCAGCAGAAACAAGTTGTGAACACCACATTGACATATCATCATCTTTTAAGTTGATATGGCAAACTTGTTAGCCAATAGTTGCTTATTTACACATCGAACAGTTATTCAGCAACATTATCACTCATTTGGAGTCGTGTTTCTGGCCACCTGAATAATGTAAATCCTCTCTTTTAGCTCTGTTTTGGTCTCCAACAACTCCCAAGGGAAATATCTGGCTCTTTAGCTGCTAAATGCTCCACTATGTTCACCAGCTAGTCGCTAACTGTGTCCGTCTGCTGTTTGGTGCTAAGCAGGTAGTGTACAGTGGGTTTTTTAGAGCTTTTTCTCCTAAAACAGCTGCAGCCAAAAATGATGCAACTAGAGCGGTGGGAGTGAACCGAAACAATAAAATAACGGCCAGACAGCCAAACAAATAATAGAAATTCACTATAAAGCTCTGTAAAGCCGAGGGAAGCTGCACACCTTTGCCGATTATAAATTCTTACATAGCAAATATTTAACACACATGACTGATCAATTGTTTCCGCTGTCGGTGTCTTCTCGTATATTCCCATAACGTGTGAATGCTTGTTTTCGTCTCCTGCCAACATGAAACATGGCCAATACTTGCTGACGCGGAAGAACAATTAAAACTTGCCCAATTGAACCAAATTCCTGAAGACCTCTCTCCATTTTTCTCTTGTAGATGGTTACACAGCCAAGCCGACTTGTTTTATTTACACTGTTTACTGGCAGATTACAGCCATGCAGCCTAAAGAGGCAACTTCTGACCAAACTGTGCTGTAGCAGAGTTTAATTGCTCCAAACCAGCTGATGGAAACACGCCTAATTTACCTTTCTTTTTTTGCGACATTTCAAAAGTTTGCTGAATGGAAACACGGCTGCTGATACATTATCATAATAAAAATAAAAAAACTCTACGCACTTTAAAGTCTTGAGCAGTGAAACTCTGAATGTTCAAATCTTGTCAGAGGAAGGCAGGAAATAGACCGCTAAAGGAAGTGACGCATCTCATATGTGAAACCCTTCTCTCTTCCCATTGGCTCGCAGATCTGGGGTCCCAAGACGTCCACAGTTGGACCCTCTCGGTACATTTTGCTGAAGATTTCCATGATGTCATGTAGTGATAATCACAAATTCACCCTCATACTTATTGACTTTCTCTACTTTTGGCACAGATTTTGAACTAAAAACTGTCAGACTGAGGAACGCATCCTTCACACACATATTAACATAATGTAATCGGTAAAAGAAGGCCAAGTGTTTGTGTCACAAAACTTCATGAGCAGCACATCTGTCTGCGGCATGCAGATTTCATTATAAATATATATTCATCATCTGACAAGAAATGTATAACAGAAAACACTTTATACCTTAAAAAACTCTCACTTTGTCAAATCTCACTATAGGATCTCATGTTTACCAAGCTGAAAACATATCTATAACGGAAATGGTGCATTAAATACTACATTGCTTTTCGATTGAGAGATATAGAAAATCATTTTGATACTATTTTTTCACATTACTGTGTAACAAAAAAGTAATGTTCCCATTGGATTTCTTTTTTTATTATAATTTTAATATTTAAAAACACTGTAACCTAAACAAAACATAGCCTACATAGAAAGACAGTAGCTCTCTTGTTAGTATATATAAAGAAAAATGAGAGCATTGTGAACGTGATATATTTATGTTTCAATATGCAAGATTGTTACATGCCAATTATCTCCATAGGCTCTTCATGTATACGCATAAGTTTTTTTAAATTCATATGTTTCTATGTTTTTATCAAGTATCAGTGTTGATACAGAAGCTGTCAAAACACACTTAAATGTTACACTGAGAAACGGCCATGTAAATGGGTATATAATATAGTATTGCTTTTGTATACCACTTTTGGTGTACAGTATGCATCCTTTTTTAATCAATTAACCTTTGTAAGTGAATGCTGCTGTAAAGATATTCCATGTAAGCCATGCCTAGTGAGATCAAGCTGAGGTGTTTTATTTTGAAAATCACTATGAATAAGAGTTTTAGAGGACGCTGAGTGGATCAGTGCTCTATGCTGGTGCTAAAGTTATCTATGTATTTAACTGTTTGCTTTTGTGTTTGTGAGATGTAAAGGAAATCTTATGTGTATACTGTACTGTATGTGAGCATTAAATTAAGAAATCAAGTAATCAGATATTTGTGTGTGAGGCCGACTTTTTATTTCCATCATTTTAGTGTCTGTATTCTGACCCGATAGGATGCAGCTGTGATGGAGGTTATCTCTTGTTTTTATACCTAAATTTAAATGGATTCCCGATTTGGATGTGGGTCCACACGTCTGAGAATTATTTTGGCTGGGAGACTCATCTGTGCTTCAACACAGATGATTTAACAAAGGTGACCTATATCTGTCCTCCAGGGGACTTCATCCCCATAAATCAGGAACAGAATCACTTCTTCACTGTTTCACGACTGTTATCAGGCCATTAAATAGGTTTTATCAGTCGCTTCAAGCATCATAGATGTGGGTCATTAGGGGCCTACTACACCTACTACGTTGTAAAAGTGAAAGTGAAACTTAAAAGCAACACATTGAATGAAACATCACGTTTTTAACACAAACAAAAAGGTTTCTTTAGGTTTAGGCAATAAAACTACAACTTCTTTAGGTTTAGGCAACAAAAACAGTTAGGTTTAGGCAATAAAACTACATCTTCTTTAGGTTTAAGCAATAAAACTACAACTTCTTTTGGTTTAGGCAACACAAACTACAACTTCTTTAGGTTTAGGCAATAAAACTACAACTTCTTTAGGTTTAGGCAAAAAAAATACAACTTCTTCAGGTTTAGGCTTTATGTTGCCCCCCATCTCCTCCTACTGCTGTACCAGAGCATTATCCAACCCATCCTACTGTACTGTTCCACCTGCTTTTTTAACATGTTATCTGTCACTATCCGGTCAAAACTCACACGCATATCCAACACTGCTGCCAGGATAATTTTGTCTCCCCACACCCAACCTCACAGAACTCAACAACACAGCCGTTGCACGCATTGCAATCTCAATAGCACAGGACATCACACACCCACTCAATCACCACCTCACCATAATGCCCCGCTCCGGGCACTGGTACAGAACACTGAGGTGCAATAGGGCTCGCTTTGGGAAAAGCCTGATACCTGCAGTCATAGCCGCCTTAAACAACAGGCGTCGCTGAATAGGCCTGACTGTGGACTGCTGTCCGTCATTTTCTGTTGTTGTCACTGTTGTATTGCTGTTGCTGTTACTGTTACTGTGTGCTGTTGTATGTATTGGTGTCTGACAAGTACAGTGCTCAGGAAAAGAATTTCCCCCTGTGGGACAATAAAGTCTAAAGTCTAAAGTCTAGGCAAAAAAAACAGTTAGTTATCTACAATATCTATCTACTTATCCTACAAAATTACCTGACCCCAGGTCTGCTGTGTAACATAAATTAGTTTAGGAATATGCAACATAGCTAAAGCTGCCTTCACATGATAAGAAATTTGCTCTTCGCTCACCGCAAGGTCGGGCGCAGAGTCTTGCAAAGGCAAAGCGCAGCGCAGGTATAATATGACATCAAAAAGAGTGCAAGGAACGCAATCCACTGTTTCTAGGCAACAACAACAGTTACAGCTGTTATCTCATTGGTTGTGCTTTGAAAGGTCAGTGGCAACCAAGGTCAAAGTTGAAATAATTTGAATTTCGGTGGCAATTTCGAGTGGCATAGTTGGGCGGCACCGTTCTCCCGACAGGAAAACAATGGCATAGCCAGCACAGAACAATCTGACTGCTGATCATATGTGGGCGGCTTAAGCACAACATCTGCAGAAACAATGAAGCTGTTCAAGTAATAGTTTCACATTTTGAGAAATAAGCTTATTTACGTTCTCGCCGAGAGTTAGATGAGAAGATTGATATCACTGTCACATCTGTCCGGTAAATATGAAGCTAAAACCTGCAGCAGGTTAGCATAAAGTCTGGAAACAGGGGGAAACAGCTAGCCTTACTCTGTCCAAAGGTAACAAAATCCTCCAACCACCACCACTAAAGCTCACTGATTAACATGTATTTTGTTTGTTTCATCTCTACAACAACCAAAGTGTAAAAACAACACATTGTGGTTACATGGGGGGATGTGTCCTGGACTATTTCTTGGCCTGGCGCAGTGACTTCCTGGAGTTTCTGCTGGTTGCCTGGAAACTGCATCCAGCCAAGAGATAGTCCGGTTTGTTTGATGGCTCTGTGAGTTGTAGGCTACGTAATTAGATCTTGCATTTAAGATAAGAAAACAACAATTCTTATTTTCAGGTGATTATACACTAAAGAAAACATACTTATTAATATTATATCCCAATTTCTGCCAATAGATCCCCCTAAATGTTACACACTGTTCCTTTAAAGCTATATTATTTTATGTAATTATTATTATTCATACAGTTAACAGTAGGCCTACGGATAAGTGCTATTTTTAAAAAAAAAATTAAACCGATAAGCGACCCTCATTAACCGATTATTAACCGTTAACCGACAAGATTAGTGCATCGCATGCAGCGGTGCGCCAGCTGCAGTGTATGAGCACAACAAACAGCTGAGTCCCCAGTTCACCCTTCCGGAAGAGACTGTAGCAGCTACGGTGCTGCGTGCATTGTCGTGGACACATGCAGCCCCTATCCCAGAAACTCTCCACCACATCATTTAGTTTAACGTTAGCTGTGAGGTTGTCAGCTGTATGTCTGCACGGTGTAAAGTTACTCAATCTGCCGGTGTAACGTTAGCGAGTGTCCGACAGGCCGTGTGTTTGTGCTACGTTGCTGGAGGCTTCGTGCTCTCTGTTGTCACACATAACACACATGTTAATATCAGGTTTGAACAGGGAATGTTACTACTGACCTTCATGTAATATTATGTCACAACGGCTGCTGTATTAGCCATGTGTTTACTACGTGTTTATTTGCATATGGAGCGGGGAAGTGAGATCGGATCACAAGTGGCCACTGAAGACACATGTGGAGACGCATTCTAATGTCAGGTGTGAACAGACGTACTTAAACCTGTCCACTTGCGATCCGATCACTGAGGACGCATGTTAATACCAGGTCTGAACAGGGCCACACATAAAGTCTGTCAGCGCGGCGCAACATTAGCGAGTGTCCGACAGACCGTGTGTGTGTGGCGGCTGTGAGTGTGGGGTTGTCGGTAGCGTTATAGCTGTGAACGTAGCTGTGTGTACAGTTTATTTGTCGGTGAATTAATACTACAATTCCTCAGCTCCATGGATGTATTAAGAGAGCTGGATACAGCGTTGGAGGCGGGGCCCCGTTCATTCCTATGAAAGTTGCTCAGTGGCGTATGATGCCAAAATGGCTCGACTTCCGTCTAGAAAAGTACCCGGATCTTCCGGCGATCTTCCGCATCCATTAGGATGCGCAGTAGCGTCCGCTCATCACATGACTCGGTCACGGGGTCCCCAATGTCACGCCGTCGTCACGGCTTGCGCTGTCGTCACGGTCTGGGTCTCATTCACATGAATGGAGGAAGGGAAATAACTCTGGATTCGACTATTAGTGCGTTTTACAACTTTCAGGACCTAATGATTTATATAAGGGCTATTCAAGTGTTCATACTGGGGAGTTGATTCACCTAAAAAAAAATGATTCGCTGAGTTACAGACGTCTCTTTCCCAATGTAAGTCTATGGGAAAAAGTCTTTTTGGGCCCAATGGCATCACGCGACGGACACGGAAGTTGTAGTACCGCCGTTTGGCCACTACAAAAATTGGGATCAACGACTGGCGCTCTTCCTGGGGGCTTGCTCAGCTCAAGACCCGAGCCAACTTCCTGTATCTTGCAACTCCGGTGCAGACTCTCTTAAGGTGGGCTATTAAGGATCAGCTTTCCTCCTTTAAGTAACAAGCCGCTCCTCTGAGTTTTGCTCAGCTTTTTACCTATTTTCTAATATTTCTTTTAACCGTTTAACCGATAGCGTTAATCGGTTAAAATTCTTAATGTCGGTTAACGGTTAAACGGTTAATTATTAACATCCCTACTTCTATACAATCTGATTTCTTTTTGCAACCACTTCAGCATTGGCTTCACTTTTCAGACCCAGTGGTTGCCCTCTGCTCTGCACACAGTGACCATGGGGCTTTTAGGGCCCCCTGGTTGGCTATTGGTTTTAGTACTGTAATTAAATTCCATTATTCTTCTTAAAAGCCACGTTTAATGACAATATGACTAAATATTTCACCCTTAATGAATCTAATTCCTGATTAGTTACAGTGAATTATTTGATCAGGGGCCAAAAAAAATCTTTTTTTTTTAAATTTCCTGATGAAATTTCATGCTGATCATCCTCATCACGATGAGAGATCCGGTTTTAACGTGACAGGATCCAGCTGAACCCGACGCGAGCATCAGAGCAACAGTGAACTTATGATCAGGCTGTGATGCACACGGGTGACGCCGCGCTCCTGTAAGTCGCATAACAGACTGGCGTGGGATCGGTCCCTGCTGCGCCTCATCTGGAATAACGTCGGGAAAATCCAGAAATTTCATTAGCGGGTGTTTTTCATTTAAAGGAGGCGAGCAGTGTCGAAAATAATCCCCCTTTTGGGCAAAACGTTTCCATCGGAAGGGGGTTTTTCTGTACTTTGCAGAAGCCAGAGCAGATTTATTCCGGTAGAGAATCACCAAATATAGGCTGTAATAAGGTAAGAAGTGATCGCCTGCAGATGTCATGTGTTAGATGTTCCGATTCGGTCGGTGAATGGTTTGTGTTGTTCATATTTTCCGTGTGTTTGAATGAATGGGATCGAGCACAGAAAGGGCTGGCACACGGGCACCTGCGCATCCCTTAAAATAAAGCCACTGCGTCTTGCCTGGAAACAAGCAGAAGAACAGAAATAAGACAGCCAGGGAGGGAGCATTTGACGGATTAAGATCTTCGAGATTTGCGCAATTAATTGGCTTTTACGCGCCTCTGCGGTGGCACCGAGGGGAGCTGCTTTGTGTTTTATTAATAGGTCTGTATGGTTATGAAATTTTGGCATGTTTTTCGCCCCGATGCGCACGGAAAGATGTCATTATAGGAGCAGGACCTGAAAACATTCACTGCGTCGTTTCCATCGGAATGCAGCAGCAGCAGCAGCGTCTCCCTCTCTGCTCCTTTCTGCGCTCACAGGAGGCGGGTAGCTTTAATAGCATTAACTCAGATGTCATTGCCCAAAGCGTGAAATAAAACAGCATCTGTTTGGCCTCTGTTTAGGGCAGAAAGTCATTCATACCTGTGGCCTGTGCGTTATGTGTCTCTATAAAACGCCGCAGTTGCATGATGGCGAGCCCGTTTTTCTCAGCTCCGCGAAACTGCAAAGAAATGTTTGTCCTCAAGGTCATTCACTGTAGATCATCTTACCCATTAAACCAAATATCTGCTCCTATAATAACCAATCGTGCTGGTCGGGATTGGTTATGTGACACGCAGCGGGTGCACATTCAAGGCTGTGGTTTTGCACTGATTTTGGCTGCAGCACATTTCTGCTGTTTGTTGTGGAAGGCCCGAGCCAATGCAGTGCTGTCTGCTTGGAGGAGCTGTCCAGCCCGCTGCTGCTGCAGAGATGTGTGAACCATATGTTGGTCTCAAGTGGTGGAGGTTCCCACAATGGCCTGTGCTCTGACATGCAAATATAATTCTGCTGTTTCATTTGTTAAATTATGTATCGAGGATTGACGCATTCTTGGCCACTTTTATGTCATTTGCCACATCATGAGTCAATAATTAATGAATCAGGCTGCTCTGGTGTGGTTGCTCAAGTTGTCATGATTGCTACTTCACTAGTGTGGATAATCCAGGCTGATTTGTCTGTCTTAAACACTATATTATAGTCAGACAACTCTATTATAAGATATATTCCCCTCTGATCCAGATTACAGCTGTGTGCTCCCATCCTCGCTCAGGTCTGTGGATTTGCTGCAGCAGTGCCCCTCTTACAACCGGGCTTTGTTGTCATTGTTAGGTTATAGGACAGTGTTTGCAGTGGAAACTTGATAGCAACGATCGAACATTTAATGAACTGGATCTGCTCTGACAGTGATGATCCAGGTCAGTGCTAAACCCGGGCCACAGACCGGCACAAGCAGGCTGAGAGGGGGACAGAAATAGAACCAGAGCACTAGGGAAATATTTGCTGCCTACTCCAACCCCCCCCAAAAACACTCACATTTACTCTGTACTCGTGTTTGATGTGGAAATAAAAATGCTGGAGATGTGCATACTGCCATCGCTCAGGCATAAATAAATGCATTATTCACGTGTTCTTGCACCACAGGAATCATGGGAAAGCAGAACAGCAAGCTGACTCCCGAGGTGATGGAGGATCTGGTGAAGAACACAGAGTTTAATGAACACGAGCTGAAGCAGTGGTACAAAGGCTTCCTGAAAGACTGCCCCACTGGCAGGCTGAATCTGGACGAGTTCCAGCAGCTTTATGTCAAGGTTTGTGTGAACCACCGCCTTTCTTCTTTATCATCTCAACATGTAATCATGCCCTAGTAAGTCTTTTTAAAGCCCTGGTTGAATTATTGAACACACACATCTCTCCCACATTTGCAGTTCTTCCCTTATGGCGATGCATCAAAATTTGCACAGCACGCCTTCAGGACCTTTGATAAAAATGGAGACGGGACCATTGATTTCCGAGAGTTCATCTGCGCTCTGTCCATCACATCCCGCGGCAGCTTTGAGCAGAAACTCAACTGGGCCTTCAACATGTATGACCTGGATGGTGACGGCAAAATCACCAGAGTGGAGATGCTGGAGATAATCGAGGTAAGGGATTATGGAGTCATTAAGCCCTCGCTCATCAGGGGACTGGCTCTGTTTTTTTTTGTTATCAGTCCCCTGCACACCTGCAATGCCTGGAGTGCAGAGGCTGTTTCATAGCGACAGAAATGCAGTTGTATTGAATTACATTGTGCCATTTCTGGAAGCACAATCAGTATAGTAAATCTGATATGTCGCAGTGATATAGGAGTATATTGACAACTCCTGTAGTGATAAATGTGGTGTGTGCATCTGCATCAGTGCTTCTCAACCCCTACTCTCTATTAGATAAAGTATCCCTTTATTGGCACCATCCATCATGTTCCAAATATGTTCTTATGAATGGATTAGATGTTATTTATCACTATTAATTATATAACAGTGGTTACTGTTACAATTATTTATTTAAAACAATTGAATTGTCAATGTTAAATGTGCTAAAGTCGAAATTCAGAGCATATCTATGATTGAGGGATTGCCTCCACACTGCTCTCAACATGGCGATGGCTGAGCCGGTGGCTAACAGCTAACGGTGCTAACAGCACAAACAGTTCAAACAACGATAACAGTGCTAACAGAGCTAACAGTGTTAACCTGGGGGGAAATGGAGGGTGGGCGCTACGCTTCTGCGACGATGTCGAGGGTCGGGACCATAGACTGACTAAGAAGTGGACCGTGACGTCAACCATTGGTTTGTGGACTATGGTTTTGGAGCCTCGAGTTCGGTATTTTAGCCGTCGCCATCTTGGTTTTTGGCTGCCGCGATCTTGGTATTTTGGAACCAGAAGTGACACGAGAGGGTGGAGCTAAGTACAACCGAACGCAGAATAAGACATTTTTAGACGAACAAAAAGGTTATAATAAACTTTCATGAACCGAAAACACACTGTGAAAGGGTTAAATTTCTAAGATGAAAACAGGGACAACTCCAAGACCGGACAACGCCGTGGTAGCGACTTGTCAATCACAAGGTAGCCACGCCCTAAAGCATCCCCTGCTTTATGGTCTATTTGACTCTAAATGGGACCATAATTTACTAAATGAACATCATGTGGAATTGAAGAGGACTTGAAACTAGCCATTGAGACCATAAACTCATGTTTACAATGTTTACTGAGGTAATAGATCAAGTGAGAAATAGGGTCATTTTCTCATAGACTTCTATACAATCAGACTTCATTGAGTGACTTCATTCTCTGCTCAAGACGCCATTACTCCACTATATCTTTACATAGCAAATAGTTGTTTCAATTTCAGCATTAATGCTCTGAATTTGGAATTTAGCACTTTTAAGTGGTTTGGTCAAGCCTATCATTCATACTTTTACCACTATGAGTGGCAAAAGCTGGACGTTTCAACCATTTATCCTTTACATTTAGCTATTTCAGCTGTTTATTCGTTACCTTTAGCTCACTAGTTCAACTTTTCTGCTTGCCTGCTTGCTAACTAGTTTTCATGCACTCTTAATAGCAACACACAGTGTTGATGTATTACAACTGACTCAGGTTGGCAGCTAAATTTAAAGCATCACAACAATTTGTAATCATATTTTCCTTAACACGCATATGTGGAAAATATTCAAATATATTTTCTAAATAAATCCCAATTTCTATGTTTTAGTTTGTTTGGTTTAGTTGAGTTAAAGGTGCAGTGTGCTGGATTTGGCCGCATCTAGCGGTGAGGTTGCGTATTGCAACAATTGAAACTTTCCAGTGTGCCAAGCGTGTAGAACTACAGACGCCGACGCAAAAAACGTGAATGGCCCTATCTAGAGCCAGTGTTTGGTTTGTCTGTTCTGGGCTACTGGAGAAACATGGCGACGTGCTCCGTGAAGAGGACCCCCTCCCTATGTATATATATAAATCAAAAAACATATTGTCAAGAAGTGAAAGTAATTTGTTCGTTCCATTGCATCAGCGCCCAGCAACAAAGCTACGCTTCTGCCATTTTGGACTGAAACGACTACCGAACGGCTGCCTAAAAAGTGCCGTACAAAAGTAAAACAAAACTATTTCTATTCTATTGTCATATGGCGGCAGCGGCTGTTGTCAAAAAAACACCGAGTTTCGTCTCTTTGCTTCTATACTTATTTGTATAAACGGCTCACTCTAAGGTAACGAAAACACGATTGTTATTTTCAGGTGATTATACACTAAAGAAAACATACTTCATATTATATTCTATTTCTGCCAATAGATCGCCCTCAATGCTACACACTGTTCCTTTAATTCATTGAGCTTTCCACATACTCCTTGGCAACTGCAAGAATACGCCCCATGGTACAAGTACCCCTGGTTGGGAATCACTGATGAACAAATGCACACATGTAGGCTTCGCCGGATTACATAAGAACCAATCCTCTGCTAATTTCTCACTGCGCCTCCCTCACCCACAGGCCATCTACAAAATGGTGGGCACTGTGATCATGATGAAGATGAACGAGGACGGTTTGACACCACAGCAGAGGGTGGACAAGATCTTCGGCAAAATGGATAAGAACAACGACGACCAGATCTCGTTGGACGAGTTCAAGGAGGCGGCGAAGAGCGACCCGTCCATCGTGCTGCTGCTGCAGTGTGACATGCAGAAGTGAGCCCCCCCTGCTCGCTCCTCTCCCCGTCTGTAATCCACACACTCTGGACAGCAGCACATGTTTTAATGTCTCATTAGGTTCTCTGCCATTTCCACAGGAAAAAAAAAAAACAATGCTTGGACTATTTTTCAATGGACTCGCTTCTTGTGGTTGTATGCATGAGAATGTCAAATGCTGAATAATTTTGAATATAGCTATAAGATATCATACATTTCTATTTCAAAACATGCCAATGTGATTTGTGCACAGTAACCCTATACATTCCCATTCAACCTTAGCTTGTATATCAGTGGAGCACTGCATTAAATTATGTTCCTGCAGTATTTAGGATCCCCAGTGTTCACTGCTGCTACTACTGTACGCTTTACATAATAGTAACAAAACAATAACTCCTATGATAATTGTAACTGTCTCTACTATCCAGACTTGTTGAGCTCTTGGAGAATAGAGAGGCTCCTGTCTGTTCCAGATGTTTTCACACGATGGAACCAAGAAGAGTAGGTTCTTTGCATGCATATATTACGTGTCAAAAAAATATAATCTCTTACCTTTTGCATCTTTAGGTGGTTATAAAAGAGAAACCCTAATGGAATTCATTTAGTATTGTTGCATGGGATGTACAGTATGTGACTCATCAGACCGTTAGTTCACCTCCAGTAATGTGGGAGCATGCTTCCCTCCATTTGGTACACGTGTATGTGTGACACTTGAGTTTTTTTGAAAGATATTTTGAATTGCAGTTGTGGGCTAATCTCCGAGGAAGAGCTTTCACATAAACATTATGTTTTGCTTCTGGGATGAGCAGAAAGATATTGGAGCAGCTTTCCTTTATTATTTTATTGTACTGCTGCCGCTTAATCTAGAGGAAAGGCCAAAATTACAGCTGTCATTAGGCACAGTACCCATTATTCCCCACAATGATCCAAAATTGGCTACTTTTTCAGGCTGCTTATATGATTTAGACTTAAATAACTCAGTACATATCAATATGTTTACAGAAAGGAAGAGCACTGCAAAATGAGTACAGTCTCGGCGTTTGACCTTACTGCTGGGAGCTCGCTCTCTGGGCCGGGGACCTTGTGAGAGGAGCTCCACTTCCAATGCAGCAAAAAAAAAAATGGGAGGAAAAAAAGGCCTCTTATATGTTTACTGGACACACTGCATTCCTACGTATAAAACTTTTTTGTAATGGAGAAACTTTTTATTGAAAGGTCTCATCTTCTATTCCGTTTGCAACAATCATTAAAGATGCAGGACCCTCAAGAGAGGCGCTTGATAAAGCTTTTGAAAGAGCGTTTCAGTGCGAGACGGCGACTGGATGGCGATGTGGGTTAAAGTTATTGCGAAAATTCTCTTTCAACAGTTTTGCTTCCCCATTTCTAGGCTATGCAAGCACGGACTGAGTGTCTGCTTGTAGTCCACTTACAGTAGTGGAGGTTGCAGAAGCTTTTCACTGTTCGGTCTATAACATAACTGAAACCAACCTGCACATTATTAAAAATCTATATTATTTATACATTTCAGTCCGGTCACTATGTCAGATTCTTTGTCTCGTAAATGTTTATATCAACTATGGAAAAATCATAATACAAGTGACTGTATTCTTTTATACATGTGGCATGTGTTGCACCCAAAATTAATTCTGTAGTGATTAAAATGAATAAACCATCACCAGGCTTTTTCAAAAGACACGGTGTAAAGGTGTAATTAATGGGACCACACTGCTGCAGACTTTAAAGGAGACATATCATGAAAAACTCACTTTTTCCCGTGAAATCATGGCGGAATTAACAAGCTAGCTAAGTAGCCAGCCGTTCGACCAGCGGGCTGGTTGCCAGCGGCAGCGCTGTAAAGACAAATTGAGGGTGTATAAATCTTTGGATGCCTATAGTTAACTGTCCTACAGTAAAGTCAGTCAAAAAGAGAGTCGTACAATATCGCCTTAGTGCTTCAGAGATGGAGAGAAAAGGTTGCTAATAGTTTAGCCTTCTGCTCACCGCAGTTGTGAGCCATTGGCTGCGGTTTGCAAGCTAAACTATTAGCAACAGTTTCTCTCCATCTCTGAATCGTTTGGCCGATATTGTAGCTTGCCAGTTCCCAAATGTATGCCATATCGATTTTGTCACCCAACAACAGAGCAAGATGACATTTTAGATGTGTAACTTTAGCTCTGAGGTGCTTTGTGTTTGCCTCCAGTCTTTTCTTTGTTTTGCCTCCAGCTAACACCGTGACGTAATCATGACGTTGGCTGTAAAAGGGTATATGTCACATGCAGGCTCATTAGAATATATCGCCCTCAGCTTGAGAACTACCTTTGCAAAGGTGCACCATACTTTTCTCTCAAGCCAATCAGAGGAGACTGGGCTTTTTCTGGAGGGTTTCTTAATGAGACAGGTGCTAAAACGGACCGTTTCAGAAAGAGGGTGAATACAGGTATATTCAGACAGACAGTATGAGAACAATAATGTATTTTTTGAACATTAAAGCATGTAAATATGTTCTAGTAGAAACCCAAAATACAAATATGAACCTGAAAATGAACACGATATGTCCCCTTTAAGAATGTGTTGAATATATGTGTTGATGTGGATGAATGGATGGAACACATGAATGGATAGCCCTGTATGTATGACAAGTATGACCAAAAAACTGTTTAGATTATCCCAAATTTATTGTAACAGTGGATATGATTCTTCACAGCAGTTACAGTTAACCACTGCTAGAGGAACGTTTTTGACAAGGGTGAGAACTGGAGAGCATGAGTGTACATGTTTATGTCACAGAGCCCAATATGATCAAACTGTTGCAAAAATATTATAAAACACTGACAGGTTGAGTAGAGTCCTGAGTCTTCCTCTCTTGCACCAGACTCCTGAGGTAAAACTAAACAAAAATATCTTTACAATATTTTCAGTGTAACATTTTTAAAAGATACTGTCCATTCATATTAGCAGCTGTCAAAATATAATATAATAATTAATTACATATAATAATTACCATATAATCATGTCAATTATTTGCTATATTACTACAACCCTAAAATGAACAGACAATAACTCCAGTGATCCAAACACATCATCATATACTCAGAATATTGACGACAGTATTTTCAGCCCTGTCTCTTAAAAATCATGTTCCCATACAACTAAATTGCATTCTCAACTACGCATGGAAGGAAACGCATTTTGACGTGGATTGCGTTTGTCTTTTACGTATCACAAATACCTACGTAAGTCTGCTGATGGCCGCAGCGAGTGAAGTTGTTCAACGAGCGACGTGCAGGGACCAACAAACACCAGACTTTCCCCCAGGAGATCGATGTTCGTGTCCCGTGTGAAAGTAATTTTAAGCCATTTTAAGCCTTTTTTTTTTTTTTACTGAACCTAACCAAGTAGTTTTGTTGCCTAAACCTAGCTAAGAAGTTTTGCATTTTGGTTTTGTTTTGTTTCAATGTCGTAGTCATTTTAAGCCAAACCATGATGTTTTTTACTAAACCTAACGGGTTAGGGTTAACAAAGTAGTTTTGATGCATTTTCATTTTGTTTTGTTTCCATTTACAACGTTTAATCACGTTTAAAACAGTTTAAAACTGCGAACATAATCCGGTTGAAAATACTTTTCCCTCAAAATGTATTTCGGTTATATAATTTAGGTGTATGGGAACGTAATTTTGTGGGGGACAGGGTTGGTATTTTGTAAGATCATATAAAAGTTAATCTTACCTGCTGTTAACAAACAGCAAATTATAACACCACAATCTTAAACGTTGTACAGTGCACGACTTTTGACAAACAACACACAAACTTCTGTGTTGTTTTGAACATCTGCATTATTCGCCACCGTTAGTTTACTTAGTTGAGAACTCATGATTAGTTGAATGACTCAGGAGAGATTGGTTTTCTATCTTAAGAGTGCTGTGCCGGAAATCAGACCAGTGACTTCCCAGTTACAGTAACATCCTCTTTGACCACCAGGACATCATTATCGTTGTCGTAGCAGCAGAGGCTACAAATGAGATAAAGACAATCCTCCTCACATCCACTCATAACTAAAATGTTATGAGCTGCTATAACGTTTACATTTCTCAACTGATTTCAATGAGTCGTTTTTATATTCAAGCGTTTATGATCTATGTGGAGTACTGTAGGTTAGATTTCTCCCACAAAAAAAACTTTTGGTGACAAACGGTTCAGTAACGTTACGTCACTGCTTCTGGTTCATGGATCACCGGCCGGTCTGTCTGTTGATATGGTATTAAAAAGTCTCGACCAAAGCTAATGTTAGCTTATAGATCTTCATGTCTAACATAAAGTTTAAAACTTGAAATTTACGATATGCGTCTGATATCGCAAACAATAACGCTGACGTCATGTCTTGGGTTTTGGAGCAATAACGTTAACTCAGCAAAATGTATTATTTTCCACCACGTAAGTAATTCAGTTAATGTAACGTTAAGCTTAGCTAACATTGATACACACTCTTTTGAACATCTAGCAGCGATTATATCAAGATTTTAAGTAACTGGAGACTGAACTTTCTTTTTCTTCTCCTCGTAGATCATAAATCCTCATGAAATCGATTGAGAAATGTAAACGTTATAGTGCTTTTTATCCAGAAAAACGGCAACTCCCGCGTTCACTTGTTTGTGTTTACAGGCCAGTCCTGACCTCCCCAATATGGCAGCGACGCTGACGCATCGCAGCAACGGGCTGAAGCTGCCAATGCGGTATCTACGTATCTATGACTGAAATGCCCCAAATTTTTACAATGGATGATAAATATTAAAAATTGTAATATCAAGAATATGAGTCTTGCCAGCGGCCCCTAGAGGCAGTAATGCTCTTTACACCCAAACACACCAAAAAGTTTAATCTGACAAACTAACATACCTCTATGTCCTGGTAACATATACTCTGAAAACAATTATTAGGTTTCACAACACATTCATGAATTCATCCCAGCAAACATACAAATGTGAAATGATACTTACAACTCCCGAACAGATACTGTACAGCAATACTGTAATATACACTGAGTGTGCACATAAACATTCATCCTTTTTATGTTTCTGTCACTGGAGCTCAGTTCAAACATCTTCATCCACCGTTTCACTACGAACTCTTTCCGGATCCTGAAGCTGGTGGATTTTGATGAGGCTGGTTTTGGGTAGATGACTGAAAGACACAAACCACCAACATTGATCAGTCATCAAACATTAATGACACACAGTGAATAAAGTCTTTGTAAAAGCAAAGTCAAAGTATGCAGAAGAATATGGCAGCTGCAGCGTGGCACTGTGATAATTGAAACATTATTATTTAAATTATTTATTAAATTAGTATTTAAAAGATGCAATTAAATCTATTGGTAAAGCACACAGACTGTATATAAGAAGTGAACATAGTCACTGTGACATCATCCATTGGTTTGTTGACTGCCGATTTGAAGCCTCGAATTCGGCATTTTGGCCGTCACCATCTTGGTTTTTGGAACCAGAAGTGACAGGAGAGGGTGGAGCTAAGTACAACCGAATTAACTGTCATGAACTGAAAACACACTGTGAAAGGGTTAAAGTTCTGACACGTAAACATGGACAACTCCCAGACAGGACAATGCCGTGGTAGCGACCTGTCAATCACAAGGTAGCCACGCCCTAAAGCATCCCCTGCTTTATAGTCTATTTGACTCTAAATGGGACCATAATTTACTAAATGAACATCATGCTGTATTGAAGAAGACTTGAAACTAGCGATTGAGACCATAAACTCATGTTTACAATGTTTACTGAGGTAATAAATCAATTGAGAAGTAGGATCATTTTCTCATAGACTTCTATACAATCTGACTTCTTTTTGCAACCAGACGAGTCGCCTCCTGCTGGCTATTAGAAAGAATGCAAGTTTAAGGCACTTCCGCATTGGCTTCACTTCTCAGACCCGGAGGTTGCCGCTTGGCAAAGCACTAATATCAAATTATTAAATTATATATTTTTAATAATAATTTATAAATCATATATCATTTATAATGACAGAAAGACATATTAGCAAATAACAAGCAGTACAATTTTAAAAGCAAATCAGTTAATTACTTATTTTTTCCTTGTTTTTGTTTGAATGCTGAGTGAAATAATCACAATTATTTATTAAATTCTATTACAATTAGCCAAAATTAAAAAAATCTATAATTGATCTGATGGCACGCTTTAGCCTCCGTACAAGAAGCAAAGATGTAAAAGTAAAAGTTATGTGAAATTTAAGGTTCAGGTAAACAGAGACAAACAAGAAGAGCGCCACCTGGTGGTGAGGGGAGTGACGAAGATGAACTGTCGAAGGCGCTGCCGCTCTGACAGCTCCAGGAGGAGATCCAGAGAGATTCTGCGATTGTGCATATCCTAAAAAAGAGTTAATCAAAGTGAGAAAAAGCCGAACTTACATTCATCTTTTTATACAAAATGTGTTTCTGATATTTCTGTGCGCTCACCATGTAGACGTCGAACTCATCGAGGCATCTGAAGGGCGATTCGGTGATCTCCCAAAGGGAGAGCATGAAGCAAACGGTGGAGAAGGAGCGTTCGCCACCAGACAGTGACCTCATGTCACTCACACCATCATCCTCCCTGCCCGGAGGCTTCACCTTCACGTGTGCCAGAACAGGTTTGTGGATTACTTGTATTCAGTGTTTTTTCCATAAATTAAAATAAACTAGAATTACCGCCTCACTTTTGTATGTCTCCGCCAACCAGTCAAGTTGCAGTTTCAATCCATGTCTGTCCAAAATGTAATCACTTCATCATTTGATCCTATTAGACATTTGCAGGGCCGGCTCTAGCCCTTTTGGTGCCCTAGGCGAAATTCGGATTTGGAGGTTCAACCCCCCAGAACCCTAACCCCGTAAACCGCAGCACACTTCAGACATCACAATTTTTTAAGACAAAAATTAAGATTTTTATTAAACAATTAGTCCCTTATATTGTTGGCTTAAAAGTGTTTAGTCAGTTTCACTACAATTTACACCTTTATTAACAAATAAGTGCGGCCGAGCGGATGAAATAGAGTCAGAACAGAGGGTTACAGGGGTGAAAAGTGTGTTTTTTTCTTTGTTCATTTGTTACCTCAATGCAGAAAATGAGGAAGGATGTCAACCGCCATTTTTAGAGGGCGACCAGCCAGAACAACCAGAAGGTGGCACCCTAGGTGACCGCCTATGTGCCCTATGCCTTAAACTGGCACTGGACATTTGTGTGAAATTGTCATAATTAGGATGTGAATTCTTGAGTTATGACCAAAAACGTGTTTTGTGAGGTCACAGTGACCTTGACATTTAACTTTTGACAACCATAATCAAATCAGGTCATCCTTGAATCCAAGTGGATGTTGGTGACAAATTTATTAAAGAAATTTGCTCAAGGCGTTCCTGAGATATCGTTTTCACAAGAATGGACCGTACAGACGGACAACCTGAAAACATAATTAGAAGGTAGTGCATTTTGCAGGTTCCAGTGTTTTTTGTTCAAGAAGTTTTTGGGCATTTATGAGTAGAGCCAGGAAATGATGGGAGAGAGAGGAGGGATGATCTGTGGACTTGAACCAGGGATGTTGCCATGGTTACCAGATACCCCATCTTAATTTAAAATTGAACTGTGTTTAGGTCATCGTTACCTTCAAGTGTTTTCACCAGTCTTTTGCGATAAACACTGTCTTTTTTCTTCAATATGATGTGATTTGGTAAAACTGTGCATCGTGATTAAGTATCTCATTAATTCTATTTCCATTATTAAACAAAACAGAACACAACAACCATCAAACAAACACAGGAACAACCTTTCTAAGAAGAAAAAAACATATAAAACAGACTTACCGAGATTGAGAGTGTCTCATTGTTGTGATCAAAGATCATAGAGCCACAGCAGTTCAGCTTTATCATAAAGTTATTGAAGTATAACTTGCATCTGACAGAGAGAGACCTTTAGGAAGAAGAAAAGGAAAGAATCAGACAAAAGCAGGACTTTACACTGCCAGTTAAAATCACGTATTTCTGGATTGTTTTTCAAACTTAGTAGACTGTTATTTACCTACGCATTATCTTGTATCTGTTCTGCCTGTCTGACATGATGTTATCGAGTTGATCGATGAACCTCCGCAGATCTCTCACTTGGTTGGTTTTCTCTCTGTAGAGAGCGAGGGCCTCAGCGTACTCCCTAATGAGGGCAGAAAATGACATAGCCTAAATTTTTCTGATTCCAGCCTTCACGTGTAGTGTGTAAAACGAGGCCAGAAGATGATTTAGTGATGGCCGACGGGCAGATCGGGATTGAAGTATAAAGTAGAAAAAACTGTCAGTGGCAGAAGAAATCTCTGACAGACAGAAGGAAGCTAGAAGGCTCCTCCAACTCTTCTTCCAACTAAAAAAGAAAAAACAAAAAAGTCTTGCTACAAACAGTAAAGGATCTAACGCCGAATTCACACCAGGCAGCGGCGAAGTGCGGCTCGCTGCAATAGTTACATGTTTCTGTGGCTGGAAGGTGTATTTAAGGCGGGAAGAAATTCTTTGTAACATAGGTCAACATGTCACAGGAGTTACAGGCTCTGTTTACCGATTGACTGCGGGCACTCTCTGGCCGCAATTCGCCGCAGAATCAAGCAGCAGCAGCTCGCTGAGCTCAAGAGCAGCCGCCGCAGCTTTTCATAGACATTGCATGGCAGCTTGCCACAGGTCGCACTTCACCACTGCTCTGGTGTGAATTCAGCATTAGGTAGCTCATTAGCTTAACTGGCCTGCAAAGATCACTTTATACTGTGGTCATGAGTGGAGAAATAATTTACATCAGATAATATTCAGATCCTTCACTTAGGTAAAAGTAAAAATTCCACACCGTAAAAATACTGCATTACAAGTAAAAGTCCTGCGTTAGAAATGTTACTTAAATATACTACAAGGAGCTATCATTTTGTGTTGATTTTGGCGGTCCCTGTGGACAAAAGCAGTAGTGTTTCCGAGCACCAGACTCCCTTTAGAAAACCTCTCATTTTACTGCAGCAGGGTCTGACAGTCTGCCCGACGCAGTCCTGGTTCTGGTTCTCTCGTGCCTCCTTTCCCTCCGGCGGGCCCAGCAATACGGCCTGGGCCTCCAGCAGCAAAAATAGCTAAAATAATTCTGTTCTCACTTTGACGTTAACACAAATCTTTATAGAAAGCCTGTAATGTCTCACCTGATCACCTGCTCGTAATCGCCGTGGTTGCTCTCGTACACCTTGATTTTCTTCTTCAGTCGAGTGATTTCGGTGTCGATGCTTTTGGTGCTGCCGGTCACCTGCTGCCGCTCTGGACTGATCTCTGTCGCTTTGGCCACATATTCCTGTCATCACATGTGAGGTCTGATGACAGTCTGACAACTCTGAATCACTCTGGAGGCAGTGAATCATCTCTTTGGTTGAGTTCACTGACTGCTAGCTGATCTGTACAGCTTAGTACAGCTAAAGACTGGGAACATACTGTAGCTAGAAAAGCCTCTAATAAATGCACAAAACAGCTAAATGTAATCTGTTGAACAAACTAAGTGTAGCTCTTGTTACCTGTAACTCTTCTTCTCTTAGGGCGAGGTCACTTTTCATAGCTTGGATGTTGTCTTCATGAGCCTTCAGTATGTTTTCTAAAATCTTGAGGGTTCGTTCATGTTTTGTGCACTCAGCCTCCAACTTCAGCTGCTCCTCCTGTGGGTCAACACACAAAAATAATCAATCTCACTATCACTACTTCTTGAGGACAGTTTGACAAACACACTTGAATCCTCGAGAAGAATAATAGTATCAAATAAAAAGCCTTTATATTCGAACAATCCACAGCTCAAAAATATATGAAATCAGAGGACAGAAGTAACATCAAAATCACAGAAGCCTGCCACAGCAGCATCTTTTGATTTCTAAAACTATTTTTAGCGTCTAAACAAAGTGATACAACAAAGCTCTACTGCACCTTTAACGGCTCTGTATCCTCAGAAAGCTGATCAATCCGTTCTCTAACAGAAGAATACTTGGACTCGATGTCCTCTGCTGCTTCACGATGCTTGTCGAGCTCCGTCTTTGCCTCATGAACAGTCTGCTTTTCTGCCTCGATCTTCTGTCGGTTCTCTTGGGAAACTTCTTCCTGCAAGACGCATGTTAAGACATTAGATTTACATAATTTGTGGTGAGATTTGTGTCTGTTTTCAAAGGGGTACATATAAAAACTAAATGATCACCAAGGAGGTGATGTCGTCGATGTGCTCCTCGCCAGCATTCTCCAGCTCAGCTATTGTTGCCTTGACTTGATTCACAGAGACCTGCATTGAAAACATAAAAGAAAACTGAAATTATTTCCAATTTAACCTACTTAAATCTTTAATCACACACAGCATAATTTCACTCACAAAGAGCACAAAAAGAAGCAGAAGGAAAGCAACAACAGGAGGAATACGAATGAAAATGGAAAGAGTGAGAAGAGAAGAATGAAATGTAAGCGTTATTGTTAAAGGGTGGGTCCATCTGCTTTCTTTTTCGGGTTTTTTAAATGGAAACGTCCACTCAGCCGTTAGCAAAAGTAGTGATGTAGGTTACCAAAGTAAGCTAATCAAAGCTACCAATAAGGTTATGAATAATGTGAATGCTAGCACTAGCGGAGTCAAAGTTAGCTGTGCAAAGTTTGAAAATAACTGCAAGGATTAGTTTGGATTTTTTGAAGTGGGGTTGCAGCTGTACTCCTGTATTCTGCAAGGTAAAATTACTGTTTTTGTGAATGTAGTCTGGTGGCTTTGAAGAGAGCAAAATAGCGGCATAAGTTCCCCATCAGAAATGGTTGTCTGACGCCGAGGTAAAGCGCCTGTGGACGGAAGCAGCAGAAACACACATTTTAGCCACCTGAAAACATCAGTTTAGGTGTACACTATATTTAGAATATTTTCAGCGCTTTGCCTTGCCGTCAGACAGCCCTTTCCAACGGGGAACTGAAGCCGTTCCCTGCCTACCAGACTACATTCATAAAAACAGTAATTTTACCTCACCGAACACAGGAGTTTGTCGTCTACTGCTGCATCGATCGGTTAGTTTTTTTTTTTTTGTTATTGTGTGACTTTCGGATTCAAATTAACGTGGCGTCCACAGCAGTACATAGTTTAGCTTCCGTGCCGGTACTCCTGTCTGCTTCAACTGGGAGCATGCCGATCACCATCTAAGTTACAGTATGTAATACACTGACTATAATGTATATATACTGTACATGTAGCAGCGTCGTCATGCAGAAACCTACGTAAGGTCACGTGGGAAAAAGGGTTTTAGAAGGGCTTGGGAAAATAGCATCTTGACACTAAAACATACATACTTTGACGAACATTTGAATGTTTGGATTTAAATACATAAGGAACACCACTGTAAAGCTACAGAATGATATAAAAACCTAAAAAACAAAACAAAAGAATGGACCCGCCCTTTAAGTTAAACCAGGTTCTGGTACACATCCTGGAGGAGTACGGTTCACTGACCAGAGTCTTCTTCAGGGTCATGATGGTGCTGTTGAGCTTGCTCTCCATGCTCACGATGTCCTCAGTCACAGAGGTCACGTGGAGCTGAAACCTGGACAGCTGAGCCTGGTGATTCTCCAGGTCTGACTCCAACATACTGTGACAGGAAGCATCGATTTTATCTCACATCACAACTCCACACAGTCATAAATATAGCACATTTGAGAAAACAAATGTCACAATGAATACACCTCTTTTGAAAACTCATAAACTGGGCAGCCTAGCAGAACATATTCTCATTTGACATAAGAGTAAAGCTACTGTATAAAAACAGAGTATTTCACTCAGTGTAAGCACCAAATGGCATTAATGCAGCCTTGAGAAAGGGAAATTTTGTATATTGTACATAAGATAATGTTGATAATATCACAGGGTTTCTTAATTTAAGGGAATAGTTTGTTATTTTGGGAAATCCGCTTGTTTGCTTTCTTGCAGAGAGTTTAGACGAGAAGATCAACACCAGTCTCATGTCTCTGAGAGTGGTATCAAACTTCTCATCTAACTCGCAGCAAGAAAGCAAATGAAATGTATTTCCCTGAATGTCGAACTATTCCCTTAAAAGAAACATGTTTCAAAATTGAAGGGAAAGGTCAATAGTTTAAAAATCAGCCTCGTTTTCATTCAAAATCCACCTTTAGATCTTTTGTCCTTAAGTCTATTCAACTTGTAATATTCACTGGGTTCAAGGTGGTTTCAGATGAAGTGTTTTTTTGATGCATTTCATTTCCTGTCTCATCTGCTCCTTTTTCTGTAGTTAATGATGAAGAAGTATTCACAGCCTTTACTTAAAGTAGTCATCTCAAAGACTTTCATTTAAATAAATATCCATTGAGTCACGATTTATCGCCAAAGGAGGTAAAACAATGGTGATTGAGCTTATGGCCTACTGATGAAAGTATTGAAATATTTATATATTTGCAGAATTATGTACTGGGCGTCATTCCCGGAAAAATATGCTGTGATACATTTTTCCTCCATTGTATACACACACAAAATGTAAATATGCACACGTCTTAAAGGATTACCACCTTAAGTAAAAGTAAAACAACACTGTGAAAATACTCCACTACAAGTAATATTAATGCATTCAGAACCGTGGAGTAGAAGTATAAAGTTGCGTAAAATGGAAATACCCAAGTAGTACAAGTACAGTACCTGAGTAAATGTGTCCTTTCTTTCTGTATCTATTTTCCTGTACTTATCTCTTATACTTTGTGTTTCCTTGTAAACGGCACTCAGAGGGGAAGGCAAAGGAAGCATTTCATTGTACAGGGAAACTTGTTTTAACTGTGCACATGACAATAGATGCTTTGACTTGACTTGAGTAAATGTACTTAGCTACATTCCACCACTGCCTTCTAGTTTCGACAGCATGAATCACTGCCAGAAGCTGGTTTAAACTTGGGTTTCAGGTTGTGTTTTTCCTTCCCTCAATCTATCATTAAATATGTATTTATGGAAGTTTTCTCTTCTCCTTTTTATCATATTTTTCACAGCTTATTTTTTTTGCATATGAACTGACGTATAAATAGCTCAGTTACCTTATTTCAGTCTCAAGATCTCCGCCGAGATATTTGGCCACGTTGAAGTCGGAGGTGTAATAACGGTTTGGATACACCTGATCTCCCTCAGCAGTGAAAGCTTCACGGCAGTTTTTAGGAGGCCGGCCTTGCTGCATGACCTTCCTCGCTCTGTCTTTTTCCTTTGATAAAACACAAACCCCAGGTCAGATACTTCATCAATACTAAAACAACTCTACGTGGAACATTCAGCATCGCACTAACTTTGATTATGAGAACTGATTCTATCCCCCTCATATCAATCAGGGAGTTGATGATGACCGGGCTCGACGATGTGATTATGTCCGGCACAGACGGATACTCTGGATGATGTGCTTTCCTACAAAAGAGCAGAGAAGGAAAACAAAATGCAGCTTTAAAAAGTGTCTGAAAATAGTCAACTAATCTGAAATGCTGCTGCTGCTGCTGCTGACCGTCCATGAATGTTGTAAACTTTCTCAGAGAAAGGGCTGACGATGATCTGCGGCCTGTTGCCTTTTGGATAATAGCGACACATGAGCTCCTGGAGGAACGCCTCGTCCTTGTAGTTGTCACAGCAGAAAGCCTTCATGAAGCCCCGCAGACAGCACTCCACGGCTACTGCCAGCGTGGGATCCTTCAGACTGATGCACGCCCCTGAGAGCAAACACAGACTGTCAACTACAATATGCACAATTTAACTGAATTCTTCACTGCAAATGTATGAACTGAATGTGCACCAAATTATCCATTTTGCTGTTTTTAAAGGATAGTGGGTCACTTAATTCATCTGGTTAAATGATACTTTTAGAGAAGAAATAGCAAATGATTAAGTTTAAAGTTTGGCATTTTGAGAAGTTCATTTATTAGCATTCTTGACAAGAGTTAGATGAGAAGATCGAATCTCACAACAGGAAGAAACCGTTAGCATGGCTCTGTCCAGCTCGTTAATTGACTTAATTACCTGGAAGGCAACCAGACTCAAGGAAGTTACTGCGCCCAGCCAAGAAATAATCAGACTCATATTCCCCAGTAAAACCCAAACATGTCCCTTTTATATTACTTTTTGTACAGGTTAAAGATTTAACGTGTTAATTAATGAGCTTTACAGGTTAGAGGCAGATTTTGGTTACCTTTGGACAGAGCCAGGCTAGCTTTTCCTCCTGTTTCCAGTCTTTATGTTAAGCTAAGCTAACAGCCTGCTGGCTCCTGCTTTATATTGAACAGACAGATATGAGAGTGATATTGATCTTTTCATTTAACTCCCAGCAAGTAAGCATATTTTTCCAGAAGGCCAAACTATTCCTTTAAAGAGGACCTATTATGCATTTGTGCTTTTTCCCTTCCATTTAGTGTGTTATAAAGTTTTGTGTGCATATCAAAGGTCTGCAAAGTTACAAAGTCCAGGCCAAAGGGAGTGACTATCCCCCACAGAAACACTGCTCCTGAAACGCCTCACTTGAAGTCCTGCTTTTTCTTCTGTAATGTGGTGATGTCATCAAGTAAAACATTTGCAAAATACCTGTCTAGTGGCTAGTTTGGCGCGCCCTCAAACAAAGCTAGTGAGAGCGGAGTCTGAAGAGTTTTCAATCAGAGCAGACTGGGCTTTTCGGGGGCGTGGGTTAGAGGTACTGCAGCACAACCGCGTTTGAACATTAAAGCATGTAAACATGTTCTAGCAGAAACCCAAAATACAAGTATGCACCTGAAAATGAGCATAATAGGTCCTCTTTAAGTATTACCTGATCTCTTTTATAATGCAAACAGGAAGTCAAGCCAACAAAACGTGAAAAAAGAAAGTCACCTATTGGACCAACAGGTCTCTTGAGAAAGCGTCCTGTGGCGTACGCCTCACCGATCGCAGCCAGCAGGTCGGGCACCTGATCTCCAAACCGCTTCAGTTTGTTTGATCGACTGGCCTGGACCTGATTCTTCTTCCTCAGTTTGGACTCGTACAGAACCTGGATGTTTCTTTCCTCCAATCTAGTGAATACGAAACACATTTCACTGGACAGCAGATAAACTGGGCTCTCACTCAAATTCTACCACAAAACAAATATCATCTCTTGTACCTCAGCTTGTTCCGTTCTTCCTTTCCTTTGAAAAGTGCCTGATGTCTGTTCTTGATCTCTTGATTCAGCTGTGAGCACTTTTTCTCGAGCTCTGCAAGCTGCTCTTTCAGACTCGATATTTTCTTCTGATGTTTTGTATATTCTGTCTCTCCATCATTGTTCAGGTTTACACTAAAATACAGTGAGAAAGAATATAAATCCAACTGAATGCATGCATTTGTATAAAGAGGTCATTTCAACCTTTCTACTCCCCTACCTTTTTGCCTTGTTAATTTTCTCCTGAAGGAGGTTTTGCTCCTTCTCTGACTGTTTGAGTTTGTTCAGAGCCCGAAAATAAACAAGCTATGGGGAAAGATTTTCACTTATAAATAATAAGTGATGCACACTTGATATGTTAGGGTATCATATTTCCCAATCAGTACCTCCTGTTCCTTGTGAGCTTTGCTGATGACCTTCACTTGCTCTTTCAACTTCAGATTGTCTTCTGACAGAGACTCTTGTTCCTGTCTCATGCTGTCAACTCTGCTTTTGATGCACTGAAGCTTCTTTTCTACTTGTATGACCTTGGACTGTGAAAGAAGAAAAAGAGCGAATGTATCTTTAAAGGCAACGTCTAAAAATCAATTACGTCCAAGTTAGAAGGTTTTTTTTTTCAGTGGAGGCCATCTGTAAACATGTATACGGTTTATATGGCAGTGACGGTTTGAAGAAGGGCTTTATAAACAGATTTGTATAAATTCAACAGAATGGAAACACTTATGACTCACCTGACAGAGCTGAAGGTTGTCCTGATGTTTGTGATTATTCGCTTCCTTTTCAACATCCTCCTTTAACTGCTGCACAAACTGCTCCTTCTCTCTGACCTGAGAGTGATAAAAAACAAAGACCACATGCATCTCACTGAAAATTATGAGCCCAAAAAACTTCAGGCAACATATCCTTTCATTTAGTTTCTTCTTTCTTCACATACTTTCTACACACTCTTCAGAATTTACAATCAATTATTTCAAAAAAGTAGATAAAACTCATTTAATTAAGTCATTAAGGTTTTTTTGGTCCGTTTTACACAGTGATGAACTCTTACCAAACACCAAGCCATTGCTTTCTTCAGATTCTCCAAAACCACCTTCATCTCACTGAAGGACGGCATCTTTTCATACCTCTCTTTCTTCTGCAGAAACTCTTGCTTCAGGTCCTTGAGAGACTGAACACAAAAGAATGTGAGAGATCTTAAATAATCAGATTTTCTTTGGGCGAAAAGGATTTACTGTACATGTTAAATTATTCATAACTTACCAGCAGGCAAAAAACTTTATCTATATGTTTATCTACACGTTTCAAAACAGAAAAGTGCATTATGGGAAGAAGTACGAGACAATTTATATTAACCTACAAAATAAAATCGCCACAACTAAGATAGAAACAACAAAACAAATGGTATGGAAGGAGGAATATTTAATTTAAAAAAAAAAAAAAAAAAAAAAAAAATTGTATTCGTACCATTAGGAACAGCAGGTGTATATCAGTTTGGTTTAGATGAAGAAATTAAAGTACAAATACAAATAAATTGAAGAAAATGTACAGCAATTGCAAGCAAGCAAATGGGCCGTGTCTCTCTCGGGACTGTGACTCGATGTTTTTGTTTTTTCTCTATATATTAAGATGATTATTTATGTGTATATGTGATAAACATTATTTAAAGATAGGGTCGACGATCTTGGAGAGCTAGCATAATTTGAAAGTAGCATGCCTCAGGAACTCTGTCTAAACCCACCCCCTCCCCTCGAAACTCCTTCCGAGGCAACGCCCCCCACACACATGACCGAGCACCGCCGCATCGTAACTACTTCACAGACACAGAGCGGAGAGAGGACCTCAACTCAACAACGCTACCTCATGACAAGTAACCGCGGCAGTGCTACTGCAGGGCTGAGTTTTCTCTTCCATTCTCCAGGAAACGTGCGGCGGCGACGCGCTTTGAGTTCAGGCTGGTGCACGCCAAGGGTAGAGTACGAGCAGGTAGGCAGGGAGGCATCTGATTGGTTCTTTACAACTGGGCGCAGAGGCAGTGATTGGTAGACGTTTTTACAGGATTACAGCAGCTACAGATGGCGGCTCTTTTCCGGTCTTTTCTCAGAGCTCATAAGTAATGGATCGCTGTCGGGGTGTAAAGACCACTTCAACCAATATAACAAATAGTGTATACTGGATAACATCGTCAGCCCTGCCTTTAAGCTTCCACTGTTAAAATAAAAATAAATACCATACATTAAGTTAATATTACCATGTCCAAATCTCATTAAGTGTCTTGGTTGACAACATCAAGAATTGACATGCGTAAATCACTGAACTGCTGTGAGAAATGATAAATACGGTACCTCCTCTTGTCTCTCAACCTGCTGTCGTGTAATTGTTTTAGTGTTCTTGATGTGGATGTAATCCCTCTTCATCTGTTCCAGCAGAGTTGCTTTCATGAAGAACTACAACGGAAAAAAGCAGAAAAGAGGCTAAAATAACAATTTATACGTGGGGAAATACACATATTATATGATCATATTAACTTTTCTCAATACACATGTAATCTTAAGATTAGAAGCTCATAAATAACATGGCGGTGCTGTACCTTATACTTGTCCGATTCACTTTTTGAGTGCAGGAACTGTTTACTCATTTCTTGGTTGAGAATGGACACCGGGTTATCCAACTGGAACACACAAAACAGATGTGCTGCTGATATAATCATGTTGCAGGAATTTTGCATAACAGTCACAATAAAAGTAGTAGGTGAAAAGAAAGAACAAGTACTGCAAAAGTCAAAAATCATAAATATAAACAAGAAATTAACAATACAAAAATCTTAAAATATATCTGTTTTAAAATAAAAAGAGCTGTACAGTACAGTGTTAGTACCTGGATGTTAAAGTGGTCCAAAATGGCGGTCAGCTCTTCCTTCTTGTTTGAGATAAGTTGTCCTGAAATACAAGATAGAGGTCAATTAAAGTGGTTCAAACATTCAATCATTTCGTCAATTAAAATGCTGCAAATGTTTTCTGGTTCCAGCTTCTCAAATGTGAGGATTTAAAGCGTTTCTTAGTCATTTTATAACAGTAAACTGAATCTGAACCTATATCACTTGAAGCAGTTCAGCTTATTTGCTGAAGTTGATGTACTTGTTGTAGCCACATGGTTAAATTTACTTACTGTATTGTAAGTCGCTTTGGATAAAAGCATCAGCTAAATGAATAGAATGTAATGACTCTCTTTGGGTTTTAGACTGTTCGTCCAGCCTGGTCGAACAAAAAGGTGTATGAATGTCACGATAATTCGCAAGGTATTTATCGTGCAATAAGAATGCTGTTGCTTTTGGCGTGTCATTTGTATGCCATGTAGTGGGAAGTGAGGTGAGGAGGATGGGTCCAACAAACACAGGACTTTCAACCAGGAGACTGGTGTTTTGTTTTGTAAGTTACGTTAGTGACGTGTTTTAGTGACGTTCGTGATGTGTTTTCCGTACTTATGTTACGTTGTTTCCGTACATATTTTACTTAGTTTCCGTAATTATTTTAAGCCCAGCCATGGCGTTTTTCCTAAACCTAACAAAGTGGTTTTGTTGTCCCCTGCTGGTAGGTTACTGCACCTTCATACATGCATTTAATATTCACGCCTCGGCGAAGCAAAACGCGACACTTACACGCTATCCTCTGGTGGACAGGCGGGTCTATTACACGCTTTGGCGTGATACTGGGTTGGTTCGTCGCATAAAATATGTTATTTAAATAAATCATCTTGAACTGTGGGAAATTATAACTCATATTTTTCATTGTTTTCTGACATTTTATAGACAAAACTAGTAATAGATTAATCAAGAAAATAATCTGCAGATTAATCGATAAAGAAAATAATCATTATAAATGATAAAAGAAGGACAATAGAAGTGTGAAGTATGATAACATATGAAACAACCAGCATCTACCCAACAGAGGTCATGTGGTTGTTGGTTAAACAAACTTCTCAAGCTTTGTTCACACTACGATCGACAAAAGCAACAAAACGGCCAACGTGGACAGCTACATTGTCGCTGAGTCGCCGCTGAAGTGTTGCACAAGCGCTCGTTGACGTAGTTATGTCATTAAATAGCACTGGGGAGTGGCCAACGGCATTTGTCATTGAAAAACACTCGTAACCTGTTGCTGTGTCGCTCATAGTGTGAACACAGCATCAAGATGAAAACTTCTAAGTGGCATGCTGGCAAGAGCAGTTTAACTTCCTTTTACTTACAAAATAACTCAGTGACATTTACAACATGTGAAAAACATCAGCCCCAGCGTGAATGTAAATACACCTCACATTTACATGCACAGTTGGACAGATGGTACAAAACAGTGCCACGCATATAAATAGCACGCATGCGACTTTATAGAGGAAAATTCCTGACGGAGAGTAAAGAATGTATACAGCTCGGAGGGATGACGGTCTGATTGAAGTGCTTTGTCTTCACTCCCAAGTGTGTCTGGTTTATCTGACATTTAGAGAAGGTTTAATGAGATGTCATCTGTAGCTCAGGAGAAGTCACCTGATTTGCTCTTCAGTCTGCAGGTCCGACTTCCATCGCTAGAGATGCGGTGCTCGATGGAGATGCAGTCGCCGTAGACGTCCCTTTTAAAAGCATCTGGTCCTCTGTTTCTCAGCTTTACTGTTATATCTGCAGTACTAGAGAGCAAATTGTACTGTGGTGGTATTCTAGGAGCAAAGTACAGCATTTCCAACAACATGATAAGGACACTTGTATAACATGTATGTACTCTGACTTACTTCTCACTGGTCTTAACAAAATCCTTCAGAGACACTCCTCTGTTTGTGACAGTGGCCTTTCCACCGAGGCCTACCATCAAAGCAGTCAGGATTGCACTTTTTCCACCTGAGTATTAAATTGGAAACAAAGAGAAGGGATTAAATCACTGCATTGAAAGCAAACCACAGACGGCACTCGCTCACAGGCAGAACTAAGGATTGTATGCAAATAAATGCAACAAATACAATCACCTGTCCACAGGAATCATGTGGCAAGGCCATCAACAATAAACAAAATTATGATAAATTATTTATTTCCATAAATGTTAAGACGCTTTAGTTGACTTTTCAGTGTTATTTCCCCTCATTTATGCAGAAGCATCTTTAAATATCTAATGTCTATTAAAAAACAAAGCATATGTGTGGATATTACTGCAATGCTGCAGATATGTCCCCATAGAAAGACCATAAAAACAATTCAGACACTGATTATTCTATTGATCTACTAAGAGGGGACAACCCTGATTAGGTAGGATTAGAGCTGAAACGATTAGAGACTCAGGAAGCTTTGCAGTCTTTAAAACCGGTCTCAATTGATCATGATGGACTTTTAAGTATTGTGTTGTTTTATGTAGGGCTGCAGCAATTATTTTCATAGTTGAATAATCTGTCCATCATTTTCTCGATTAATCGATTAGTTGTTTGGTCTATAAAATGTCAGAAAATGGTGAAAAATGTTGATCAGTGTTCCCCATAGCCCTCCCCAACGTCCTCAAATGTCTTGTTTTGTCCACAACTCAAAGATATTCAGTTTACTGTCATAGAGGAGTAAAGAAACCAGAAAATATTCACATTTAAATAGCTGGAATCAGAGGTAAGAGACCATGACCATTGTTTCAATACACAACACTTTCAGTAACAGTCCTGTTTGTTTAACCAACAAAAATGGATTATCAAGCTGCCTTGATTCAAAGGGAGTACACACTGTGGATGTGTCACGCTGACTGGGTTGGGATGTGTTAAACACACACGCCAAAGACAACAGCAGATCACATAACATTTAGAAATCCGGTTCTTACTTCCATTGTTGCCGACGATGAAGTTCACATTGGGCCCGAACTGGAACGGACCGAGCAAATGGTGACACATGAAATTCTTCAGAGTGATGCTCTCGATGAGGCCGATATCTCCCTGTAAATACAGGCAGAAAACAGTATAGGACCGTTAATGAGCTGGTGAGAAGTAAAAACAAAGGACTGGTGCTTCATGACGGGGGGGGGGGGGGGACTCACTGTGGCAGAGGGAGTGAAGCTGCTGGAGTATGATGATCTCCGATGGTTCGTATCAGCTGTCGCTCTGCGGCTCTTGACAGCTGTCACATCACCGATCACTTTGCCCTTCCTCTTACTCATCTTGAAACGCGTCACTAAAAATAGAATTAACAGGAAGTCACTAATATCAGATCTTTACTACAAGACAGACGGAGACTGTATCAGTGTCAGCTTAAAGCCAGGTTTCACTTTGACAGTACAATACATACCTTTAACAGTTTATTGTTCAGTTTTTTGGGCTGTGCAGACATTTGAGTTGTGTGGTGATGTAACTTCTAAGCAGTGGTGGAGAGTAGGGCTGCAACTAACAATTATTTTCATTGATGTGATGTTGAGAAACCAGAAAATATTCACATTTAAGAAGCTGGAATCAGAGAATTTTGACTTTTTTTTCTTTAAAAAAATTACTCAAACTGATTAATCGATTATCAAAATAGTTTGCGATTAATTTAATAGTTGACAATAAATCGATTAATTGATTAATCATTGCAGCTCTAGTGGAAAGTAACTAAGTACAGGTACTTGTAGTTTACTTGAGTATTTCCATTTTATGCTACTGTAAATTTTACTCCACTACATTTTAGAGGAACATGTTGCACTACTTTTTACTGCATTACATTTATTTGACAGCTATAGTTACTAGTTACTTTACAGACTGAGATTAATAATACAAAATATTGATAAACTAATAAATTGTGATATACTGTTAGAGATTAAACTACCTCAGCAGTATATAAAGTGGCTGAAATTAGCTCCAACTTTACCAGCTGCAACATTAGTATTACTTGATATACTGTATAAATCTCTGAAATGAGCCATTTTGCAAAATGAGTACTTTTACTTATTATAATAGTAATTAATTATTTTTATTCTGTGGTATGGCTACTTTTAATTAAGTAAAAAAAAATGATACACTTTGTCCACCACTGGTTTTAAGTTTGTGATGTCTTGTGTTTTTCAAACTGAGGAAAATGACAACAAAAACTCTCAGGTTTCCATGTCTGGCAGTGGACATTCTGAGGATGCAGAGTTCAAATACCTACGTCATTTTCTTACGTACTTTTGACAAATGTTGTGTTATCAGTCATAAATTATGTCCATCACTCAATACTCTAAACAGGTTATTCAAGTTCCTCCTTTTGTGAGTGATGCTTTTGAAACTATTTTCAGAAGTTTGAAAATGTGATGTCAGACTGACAGCAGGGTGATATTTGAAGATGTACTGAACAGCTTATATACAATGCAATTACAAAAACAGAGTTTTAAAGAATGAGCGTGTGACATAAAAAGAGAGATGTCAGCTTTTTGGTCTTCAAGCCAGGAAGCAACAGCCTGAAAACAGCAGCAGGTGTAACACAGCTCTGCAGATACATTTTTATTGCCGGTTATGTGTTTTCCAAATGTTTTCTAACTGATTCATACTGATATTAAAATGTGTTAGGCCTTAATGAACCTATTTCAAAAGGTTTTGCATGTGCATATAGATATGATAAAGCTCTAAATCACTATTCTCAGTCAGTTAAGTTATGAGATATCTATTCAAATGCATCTAGACGTGCTGTGCTTTCCCACCACTCAGCAGCACTCAAGAAACACTTGAGTCGTGTTTTTTTTACAAGACTAAGTACAGCCACAAGACAGCAACAGGTGAATTTAAAGCACTTCAAACTTCAGGTAAACTTTAGCTTATTCTTTTTTTGGATCACAAACATACAAAAATATGACAAGCTTGTTATAAACGTGGCCTACCATTTTGCGATTGTGTGCAGCCTGCAAACCTGAGGAGACAGTACAGCGTTTTTTTTTTTTAAAGACTTCCTGGAGTGTTGCAAACTGGACTGCAGCTGTGACAGTTTGTGGGTGTCTCTTCACTTCCAAACACGGAACAGACAGCGTGTTGTGTGATTGGCTCTCCGGGAGCTACTTGTGTTTACGTCGAGAACTAAAAATCTCACGTTTTTTAAATGAAATATGTAGACTTTAATTATGCCGAATTTGGAGTTTTACCCATGCAAACACATTTAACTACTAAAAAAAGGTCTGCTGAATATCGTGCATGTATTTGTAGAGGCATTATTAATCACCCATGTGAATGTGAAGCCTTTAAAAACACACGTGAGTGCCCGCCCCCACGTCCTCTTCACACTGAATCCCATTCAGGATGAGTCGCAGCAACAAACGAGGTGAGAAGATTGGCTTGATGTAACAAGTTGGTGTAAGTAATTGAAAGTTAATCAGAGCCGAATGGTTAAGAAGAACATGTAAGGCCTGTAAAACACCTCGAAAGGCGACGTGAATCACGCGTGTGGATTGTGGGATATTATGTTTCATTCATTACCAGAGATTTTTAGAAGAGGATCTGTATTTGCAACTGAATGATTAGAGTCAATATTGAATCACAGGCACGTGATGTCTTATTTTTAGGATTATTTAAGTGAATTGTGGTGTAAAATAAGTGTTAGATTCTTATGTTTACAACGGATTTTAAAACAGAATTTGATTGTAAAAAAAAAAAAAGCTCCTAATGCAAAGAGTCAAACTGGCTGAAATCTCACATTTATACATACGTTTTTAACTTGTATTCAAAGTGCAAAAAAAAAAGAGAAAAAAAACGAAATCACTTGCTTGGTCATTAGAATACTTCATATAAGGCCAGTATGCCATACTAATAAAGCAACAAACAGCAACAACACACAAACACCAATATTGCTTACAACTAACACAAATAGCAAAGCTGGTGATCTCACAGTGACAACAATATTAAAGTATGCAAACATTTTGCGGATCCATGATATACTATGTATGGCCATTTTCCAAATAATCCAAATTTCAGCTCCTCAAAAAAATAATACCAATGTTAATCTCTACACCACTTTCTCATGTCATCTGCTATTTAATCTAGAGAGCAAATAAAGCTTACCTTTTCACATCTGACGTCGAACGTGTATCAGTTGGCCAAGCTACCATTGGCTAGTGAGAGCTGGGGGCGGGAGTTAGCTGCGGGTGCAGCCTGATTGACACGTTCCTCAGCAAATCATGTGCTTACAGAACGCTAGGGAGCCTGCAGTTACTGCTATTGGTTACTCCTCTTTATAATAATTTTTATGATAATAAAAAGACTAGCAAAGTATTTATTCATAAATGTAACTTTAGCAACAATAAAGCTTGTTTTACAACTATATGTAAATCTAATTTCTAATTCGACAAACAATAAGGCTATTAAGACTAGGGATGCACCGATCCGACTTTTCAGATACACATTTCAATACCTGGTTTGGGTATCGGCAGATACCAGTGTTTAATTAATAAGCTGTATGCCTCACTGTGTGGAAGTGACTGGGATCATTCTTTTATGTGTAAGGAAACATCAAGCTTGACTTCAATATTGCTTTTCTAACTTAATAAAACAAAATGTGAAAAATAATTTACATGGTTATGAATTCACTGAATTGATATTTATTATTAAAATATTAAGTTGTACACCAGCAACTTGGTAAAAAATCTTAAATTAACAGAAATTACAATTTAAGTGTAAATGGTTTTAATTCAGCAACTACTTGGTCAAAACTTGAAGAGGAATTAAAATTCCAGTATTTAATGTTTATAGTATATCGATATCCAATCCAGCTATTTGGGTCCGTATCGGCCCGATATCCGATATCATTTTTGAAGTTCTAGTGCCAACCATCACTCAGTTGCCAGTTTATTAGGTACACGTAGCTAAAAGTGACAGTTCTCACGTGTGTTTGTAGGTGTTTTTAATGAGGAGATACAGTATGTCACTTCCATCTGCTATCTTTTGTTGGATTTGGACATTAGTACATCTCTAGTGACATTATCAAACATTGTTTGGCAGCCATGTTGACATGAAGCAGTTATATGACCATTCAAGCAGATTAACTGCACAGATAGTAACTGAACTGCCCTGGAAATTCTTAAAATTAAGTGCTTTGTAATAATGGTTAAAATGCCTGTTTTTCTTCAACAAAGATACATTTAATTTTTTTCTATTTTGCAGGTGTATTTGACCTCTGAACTTCACAATGTGTTCAATTCCCGGCCTTCCAACGCCAGGATCAGAAATACCTGTTCTCATCACAAGGGTAAACAGAAACCCCAATTGTGGTCTTGTGGAATTATGGGTCAACATGGATGATGGAAGGAAGCATATCTATGAGCAGATGAGAGAGGAAATTCAGATTCCTAAAAGGATGTTTTATGGATCTGAAGGAAAACCAGGCGATCTCTGTCTGGTTTGTATCAGTGACACCTGGCACAGAGCTCGGATTGTATCGACCCAAAGTGAAACTTGCAATGTTTTTCTAATTGACCAGGGACAGCCCCATATCACCACAAATGAAGCTTTAGCATGGGGCCAGAGTGACAGTTTTCTCCTTCCTCCTGAAACTGAATCGTGCATACTCGCAAATGTCCTCTCCCTTGAGGATGAAAGTGCTACCAAGTTTTTGGTGTCTCTGCCTGGCAAAAAGATTAAGGGACTGGTTCAACACGTGCTGATGCCAGACAGGACCATTCTCCTTGACATACCAATTGTTTCCAAGCACATGTGTGAGATTGGAGTTGCAAAGGAGATGCCAGTAGACAAGTTTAAAAGCCTTGTTCAGAAATGTCTTGAGGCCGAACGCATAACGCAGGAACAGAATCTGAATGGTAGTTGCCAACTAGAGAAGCATGACCAATTCTTTTACCCAGAACTGTCAACTGATTCTTTTGAAACTGTTATCGTGACAGAGGTAACTAATCCGTATAACATATTTTGCAAACTCCTAATTTTTTCCAAGGCAGTTAAGATATTATCAGAACAGATCCAGCAGCACTATGAAGGAAGCTCAGATTTAAGAGACACACAGCCTTTGACCAGCGGGGATCCATGTGCTGCTAGAGGGATAGACGGCAGATGGCATCGCTCGTTACTAAAACAAACCATGACTAGTGATTGTGCTGTAGAAGTCTTTCATGTGGATGAAGGAAAAAGTGATTTTGTCCCGATTGGAGACATCAGACCTCTGCATGGAAAATTTCTGAGAATGCCAGTTGTTACGTATCCCTGTTCTCTTGAAGGTGTAAAAGATAACGGCACAGGGTGGACTACAGACCAGACTGATGACTTGAAATCCATGCTCCTGAACCAGACATTGATGGCGAAGTTTTACCACCACGATATACCTCAAGATGTCTATCATGTCAATCTCTATGCAGATAATGATACATGCATAAACAATTGTTTTATAGAGAAAGCAGGACCTTTTTCACCCTCCAAACCTGAACAAGATTCAAATGTCCAGCATGAACCCCTCCTCTCATTTGTCAGTTCACCTGGAGGCGAACATTGCGTGGACTTACAGAACAAAGTCATTGTAAATATTGATGGTTCACTAGAGGACACTTTGCCGCGCACCGAGAACCTAGCAGTCAATGGCAGAACAGATGATGTACCCACTTCTGGAGCTGATGATACTCATATCAAAGAGAGTTCAGAACATCCAGACCCTCCAGTACAGATAAATGGGCATCTTTCAACAAGTTTCCTCTCTGAGGTGCAAAATGCTTGTGATGATGATGTGTTTACTGTAGGAAGTAGTATCGATGTAAAAGTATCTTTCATTGAAAGTCTACAGAAGTTCTGGTGTCAAACAACGGAAAATGGTGACTCTCTTAGACTCCTAATGCAAGACCTGCAAAACCACTATGCATCTGACCATCCTCAGCCACTTGTTGAGTCCATCTGTGTCGCCCGTCATCCAGACAATGACATGTGGTATAGAGCAAGGATCATGGCAAGTCACCACTCCCCTGTTGTAGATGTGAGATTTATAGACTATGGTCAAACTGGAACGGTCCCTCTGCGAGATGTGCGCCCCATTGATCCAGCTTTCTTACGGCTAAATGCACAGGCTTTTCAGTGTTGCTTGGTCAATCAGAAGAATTCCACCGATGCTGCAGAGTTTCAAAGGTTTGTGGATTTGGGTGCTTCGTCAAACATTGAATTGAAATGCACTGTAAAGGCTGTAACATCTGATGAAGAAGGTCTGCTGCTTAATGTGGTAGATATTGAAACACCATCCAACAGTGCATGCAAGCTTCTGACTCAGGAATGTGCACAGGCTGCTGATGATCTTGTTGAAATTCCTCCACAGGTCCCATCAGATGCATACAATTACTCCACACACAATATTGATGTGGATGGAAAAGAAAACGTGTGGGTAACCTATGCAGAGAATGTCAATCAATTCTACTGCCAACTGGACAGGAATTTCCATTTGTTTGACAAAGTCATGGAAAATGTTAAACAACTAATTGGCCGACCACAGTGCACAGATCACCCACTTGGACATAATAGCATTTGCTTTGCTAGGTACACAGATAATCAGTGGTACAGAGGTCAAGTAGTAGAAATGTCTCCAAAACTTAAAGTGCACTTTGTGGACTTTGGTCATACCGTTGAAGTGAATGAATCTGATATTTGCCCCTTTCCTACTGAAGCAAGTATGGCCAGGTCTGTTCCTGTGCAGGCTGTTCCACTTGGGCTGTTTGAAGTCCCCGCAGAAGTGCCACAGGAAGTCAACAAGTGGTTTGCAGATAGTGCTATTGGCCAAAGTTTCACCATTTCAGTGGTAGCAAAAGGGGAAAAAGGGAAGCTGATTGTTGAACTGTTTGATGGACCTCTGAATGTAAATGTGAAAGTCAGAGAGGCGGTATCAAAGATGACCCAACAAAGGGTGACTGTCTCTGCACCAGAGATTGAAACGACTTTGGATGAAGGAAGAAAAACAACTTCGGACGTCATTATTATGGACAAAGAAATAGAAGGCGGCCACATTGTCTCAGAAATTATACAACTTTCGCTTCCTTCTTGCCCTGAAGGAAATGTGAACATCTGCATGTACAAGTGGCCAAACATTTCACAAAACAAGACGGAGGAGGTATACGCATCCTGCATTGTTGGACCATATTTCTTCTGGTGTCAGTACGCAGAAACAGAGGAGCTCAGCAAAGTGTCGAGGCTTGCTCAGGAAGCAGGACAGACTGAACAGGACATGATGTTCCCAGAGACTCTTGGTCCTGGCAGTCCATGCCTTGCTCTGTTCTCCAGTGACAACCAGTGGTATCGAGCTCAAGTAATTAGCAGAGATGACAATGCATTCAATGTCATGTTTATCGACTATGGAAATGAGTCTGACGTTGACATCAAGAATGTGAGATCACTGCCTCCGAGTCTGCTGAAGAAGGCTCCTCTGGCCTTTTTGTGCTCTTTGAATGGATTTCATGAGTCCAGGGGCTCCTGGGATGATGAAGTTCATGATGACTTCTACAATCTTCTCATTGATAAACCACTCAGAGTGACTGTGTTCAACATGGAAGAACATTCAGAGATTGTGGTTCCTCAATATATGGTGGAAATTGAATGTGAGGGAGCGGTTGTAAATGCAGCGATGCAGAAATACTGGAAACCAGTTGCCAAAGAACGTGTTTCGATAGAACACTCTCAAACTGAAACTTTGCTCCAAGATGGTCAAACTGAGTCCAACATGACACACCTCAGTGTTTCCAAAGGAAATGTGAATACTTGCATGTACAAGAAGCCAAACCTCTCCGAAAACAAAAAGGAGGAGGTATATACTTCTTGTATTGCGCAACCCCATTTCTTCTGGTGTCAGTACGCCAACACAGAGGAGCTCAGCAAAATGTCGAGGCTTGCTCAGGAAGCAGGACAGACTGAACAGGATATGATGTTCCCAGAGACTCTTGGTCCTGGCAGTCCATGCCTTGCTCTGTTTTCCAGTGACAACCAGTGGTATCGAGCTCAAGTAATTCGAAGAGTTGACGATGCATTCAATGTCTTGTTTATAGATTATGGAAACGAGTCTGACGTTGACATCAAGAATGTGAGATCACTGCCCCAGAGTCTGCTGGAGACTGCTCCTCGGGCTTTCTTGTGCTCTTTGAATGGATTTGATGAGTCTAGGGGCTCCTGGGATGATGAAGTTTACGATGCCTTCTACAATCTCTTGGTCGATAAACCACTCAGAGTGACTGTGTTCAATATGGAAGACCATTCAGAGATTGTGGTTCCTCAGTATGCAGTGGAAATTGAGTGTGAGGGAGCGGTTGTAAATGCAGCAATGCAGAAATACTGGAAACCAGTTGCCAAAGAACGTGTTTCTATAGAACACCCTGAAACAGAAACTTTCCTCCAAGATAGTCAAATTGAGTCCAACATGACACACCCCAAGGTTTCCAAAGGAGATGTGAATACTTGCAAGTACAAGAAGCCAAGCATCTCCAAAAACAAAAAGGAGGAGGTATATGCTTCTTCTATTGTGGAACCCCATTTCTTCTGGTGTCAGTACGCCAACACAGAGGAGCTCAGCAAAGTGTCGAGGCTTGCTCAGGAAGCAGGACAGACCCAACAAGACATGATGTTCCCCGAGACTCTTGGTCCTGGCAGCCCATGTCTTGCTCTGTTTTCCAGTGACAACCAATGGTATCGAGCTCAAGTAATTAGCAGAGTTGACGATGCGTTCAATGTCTTGTTTATAGACTATGGAAACGAGTCTGATGTTGACATCAAGAATGTGAGATCACTGCCTCAGACTCTACTGAAGAAGGCTCCTCTGGCCTTTTTGTGCTCTTTGAATGGATTTGATAAGTCCACGGGCTCCTGGATTGACGAAGTTTATGATGATTTCTACAATCTTCTGGTTGATAAACCACTCAGAGTGACAGTGTTCAACATGGAAGACAATTCAGAGGCTGAAGTTACTCAATATGCAGTGGAGGTTGAACTTGAGGGAGCGGTTGTGAATACACTGATGGAGAAATACTGGAAAGGAGTGGACAGTGGATCAGGTCAGTAGACTATACTTGCTTTCACTTTTTGAAACCTTAGAAAGGTCTTGTCGCTAATTTATATTTATAAGGTTTTTAATGACTGTCATATTCACTTGTTTAATGCCATTTGATCTTTCATCTTTAGTGAACCAGGACGATGAGGAGTGTTGAGGTTTAGTGTCATCAAAAAGCCGTTGAATGAATGGTAGGACTTGTTTTTCTCATCCAATTTTTCCTCTACATGGGATATTTAAAGGGTGGATCATTCTGTAGCTCCCCAGTGGTGTTCCTTATGTATTCAAATTCGAACATTCAAATTTTGGTCAAAGTATGTATGTTTTAGCATCAAATGCTATTTTCCCAAGCCCTTAAGCAGACAGGAGTACCGGCAGGGAAGCTAAGCAATGTACTGCTGTGTGGGCGCCACGTTAGTTTGGATCTGAATGTCACACAATAACACAAACTAACTAACCAATCAATGCAGCGGTAGATCAGCAACTCCCGTGTTCTGCAAGGTAAAATTACCGTTTTTGTGAATGGAGTCTGGTCTGGTGGCTTTGAAGACAGCCACTATATCGCTCTATTCAAAGCCACCAGACTCCATTCACAAAAATAATTTCACCTCGGAGGACATGGGAGTATACATACAACCCTACATCAAAAAATCCATGCTAACATTGACTCAGCTAGTGCTAGCGATGCTAGTGGGCGTTTTCCATTTGAAAAAGCGTGAAAGCACTTTTGGTTTGATGTTTTCAATATGTGATCTAATCTTGGTGTTTGTTTGTTGGTTTCAGCTCTGGACCCAGATGAATGCCCACGGAAAAACCCAGTCGTGACAGAGCAGCCTTGACTTTAACTAAAAATACATGTTTGTCTTGTTAGAAATTTTATTTTACAAACTAAATGAAATGAAGTTTGCCATGTGATTAATTTGTGCCAATAAACATACAGAACTTGCATGGATGAATAAGGGGGTTACTTTTTAAAATGGATTATTTGAACAGATTGTTTTACAGGCTGTGTTAGGTATACAAATCTTTCAGAAAGCCAGGGGATAACAAACATCTTGCGCTTCAGTATTAACTATGTTGAGTTTTAGTCACAAGGTTTATTTATGTTGATGAAAGTGATAAAATTTAGGTATCCGTTATGATACTGGAGCTTAAATCTGCAGTTCAGTGTTTCCATCAAGAAATCTTTTCTGTAATAAGTGTCCCAAAACTGACAAACTTCCAGACCCTTACCCAGCTCAACCCACATTAAAAAGGGTTCCATAGAGAAAAGACACTAAAAAAGAGAGGTGTTTAAAGTTAGACAATAAATACAGTTTTATAACATTTCCACCATCGATAGACTACCAAATCTCTTGTCAATTCTAAGACCGTGGGTGATCTTTGCTAGGGGATCACAGCTATGGAGGGGAGGGAAGTTGTTGTTTGTTTTGAGATATTGGTTTAATGCACCAATATTTCTAATATTCCCCCATAAACAATGCATCTGTTTACATCCCTTATGAAGCAAGTTATCTCGATCACTGATTACACGTATAAGAATCTTAATTACACATAACTGTGCTACAGTATGTTAACTGTATTGGTCCATGCACATCAGATGATAAGTAACATTAGCTGTGAGGTAGCCAGTGGGGCAAGCTCGCATGCATAAACATGCACCAAAAGGCCAGTATGGCAAGCCCGGCTATGTCAACAAAGCACAGAGAAACTCAGATTACAACACACACACAGAGGGAGATTGACTTCATTCTCTGTTCCACTATATCTGTACAAATAATTGTTTGCTGCTATATGAATGCTCTGAATAGTGTATAGAGAATCTTTAACTCTCATATTGACATAGTTTTCAACTCGCCTATATAACCTACAACAACATAGAATTCCTGAAATTCAGTTATGGATTTTGGTTTTGGTGCCACCCCAAGATTTTTATTGGCCCATATCTGGCCACCCCTATGAAAACATTCTGGGGGCGCCACTGCATATATTATGCACATTAAGTTCTATCACTTCAATGTGCTTAAAAGAGACGCACCCTGATTTCATCCTCCATCTGCAGAAGGTGGCAGCATTTACCTTTTACAGGCTCAGGTTAGCTCCGGGCGCCAGCTTGTGTTGATCAACTGTTGCTAGGTAACCGTAGTAACGAAATGACAGAGTTGCACCAGGCTGCAGCAGCGGGGGATTTCGATCAAGTTGAGGAGATTCTGAGGAGAAACGAATGCAATCCCAATCAGAGAGACATCGACTGGAGCCAAAAGACACCTCTACACTGGGCTGCAGCTCAAGGTAGGTAGTGGATCAGTGGAAATGTACCGTGTCCTTTCTCCTGATACTCCTACAGGTCAAATATCATAAGTTTTACACCTGTCGTCATTCAAATACCTACTGCTAGTCGCCTATTTTCCCCTCTTTTGGGGTCTTTATCTTTCATTTACTGTAACGCTAGCTGTTTCTCCATCAATTTAATTTGTGCTGTACACATTAGGGACAAAGTTGCCAGTTATTTTTTTTTTTTTAAAGCAAATTAAATACCCACACATAGGCCATGTTGGGGTTGAAAGATGTGCTTCTCAAATGACTAGAATTGAATTTATAGGCCAGTTTTTTTACTCCTGTATCTTAATAGTGGTAGCCATTAGTTATTAGTCTGTTTATTAAAATACTTATCCATTAAATTTACTTAATATGTCATGTTAATGCTGTTATTTTGATTTTCCTTAGTTTATTGTCTATTTACTTTTAACTTCCATTAGTCAATCCTCACCTATTTTATTTTTCTTTCTTCTGTCTGGCCTTGTTTAGGGATTGTATTGTTGGTCTGACGTGGCGTTGTGTTGTTGAAAATTTTAAATTCAATAAACTTTAAGTCATAATTAACAATGTAATATATAATATAATTATAAAATATAATTATTTTCCTTATTCAATAGATAATGTTTCAATTAATTGTTAAATTAATAAAATGTTAGAAAATCAGTCCAACATGTCATCCTCAGATGTTTTGTTTTGTCTAACCAGCAGGGCAAACCCCAAAGATATTTAATTTGTAATGACATAAAACACAAGAAAAAGCATGAAATTTGTCACATTGGAGAAACTGGAAACAGGGAATGTTTGGTGTTTTTGCTTGATGACAAATGACTTATTACATCGACAATTAATCAGAATTTTTCAATTGATTAACTCATTGATAAATTGTTTCACCTCTAATACCCCTTTGTTTACTTTCGGGTAATGCATTTGTTTTTAACCAAATAGATTTAAAAAATCATCAATTCTTAAATGCACGTGTCAGATCACACTGTGATGTCTTCTCCACAGGACATACAGAAACGGTCAGGATCCTCATTGAGCATGGAGCCAGGCCGTGTCTGAGGACGGAGCACGGGTGGACTCCTGCCCACAGCGCTGCAGAGACCGGCCGGGTGGCAGTGCTGCGGCTGCTGCACTCCCTCCATGCCCCTATAGACAAGGAGGACTGCTGTGGAGACAAACCAGTACGGATAGCTGAAATATATGGACACCATGACTGCGTCCGATTCCTTAAAAAGTATAAAATGAAGTTTCCAATTCTTATTTCATTCACTGAATCATACCTCCCTAATTTTCACACTTGTGTCATACTTTAAGTAATTACACCTTTCTTTTAAATACAAAGCTTTTCTTTCGATGATGACGATGCCCTGTTTTTGTATGTTGCAGAGCAGAAATTGAGGGCCAAGCGTACCGCAAGATGGCAGCCCAAAAAGGGATTTTGGTGGATGACACAGATGAGGAGTGGGCAGAGCAAGGCAAGGAAAATGAAGAAAACGGGATCTCTAAGAGCAACATTCAGACGTAGGCTTAAATCGCCTCTAAACAACAAAGAGTTTACACGAGTGATGTCCTCATAACCTTTCAATTGACAGTGTTTCTGTGGTATTTCAGTGCTTCAGTACTAATGAAAAACATATAAAGTATTGCTCAAACCACATTTGACATTAATATGTAGTTTAATTTAAAGCAACAAACAAAGAATACATGTTGTGAATATTTCCTGTCAAAAACACAGATATCTACTAAAACATTACAACAGTGTACAGTGGACTTTAACTTGTATCACAGGTAATAAATCATCTGTGGGTTTATGTGTAAAATGTAGTTTGTTTTGATGTAAGAGTGCACATATTTGACATGATTTTCACTTATTCATAGTTGACTCCAACTTGATGGTGCTGTCAGTAGTCGATGCTGGAGCCTGGAGAGCAGAGGAGAAGGATGTGTAAAAATCATCAGTAGTCATTGTGGTATTTTGCACAAGTAAACTCAGTCGTAGCACACTTACAATTTTCTTTAGGCGATTCAGCAATGCTTCACGGGTCTGTCAAAATCGGATTAAAAAATCATTAATGGTGCTATACTACCTTGTTTGTGGTTTGTAGCATTTGTACGGAAGCCCCGAAAGGCAAGCTAGAATTTTTTTTTCTGGTGATCCATTTTCTAAGTCTGATCTAAATTAAAAAAAAGGAATTTAGAAAGATTATCCTTGCAAAAAACATAATTTAGATCAGACTTAGAAAATGGTTTATCAGACAAAAAAATTCTTTCAGAAATTGTTGTCCCTATTACTCACTTAGACACAAAAACATGGTGAAATAGTGTCCAGGTTGAAAAGTAGCACAGTTAATCCCCTTTGAATATTCAAAATATTTTCTGCTGGCCTACCACCAAAGTAACACAGTATCAAACAACATAGTTGATCCAGAAATGCAAGATACATTATGATTTAGGTTGGCGTTTTCTCTTAAGAAGTAAAACTATCTTACCAGTTTGTCCCCCAGGCAGGTGGTTAACAAAATGAACAAACCCTGCAAATGAAACGACAAGAGGTTACTGAGCAAGAAATACTTTTACTGGTCCAGATGTTTACTTGAAGATCATATTGACCATACCTGGAATGCGTTCAGCAGGGTGAAGACATAGTTGACTAAGAAGGCCATGGTTCCAGATGTGAGGTCAAGAAGCATCACAGCAAACCCAAAAACCCAAGTCACACCGAAGATTGGAGTCAGAAGAATAACTGACCTCATGACAGTTATGGCAGCCTTTTTTTCTTTTTCCATAGATTTTTCTATAATCATGTCCAAAAGCTTTACGATTACTACCACCATGGAGAACACGTTGAAGAGGACGATTATACCGACTGGTATGACGAATGTGTGGATGGACCCTTTCATGAGTCCATTATAACGCAGCCAGCAGGTGTCACGGGAGAAGTACACGCCTTCAGCACCGGCCCCATAGCCAAGGAACGTGCTAACAACAACCAGCAAAGGAAGCACATAGCCCAGGACTAATGAGAGCCTCAGGTAGGTTTTCCTGCTCACATTGTGGAACAGAAAGATTGCTTGATGAAGAAGCATGCTGCTCAGACAGAACATCCAACAGAACATGGACAGGTAGCAGAAATGCTTCAACACCACAAGGATCTTACACCACATTTCTGGAATATCACGTGGGCTAGAAGATGCTAAAAAACAGCAATCTGCAACCAGCAAACATAGAGAAATGTTTATGTGGGCGGTATGGCGTAAATATAATGTATTTGTCTTCACCACAGCACTCCAGACGGCCACTTCTATCGCGAGGCTGATAATGAGGGACAGGACTGATACAGTGACTCCGACGTAGGTCAACTCAGTGAGCCCGGCGATGTCCATTGGATACCTTGACATCAGAATGGCAAATGTGGACAAATGGCTGCAAATGCAAAGTCCCTCATTAGACTGACCCTTCCAGTTGCATCCTTCTTGTGACCAACCCCTGGTGTTGCGGTCCCATGAGACACACTTTATGTGAAAGTTGCGAGGCCTCGGCTTCAGCAACGCAAACGTGATTGTAACCGTAACTGAATCCAGTTGTTCGTTTTCAGTAATTGTTGACACAACGATGCTGTTGGGCTTGTACCCGTCATCTTTGTGGGGTAAATAGTTCTCCAGTTCTTTAAACCCAGCTGTTTTTACAGTGCCGGAGTTTGCGCTATCAAGAACGACGGTGACATTGAACACCTTGTTAAGACATTCTGACCCCTGCGTGCAATTGGATGCGGCTACCTCTATATTTCTCTTATTAGAAACATGTGTTAAGTTTGTTTTCTGAATCAAGTGCTCAACAGAATCCAGATATCGCTCAGCCAATGAAATATTGCCTTCCTCAGCCGTTGTTGTCCATGATTCATTAAGAGACTTTTCCAGCAAATTGCTGGATGAGTCCAGAAAATTCTGAAAACAAAGAAGGTTATTTCAATTGCAGTACAACAAGTCGGCTCAAAGTTAGAAAAATCCTTTCATCTGGTTGTATTACTTATAGAAAAGAATAAGTAAGGTTACATGGATACATGAAAAATATGTCTATTTGACTATATTTATATTAAATATTGCCACAAAATGATTGGTTGATTTAATGACACCCGTGGTTGGCGGTAACAGCAAGTGAGGTTTAAAGGCACAGACACACCAAGCCGACATCAAAGAACTAGCGCCGATGAAGGCCGACTGTTGCGTCGCCTCACGTCACCTTTGTCTTGGCCGACAAGTTGCACTCAAACACACCGCAAAGACTACAGCTGACGGCCAGTTAGCACGTACATTCTGCGCCTGCGTGAGAGGAAATAACTCTCCACACTAGAAGGTGGCGGTCGTCCGTATTCGTCATTCAAAAAGGGAAACCGGAAGACCGAGGATGGCGGATATACAAGCCGTTGTTATGATATATATGATATATATATACATACAGTATATATACCAAATTTTCATTCACATATCTTGAGGTGAGAGGCCTTTGAATATCGCCATGCCAGTTTTTCCTCGCCACAATTTAGTGCAAGTTTGGACCGTTATTTAACCTCCTTTGTGACAAGCTAGTATGACATCGCAAAAATGCAAGTTGCTTAAGGTATTAAAGAAATTAGTGGCATTAAAACCAATTTGTGCATTATCATCGCATTACTGTAACTTTGACAGCCCTAATTCCAACCAATAAATAATACCAAAAACATGGTTTGATTTCATGAAAATCTTAAGGGTTACAACTGTCCATTAAAAAATTAAGTAATTCCCCTTTTGCCTCCATATAAGAAACCTAATAATAATAATAATAATAATAATAATAATAATATTCAATAAAGACAATCAAAGATTCTGTAATACTTACATTCCTTGTTGATTCATTATTTATGCTGTTTAGCTTTTGACTCAAAGTGAAGAGTACTTCAACAGATGCATTCATGTTGGAGAAAGTGTTGATAGTCTGTGAGTTATTAGTGACACTCCCAAGGAGGGAAAATACACTTGCAGCATTTTCATTTAGTGAGCCAAGTCCGATGTCAATAATCTGCAACAACAGTGATGAATTATGGGTGATGAATATTTTGGTCAACTACTCCTCAACTACCGCGAGTCACATTTCTATAAAATGATGGAGAACTCGTTTTATATTCTTCAGTTATTAAAGTTAGGCTTACGTTTGAAATTCGCAGCACACGGTTCACTTCCTGGTTCACACACGCTGAAACCTCTGGTTCCCATGTCGCCTGTGTCAGGCTGAAATGATGCATTTATTTAGTCAGTTAACTTAAAATGAATGGATATGATTATCAATTAATCATATAAGTCATTTTTAAGCAAAAATGCATAAAATGTATTGGTTTCAGCTCCTCAAATTGAATATTTGTTCAATTATTGTTAGTCTTCTGTGGTAGTAAACTGAATATCTTTGGATTTGGACTGAGAAAACAATTGTGATGGGCATTTTTTTAGACCAAACAATTAATGGATTAATCAGAAAAATAAGCAGCAGATGATTTTCTAATAAAAATAATAATTAGTCACAGTCTTACCCAGGTTTGCACATCCTTCGTCTTTGTCCAGCCTCTTTCGTGCATTTTAACACTGCATGGAATCCAGCTTTGGTCTCTTTCCAATCAACATCAGCGGCACAGAACTGATCAGTTTCTGTTTTGAAGAAGAAAAGTTAAGGCTTGATTCATCATTTATTACATATGTTAACCAGAACAGCTAATATTTTTACAAAGTCAACTTCAGGAGAACAAGAAGTTAATCTGAAATTATGTTGGAGCCCGGTGGAAAGCTCTGCAAAAAGCTGGAAATTGAAACCTTGATTTGGGAACATTTTAAACTGCTCACAACTCAGATATTTGCAACATTTGTGTCATTTGGGTGCCAGTCGACATCGTTTTGCTTTGAAGGGTCACGACACAGGGCAGTGGTTCCCTATTTGAGGGCAATATATAGTGCATAACATTCACAGTTTGGACACTCAATTAAAAGGGCAAAAATTGAATATATTGCCAGCAAATATGGATGTGATGTCGGACAAAGTCATTGTTTTTGACTAACAATGAAACATACCATAGATGACATTGACATTCGTTGAAGCAGTTCTATTTTCATTGCACCTGTTCTTAAACGTGCATTGTAGTTGTGGTGTAACGCTGAAATTGTTACAGCTAACAAGTGCATTAACTGCATGAACATCTTCAGGATCTTCAAAAAGACCTGCAGGGATCACATACGCATGTCAGTTTGCACAAGGATTCAGTGAAATGAATGGACAAAGAAGATGGACACAAGAAAATGTACGTACGTAAATTTTGGTGATTCCATGTCACATTATAATTTTCATTGCTCTCGTCTATCTCACATTTGACTCTTACGTGCAGTGATTCTGAGCTTTTTCCGCAGCGTGGAAATGCTGGTTCCATGGTGATGTCAATGTTTGGCAGGACGGATATATCAATTACAGCGCTGGCTTTGTGAGATATTGTGTTTGAGTCGAACTTTTGATTATAAGCACATGTGTACTCTCCTAAGGAAACAAACAGGATAAGACAAACAAGCACAATTTTTTAAGTTGATATGGTACTTGTTAGCAAATTATTTTACATATCCAACAGATACCGAGCAACATTAGCATCGTGTTTCTGTCCACCTGATGAATGTAAATCCAAAAATCTCCTTTTTAGCTCTGTTTTGGACTCCACCAACTCCTACAACATTTAGGCCAGCAATTCAGCGTAGCGTCAGCTCTTTAGCATCCAGCATTCACACCGCCAAGAGATCCGCCTAAATGTTACACATTGGTCCTTTAAGTGAAGTGCAAGCAGTGTTGGGGAGTAACTAATTTACTTACATGTAACAGAGTTACGTAATTCAATTACAAAATAAATGTAATTGTAATCAGTTATATTTACTGAGGGAAAAAATATGTAATTAAATTACAGTTTATAATCACAATGTTGGTGATTACAAAGGAGTTACATCCGAATATTCTTTCAGTAAAAAGCTTATATGTAATACAACATTCATGCTGTAGCTCTGTTCTGATATTAATTATTAAATAATGCTTATAATAAAGTAATTTTCGATCAATTTTGAGGTAAATATTGGGGTAATTTGGCAGTAATCCCAAAGAAATTTCAAATAGGTTACTTGCTAATAATCACCTACTGTAATTACCATGAAATTTCGGACCTGTAAAATGAAGTGTTACCAGAACTTTTAATAAACGTTTTCAGTGTTGAGTACTGTTGTGAGGTTTACACTGCCTGGTTTAAGATTATGTTTTTGGGTCTTCTCAGCTTTATTGACCAGTTTAAAACATTTGTTAGAAAGGTAATCAAATGTAATAAGTTACATACTTTGATGAAGTAATTAATAGTTACATTACTTTTAACATTTTTAACAGGGTAAATAGTAATCTTTAACCCATTACATTTCTAAAGTAACCTTCCCAACACGGAGTACCTCAAAATCATACTCAGTACTTGAGTAGAGGTGACTTCCCGCCTCTTATTACTCATCACTGTAAGTCAGCTGGCTAAATATGTCAAATGTAAATGCAGTGGCTGAAACAAATATACCTGCCCATAGTTCTGATATGTTTTTAAGTCTGACGTTGGTCTCCATTGGTTCTGATGTCACCTCTGCCTCTGTGCCAGTAAATATCTCATATACTCCGTCCGCTCCTTTCAGCTGCCACACTGGTAGGGTTTCCAGGCGCTCCTGTAATGTGCATTTGAGGATGGGCTGGTCGTAGTGACACACGGGGCTTTTAGGCGGCATAATTATACGAACAACACCTGCAGAAAATAAGAGTTGAATCAGTATAGAATCCAAGGACAATCTACATCCAGAAGGTATGATGTGTGTCTGTCGGTGAGCATGGGCGCCGAAAGTAGGGGGGGCCAAGGGGCCATTGGCCCTCCCACTTTACGGCCCTGTCCCACTTTATTTTTAAGGTCGTGAATCACTGTATTCCTGCAAATGCCCGTATATTGCAACAGGTAAAAAAAATATCATCAATTCCCGTCCACCCCGTGTATGTCCAGACTGGAGGGTGTCAGAAGTGTTTTTTACTCTACAGATGCGCTCTCATTTTAATCTGTGCAGCAGCTGTCTGCACGGCTCCGTCTCAGCTGTGTCTCACGTAACCGCAACCATTTTGCAACCAATTGTTGTCTGCGTTTCCACCGCAGTCTAAAGACCTATGAAGATTAGGCAAATTAGTCCCCTGAGGTATGAAAAAGCAACATGACATGCGACGAGGACTGCTGGTGGTCGCAGAGGTAAACAACACACTCTGCAGCCTGCAGTTCAGTGTGTCCGGCCCATTTCATCTAAAAAACACATTGAAAAACGTTAGGTTCTATCTCACTGCAACGACATTTACCACTGCATAGTATTTACTAACGCTCCTTGGATATAATGAATGAAATGCAGAGGAAGAAAATGAAACTAAGAGCGTCTGTCTCCACAGTAAATCATCTGTTGAGTGTTTGAGGGTTATTTATTTGTGCTTTAGAACGTAACCGCCGTGAAACAATCAGATAATTACATTTCTTTCTCTCATTCACAGTGCCGTCGCACTGTGCTCTCAATGCTTACTGAGGTAATAAATCAAGTGAGAAGTAGGGTCATTTTCTCACAGACTTCTATACTATCAGACTTCTTTTTGCAACCATAGGAGTCGCCCCCTGCTGGCTATTAGAAAGAATGCAAGTTTATGGCACTTCAACATTGGCTTCACTTTTCAGACCTTGAGGTTGCCCACTGGTTTTAAATGAATCCTAACAGGTGCATCCCGCCCTCCATTAGATATAATTACCTGAACTCTCCAGTTCAATTGATCCTGACAGATTGCTGCTCAGGCGATTCATGCTGTTAATCAAATCCTGGTGTCTGACGTTGTAAGCAATGGCCATTTCAAAATCTGCGATGACGCTTCCAAGCCTTCAATGAAAACAAAGTACAGATTTCACTCACATATTGAAAACAGAAAAATAACAGAAATTATTTTATTTGGTAAACAAAGCAAGTACCTGTATTTGCTAATTGTTAAGATGTCAAATCCTGTCAAAGTGCTGTACACTGTTTTCATCTGCAAGGGAACAACTCAGTCACACATCGGTATGATATTAGCAAATGACAATACCTAAATTAATTATTCCTGATGTGATAAAGGTAATTAATTAAGTAATGTGCTGTTTATTAATAAATATGAGTCATTACCGCTTTTAACAATTTGTTATTACACTCCTTATATTGATCAGTGTTTTTTTTTTCCAGACAATCGAGATGCTCCGGTCTTTTCAAAATAATGGATCCATTGAGAGTAACTGTGAAAAAAAAAAGTTGCATGCTTGATACACACAAATACACACACACACACATTTATGCACAAACACAGTAAGAATTAACCAAATACCTGTTTTGCTTGAAACACACATGTGAGTCGAGTTCTTGGCGAAGAAGCATGTCTCGCCACAACATTTCTGACTAGGTTTCTGACGAACTTTATCGCTCCATCTGAAGCCAGGCTTGCAGAGACACTTTGTGCCGTCCGAGACGCTCTGACACTCTGATTAGGAAAAAAACACAATAGTTTAACTCGGGGATTCATTTTTTTTGTTCTTATTAAATGTAGAATATTCAGTATTTAAAATATTAGAAAAATGTTTACCTGTTGTCATTTCAAGGTTGTCAACTTTCAGGGCGGTGTCATTCACAAAAGGGGTCAGTTTCTTAGTTATGTTTGCGATTGCACTTTCCTCTATTTTCAGGTTGACATAATACATTTGTGTTGAATTGCCTGAAACATGCAAGCAGACAGACATCAACCTAAATACAATATGTTTCCAAATATCACATACGTATCATCTGTTTGGGAAAACTGTTATGGGTTGACAAGAAGTATTCATACAATTACATTACATCATAAAATACATTTCTCTTGTGTTGTTCTTTCACATACCTAAGAAGTGTAAAAAATAGGCTACGACCAAATTATTCCAAGGTACATACATGAGGGGGTCCCTGGTATATACTCTAATATATTATATAATATAATCCTGTAAGGGGTCCTTCGCTGAAAAAATATTGACAAACTCTGCCCTGGAGTCCTCTAATGTGTGTTCTTTAAAGTGAGACAAAATAAACAGGACATTTTATCTTCGATTTTTTGATAAATAATGTGGATATTTTCCTATGTATATTGGACTGAATATTTGTGCCTATGTAAGGTGAGCTTATATGTAACCCATGTTCAGTTTTACTTTTATGTTTGTGTTACTCACGTTGGTTATATTCAGTGTCGTTAATATTGTTATTTCAGTTTCTTTTGATTTATCTTTATACATACATTCATGTATGAATGAATAAAAGGGGATTAAAAAAAACAAAGTATAAATAAAAAAAGAACAATTTTATGCTAAAAAAAACTCATTTTGAAACTCAAAATAAAAATAATTTTACCTTGTCCAGTAGCCTGTAAAAGTCAAAAGAAAATCATTAAATTTAATGCAATTTAATGTTGCAATTTTGAATTTTAAGATCTAATGTGTAATCTTATGATACAGTACTGACTCACCTGACAGATGTTTAGTCCCAGGATATAAAGAACTATAAAGGTCCACATCCTGTTCCTGCAAATAATCAATAACACAATGAGTCATTTGTATTGGTCCCTGGTAAACAGAAATCTGGTGGTTGAATGATGATATAATACGCCAACTGTACTGTATATACATTTTTTAACAGTTTAACACTACAACTCAGACATCTTTCCTTTTTTTATATGAAAACCAAGAAATGAAAAAGTAATTTTGAGTCCCTATCACCTATCACCTATTCTGTCTCATGATATGTGTTCATTTGTGTGTCTGGAAGCAGTTAAAACAGTTAAAGATACACACTTTACATATATTCATGTCAGACGGAGGGAGAAGATCCAACTTGGCCTTTATAGTTACAATTTTATCTCACACATTTTCTTACAGGCTTACAGGACTGTGGCTCTCTCTCCGTAAGTCACCGTAGGTGGTCATAGTATTAAAGGTTATTTTCCAAAAAGAAAAAACATTGAAGGTATATGGAGACTGATTATCTAAGTTTATAAATAAAAAATAAAACATTAAATTCAAGTCAAGTTTTCTGTATGTTGTTCAAAATCACAAATTTGCCTTAAAGGGCTTTACATCTGGAGAGCATACGGCACCCTCCAACCCCTTAAAACCTTGATTTGGATAAAGAAAAACTTCTGAAAATTAAGTGTCACCATGTTTTTCTATTGATTTTGACTGTGAGCATGTTTACACAAATTTGTGCACCTTAAAAAATTCTGGTTACTGTATTTTTCAATTTCCAAATTAACAACAAAAATTCAGTTAAACAACTAAATTGTTCTATTATGTTTTAATTTAATTTTTCCCTTTTTTATCAACAACATAACTTTGCAATCCACAGTGTGAAATACCAAATACAGAAGTGTGCATGTCGTCCATTTTTAGACAAAGACAAAGACAAATTTTTCAAACAAATAAAGAATAAGATTAAAACATAAATAAATACAAATAATAAATAAAAAGTAAAATGAAGAGCAGAATTATCACATAAACCACAGTATGGGCTTAATAATAATAATAATAATAATAATAATAATAATAATAATAATAATAATAATAATACATATATACTGTTATGAATTTCTTGATTGCATTGAATTCCTGAGATGGAAAAAAAACAAAAAAGGAATATGGCATTCAGAGAAATTTAGAGTACATTACCAAAAGTTACAAAAACACAGCATTGTATGTTTCATTGTAACAGCAAGTATGACACATAATACATGTGTTTTGTAGAAAAATATGACATGTATATGAATGAAAGATATTCAATTTAGAAAGATCAGCTAACCTGTTTTCGTTGGTTTGCATCAGTGAACCATCACAGCAGCGTCTCACGATGTTAGAAGAACCCGTCTGTGTCCACAAATGACAGAAGCACACTGATGGAGCTGTTTTCAAGGAAGTGAAAAACACAAGAGCTAATTCATCATCACACCTTTTGCTGTTTACTGCAGGTACACATGCAAAGTAAAAGAGGCCGTTATGTGCATCTAATTTGACTTTCAAAAATGGTGGCTTGTGTTATAAGGAAGTGTTGTGCCACCATGACGTTGACATTTTGTGTTTTGAGTGAAATATCTCAATAATTATTGGAGGTATTGCCATAAAATTTGGTACAAACATTCATAGTTTCAAGAGGATGAATCATAATAATATTGGTGATACCCTGACTTTTCCTCTAGCGCCACCATGAGGATCAAATTTGTGGTTTTGAGTGAAATAACTTGGAATGGGGAAATGGAAATTTGGTACTCACAGTCATGTTCCCCTCAGGATAAATTGTAATAACTTTGGTGTTCCTCTATCTTTTCATCTAGCGCTATCTTCAGGTCGACATTCCAATTTGTCCAATACTTTGGTTTATGACAAAACACCTGCAAAACTAGACATTCCCATCAGCCTCAGCTGTACTTTGTGTTTAGTGCTAAATTGCAAATATTAGCATGCTAACACGCTAAACTTTGATAAACATTTTCAACATTATACTTGCTAAACATCAGCATGTTAGCATAGTCACTGTGAGCATGTTGGCATCACTGTGAGCATGTTGGCATGGTCACTTTGAGCATGTTAGCATGGTCATTGTGAGCATGTTACCATAGGCACTGTGAGCATGTTAGCATAGTCACTGTGAGCATGTTCATTGTGAGCATGTGAGCATGTTACCATGGTCACTGTGAGCATGTTAGCATAGTCAATGTGAGCATGTTCATTGTGAGCATGTTACCATGGTCACTGTGAGCATGTTACCATGGTCACTGTGAGCATGTTAGCATGGTCATTGTGAGCATGTTACCATTGTCATTGTGAGCATAATAACCATGGACATTGTGAGAATATTAGCATGGTCATTGTGAGCATGTTAGCATGGTCATTGTGAGCATGTTAGTATTTAGCTCAAAGCACCACTCTGCCAAAGTACAGCCTCACAGAGGTGCTAGCATGGCTGTAAACTCTTGTTTTTATGGTTGTGTCCAGAGGCACTTGCAGCCAATATTTCTCTTCATATACTCAAAACATGAAACAAGATAGGCTTCAAGGCTCTGCAGAAATAAGGATGAATGCTTGGATCCTGCATGTTTGCTGCATGCTGCAAATTGAGATTATCTAGGCCTACCTACAGGTACATTTTATGTTCTCTCAAAATGTCATGCAATATAGTGATCCTACACACCTACGCACTTCATCACTGCCACAAATTTCCTGGAGGATTCCTTCACAACGGAAACATGTCCCAAAATACTTAGATAATATTTAAATGAGGGGATTTGACATCAGTTTTTGTTTTTAATGAGGTGTCTTTAAGGTTTTCCATTTAATTTGTATTAAAAGTATTAGTTATATTCTACAACGTATAGTGTGTTTTATTGATTGATTGGGGTTTCTATTTTAGTAATACATAGTTCTGCTATTTCTGAATGTTAAAACGTGTATGGATGCTTATAGGTGCAGTGGGGGCAGCTGACATTTCACAGAAAGTTATGGCACATGCAAAACCAAATGCAGCAGAGGCAAAAAACAAACAAATATGTTATATGGCATGTAATTATTATATTTATTATGTAAAATTGGCCTTGTACTTAGCCTTTTATTGGGTTACAGACCAGCTAGAATTATTTTACAACCCTTGTGTTTAGGTCTTTATGTAAGCCGAGTATAGAGGAGCTTTGTGAAGCAGGATGCCTCCTTGTTCTGAACACTTTTGGATATTTTGTGTAAACAAAAAAAAGTTCACAGCAAAGACCTTCTTTGTTTCAAATACACTGTGAAAACAAATGTCCAGTCAAATTTTATTTATGAGGAACAGCTCTATTTATTCAATATGTGGCAGGTGAAAGTCCAAAATTATACACACTATATTAGATGAAACCTCATCAAATGTTATGAATGAGATGCTCAGATATTTCTGACAAAAACTCACATTTGTTTGATAAAATAAAAATAGTATACTTTACTTTTTGACCCAATCAAATCACACTGGGAGTACAGTATTATCAAAATGTGTTACACATTGTATGTAACATTGTACTAATTTATGTGACTCTGTATTAACTACTCAACCCTGCCACTTTTGTCATGTCCCTCCAAGAGACTTCCTAGTTATACAAATATAAATAAACATTATGCCAGTATGGAATAGTAGACGCACACATGCAAAACATTAAAAACTAACAAAAAAAAAAAAAAATCTAATGCAGTCCAATACAACAGCTCAGCAATAAATTCTACCTTTTAAATAGATAATACTGTTCAGTTTTGATTGACACGGTCAGAAAGGTATTCATTTGGCTATATGTTTATTATTGAGGTTGTAGTTTGCAGTGGTGTTGAACTTGACTGCATTATATTGAAAAGCGTTTCTAATGTTTGCCCACGTCATGTACAAACATCAGTGGGGAAGAATATCTAAAACACATGTTAATATAATGCAGACCTGTACAACAACATCACTAACTATGACCTCAGTAATAAGCGTATAGTTGAGATTGACACCTCTCTGACAGTTTCAACAAAAACTGAACTTTGAAATCTTCCAAATCTCCTAGGTGTACCTAAGAAAGTGGCCAGGGACTGTATATTATTAAGCATTTATCTTGAGACTTTGTTAGACACAATAACAAACGTGTAAAATTAGAGGAGTGCCCCTTTAATTTGGAACATTTACCAAAAATCAGTTTCTATGATTGAAATTATTTTTCAGCTGCAGAAAATCAAAATAAGGACAAAACTATGCAAAGAGATCTCTACAAAATCTTTAATCCTTTTTAGAACAAGGTGTTTTTCAGTGTTTCAGCTGCAATACAGACAACATTCACTCAAACATTCTTAAAAAGTGAGGCACTATCATCTCACACAGGACCATTCACACAGCTGCAGTACTAAACAATAGTCAAGTATAGAATCAAATCCGGTATAAAACGTTTTTAGTTGCTTTAAAGTTCACAGGACCTCAAATAATCTCATAAAGCTTAAAGTTTAGTGCAGTTTTTTTTTAACATGTACACATGCAAGGAACCGACTGAACACGAATCAATGATCATACACCTGAACCTGACACTGCATATAAATCAAAAAGGTAAAATTATAACAGCTGCACTCAAGGACTGAACATTGTTTAGCTTTGACCTCGTTGCAGCATTTGACAGTGCAAATTCAAATTACTTCCTTCATCGCAAAGCAAAGGCAACAAAATAAGAACTAAAATTACATGTTGATTTTTTTTAGTCCAAGTGCTTTGTGTGAAGACTTTTTAACCGTTTTCCAGCCAGACATGAAACTGTGATATCACACAGTTGTTTCGTGCTCCACAAAAGGGGTTTGAGCCTCAGGAAGAAATCTGTCCGTCTCTTCCTGTGACGGTCCGTCCTCTTGTGGGACTGCAAGTCCATTGATTTCTTTGTGTTGTGGAGACCTTTGTTGTGCTGAGAGCTATACGAATAATTAAAAAGTTCATTAAAAAGGTAAATATAGAAGGCAACTGATGTCTACAACTACGATTTAAACACTACAACTTGAAACAGAAGAAGCAGGAGGCACGTGAGAACTACAATGAGCTGTGAAGATGCTAATACAGCCCTGCTAGCAGCTCTGTGAGGCTGTACTTAGAGCTAAATGCTAACAAGGACAACGCTAAGATGCTGATGTTTAGCAGGTATAATGTTTATTATGTTCACTATAGTTTATCATTTGCTAATTAGCACTTAACATGAAGTACAGCTGAGGCTGATGGGAATATCAAAGTATTTGAGCAAATGAAATTTCGACCCGATGATGGAGATTGAGGCAAAGTCAGGGATCACCAAATTAAAAAAGGAGGTCATCTCTTAACCTTGCACAGCAGTCGGATTCTCGTGATGTCACGTGAGATAATCATTGGATCACGTCACACAAAAATCTACCTTGGCAGGCGGGCCTCAAGTAATGCGTTTGTGTTTGGCAAGGTAGTGCACGGACCAATCAGCATCCTGTAAGGAGCTGCTGCAGCTACGGGCGTGGGTTAGGTGTGTGTGTTACGACACGGAGAGGCGACTGTTCGTTCTAAACAAAGATGGCGGCTCCTGAAGATGGTAGCGTAGATGCTGCAATAGCAACAATTATATCAGAACTGGAGAGTATTTCTTCATTGAAAGAAGCAAAGAACGACACTGAAGGCTTTCCTTGATGGAAAGGTGTTTTCACTCATCTCCTGAGTCTGACTGGCCAAGTTTGATTGACAGGTATTTAAAGTGCCTGTCCTTTTCCAAACAGTTTCCAACGACGGCTTCTCAGATAATTCTGTGTAACAAACCATCTGGCGGGTCAGGTTAGGCGGCTGTGGCTCAGGGGGTAGAGCGGGTCGACCTTTAATCACAAGGTTGGCGGTTCGATCCTCGGCTCCTCCAGTCCGCATGTGGAAATGTTCTTGAGCGAGACACTGAACCCTAAGTTGCTCTCGGGCGCTTTACAGCAGCCCACTGCTCCTAAATGCTTAGGATGGGTTAAATGCAGAGGTCGAATTTCGCTTGTTCTGTTTACGATTATCTGTGATGATATAAATAACTTTTTTTTTTTTTTAGTTTTAAGGCTCACCAAATATATTACAAATCATCCTTTTGGGACCTTTAAATGTGCTCTATATTATATCCAGAGTGTTAATCTAGCATCAAACACCTATTTGCTCTTTAAAGATATAGAGGAGTAATGTCTACCTGAGCGGAGTCGCTCTCCCTCTGTGTGTGTGTTGTAATCAGGGTTGGTACCATTGTCACGGCCGCCACTCTGCCACGGCGCTTTCACAGAAGCGTAGCACCCACCATCCTGTTCCCCCCCAGGTTAATACTGTTAGCTGTGTCAGCAGTGTTGCCTTTGTTTTCACTGTTAGCGCTGTTAGCACCGTTAGCTGCTCGCCGCCGGCTCAGCTGTCGCCATGTTGAGAGCCATGCGGAGGCAAAAAGAAATGCTCCCAATCTCGCATTTATCACCTTTTAATATCTGTCACAAATTTTATGGCAACTCATCCAAAAGTTATAAAGATATTTCACTCAAAACCAAAATGTCAACCTCATGATGGTGCAAGAGGAAATGTGAGAGGATCACCAGAGTTATTAGCAAATATGGTCTAAGGACCATTAATGTCTATTAATATTTTTATATTTCAGTCTGGACCAAAGTGATGGACCGACTGGCCAACGCAAGCACGGCTAAAACATTTAAAATCATAACTCGCTGTGAAAAGACATTGCATCAAACATGTAACCACTGACAAAGTAAAGCTGTAGCAGTGTTCAGTCATTAACCACCTAAAACTACAAGATTAGATTCAGATTTATCCAGTTTCCACTTGCAACAATCAAACATGTTTGATATAATCTCTCTGTGGTGATATCTTTTTGTGCAGACATCTGCAGACTCAGCTAAAAACTGAGCTCATTATCAGGCTCTAAATTATAGTGTGTTGCCAGTTACAGTTTTATGTTATACATTTTCATCGTGCTGTTTTGTTGCAATATTTAGTTTACTTTTATTGCAGGAAGCAATATATCTGAGAGGGCTTCATCTGCAGATGTCGTTCTATAAACCTTCACAAGCTCTCAGATCTTCTGCTGCTAGGTTTTTAAATACAAACAATTATACGCTCAAGAAAATAGGCAGTGCAGCTTTTTTAACTATTTTTATTATTCTAAATGGTCTCTGTTTTTAATTTCCCTAATGTATTTTAGCATCTACTGTCCTCTTATTGTCTCATTTTATTGCCTATCTGCCCTTGTTTGAAAATGTTGCATTTTTCTTTTATTTTGTGAAGCACTTTGAGCTGCATCTCTTGTATGAAAAGTGCTCTATAAATAAAGTTATTAGAATTATTACTATTATCATTTTTACTGACCGTTTGTCCCAGAGGAGTCACGCAGCAGAGCTTCTTTTTGAGGTGTTCAGGTAGAAAACAAAGCAGTTTCCCTAACAAGGGGTAGATTGTGCCTGGTGTCACATCTTCTTCTTTCATAGGGCCTAAAAAGAAAAAAACATATATTTAAACATTTTAAAGTTAAGACTAAAATTGATATTTATAGAGAACATGTGAGAAGTCGCCCACCTGTGAGGAAGCTGATGATCAGGCCTATGAGAACGACTGTGAAGCAGCTGAATGCGCTGTACCACATGTAGGACAGTGAATAAAATCTCTTCAGTCCAGACGGTCGGCTGAAGAACAGAGAGAGATGATTAACTGGTGAAATGACCACAGTAAAAACAAAAACACACGGTGCTGTCTGTGTACCTCAGGGTGACGTTGCTGAGTGCAGTGTGGATGGCAGTAGTCCTGTTGTCTGACAGCAGGACGGCGCTGCAGTTGGGCGGCAGCGGTCTCGTGCCGGAGCTACGAGTGACGATGCTCCCGATGCCGACCCAGAAAGCCAAACCCAGACCGGCTCCCAGACCTGCCAACGCTCCCTGGTAACAACAGGAAAACTTAACACAGATGCAGACGGGGTGATAATCGATTTAAACTATCTAACATAATTAATTGCCAGACGTTTACATTGTCGCAAAATGATTACAGGAATAACCCCTCGTTCATACATGCAAACTTAAAGACAAAACAGGATGCCGGTCAGTTAAGTTTCCATCCAAATTTGGTGCTAATTCTCCAGTATAGCGCCATTAAATCACTGCAGAGGGTGCAAAGCAATGGCAGAGCACAGAGTCATTGTTGTATTATACGGTTTCAATAACCAATTTTGCAAGGTATATATACTGTATTGTCAAGCTGGGGGCTATTTGGCAATGTCCGAAAATAACCGCTGAATCTGAAGTGAGTATGTAAATGATGTGTAAAATGATTAATATGAGCTGCAGACTCATGAGGAACAAGAGACGCCTTTTCTACATTTGAATCCATGTGTTAACGAGGAGCAAAAAAAAACAATTTTTGTGTTAAAAAATAGTTTTTTTCTTCTAATTTTGGCTTTTTTTCCTGTGAAATACTGAACACTTTCAACTCCTAGAGTCTCGAAGAAAAACAAACAGTGAAGAAGGAAAAGTCACATGTTAACTCACAGCTCATATCCACCCTAATAACCTGTGATGAGGGGCCATGAGTAGATATTACTTAAATATAAGCTGTCACAAAGCCAAAAGTTGGAAACCACTGGTCTAAAGTGAAATGGCCAAAACGCATTTTAAAATGTTTTAGTTTGTTTTCAAAAAGAGGGGTTAGTGACAAGTTTGTTTTATGCAATTGGAGTATTTGAGTGTTTTAATTCATGATAATTTTGACCAAAATAAGCAGTTACACTGTATATCGTCTCATGACACATCTCATTTATGAGGTTCAACTTACAGCGGAGTTGGCACACGGGAAGAACATTCCGAGACAAAACATACCAAGAACAGGACCACCGACCATCCCGAAGATTTTCAAAGCCACCTGGAGTTCAATCACAGTAGCAGTTAGAGCACATTTAGTGAGAAATGTTTATTATTATTTGATCATACGACTGTGAGTGTACCTGTAGAACCGAGTCATCCATGAGGTGAGTGAGATAGGCCATGGCCAGACACAGCACCCCGTAGGACATAGCTTATAGAGGAGACACAAGATGACACTTTAGAATAAATGCGTCATTATGATGCAGCTCTGTATCGTGCATTGATGAGCGTCAGAGAGCTGACCTAAAGCTTTGGACAGCAGGGTTGCTCTGGCCTCCGTCATGGTGGGGAAATGTGGTTTGATGAGGTCTTCCATTGTCACAGTGGCCAAAGAGTTAAAAGCAGAAGAGATGGTGCTGCACAGGAAGAGCAAAACATATACTGTAGATTACTGCCATCTCAATATAAATCCTACTCACTGTACATACAGTATATAGACATCTTTACATGTACATGTACATACGGTACATAAGAATCCAGTCCATATATATATACACAGTATATAAATATATATTGTGTAACCTCGTGTATGACCATAACAACACCTAGGAAGTGTGATAGCTGATTTTACTCAGAAGGGTCAGAGCTATTGATTGCTATCGGTTCATGTGCAAGCCTCACTTGTGGACACCAGTGTTCTGCTGGGACTGACAGGTCAATGATTTAATAAAAAAACAAAACAAGGACAGTGTGGAAAGTCCCGTACCAACCTGAGAGCTGCACTGAACAAACACGCAACAAACAGTCCAGGTAGTCCAGGCAGACCCTGCAGCATGTCCATCACAAAGTATATCACCATCTGTGGAAAACACATTGTAAAAGAAAAAAAACACCAACAGTTTGGTTTGCTAAACTTTACTCGGAAACTAAATACAAATCGGACAACGTAAGGTCTTGATGACAGCACATTTATATAATGAACCTAATGTTCTAGAAGGACTTGCTATAAAATATGTAAATACTGATGCTGCAGTAGTATTGCTGTTAAATCTATGAGCCCTGGAGGGTTTTTACATAACTCTGCAGGAACTGAACTTGCATCCTTCACACTAATCTCTGGCAGATCAAGGAAGCAGAAAAAGCAGGAAAAGAAAAATTGTATCCCTGTTTCCCAAAACATGAAGCAGATGGTATCGGTAGATAACACACTGAAACTCACCGCATCCCTTGAAGAGGTGCCCAGCTTGTCAGAGTGATCTTCTCCACAGTAACGTGCAAACATGACCAGTCCCATCACACAGCTTAGAGCCAGAGACAACTGCAGGGAGGGAAACACCATGTAGCACGACCTGCAGAGAGGGAGGAAGGAACGCAGGAAAAGTGGTCATTTCTGACGTCATCTTTGTGACTTTTTTCCCCCACTAAACACTCATTACTGTGGTGGTTTGCGTTGAACTTCCCAGAGATCGCTTGTCAATTAATATTGAAGATTTAAAAAAATTGAAAATTATATTTTGGTCGACATTTAAAGTATTAAAGTGCAGCTGAGGCTCATGGGAATGTCAGGCTGCATCTGAAATCACATACTATGCACTACATACCCAATATGTGTCGTTGAATATACTTTTGTGTGAATAAACAGTAGTATGAGTCTTTTCGGATGCACTGAGCAGTAATTTACAACGTCACTTCCTGATAGCCTCCTTGCCGATTGGAGACGTGTAACCATGGTAACCCTTGACAACCTCATGTGACCAAACGATGATTTGTGAGAATTACAAAGTCTGAACTAATTTAAAAAATATATTGCGCCTAGCAAAGTGAAATCATATAATTAACACTAAATTGAAGCGTTATTGATGTTACAGAGCTGTCCGTCAACGTCTGTTATGAACGATGTCGTCACTACTGCATTGCATTGTGGGATATCTATGCCGGCGTAGAGTCCAGTGTTGCATACTGTAATATTTCAGCGGAAATAGTATGCAATTCAAGTACTATTGGTTTCATACTAAGGTTTCGGACATACTAAAATATCTCACATATAGTTGTAGCATATTAAATAGCATGTTAGTATGGAATTTTAGATGCAACTTCAGTTTTAAAGTTGTTTTTTTTTCAGTTTTTTTATTTAGTCACAAACCAAAATATTGAACAAACTGAAATTTTGCCCTGATGATGGCGCTAGATGAAAAGTCAGGGGAGCATCAAATTTAATGGAATTTATCTATTATTTACAACGTAAACACATAGAGCAGAGTGACTCATGCAAACATGAAAAGGAACAATATAAAAAGTCATGTTAATGGCTGTACAGTTTACATACAGAACCTGTTCAACAAAATCAACAACAAATTTGTAAAATACGGACTACTTTTCATTCTAATTTCCTTTTCTATTCTAAGAGCTAACTGAAGTTTTAAAAGACTATTTTCTTTCACATATAAATGTATTTTCAGTCAAAGTTCAATGTGAAAAACACGTTAGAATCAAAATGAAAACAAAACTGCGAAAATCTACGGTCTGCGTACCTGACCGCCTCTTTCTCAGTGCGCGCGCTGAGATATCTCTGGACCTGAGCCTGGTTCACTCCATACAGCGACAACATGAGGAAGGAGCCGCCAACCGCCAGAGTCCAGAAGGTGTGTCTCTCTGTAGGATCTGGATTTAGGCTGAACACCAGAGAGAAAATACAGACAATAATTTAATACTTTAGAACAAACATACACTTGAACAGATTTACTGTAATCTGAAGTGTAATAAATAACGTGTGTACAGGAATTTATCTCCACATTGATGCAAAGAAACAAGTGGACTGTACGAAATAGATTGTTCAAATTAGAGAAATTAGCTGCTATTGTATCTGGAGTTTTTGCAATAAAAAGCTGCAGCCACTTGGTTGTTGATGTACTATTACTGTGTGTCCTTGAACTCAAATGATCTTACAAGTTATTTTTTTTTTTTTTACAATTGGTTACATACATTTCTCAATAACTACTAAAATTCAGTTCAATTCAGTCAAAATTGAATTTTAGTACTTTCTGTCCTAGAAGTTTCCATACGCCACCTAACGGACAATAATCTACATGAAACCAAAAGAAAAAAACAGCTTTTCTGTGAAATCAGTCAAGGATTGATATTGGCTGACTGGCTGATTTCCACTTAAAGAATTAGATAAAACCATAATACATTTGTGTACAGATTTCCTCATCCATCCCTGATGCTGCATACTGCAAACTACAGTATGGACTCACTCGAGAGCAGAGATGCGGTTTCCTTCCTGGACTTTCCTCCAGACTTCAGACACTCCTCCGGTCCGCTGGACTCCCACCACGATAACAGCCAGCTGCCCCGCAAACATCACAACCGTCTGGAAGACGTCTGTCCAGATGACGGCCTTCAAACCACCCTGTCAGGAGCAGACAAGACGCATGGGAAATAAATATATTCAAATACTAGATATCTGTTTCGGTAATCCTTTATATTAATGCATGATATCTCTAAAATATAGACTTTTCTACAATTGATTCATGAGCCTTTTTTGTAAGATTGCCACTTTTCCCAGATGAAATATACTAGATTTTTTGGAGAGAGATAAAGTCACTTCTGAGCTGAGAGAGATATCTCACACACTAGGCCTGTTACGATACCAAAAACACAAAAGGAAGAGTTGGAAAACATCCAAATGTTGGAACGTCACGTTACGCTGCATTAAAATGACCTTTAACAACTCACTATTGTTGTGTACAATGTGCACACTAGTCCAGTGGCCAGCACTGCTCCCCATAATTCAAATCCAGTAACTGAAAGAAAAAACAGCAACAGAATGAACCACAGTTCTTATCTATTCAAAATGTCAGAGTGAGTCAGAGTGAAAGACATGAACTTTTCTCACCTGCATTTAGTGCAAAGGCAGGAGTATAAATACAAACACCCATATAGATAACCTGGAGCAGAGTAAAGGACAAATCAGAGATTATCCACTTCATAAAAGGTGTATAAAATAAAGATCTTCAAAGCAATAAATAAATGCATCTCTTGTATTTGTCAGGCTTTTTTATGGGGATGCACCAATCTTATCAGTGCAATAATGACCTCATTAAAGAAAGAGTTTAACGTTTTGGGAAATACGCTTATAGAGAGTTAGATGTGAAGGTTGATACTCTGGTTGTACGCTAAATATGAAGCTGAAGCCAGCAGCCGGTTAGCTTAGGTTAGCATAACATGGAGAAACAGCCAGCCCGACTCTACCCAAAGGTAACTGCTCCTGTCCAAGAAATAGTCCTGCACATATCCCGCATTAAAACCACAATTTGTCAATGATACCCCTTAAACCTTGTATTAAAATGTGTCTCATATCCAGATTTGATTTAACCTGATTACATTTACCCCTGGTATTAATATGTGTCTCCAGTGTCCATATTGAAATATTGAATATTCACTGTTGATTACTACTGAAGCTCCAGATCCCTAGCATTACGTATTTCCACCCACATAGTTGTTGTATGTGGATTGAAAACGCAATTGCATTTACACTTGTGTTCAATGTGGCCACAATGTGTCCCTGACCACCTCCGGAGGTGTTTTGGCCAATCGGATCACAATCTGTCCTCAATGCTTTTTGGGTGCATTTACACCTGTACTTTCATGTGGTCAAACACAGTCCAATTGCAATCCGATCACCCAAAACACATTATAATTCAAGGTGTAAATTCGGTAATTTCTACACTTTGGTTTTTGTACTTATTAAACAAACAACAAACAAACAAAAGAACTTTAGAGGTGCTGGTGAGTGGATTTTGTTACCTTTGGACAGAGCCAGGCTAGCAGTTTCCCCCGTTTCCAGTATTTAATTAATAATTGCTTTACGCTGAGTGGGTATTGGTTAGATGTGAATGATCCACATTAAATATAGTTTCTTTGTCAATGTCAAACTTCTGTGTTTGACTGCAGTCAGTCACATTTTAGTCACAGCTGGTGTCCAACTTAAGCTTTTAGCACCGTGGCAATCCCTGGCCTCAGGTTACCTTCCTAAAAAATGAAAAATGATAAGGAGAGAAAAAGTGTGATTGGTGCATCCCCACTTTATTATGTGAAGTGTTGAACTCACTGTCTGAAAGATGAAGGCCAAAGTTCCACAGATACGCACTGCTTTGCTGAAGCGCAGTTCAAGATACTGTGAATCAAAACAACATGAGAAGTGTAGGTCATCAAGGACACACTCAATAAATATGAACTCTACTCTCATAAAACTGCTCCGTTATACCTGATAAGCGCTGGAGAGCCGCAGTCTGTACAACACAGGAATGAAAACATGAGCAGGAATGAGGAGGCCCAGGACGTAGGCACAGCCGATGAACCAGTACTGAGTGCCGTGAGTGTAGATTTCCGCTGGTACGCCTATAATCGCCACGGCAGACTGGAATGAGGCGATGAGCGACAGCGAAACAGGAAGACAGCTCATGCTCCGGTCCGCCATCAGGAACTCCTGCGTGGTGCGCTGACGCCCACCTGATAGAGCGTGGTACAGCCCGATGCCCATAGAGGCGGCGAGCAAGACCGCAAATATGACATAGTCCACAGCCGTGAAGTGCATCTGGTCGGACGGGTCCATGTTGATTGTCTTTAAGTTTCGGTTCTCTTGCAGACGCACATTCAGACGGATGGGAAACGTCTCTGTCCCCACCCATCAGTCAGCAGAGTCGAGGAGCCTTGAGGAAGGAAAATCAAAACACTGATTTGATATCTGTGTGTGTGAGAGAGTAAGCTTTGCTGGCTTGTCGCAGCCTGCTGTATAACTCTAACATCATTTATCATAAATAACTTTGTCTGACGGGCAAAGAACTAAACCTCCACATCCCACGTACTCTCCTAATGCCCTGAATTCCCCTGAGCTGGCTTTACACATTTCTGTTCCTTCCCACATAAAGCAGACAGAAGGTGTAATCACATAAACTGAACTGTTTGCAGCAGAAGAGCTTCGTTATATGAGACAAGCTCCAGTATGTACACAAACCGAGGTCATGCAATCTCTATGTCAACTTTCCCCTGCTTGTGCTGATCCAAAAATACTGACTACTGGTTTGGAGATGGGAGGTTCAGAGGGGAGGTGCTCTGCTACTCTGCTACTCTGCCATCTGCTGCCTTTGTGTATAACTGCACCACAAAGACAAACAGCAGCAGCCAGTTTTGAAGGTCAAAAGCAACAAATGCAGATTTAAAAAGTTTCCGCTATTACTGCCAGCCACTCATTACTCAAATTATGCAGTTATCGTTCTATGTCTTTGTGCCCATATAAAATGTTTTCTTTAATCACATTATAAATCCACGAGGACACAAATAATTATAGCTGTAACAAGTAGTTGAATTGACAAAAATGTAATAAGCAATTATTTTGTTAATCACATTATTTGAGTTTTGAGTCATTTCACAAGCAAAAATGCAAAATATCTGCCGTTTCCAGCTTCTCAAATGTTAGGATTTGCTGCTTTTCTTTGTCTTATGTGATAATGACCTGAATATATTTGGGTGTTGGACTTTTAGTTGGACAAAACAAGCTATTTAAAGATGTCACTTCCGACTCAAGGAAATTTGATCAGAAGCTTTAACTACTGTATTTTGTGACATTATAAATACATATTTTTAATATGATTAATTGAGAAAATAATCTGCATACTATACGATAATGAAAATAATCCAGAGTTTCAGCCCTAGTCGTAATAATAATTTATTATCACATTTCTGAAGCTGTGGCTGCAACTTACCATTATTTTCACTGTCAGTTAATATCTTATTATTCTCAATTCATCAATTGTGGTCTTTTAAATGTCAGAAAATAGATTTCCCAGAGCCCAATTTGATGCCCTCAAATGTCTTTTGTCTGATCAACAGCCCCAAAAACCCAAGATACTCAGTTTACAGTGATAAAAAAACAGAGAAAACCAGCAAATCCTCTCATTTGAGAAGCTGGAACCAGCTACTTAAATAACAACACAAATGATAATGAAAAATAGCTGCCAATTAGTTTCCTGTCAAAACGACTAATTGATTAATTGAGTTGTCAGTTCAGCTCAAACACAAACAACCATTCTCTATAAAGAAAAAGACTATAAAGTACTACAGGAAGGATTGATGCAGGAATATCAATGAAAGTGACTTTTATTTGACTTGAAGACATTGCTGCTGTAACTTTAGCTATATTAGTTGTACATAACTAATGGTGCTGATTCAAATGTGGGCTGTGTAGGAAAATAAAGCTACTGCACTCAGTGAAACCTCAAATATCTGACAACAGCTGCTTAACTGGATTGAATATAAGGAAATATATATTTCCTCATAAGGAATATGAGGAAATAAGAACAGGAAAAAAACTTAAAAATGTAAAAGTCTAAAGGTTAAAGTAATATCACGTCTGAAAAGGTAGTGCAGTGAGAAAAGCATGAACAAATGAAGTAACATGAGACATACTCACCTTTCCACAGCAGCACTGCTGTAATCCGGGTGAAGCTCACTGTCACCATGCTGTTTTCTATGAGACATTCAAGAGCACTATGTTAGTTAAAAACAACTTCTTTACGGCTAAAAAAACAACTGCAGAAAATAAAATATGCTCATTCCCTATACGATCAACTCTCATGTTGTTTAAATCTATTATTTTGTGCTCGTAAAGCGTTAAATTAAACCTACCAGCTGGCTAATCTCTCGCTCCATGCTACACGTGATCACCACGCATCCACTGTTTTGAATTCTCTTCCGGGGTTGAAGCTGGGGGGCGGGGCTACGAGTGATGACGCAGCAGGCGCCAAAAATCAAAACATCCGCATCCTTGGAGTGAATATTTCCATCTGAGCAGCTCACGTACGTTATTTAACAAAGAATAAGACGGATCATGGAGGGAGCGTCTACGAAAGGTAACTCAGACTGGTGGAAAGTTTCTAGTTTGTTGTAATGCTCCGTTAGCTCAATGCTAGCTGGCAAACATAGTCCCGACAGTTTATGAGCCCTAATATCAACAACTTTTCATTTATGTCGTTTGAGAGTTAAATCCAATAAGAGTGTTTCTTCCTCTGCAGGTGTTTTGAGTCATTTGAGTTTGCTGGAAGTTCAGGCGAGAAGCCGTAAAACTCAACCTCAGCAGCCGAGTCGTGTGAAGGAGCTGAAGGCTAAAGCTGAAGCGCTGATGACCCAGAGAGACCAGCTGAAGGCAGAGACAGAGACACACAAGGTGACATGTTTCATTTAATGTGCTGAGTTTACAGAGAATAAAAGATATAAACTTACACTTATTAACAGCCAGTTAAAACTCTACAACAGCCCTACCTTCATCTGCACCAGTGGTGGATACTTTTACTCAAGTACTGTTACTTGAGTACAAATTTGAGGTACTTGTACTTAGTATTTCCATTTTATGCAAATTTATATTTATACCCCACTACATCTGAGAGGGAAATCTTGTATTTCTTACTATACTACATTTGACTGACAGTTTTTGTTTGTACATGCAACCAAAAGTACTGTGTACTGTATGTGAACATGACTTCTTTTTTTTCCTTTTTTTTTTTTTGAACATCTACAGCAGTAAAATGAATTAAAATTATTTTAGAATCAGTATTATGTTAAGTATTATGTTATTATTTTTTTTTAGAGAAAAAATAAATAAATATTGGTAGGGCTGACCCTAATGCTTCGAAGCTCCGACCGTTGCCATGGTATTCAAGCTCAAAATCAATGTTAGAATGCTTTGTTTTTTAGTTTTTTTTTTCAATTTTATATATAAGCATGTAATAATAATGTATAAATCCCCAAATACCCCATGAAATAAGGAATAATCCCACAACATTATTCATTATTCATATTCATCATGAATAATTATTAGTTATTCTCAGACAGATCACTGGGTGTGTGTGTGTACAGTAGTGCATCAGCGTCACTCTACCGGGCGCTGAAACGGGGGAGATTGAAACAGAGACAGAAGAACATGTCAGCCTGCTGTGCCGCACCATGCTGCGAAGCTTCGAATACCATCGAATATTTCTCCCCGAAGCTTTGAAGCCCAAAAAATGGTATTTGGGACAGCCCTAAATATAGGCCTAGCCTATACCACGATAGAAACGATACAGAAAAATATATACGATAGACATTTTTATATTGTTTAGACAATGTATATTGTCATATTGCCCATCCCTGCTTTAAGTACCTCTTGAATATAATATTATCTTATTATTAGATATTATAGAATATCTAACAATACTCACATACTTTTACTGACGTAAGGTTTTGAAATCCAGGACTTTTACTTACAGTGGAGAATTTTAAGTGTGGTATTAGTATCTGAATACTTCCTCCACCACTAACTTTATTTATAATGCTGCTGCACTACTTGTGTTTTCTTGTCGTCTGATTTGTTGGTGCTGGTTACACCGTCCTGCCACAGAATCTCCAGAAACTGAGGGCATCTATGGACAAACAGTGTACACGTGAAGAGGAGGAGGAGGAGGAAGAGGAAATGGATGAAGACTCTGAGAACTCAAAACTACTGCGACTGATGGCCAGACACACACAACTGAAAGACCTCCTGAATGCTCATCACATCATTGGTACTCTTCTCATGCCATTCACCCAGTTATTATGTATTTGACAGTGAGATGTTTTCAATACGTCTTAATCCTCTCTCTTATTGCCACTCAGGTGGGTACAACATCATAAAGACTCGTCAAGGTAAAGGAGTGTGCGTGTCCGTGGCGACGGCCTACGAGGGCGTCTACTTAGAGAACTACAACCTGGAGATGGACCTGAAGCCCACGCTGAGGATCAGTCGTCATAACGTTCCCCCGTTCATTCCTTTAAACAGGCTGGCTGAGCAGAGCAACATGCAGACAGACATAAGGACTCTTCTGGACCCCCTCAGCCAACATCTCAACGCCTTCGCCGGTCGCAAGCAGCAACTGAAGCTTGTTAAGGTGCCACACTTCGCTCTTTTTTGTGTGTGTCTCATAGGAAGAGGAACTATAATGATGGTAGTTTAGTCATTTGTTCTTGTAGAATAACACACTGACTGTGTCCTCCTGCTTGTTTATAGGAGCTCCATAAGTCTGTGGAAGTGATGGAGAGTAACGTGTTGTGTTCATTACTGGTGCTGATGTTCACGGTGCCGAGAGAGAAGACGGCTGTTCTCTGCTCCCTCGACTACTCTGACCACACCAGATGTCTCCCCACACGAGTCCACTTTGAATGTGACGGTAGGATTTTAACACTGCAGAAGTTTCCCAACTCAAACAGATAGTTATTGATCTGGACCAATATAATCCATAATACAGGGGATGCATTAACGCAAATTCGATTTAATGCCTCTAATTTATTTAACGCATTAACGCAACTGACAGACTGACAGCTGTTGTTGCCTGTTGGGCTTGAGTTTGCCATGTTATGATTTGAGTATATTGTTCTATGCTAAATGCAGTACCTGTGAGGGTTTCTGGACAATATTTGTCATTGTTTTGTGTTGTTAATTGATTTCCAATAATAAATATATACATACATTTGCATAAAGCAAGCATATTGTCCCACTCCCATGTTGATAAGAGTATTAAATACTTGACAAATCTCCCTTTAAGGTACATTTTGTACAGATAGAAAAATGTGCGATTAATTTGCGATTAATCACGATTAACTATTGACAATCATGCGATTAATCGTGATTAAATATTTTAATCGATAGACAGCCCTAAAGATAACATCACATATCAGCATTAAGGAGGGTAAGAGAATTAATTAAAAAACAGTTAGTTTGTTAAATAGCTACTTCACAATATTAAAATGATAAATTGATGTGTCAAGCCAGACAGAGAAGGCTTTGAAATACAACAATGCGTCGGTGTCTGTACAGGAATAATCAAACTTTACATATTCAAATGTAGAATGCTTCCTTCTAATAAATATCATTATGCCAGTCTTATGAACTTACATTTCATTGTAATATTATTTTTTTTTTGCAGACAAGGAGGTTCTTGATTCTCCAGAGTGGAAGAAGAACCGCAGCCTCCTCATGGAGACTCCTGTGCACAAAGCTTTGATAACCATAAGGAAGGTGGGGAATATTGTGTAATATATTCAGAAATGTAATGAAACGTTTCTATATTATATGTACATTCTCATTGTTTATAATAAAACGCTGCTAGTTGAACCTCTTTTTTCTTGCTGTTGCAAATGTTGAGTTGAGTCTAAACTTTGGAGTTCCTCTATGGAGGTTTCACATGTATCTCCACGTTGCTTTTGTCCTTGAGTTTTTCTATAAACGCTTCCACCCTCTTGTGTAACGTGTCCCTCTGAAACTGTCTCAGCCGCTCCATTTCCTCTCGGGCTTCCCGCTGTTGCCTGGCCAGCTCCTTTTCTGATATTGAGTCAATAGTTGCGATGTTTTTCATCTGCATGAGAGACAGGCTGCTCTGGATTTTTCCTCTGCGTCTCACTGAGCCGGTGGCTTTGACGGACGGTGGTGGTGCCGATATGGACCGACTCTGCTCCGCCAGTTCACCTCCTTTGTTGTGATACTGGGATGTGCTGGAGTACGATCTCCTGCCACCAGATGTTTGAATACCTCTCGACTGCGTCTCTGCATTTGCGTGCTGTCCAATTTCTTTCATAGCGATGTTGACTGTCGCTTTGGGCTCGACCACTTTGACCATCACGACTCGTCTCTGTTCGTTCATCAGCGAGTCTCGTCTCTGCTGAAGCATCTTGCGAGTGTACCTGTACTGTCTGTCCAACATGTTTAGTTTATGCTGCAGATCCCTGTCCTCCTTTTGGTTCAACACTCTCAGATCTCTCTGCAGCACACCACGTCTTCCGAAACTTTCATCCATTATTCACAAGAGAGAGCTAGAGGGAGAAATGTGTGTTTTTGAGTCCTTCCCTAATTCAGACACATTTTCTGTTTAAATTAAAGCCAATTATGTCTTTTCTTACCTGATTTCTGTCCCCCAGAGCGATGTGTTTAACAGGTGTGTTTGCTGCTATGCTCTCAGCGTATGTAATATAATAGCCTATTATATTTGAAGTAAAGTAGATTGGATTGTTGTTCATTGTGTACTGTCACATTCCTTAAAGAGATTCAATTTCAAGATACCTCATGAGTTCAGTCACGAGTCTGAAGAACAATGACTCCTTTCGTGCAAGGAACATGTTTTCTCTCATTTGATGCAGCTGTAGTACTTTGGGGAATAATGCTACGACTTTCTCACATGAGTTTAAGTTATATTTTAGATTGTGCTGGAATATTTTTAATCATAATACATTTTTAGGATTTTAGCAATACTGAGGTCATGAAATGTTAACTTAAACACAAATCTGCAAATTTGCAATATTTTTCTTGCTATTTTTAATTAATTTAACGGATCACTTATATTTTCTGTTAATTTTATCTCCCTACTAGGGCTGTCAATCAATTAGAATATTTAATCGCATAATTGTCCATTATTAATCGCAAATTAATCACACATTTTTTATCATTTCAAAATGTACCTTAAAGGGAGATTTGTCAAGTATTTAATACTCTTATCAACATTGGAGTGGGCAAATATGCTGCTTTATGCAAATGTATGTATATATTTATTATTGGAAATCAATTAACAACACAAAACAATGACAAATATTGTCCAGAAACCCTCACAGGTACTGCATTTAGCATAAAAAAATATGCTCAAATCATAACATGGCAAACTGCAGCCCAACAGGCAACAACAGGTGTCAGTGTGCTGACTTGACTATGATTTGCCCAAAACTGCATGTGATTATCATAAAGTGGGCATGTCTGTAAAGGGGAGACTCGTGGGTACCCATAGAACCCATTTTCATTCACATATCTTGAGGTCAGAGGTCAAGGGACCCCTTTGAAAGTGGCCATGGGAGTAGGGCCGTCATTGAATTGAATCAAAGGATTAATGGAGAAAATAATTGGTAATCTGAAATGTTAGTTATCATTAGCTGCAGCTCTGTTGTCCACACTGCCAGGATCTGATGGAGGATGAATCCCATCATTTGACTTGTATTTAACAGTCACATTTAAGCATATTATTATTGTCCATTATTAAAATCATTTTTTTCTTATGCAGTATCCCTTTAATAATGCCTGATCATAGAGAGCCAGCCCCTCTGCTGGTTTGATCACTCCCGCGCCAAACTCAAGTCCAGTCTGGACGATGGCACAACTAAACTTCCCCAAAACTCACCCAGTCATCTCAGAGTTGATGAACTGTTGACATCGCTGTCTGGTAAGTTCATGATTTTAATGATTTAACATAGATTTCAGAGGTAGCAGATCGATTCACTGTCAGATTAGCAGCTATCCTAAACTATAAACTACTGCATTTACTTCTTCTAAACGTATCTTTAATACAACCTAATCAATCTGTTGTATCACTTAGACACTTTATCTAAGATACAGTAGGCTACTTCGTTTGACTTTACTGCGCATGCGCGTTGCGTAACGGGTCACTACTGTATGACGTAATCGTGGAAGTTCACCCTCCGTCATATCAGTACTGAGCTACTGTACTATTGAAACTGCTTCCTTTTATCTCTTCTTCTTCCCGTTTTCTGCTTCTCCTAAATAGTTTTGTTATTATTCTCACACATGTTCACTACACAGTTATGCTCCCTTTGCTAGGCTGCATGTTTTTGCTCTGCACTGCTGATATGGAAAGCCAAATGGCCCATAATTCATCTACATGTTTTTTTCATGTTCATGCTTTAAATGTTTTTTTTTGTGATCAAATGTTATTGATTTTAAAGATATGCATTGGAAATTATTAACAACGAAAAAAAGTTAATAATTAAAAACACATTACTTGAAAAAAAAATAATGTAATAAAATAATACAAATATAATAATACAAATATAATACATGAATTAAAAATAATAATTAATGATTACATGCTTTAAATGTTATGAAATAATAGTAATATAATACCATTTTTCTGACCGTATTTAGCAATGCGATACTTTTAGTTCTATGTGCTCAGGCAGGTTTGTACTGAAGCGTAATGCATTCATTTAAGAACAAGAGAATTTAAGAATAAAAATATTTGCCCTGTTTTTCTGAATTATCAAGATATGATCTCAGAATTCACAGAGAAAAGTTTTCATGGTAAAACAAATCTGCTCTTTTTTTCTGAATTAATGAGATCAGTTGCACTTCATGGGGATTTTCGGAGATTGCCTAATTTTCAGAAATTGCCTCATTTTCAGCAATTGCCTAATTGTCCCTTGAGTCACCACATAGCTAGCCTGATGCATCATCTTATATTCGTGAAGCATGCCACAACGGTTCAACTGATCCTGGAGAAATGGTGAATTGACTTGCATTTACAGTATATAGCACCTTTCTAGTCTTCCAACCACTCAAAGTGCTTTACACTATGTCAACATTCACCCATTCACACACACATTCATACACTGATGGCAGAGGCTGCCATGCAAGGTACCAACCTGTCCTTCAGGATCTAATCTAAATACTCATTCACACACTGATGGTACAGCCTTCGGGGGTATCTTGCCCAAGGACACTTTGACATGTGGACTTGAGGAGCCGGGGATCGAACCACCGACTTTCCGATTGGTGGACGACCCGCTCTATCTCCTGAACCAACACCACAATGTCCAGCAGATCAGAATGGGATGACAAAGAAAAAGGCACTAAAGCATGTTTGTATTTTCTATATTATGTAGTATATAAACATGTAGAGGCGTTGAAATTATCATATTTATAGTAAAAATGAATCACAGAAAATAAGATCCTCAGTGGGACATTAATATAACTTATAAACAGATTAATTATGGGCCATTTTTCAATCCATCCTTCCATTTCCCAGCGATCACTTAGTATTATTATTATAAATGAAGATATAATTTAGTTCTTGTAAGAACTGGTGCTCTTGATCTGTTTTAATGTGGTTGCTGTTGCTGCAATTTATTTATTTATTTTTCAATTCAATCACAGTTGCCACTGCTGGACTATAAATGCATCACATCCGGCACACTGGAAGATTTCTACTTGGAAACACCAACCAGACAGTGAGTGTTTAAAACAGTAGAAATATAGTTGCTTGTATAAAGAATTTAAACATATTTTTCTATATAATTTCTTTTTACGGGCCTGTCACAAGTGTTGCTCTAGCTTTGCCAAGATGATGCGTGCAGTATGTGTTGACGTACCAGGAGGACCGGAGAATTTGCTGCTGCGAACCGTCCCCAGACCTCAGCCTAAAGGTGGAGAGGTCCTGATTAAAGTTCATGCAACTGCCCTCAACAGGGCGGACTTACTGCAGGTATAATACAATTCCTACAAAGCAGAAGTGCACTCCTTGCTATGCATATCTATTGGCCTGCTAAATGTGGTTATTTTGTGACTTGTGTAGTTCTGAAACAATCACAGGTTATAGTGCAATAATGTTTTCCTGTTTCCCACAGAGGCGAGGGCTGTACCCGCCCCCCCCAGGTGAGAGTGACATCATCGGCCTGGAGGTGGCTGGTACCGTAGACACTCTGGGCTCGGGAGTTAAAGGAGGCTGGAGGCCAGATGACCGGGTCATGGCCTTGCTCTCTGGAGGAGGATATGCAGAATATGTTTCTGTGCCTGAGGAGCTTCTCATGCCCGTTCCCACTAATCTCACTCTCTGGCAGGCTGCAGCGATCCCAGAGGCCTGGCTCACTGCTTTTCAGCTGCTGGTTTTCATCGGTACAGCAACCATGTTTGTTATGCCATCTCATTTTATTCCTTGTAGTCTAAATGTCTCTGTTTGTGTTTTTCTTTTTCATTATTTTATATTTAAAGAACATTGTATTTTTTTTAAATAATTGCTCTTAAAATAAAGAAATCATAGTAATACTATTATTAGGGCTGCCCGCTCTTAGTTGATTAGTTGACTAATTGGTCGTTTTGGTCTTAGTCCACTAAGATTTTTTTTAGTCGATTAGTCTTTTTTAAGCTTTTTTCATGCTGAATGACTTACTTCTAAGAAACTTATGAGCACATCTCTGGTAAACACAAGATTTAAATGTGCTGTTGTGTGATTCTTTGTGGAAAAACTCAGTTTTACAGATCTGATGATTAAATCAACTAATCGATTAGTTGACAAAATCATATGAGTGACTAAGAATTTCTTTGATCGAGGATAGCCCTAACTATTATATCTTCTTAATAAACCCCCTTACGTAAATTTAAAGGGTTTAACACTGCTTCATAATAATTTAAATAATTTAAGTTGTAAGTTGACATTCCTGAAAAAATAAAGAAATAAGACTACTCATTTGGTGCTCTAAACAAGTTAAAACTAATGCAAAAATTATCTGAAATTACAAGTTTATCCAAATAAATACATGTAAAGATGATTACTTTCTATTAGTTTCCACTTAATTGTATACAACCTAACCCTGTCTGTTCCCTCTCTGTATAATTAACAAGGGGGTAAATATTAATTCTTGTTGCCATCTGTCCTCTCTGCCTTCAGCTCAGGTGAAGGAGGGTGAGGTAGTGCTCGCTCACGCTGGCGCCAGCGGAGTCGGAACAGCTGCTGTTCAGCTGGTTCGTCTGTTTGGTGCCGTGCCCGTCGTTACTGCAGGAAGCCCCGAAAAGCTGAAGATGGCTAAGAGTCTGGGAGCAGCAGCTGGGTTTAACTACAAAGAGGAGAGCTTCGCGCAGGGAGTTCATGACTATACAGGAGGTGAATATATATATGTTATATATGGTTGACTGTGCTGCAGGAGGCAAGGCTAATCTTCTTATAATCAGTCATTTCTGTTATGATTTTGCATTCTCTTATTGCAGTGATCTATCAAACAATATGGCAGTGTTATATAGATTGATCGCAAATTAATCGCACATTTTTATCTGTTCAAAATCCGCCTTAAAGGGAGATTTGTCAAGTATTTAATACTCTTATCAACATGGGAGTGGGCAAATATGCTGCTTTATACAAATGTATATATTTATTACTGGAAATCCATTAACAACACAAAACAATGACAAATATTGTCCAGAAACCCTCACAGGTACTGCATTTAGCATAAAAAAGATGCTCAAATCATAACATGGAAAACTCAAGCCCAACAGGCAACGACAGCTGTTAGTGTGTCAGTGTGCTGACTTGACTATGACTTGCCCCCAAACTGCATGTGATTATCATAAAGTGGGCATGTCTGTAAAGGGGAGACTCGTGGGTACCCATAGAACCCATTTTCATTCACATATCTTGAGGTCAGAGGTCAAGGGACCCCTTTGAAAATGGCCATGCCAGTTTTTCCTCGCCAAGATTTAGCATACGTTTGGAGAGTTATTTAGCTTGCTTCATGACAAGTTAGTATGACATGGTTGGTACCGTTGGATTCCTCAGGTTTTTGTAGTTTCATATGATAGCAGTATCTTCACTCTAGCTTTAAAACTGAGCCCGCTACAACCTAAAAATCGCACATTGTGTTAATACGCTAAAGAAATTGGTGGCGTTAAAACGAATTTGCGTTAATACATTATTATTGCATTAACTTTGACAGCCCTAGTTTTAAATAATTCATATAACATGGCTATATCACTGACAATATAATAGAGGTCAAAGGTTAGGGTCAAATCCAGAAATGCAGATCAAATATCTGAGTCCTGCGCAATTCAGTTGTATCAGTTATTACTGTAATCTCACAGGCAAGGGAGCAAACGTCATCCTCGACTGCATCGGTGGGTCTAATTGGGAGCAAAATGTGAGCTCTTTAGCCACCGACGGCAGGTGGGTGCTGTACGGCACCATGGGAGGCAGGGCGGTGGAGGGAGATCTGCTGGGAAAACTGCTCTCCAAGCGAGGCCATCTGCTCTGCAGCCTCCTCCGCTCTCGCAGCCTTCAGGTGAGAACTCACACAGAAACGACACACCAGCTGTGTCTTCATCTCTGCTTGTGAACGTGCTGATTCATGTCAACAGTGCTGACACACCTCTCATATTTACATGTCTGTAACTGAGGCTGATTCCTGCTTTGCATTTTCCGTTCACAGTACAAAGCAGACCTGGTGAAGGCTTTCTCACACAGAGTGTTGCCGTGTTTCTCGGACCAGTCTGCCTCCCTGAGGCCGGTGATCGACAGCACATTCAGCCTGGAGGACATCGCAGACGCTCACAGGCTCATGGAGGCCAACAAGAACACGGGGAAGATCATCGTTAATGTGATTCCACAGAATCAGGAAACTCAATGATGAACAGCTGCAGTAATATTAACAAAAATCTAACTGCTCTCAAATACAACACAGTGTTATTTGAAAACTATTTGTCTAACACAAATGTTGATCATGATTTTGAATATGCCTTATTCACAGTAGTCCAAAGATTATTATTTTTTTTACATTTCTTCTGTAGTGTCACAATTAACCACTACTAATTTCAACTACTTTATATACTACCAGGTAGCTTAATCTATTTTAATACATCATGATTTATTCGTTGATTTATATTTTGTATTAAGAATTTGAATCTGCAAAGTAACTAATGTTGTCAAATAAATGTATTGTAGTAGAAGTATAAAGTAGCATGAAGTGGAAATATTCAAGTACAGTACAAGTACCTCGAAATAGAGTACTACAGGAATGAGTCCTAAAACCCAGAAATGAGTTAGCATTTTAGCACTTTCTATTCCCTCGTCTAAAAGTCAATGAGTTTTTTGAATGGGTTTTTAGTAATGCCTGAAATAAGGTCTGTGGTTAACACAAGCTGAAGAGATTTTAACATTTTATTCTAAGATATAAAAAACGTCAGTAAATATCCCACTCGTGAATTCTGAAGCCGTTATGTGTCTTAAAAAAGGCGGTTGCTAACAAGTGGCTAAATGAGACTACTAAACGTCATCACACCGACTCGTCTGCCTTTACAGCCTCCTTGTGTATACTCGTGACCGTGGTGTAGTTCGTTTATAGCCTAAAGTTATCTTTTTATTCCTGGCGATTGCATTTACACTTCAAAAATCATAAAAGTTGTGTTCATTTGTAAAGATTATCTTGCCGAACAAAACGTGTAAGTATCATAAACGTGTGTTTTCCACAGAGCTTATTTTCTGCAACAATCCAAAAACCAATGGAAAAATCCCACTGGCTTTTTGTTGAGGGAACCAGGGTGATGCTAACTTCCTGGTTGGCCTACAAGAATACGTCATCCCTGGAGCACTCTATTGTACAGCACTTGAGTAAATTTACATAGTTACATTCCACTACAGGTATTGGCAAAACTAGACTAAAGTTGCCATTATAATAAATAAATAAATAAAAGCCTCAGTTGTCAAATAAATGTGTAGGTTTTTTTTTTTCATTTCTGTGCGTATTTATTTATTTTCAAATCATTTATTTATTTATTATAATGGCAGCTTTGATCTTCCATAGAATAACATTCAGTAATGCACACACAAAAAAACGGGAAAACCCTTAATAATATAATACAGTTATACATAATGATACATAAAAATCTACACCTTTAGTTAATTATTTATTAATAAATTTACATCCTGCATATTTGAACCGCGGCCGCGCGCGCAGCAAAGTGACGTCATAAGACTCCTTCCTGTTTGGAGCTTCCTGCTTCGCTGCTGCAGTTTTTTCTCCGGGTCATGAGGAGAGACGTTTTAACCGAGGAAACCGGTACCAGCTTCACTTCATGGACCGAACTTTGAGACGATCGACGGACACATTTCGGACTCTATGATTCGACCACAAACAACGATATTTATTCTTCCAGGACGTAAGATTTAACGTATAACTTCCACCTCATGCTAAAGTTAGCTAAGTCTGTTAGCAGTTTGGCTTGACTTCACCCCGCAGCGTTTTTATCATTAAGTGAAGTAAACACAGGGAAATATTCGGGTTAAGTCCTGTAACTAAGTCCTTATGTAACGAGCTAATAGTTATATAATTAGTATTATGGGCTGTCGGGACTCCCAGCATGCTTTACTTCACGTTTATTGTGGTTTATTTACTTCCTCAACGAGCTTATGAGCCATTAAAGGTAGTTTAGTTGTCTGTTTGTATTCTGGAAGTATTTGTGTTTTATTCATCAGTGAGTAAAGTGACTTATTGTAGGCTTTTTTTTCTTTCTTTTTTTTCTGTATTTTATTCAATTTTTCTAAAGAAGCAAACAACAAACAGGACTGGTCCTTAAAAGATAAGAAATAAAAAGATAAGGCACAGCTCTTACATAATAAGAGAGATACTAAGGTGAAATTAAATGAGAATTATTGTATATATGGATCTGATTCATGTAACAAACAAATGTAGCTACATTCACAGGAATTATGTTGTTTACACAGATGATACAGCGATTACAGATAAAACACAAGCATGGGTGTTTTGATCAAAACAGTGTGTTGTTTGTTTTTAAAAAGCTCCCTAATGTTTCACTTTTAGTGTCATGTTGCCCTTACAAAAACCTTGAGCTCTCCCTTGATGTTCCACAGTTATTACCCACTTCAATCCAGATTACATTTAACTTCCAGATTTTCCAACTGTTTCTTCAATTTCTGCAGATAAATATGAGTCTTTCCATCAATATAGTGTCCTAATTTTTTTAGAGTCACAACCTCAGAGATCAGAGATTTCCACACTATGATTGTTTTCCTCACCAGCATTAGCAGCGATTGAACCACTTCCTCATATTATTTATGACAGTCCGGGAGATTTACAAGCAGATATAGAAGTGGATTTGCTGATACCTGTTGACCTTTGCTGTACTGGTGTTTGTGCATAGTCATTACCCTCCAGAATAACTTAAATTTGTTGCACCCCCACAAGCAATGCAGCCTACATGAGTTACATTTGGGACAATTTGGTTAAATTCCTGTATACTATAAATATACAGTGATATATGTACTGTAGATATTATGTAGGATATTATATTGTAACTCTTTATAACGTGTTTTTTATGTTACAGCTGCCAAATCCTGAAACATGGAGGACCCAAACAGACCTCAGCGTAAAATGTCAACAGCAGGAGACAGCCTGTACAAGATCCTGGGCCTGGAGAAAGGAGCATCTCCAGAAGATATAAAGAAGGCATACAGGTGTGTTCATAGTCTTTAAAATGTCTGTTTCTTATCAACTTTATTTGTAATATTCAACCGAAAACATGTTTATTCTACAGCTGTCAATTGATTAAAATATTGAATCGCATGATTGTCCATAGTTAATCGCAAATTAATCACATATTTTTTTATCTGTTCAAATGTACCTTAAAGGGAGATTTATCAAGTATTTAATACTTATTGACATGGGAGTGGGCAAATATGCTGCTTTATGCAAATGTATGTATATATTTATTGCTGGAAATCAATTAACAACACAAAACAATGACAAATATTGTCCAGAAACCCTCACATAGCATAACCCTCATTTAGCATAAAAAATATGCTCAAATCATAACATGGCAAACTGCAGCCCAACAGGCAACAACAGCTGTCAGTGTGTCAGTGTGCTGACTTGACTATGACTTGCCCCAAACTGCATGTGATTATCATAAAGTGGGCATGTCTGTAAAGGGGAGACTCGTGGGTACCAATAGAACCTATTTTCATTCACATATCTTGAGGTCAGAGGTCAAGGGACCCCTTTAAAATGCTAGTATGACATGGATGATACCAATGGATTCTTGAGGTTTTCTAGTTTCATATGATACAGTATCTTTACTCTAGCCTTAGAACGCCCGCTACATCCTCTGAAAGATCGACTGCGTTAATGCGTTGAAGAAATTTGTGGAGTTAAAACAAATTTGCGTTAACATGTTATTATCGCTCAACTTTGACAGCCCTAGTTTATTCCAACAAAAGTTGCATATTCTGACTCTCTCTCTCACTTGTTTCCAGGAAACTGGCGTTGAGGCATCACCCCGATAAGAACCCAGACAACCCAGAAGCCGCTGACAAATTCAAGGAGATCAACAACGCCAACTCCATCCTCAGTGACGAGAACAAACGGAAGATCTACGACGAGTATGGATCCATGGGACTCTACGTGGCCGAGCAGTTCGGGGAAGATAGCGTCAAATACTACTTCCTCATGTCAAAGTGCTGGTTCAAGGTGAGAGGCAGTGTGGTATCAAAAGTCTTCATGTGGAACAAGTGAAAATTGAGCAGATGTCTGAATGAAAGTTACTGACATTCATTCCCTTTCCTCTGTGTTCAGGGCCTCGTGGTGTGCTGCAGTATCTTCACTTGCTGCTGCTGTTTCTGCTGCTGCTGTTTCTGCTGTGGGAAGTGCAAATCGTCTGAAGACGAGGGAAACTTTGCCTATGTGGACCCTGATGTCCTCGAGGAAGAGATGAGAGAACAGGACGCAGGTGAGGGACTTTGTTCTTTTGGATTCACCTCATCTTGTAAGGGATTATCTTCCAGCCGCTGACATAAAAAAACAAAACAGTGCAACGTGTAGTTGCTGTCTGTTGCATCAAATTGCACGTAAGCGTAAGTTAAACTGAAACTAAGAGCTTTCTTTCACTAAGTATCTCACTTAGTATTTCAAAAAATTTCCTGGAGAAATCGAGGATCGGCAATATGAAAATCTCATCATACATAATCCAGTAATAATCTGACTCAGGACTAAAACATCACAATGACCTGATCATACATTAAAAATATTCTATTTATAAAGTTTATCGTGAATACTTGCTTTGTTGAAATACACATTCAAATGTAACAAAACAAAATCATCTGTTTGCATTTTCTTAATACATTTTGATCTGTTACTCTCTGTGGAAGGATAAGTTGTCACATGAGAGGAAAATGGCACTTTTGTTAATTGGATGCATCCAGCGTCTAAATTAGGAAGTATTTCAATTCTGTTTGCTCTTCTGTGTAGCGCAGTTTCAACTGAATTAAATGTCTTGTGTGATTAGTAATGGAAATAATTGCTGGAAAGAGAATCATGTGCGTGTATTGCATCTTGTGGACGTTAATTTCTGAGGACGTGCACAACCAACGCGCCAAACGGACGCAGGATATGTGAGGTAGCCATCATGTGCACGCAAACACGTAGTTAAAAGCAAGTATATCTCCGGCTACGTGTCCGTGGTGCAACCAAACATCGAACACGGCTTCAACGTATTGTTTAGTGTGGACTTACAGAGAATTTACGTATAGCTGGTGTAACAGACAGCTGTTAGGAAGAAGCGTGGGTTTGCTCAGTGTTGCATTTTGTTTCACAGCAGGAGACCCTGTAATAGTTATTCAGCCGAGCGCTGAAACTTCAGATACAGTCAACACTTCTTCAGGTAAAGTTCACCTGTCCTCAGCTGCTTCACTAATCTGGCAGAAACACGAAGCAGCGTTTCATCTGTTTTGGCAGCTTCTAACACCTCTAGGCACGGACGGTGTGTTTGCCAGATCACATACTAACATTTCTTCCCACACGTGCTGCAGGATTCTGTTATTAAGCTGTTATTTTTGTGTCACCTGTTGCTTATTATTAATAACTTTGCTTGCTTACACTTATCACTGTTGATAATGTTAGTGATGTTGAGCACGGTGAAAACGGTGGACTAAAATGCAAAATATGAAGAGCAGTGGTTCTCAATCTGGGAGTTAAGAGCATTTCAGAGGAGCCACACAATCATTTATTTACACACGTTATCACTTAGATTTTCTCAAATATAGAAGTGGTTGTGAGCCTCTGAGTAATTATAATTATAAATTGTCAATTATAAAACTCTGATCAAACAGTCTTTTCAGGTTCATAAGCCAAAAAGTTTGAGAACCACTGATCTCGAGTGACTGCACTTTATGGAACTGTATTCCTTTAAAGGCTTCTTGTGCTGCTTATTCTTGTTTTTTTTTTAACATTTGCTCCACTCACCTGCTCCTCAATGCTGTATAATCTATAAACTAATGTAAGGTATTTGAGAATATTTCTATGTACTTGTCCTAGTATGACATGGTTCTTTACACCGTTATACTATTTTGTAGGAAGGGTTTGTTAACTATTATAAATCGTACACCTAATGCCAGTGCTGGAAGACGTATTGAAATAATTTACTTAGGTTAAAGTAGAAATATTATAATTAGGGTTGTCAAACGCATTAATGTAAGCTGGCTCAAGTCGCCAAGGAGATTAAATAACGCTCCAAACTTATGCTAAATTTTGGCGAGGAAAAACTGGGATGGCCATTTTCAAAGGGGTCCCTTGACCTCTGACCTCAAGATATGTGAATGAAAATGGGTTCTATGGGTAACCACGAGTCTCCTCTTTACAGCCATGCCCACTACTGTATATACTGCTCCTATTTTTATATTTCCTTATATTTAAATTGTTGATATTTTGTTTCACTTTGTTTTTGCTTTTTTATTACTGTGTTAGCTGATGCTTCTTGTTTTTTGCACTATCCCTTTTGCTGCTGTACACTGCAAATTTCCCCACTGTGGGACTAATAAAGGAATATCTTATCTTATCTTATCTTACTTTATGATAATCACAAGGCAAGTCATAGTCAGGTCAGCACACTGACACACTGACAGCTGTTGTTGCCTGTTGGGCTGCAGTTTGCCATGTTATGATTTGAGCATATTGTTTATGCTAAATGCAGTACCTGTGAGGGTTTCTGGACAATATCTGTCATTGTTTTGTGTTGTTAATTGATTTCCAATAATAAATATATACATATATTTGCATAAAGCAGCATATTTGTCCACTCCCATGTTGATAAGAGTATTAAATACTTGACAAATCTCCCTTTAAGGTACATTTTGAGCAGATAAAAAATGTGCGATTAATTCACGATTAATCACAATTAACTATGGCTATTCATGTGATTAAATATTTTGATCGATTGACAGCCCTAATAATGAATGCCTATAACACTCAAGTAAAAGTTCTGCATTTATTTTACTTATGTAGAGGTACATAAGTATTGGGAGCAAGATGTTCTTTATCTATCAAAATTAAAAGTACTCAGACGGCAGAATATCAGGGTGTAATATTACTTATTATTAGATTACTGATGCGTCAACATATAAGCAGCATTTTAATGTGGTCGAGGTTATCTCAAGATGAATGTATAATTTCTTCCATTTGAAACGAACTGCTCCATTCTGCTGATTTTGCTGAGAAATAAAAGTATAGAAACTTAACTGTTTTTCACACCTCCAGGTGAGAATGCACCGATCGTGATTGAACCTCGTGCGACCAACGGCACCTCGTGAACCAGCTGAGTGGAGTCCTGATGAAACCACGTCGTCATCAGCGGCTGCATCGATCTTTTGGAAGATGATGAGTATAAATTATGTCTTTGAATGTGGCTGAAAACGTATTAATCTCAGAGGCGCTTTTGTTTAAATGAAGCATCGATTCGCTTGTGCCATACTTTCTTTTTTAATGTGCCAGTGGGTTTGTCTTTGATCCAATCTCCTATTTATTTTTTATTTTTTAAATATTGGGTAGTATCTGGACTGCAGTGACAAATGACAAAGCCATGCAGATCAAAGCTCTGAAATAATGTTTTTTCATGTGCACTTTAATATCTCAAGTTCCTGTTTAAAATCGTGACGGTGCCACGACGGTCTGAGAACAGACTGGGTCAGAAATGTTGTTTTAAAGCAACATTACAGGCTGGTTCCAGATTTTAAGAAGCCAACCACTCGGAGCCTTACGAGGTGTTCAGTCTTACTGCACATAGATCCATATTGTAGAAACTAAATAAATGGCTTCCTGAGATGATGTACAGCGTATTGTAACTAAACCAAACTGTGTATTTATAAGGTTTGGACGTCAACTTGTGTCCACTGTTGTTTGTTTGTCTGACAGCCTGTAAATTGCTCAGTGAGCATCAATAAAGTGATGCAGACAGGCATTACAGGAATAATTCAACATTTTGGGAGACACACTTATTTACTTTCCTTCTGAAAGTTAGAGGAGATTTTGACTTTTGACTCTAAACATCACCGGACAACTCAAGACTGTTGTATGATTGCAAAATTGCCCGTTTGAGGCTTTAAAACATCTGTGAATTGACAATATAGCGTCATATTCACAAAGTTGTGTTTGAACAAAAGACTTTGGTGATGTGAGAGGTCCAGATTTGTTTGATTTTCAGGCACTTCCATGTTGTTAAGCGCTAAATTGGATATAAATGCACTTTTCGTTTTGTAATTATGACTTGAACAGCATTTACAAGTCGGAATCTGGTCGTTACGAATAACTCCGATATGACGCGAACGTGGTTTTAATTATGGAGCTGGAGCTGGGGGTTTATTAGCCTAGCTTAGCATAAAGACTGGAAGCAGGGGGGAAAAGCTAGCCTGGTTCAAAAAAAAAATCTACCTCTAATGGTAACTTTCTGTTGTCACTGTGAAGTGTCCAACCTGCGTTATAGTAGGAGACGCCCTGTAAAGAAGTACTGGGCGTATGGATACAGTGACCATGTTAACATGCACACTAATATTCCACCATTATTCAGAAGATGACAGTGATGTGAATTTGATACGGGTCATGTAAACAGCATACTCCGTTTGGATATTCTGAGCTAGGCCTTATTCCAAATGGAGCATTTTCCGATTAAGACGTGTGGGATATGCCGATATTATTCAGGTTTTAGGAGCATTCTTTGGACATGTATACAGCGTATTCAGAATATGTGTCTCAATTGGGGTTTTGTTTCAGTTTGCGACACACGGCCTCTTGCCTGTTTACATCCAGCTCTGTGCGTTGTACTCAAACCGACTAGCCGACAGTTTGCAGAGATGCATGCCCAAAAGAAAAGCCCACATTCCTGGTTGGAAGGAGAAACACACCTACTTTTAAACATTATGAAAGACGCTAATATCTCAACGCCGACCTTTTCAAGAAGGTGGTTGAAGGAACGAAAGAGGGAGGCTGTGTTTAGTCCGCCACGTTTACATTAATCAGAGTATTCACAGCTGCATGGACACAGGAATATTAGTGGAATATTCATTATCATTAGCCATCTGAACAGCTTAGTAGGAATATCCTCTTTTTTGGAATAAGGACAAAAAACTAAATATTTTGTGTATGTAAACTTAGTCAATGTTATTTGTTAAGATATATTTCCAGCACATAACTCCCCTTAAAACCACACCTAGATTAAATCTCACTATTTAACACGTTGTATGTTGTTTGTTTAGAGGTTTTCATAAAGAGATTTTGAGCCAGGCTAGCTGTTCCTACCTGTTTCCAGTCTTTATGCTAAGACAAATAATATGTGTATTTCCCAATATATTGAACCAGTTTTTTAAGATATACTCATAGTGCTGTTAGTTTGCTGTACCTGCACATAAGGTCACCTCAATTTAAAACACAAGGGGGGTGTAATACTTCTCAAGGTACTGATAAAACTCCCACAAATTGTCTGATATTTTCTGTAAAACTCTTCCTACACTTGACGCTGAAACCAACTTCACTCGACGACCAACTGATTAGATTTATTGCCAAATGTTGTGGATGAATTTTCTCAGCTGTGTCGAGGCCTTCTTCTAAAGACAATGATCTCTCTGCGGGGTGTGTGAGGGGATTTATTGCCTGTATGTGCCGTGAAATCATGCTCAATACAGGAATCATGTTTTTATGTAAATTCAGATGTATATTTTTGATTGGAAGTTTTATGACTAATTGAGTGTATATTAAGATAACGCCTTAAATTATGTCATCTTTCATTGTGTTTATACTATATATATTTTTATCTGCTGGGTGTAGGAATGTTGGGTAGAATATGTGCATCGTTTTTAGCATTTGATCTGTTTTTCTCGGCTGACTTTCGCAGTCCGACAATGTGTTTATCATAAAGGTTAAACAATCCCGGAAATGTATGTTAAAGTCAGTTTTGTATACTTGACAAAAAACTTCACAAAAGTGCCTGAATACATTTTAGTGGGATTTTTTTTTCTTTAGATTTGAATTGCTTTGATCAAACGTTAAAAAGAAAACTTAAATATTTTTGTTTTATCATCTAAACATTCCCAGGTTTTTTTTTCCATTCTTCCAACTTTTCCATGTTTCCTAAATGTATGTTTCTGTAAATTTAATGTTTTTCTGATCGAATAAACTTTGGTGATGCTGGAAATGTTATAAAGTTGTCTTGTTTTCTGTTGATGACCAGCACCTCTGAGCTCAGTCAGCTGCCATTGGCTCCTGTTGTGCTCCACCTCTGTGAGATAACACGTGTTGCAGCAGGTGGCAAGTTGTCAAGCTTCACTTTAACATTAGTTAACATAAGTTAAAGGGAGTCTCTGAGGATATGGAGTTATCAACGGATTCAGAGAAACAACATCTGATTGAGACTCATCTGGAGCCTCTGGGATGGTACGTTTTTATACTCTCATATAAACTCAATGTCAGCACAGATTTAATATCCTAACCTCTTAAGCCCGACGGACCCGGTACCGGGTCAAAATGGTTCGTACCCTGTGACGTAGTTACAAAAAAGTTGCGATGGAAGATCTATTTATAGAAGATATCCATGCCATAGTGTTTTGAAAACCTGAAGTCCTCAGCTTTCAGAATCTGTAAACCAACTGTATGTTGTCCAAACTGTCTTATTACGAAGTATTTTAACAATAAAGTCGTACAGACATAAACTTCGTAAATATAAGAACAAGTTGTGATCAAAAGATCTGCGATAACTTTCCAACGCACCTAAAAAGCACCACCTTTAGGGCTATGGGCTTAAGTTTTTCTGTCCTCTCTCAGGACGAGTTCTCCAGAGGACAGATGTTCAGACTCTTCATCAGAGTCCAGCGTGGACGGACTGCGGCGGCCCGACTGGCTCTGCCAGGAGACGGACTTGATGTCGCCTGCTGAAAGTGACGCGAGACGTTCGGCCAGAAGGAAGCTTTTCATGGCCTGCGCCGTCAGCCTCGTCTTCATGACCGGAGAGGTGATCGGTAAGGTGGAAAAAAAAACATCGGCGCAACTGATTTCAACCTGCCACTAATGTATCAGATACTTTATGAATGAATGTATTCTGAATTACACTTTGTTTTATAAATTGTAAATGTGACCTCTGACCTCAAGATATGTGAATGTAAAATGGGTTCTATGGGTACCCACGGGTCTCCCCTTTAAAGACATGCCCACTTTATGATAATCACATGCAGTTTGGGGCAAAAACATGCAGTTTTATGAATGCAGTATAAATGGGTTAAATTTAATTTAATACATTTTCACCTATTCCAAAATGGTGTATTTGAACATTTCTGTATACTGGGGTCCCTAAACAGTCTTGAATTACATAAATTTGGTATCACAGTAAAGCTGAGACTCTTGTGGATCTATTGAGCCCAACTGTATTCACCTTGGATGATTTTAATCCCCATAGTAGACATTTCATTGTAGTGAGACCATTTTTTTTTCTTTTCTAAATTTGACCTCACTGTACAAAATGACCTGTGGTGACCTCTAGGATAATCACAGCCTCATGAAACTTTACAACCACAAACTAGAGACCTAGAGCATTCAGAGGATGGATGGATCAAACTAGAGACCTAGAGCATTCAGAGGATGGAAGGCTTTCCTAGGTAGACTGACAATAAGGGGGTTTCTGAGCAGTTTCCAGAACAGAAGTGCTCGCCATCCAATCGCTGAAAAATGCAATTCTTGTAGAAATCTCAAAATGTCAAAAGTTTTTAATACCAAATCACGGCATGGCTTTTTCTGTGGTGTTCCTCAAGGTCTTGGTGTCTTAATGTGGTATTTTGGAGGGATTATTGATCATTTTTATCAATTCTCCAGTGGTAAAAAATGGTTAAATTTGGCACCAAATCTGAGTAACAAATTGTATCAACCCCAAAATCGCTGCAACAACTTGTGAGACATAATAGAGCATGGAAACGACCATCATATACTTTTATAATAATGTTCTAAGCCCTTATACACTTAAACAATTTATTTTAATTAATTAATTCATTCATTCATTCATTCATTCATCTATGTTTATTTCTGATTTATGACTAGAACAACTTGACACACACTGCTGAGCTGCATCTCAATTAATCTTCAGTTTTCCCAGCTTTCAGATGATGTACACCACTTCTATGTGACCTCTACTGTTGACCTGCTATCTCCCCCTAAAGACCCCCTGCGCCCCCCGGAAAAAGACAACAACAGGTCTAATGTGGGTCTCAGAGGGTTAATGAAGGTGGTAACATACCTCAGGAAGCCGTCGAGTCCAGTAAGCTGGACCGGGTCTGTTGACTCCATCTTGGGGTGATTTGTCGCTTCTGCCTCCGTGAACTCAGATCCACATGTCCCAAGTGAAGCTATTTTTTTTTTACTTTCGTAGTGGCTTGACTTGACCAAAAACAAGAAACCCGCTTATATCAATTAATAACTTGCATGCAAACAAACAAATATGGCTCAATGGGATGCTGCTACACATGTCGGTCAAAACCGGTGCGCCTCTTCCGGTAAACACACCTGCTCTGTGATTAGTGACGCACCTGCTCTGTGATTAGTGACGCACCTGCTCTGTGATTAGTGACACACCTGCTCTGTGATTAGTGACACACCTGTTTGTGCTCCATACTCCACCTACTGTCCAAAAGAAGAATTACCACAAGTGGACACTTCATATACTGACACATATCATGAACAAAATGGCTCCTACAATCAGCTTATTCTAGATATATCTGTATCTGTACCAGTTTATAATAATAATAATAATTTTATTTATATAGCACCTTTCAAAATAAGGTTACGAAGTGCTTTACAATAAAAGCATGATAAAAGTAATTAACATCCAGGACTTAAGATTTAAACAAGATAAAATCATATGATTAGTTACAACAATGCACCTTCAGTTAAGAAAAATCCATAATATAAAAGTGAGTCTTAAAGGGGCTCAATGTAAGAATCAGGAATTGCTTGTTAACAGTGACACCTGTGGCTGTTAAAGTCATCGATTCTAAAACTCACAGGTAACCAGTGAAAGGCAGCAAGGATTGGTGTGATGTGGTCGCTTCTCTTACGTACGTGTTAAAAGCCTGGCGGCAGCGTTTTCTATCACCTGCAGTCTTAGGATGTTCCGCCTGCTGATACCAGAATAAAGTGCATTGCAATAATCATATATGTCGGCCGATAAGTAGTAATAACAAATGTCAGTAGACATGCTAAAGTAGGTTTTTGGTAATTTAGATGACAGTTTGTCCACCAGAGAGCACTGACAAGTTTATTTTTACATTGTAAAATCTCATGTTTAAAAAACTAAAAACATCTAATGGAATGTCCTAACCTGGTACTTAACCCTCCCCTCTCAGTTCACACACTCATACACATATATACACCTTCTTCTTCTTCTTCTGTGCAGGTGGATACGCTGCTCACAGTCTGGCCATCATGACAGACGCAGCTCATCTTCTGACTGACTGTGGCAGCATCGTGATCAGCATCTTCTCTCTGTGGATCTCATCCAGGCCTCAGACACACACCATGACCTTCGGGTGGCATCGAGCAGGTCAGATCCAAAGAACTGTGTTGGAATCATCCTTTTAAAGGAGTAGTTTGATATTTTGGTGAATTCATTTCTTTCTGAGAGTGAGATGAGGAGATCAATATCAATCTTATATCTGTACATCAAGTATGACGAGACTGTAGAGACCATTGAGGACACTGATGTCACGTAATTTTTCTGGGAATTTGTATCAGTATTTGTACCATTATTACCTTATATTATTCATAAATGTGTGTCTTGTCTGACTCAGTTATTGTGTTAAACAGAGATTCTGGGCATGTTGCTGTCTGTTGTGTCTATCTGGGCCGTGACAGCGGTGCTGGTCATATCAGCCGTTCAGAGGATCACTGATGGAGACTACGACATCGACAGTCAGATCATGCTCATAACCTCAGGATGTGCTGTGGGGGTCAACGTCCTGTGAGTATGAGGAGCTCACCATCACCATCATGTCCGCTCAGCAGTGATCAGACACTCTTCTAAACGTAGTTTTGTTTGAATGTAGGATGGTTCTGATCCTCCATCAGTCTGGAGCCTCACACGGCCACAGTCACACGTTTACCACCAGCCAGCTGCAGAGGGACAAACAGTGTCAGGGGAACGGCCACCATCACGGCAACGCCAGCGTGAAGGCGGCATTCATCCACGTGGTGGGAGATCTGGTGCAGAGTGTCGGAGTCCTGCTGGCTGCCACCATCATCCACTTCTGGGTCAGTGTCCGCTAAAACACTCTGCAAAATGCTCACAATGACAATGTTAACATACTGATGCTAAGCTAGTTTACCACTGGTGCAAATGTGAGTCAAGTGTAACCAACTCATTTTGACATTTGGTGTCCGGAAGCACAGAGAAGACAAGACAGTTTGTTTTTAATCAAATTTGTGTTATTACTCACAGCCTGAATATAAAGTAGCAGATCCGATTTGCACGTTCCTGTTCTCGGTTCTGGTTCTTGGAACAACACTTCCAGTCACAAAGGATGTTTTCAGAATCCTGATGGAGGGTAAACACACTTTCCTATACCTGTGGTGACATTATCATTTTAAAGACTACAGTTTATGTTACCGGCGCTGAGTGTGGTCTTTGTTTTGTGCAGGAACTCCTCAGGACGTTAACGTCAGCGCTGTGAGAGATGTGCTGCTGTCTGTGAGAGGAGTTGTGGCCGTTCACAGTCTGCACATGTGGAGCCTCAACACGACTCACTCTTTACTTTCTGTCCACGTGGCCACAGGTAAAGTCAATACTGATAATCTCTACCACACACAGTCTGGGTGTCGGGGATGTGGTGCACAGTAGTAAATTAATTACTCAAATAGATGATCCTGAAGTTTCATACCTTTTGCAGACTATTATCACACAACACATATCGGCTAATATACAAATTATTTTCTGCCAAAAGAGAAAAGAATTTGAATTTGATGAATCTGACAACTCAATTCTTGTCTCCTTTGTTAATTTGTTCCACCCCCTAGCTTACTTTAGCCTTCATTTTAAAGAGGACAAATGTCTGCCTTCATCCATGGGCAGGGTGGGGCTTCTAGCCTTCTATAGTACGTCATGAAAAAAATGTCAGAGACCTATTGAGGACCAAAATAGAAAATAAGTAAACTGTTGCTACTGCTGAGGATAAAAGTCAGTGGCTGAGAATAAGATAACAATCTGTGTTGAGTAAATATGAGGACAGGCCAAGGCTGTAGTGTAAAGTTATGATACATGTTCAAGATTATTGTAAACCAGAACTTTAAGAAAATATTGCCTGTACTTGTGTCCTCAGAAGGAGAAGCTGATGCACAGATCGTCCTCATGAAGGCAACAAAGCTCCTGCGCTCTGAGTTTAGTTTCTCCAGCGTCACAATCCAAGTGGAGCGTTAACAGGACGACTGCTGACGGCACCGGGACTGTAACACGACTGTAGAGACTGAAGCCTCAAGCGCTGGTTGGTGACCTGCTAATGGTATAACAATCTGCATTCTCAGAAAAGTACTAATCTTTGACTGATTTATTTTTGCAACATGAGTATATTTATTTCAAATGACAATCCTGATTAGATACATCATACAGACACATAATTATTAGGTTGTACACAACAAATTCATTCAAACAATATGTAGAAATTATATTTCCACATTACCTTGAAAAGCAATGTTCATGTTAGTCTGGATGGAGTTCTGGTCAAAACGAGCGATGGAATATGAAGCGTGCAGATATGAAAATGTTCTTAATAGGCAACATTATTCTGATTTTTTCATGTATTATATGTACTCGTATCAGTTAACCTGATGAGTAAAAACACAAAACTACCGGACATTATCTGGCCCAGGTTACACTTCAGGTAAGAATGTGTGGGTTCAATTGTTCAACAAACCACAACCAAGACTAGAAAGCTCTGGTTTTAACTTGCCTTTTGGAAAACCAGTCTTAAAGCTAGTTAGTCGACTCGGGGCGTCCGTCTCTCCAGTAGTTGTCGTAGGCCTCCTGGAACATGTTCTTGCAGGCTATTTTGGCTTTGAGTTTGGAGCAGATGAGGAAGGAGCCACCCATCTTGCGGTGGAGGGAGTACGTCTCCTCGGGAGGCGGCGTGAGTCGCTCCCTCAGCATCACGGGGATGAGGCTGTGGATCCGCTCGGTGGTGCTCTGAGATCCAAAGTCAAAGGGCTCCACCGAGGAGAAGGCCTCACCGAGGATCATCACTGCATCCACATGGGCGTTCTCCATCGACTTATTACAGGAAACAGCAGATAGTCAACAGGCTTTAAAGCAAAAGTTCTACATTTCTGGCAGAGAGATTGATATCACTCTCATGTCTGTCAGTTAAATATGGACAGCCAGAATCAGTTAGCTTAGCACAAAGATTGTAAACAGCAGCTCACTGATTGAATTGTTTTACGTCGTTTGTTTGATTGTAAGTAATTAGCATGACGAATGATAAATTCGGCTCTTCATTTAACATTTCTATTGTATTTCTTTATGGTTTGTAATTCAAGGTGACAGCAGAAGAGGAACTACAACAACTTTATGTCACTGTTGCAATTCCTCCTAGTCACCAGTAGAGGACGATAAAGTTAATAAAAGACAATGCCACTTGTCTAACGTTACGAAATGTCATATAAAAATGACCATGACGTTTGTGCCAAATTTGAAGGAATTCCCTCAACGTGTTGCTGAGATATCGCATTCACAAAAATGGGATGGACGTAAGGTCACAGTGACCTTTGACCACCAAAATTCGAATCAGTCCATCCTTGTGTCCAAGTGGACGTTTATGCCAAATTTGAAGAAATTCCCTGAAAGTTTTCCTGAGATATCACATTCATGAGAGTGGGACATACGAACAGACGGACAACCCGAGACCATAATGCCTCCGGTCACGGCTTTTGCCGGCGCGGAGGGATAAAAAAAAGTCATGGTATTGCATGTAGAAAAAATTCATTGAAAAGTCATTGTATAGTTTGTCAAAAAAGTCACAGTACAGCATGTCAAACAAAGTCATAAAAAGTTATAGTATGTCAAAAAAGTCATAGTATATCATGTCGCAAAAAGTCAGTATATAAACAGGTTTTTCATTCATACAGATCATCAAACATCAGGTCAATTCACTGATTAATTCTTCCTCTTTGTCTGAACGTGTGCTATTGAAGGCACGTAGCTACCTGTCTCTGATTAGAGCTTTACCACACCCACACTGTCTAAATGTAACTAATGACATTTACTCAAGTACTTGTACTTCACTTCAGTAAATCCAATCTATGCTACTTAATACTTCTACTCCGCTACATTTATTTAACTGCTATACTTACTTTGATTTTACATACAAAACATACAGTATGATCAACGATTTTTTAATATGATGTGTTGTTATGGATTAAAGGCCCCACATAACCTCTAACGTGTTTACAGTTACTGCATGGTGCTGATTAGTCCCACTCAGGCTGGAACTTACACCAGGTCATCATGTACTTAAAAGAATGATAAAGTTGAAAATCGCCCAGCAACACAACCAACAGGAGAGCCCCTGAAGTCCCAGAAAAAATAAAAAATATATCTTGTTGCACATGATAATAACTTATGTGTATAAATTATTATCTTGTGTGCATAAGATTAAAAAAACCTAGCATATTTGGGGACCTTGAAGGCACCATAATTTAACACTTTTGAAAGGGGTCATTTTGAAGTGTTACTTTTGATACTTAAGTCCACTTTGCTGGCAATACTTATTTACTTTTACTCAAGTAGAATTTCCAATGCAGGGTTTTGAAACTGTATTTTCAGACTGTGGTATTGTTACTTTTACTAAGTAAAAGATCGGAGTACTTCTTCCACCTCTGGGTTTAGAGAGGTGAAGTTTCTGCTGAAGATTTTTGTGTTTTTTAACAAAAATTAACTAACTGTCACTGTGATTACACACTGTTGTGGTTTATAGTGAAGATGTTTGTGTTTATTACCTTTGACTCGTATCCTGTGAGGAACCTCATGTCTCTGGATTTCTGCAGGACACCTTCTCTGTTCTTATTTGCACCTGCATTAATTATCTGATGAGAAATGACAGTGAAAAACTGATTAAAAGAATAAATAAATGAGTCCTAATACAATTAAATGTTTACCTGCATGAAAATAAAGCATGTTATGGGTCTCTATTAAGGATCTGAGTCATTTCAAACCATTGATGTGCGAAACAGTATTGCTGCCACCATGACAACAATATATATTTTTCATGTCATCACACATTTTCTTGTTATTACTACATACCAAATTATCCTGTTTTAGAAGAAACATTTCAAACAATTCTATAAAAGATCATGTTATAACGAGAAAAGTATCTTGTTTGATTATATTAGTCTGTATGTCGTTATAACACAAAAGGTTGTGGGATAACTGGAAAGCTTTGTGATATAAAAATGATATGTTGTTATTAATGTTGGGCTGTCAATCGATTAAAATATTTAATCGCGATTAATCGCATAATTGTCCAAGATTCATCACAAATTAATCACACATTTTTTATCTATTCAAAATGTACCTTAAAGAGAGATTTATCAAGTATTTAATACTCTTATCAACATGGGACCGGGCAAATATGCTTGATTTATGCAAAGGTATGTATATATTTATTATTGGAAATCAATTAACAACACAAAACAATGACAAATATTGTCCAGAAACCCTCACAGGTACTGCATTTAGCATAACAAATATGCTCAAATCATAACATGGCAAACTGCAGCCCAACAGGCAACAACAGCTGTCAGTGTGTCAGTGTGCTGACTTGACTATGACTTGCCCCAAACTGCATGTGATTATCATAAAGTGGGCATGTCTGTAAAGGGGAGACTCGTGGGTACCCAGAGAACCCATTTACATTCACATATCTTGAGGTCAGAGGTCAAGAGACCCCTTTGAATACGGCCATGTCCTCGCCAAAATTTAGCGCAAGTTTGGAGCGTTATTTAACCTCCTTCGCGACAAGCTAGTATGACATGGCGTTAAAACAAATTTGCGTTAACACTTTATCATTGTGTTAACTTTGACAGCCCAAGTTGTTATTACAAGAAATACCAATTTGGTATGTCACAATAATGAGAAAATGTGTCATAATAACACAAGTAACTGTACAAATACATTTCTACAGCTTCTCACCTCAATGTAGGTGTCCGTGAAACTCTTATCAAATCCCCGCGTAGCTCCAAAATCCAACAGTGCAACCTGAAGACACGAAACAGACTTCAGTGAAGAAGAGGAAATATCAAATGTACTAACAGTGTGAATATTAAATGACGGGATTGAGACAAACTGACCTTGTGAGCCTGTGGATCAAAGAAGAAGTTGGACCAGTTTGGATCAGTCTGCATGTATCTGAACTCAAACAGCTCTCTCAGGCACAAGCTCAAGATCTGCTCACAAATCTAGCAGAAGCAAAAAAGGAGAAAGAAAATAGTGCTCCATCTATATAGTATTGTGTGTAATGACATTAAAATATTGTGCTGACATGACTCCGGGGATTTAAATGGTGGCACGTCTCTGCGTTCGGCACATCACCTTGAACTCTTACAAAGCTGTCGACGTCCTGGCAGCGCACAGGTGTAAACTGTGCTGTAAGCTGTGCAGAGGTCACGGCGGTCGTACCTCATTCCTGAGCTCCTGTGAGAGGTCGGTGGCCTGGTCCAGAGGGAAACCGGGCACCAGCGATGTTGTGAGGACGTGCGGGCTGCTCAGCTCGTCAATCACATCAGGCACATAGAAGTACGGGTGATCCTTCAGCAGCTCTCTGACACACAAACAGCAAGTTGAAAAGACACCTGAACCCATGTTCGAGTGTGAACATGGGTTCACATGTGTGATTAATTTACGATTGATCACGATTAAATATTTTAATCGGCCGACAGCCCTAATTAAACAGATTAAACGAATTAGTGAGCTGGTAGGTGGACTTTGTTACCTTTAGACAGAGCCAGGCTAGCTGCTTCCCCCCGTTTCCAGTCTTTATGCTAAGCTAACTGGCTGCTGGCTGTTTTGTCATATTTTCCATACAGACATTAGAGAGTTTTGTCAGTCTTCTCATCTAATTCTCCACAAGAAAGCAAATAAGCACATTTCCCAAAAAGAATGTCAAACTACTCCTTTAAAGCAGTGTTTATCTTCATTAGAGCCTGACTGGACGCATTATATTTGAAACACTGACAGTCACCAGGGGTCCTGAGATTAATCCAATGACTGCCCAGATAGAAACTAAGAAAAAGAAAAGCAAATCTCATACACAAAATTGTTTATTTTCGGACTTTTCTCTAATCTTTTTTTGGTGAAATACTGTCGTTTTATCCTTTTAAGCCTCTAAAAATTACTCACCTGAAACATTCTGAGAGGGTAAAATTACTTTGATTGAACTGCTCACAATTTACAGACACGCCTCAGGAAGGTATTGCTTCATATTTAGGGATTAAAAAAAAGGTTGTACAGACTAACTAATACATTGTGAAATGAATCCCAAAGTCAGTCTGTATAGAAAGAACAAGTGTGAACAACTTACTGGAATTTTTTGGCACATTTGGCCTCTCTTATGTAATCACACTCCAGCGCCAGCTCACGACTCATGACCTCAACAAGGTGCTCAGGAAACAGACCTGTAAAAGGAGGGCAAATGTTAGAAAGTTGAAAATCATGACATTCAAGCTGCTTGTGTGGTAAAGTATATTGACAATAGCAGAGGTTTCCGACATCAGACAATAGCAGCTGTTATCATAGAAATGATTAAAAGCTCTCCAACAATGTTACCGTCAGGCAGCACGTTGCTCAAACTCAGAACAGTCATGATATTATTCACGTCACTGTCGATACTCTTGGCGACTCCGGGGTACTGAAAGAACAGATTTCATTGTGTGATTTACTGTATTTTGTAATACTTTGCTTCTGTGTTTTATCTCTGTGCAAACGCTCCGCTCACCTGAATCTTCATGGCGACCTCTCTGCCGTCCTTCAGTCTCGCTAAATGCACCTGACCGATAGACGCCGCTGCAAACGGCTTCTCCTCAAAGTACTCCAGCTTGTCTCTCCAGTTTGGGCCGAGGTCACTGCTGATGGCTTTCTGCAGAGAGCAGAGAAACCGTCTCATCTATGAACCTGAGTTCAATGAGTTTGTGTTGTTTACTACTACTACTTCTTACTGTACCATCATCTGTTTAGGAGGCATGAAGTCTGCACTCTGTCGAACACGCTCGAAGATTTTAGCCAACTGGGGGTTAATAAAGGCGTCGTCTGAGAGGAGAGAGAAAATAACAGACGAACAGAGTGAAAAATAATTTTTATGTAATGATTACATTGTTTAAAACCTCTTTTTTTATATGACATTTTTATGACATACTTTTTCGATTTTTGATGACATATTATACTGTGACATTTTTTATGACATACTGACCTACTAAACTATTACATTTTCATGGCATTTTTATGACATACTATACTATGACATTTTATAATTACATTTTTTATGACCTACTATAATCTGCCATAAAAATGTCATAGTATAGTTTGTAATTAAAAGTCATATTATATTATGTCATAAAAAAGTAATAGTATAGGTGATAAAAAATTCCATAAAAAAAGTCTCTGCTGCAGCGCCCCCCGACTGTGGAACGCTCTGCCTGAACTTTACAAATAAAATGTATTATTATTATTAAAACCTTTATGCATAAAATAAGTACTTAGTACCACAAGCCAACTACAATGTAAACCACTGTGTACACACAGCACCAATACAACATAAAATGGACAAGAATTAATAACAAAAACCCAACATTCACATAGATAAAGATACCCCATAATAATAAAACTCTGTAATTTTGTTGATGAGTCGTACAATTAGAAAAGTAACCACTTCCACCACCAGTGACTCGACTGTAATGATAATACATGAGAAGTACAAACTGTGGCTGTGGAGATCTTAGAGCATAACAACACTGTAGTGTAAACACACTGTTCAAAGTGTCAGTTGAGCCTCGGCCGCCTACAATAACTCGACTGGAATGGCACTTATTGTGTTCAGCTAACCCGATGCTTATTTTAGGTGATGACATTTCCCTCTTGGTCTTGTTGGGAAGCTGGAGCACCAGTTTACGGTCTGTGTTTGGTCTCTGCTGAAAGCTGAACCTTTATGTCCACATTGATAGATTTACTGTCCATAACATGCTGTAACAGTGTGTGTATCAGTTTGTACTGAGTCACTGTTGATCTATTTCTGTATATGTGTCACTTTAGATAAAACCTCACCTTGAATACTGAGCATCTGTCCAAGTTTCAGAGCTGCACCTCGGACTTTGCAAAGTGTCCGCACGATTCTTTGAGCGTTGGCTTCGGAGAGGAAGGCACTCGAGTCCAGAACGGATTTTTTATCACCTAAAAAAAAAACAAAACATACATACGCATTAATGCAATCGTTATTTCGGAAGTTGTAGCGGGCTCAGTTTAAAAGCTAGAGTGGAGATACTGGCATCACATGAAACTAGAAAACCCAAGGAATACATTGGTAGCAACCATGTCATACTAGCTTGTTGCAAAGGAGGTTATTATATAAATAACGCTCCAAACTTGCGCTAAATTTTGTAGAGGAAAAACTGGCATGGCCATTTTCAAAGGGGTCCCTTGACCTCTGACCTCAAGATATGTTAATGAAAATGGGTTCTATGGGTACCCACGAGTCTCCCCTTTACAGACGTGCCCACTTTATGATCCTCACATGCAGTTTAAATCTCCCTCTTATCACCTTGCTGTTGAGGTTTTAAAGTCTTCTTGGCCACTTCAGCGATCGCCCCGATGCCGAGTCCAACTGCCAGACCTGCAAAAAGAAATGAATATAAAACATGATTCACCAACTTTTTCTTTGAATTGACAGGTAGTGTCTGAAAGGCGAAGTTATCAATCTGTTATCAATTATTTTTTTATGAAGGCCCACAGTGTTGCCTTTACCAATGCCCTACTCTGCATCTGATAACAGCAGCAACAAAAAGGACGTGATAACAGCAATCAGTAACCACAGTCTGATTTCTCAGGGCAACACTCAGAGAGTTTGAGTATTCAGGAGCCATTGAAGGCCAAGAAACAAGGCCAAGAAACAACAGATACTACTACTACTAAGTGTGCTGCCCTTGGATGACAACATGTTTTATATTAGCTGCATTCTCAGACAGGACTCTGGCTCGCCCCCGAAACATTTTCTGAGCTATTGATACTTCAGTCCTGTGAAGGATAGCAGTCAGCACTTCCTACAGTCCGACCTCAGCTCCTGAAAACTGGTGACCGAGCTCATCAATGCAAACCCTCTCACCTGAATCCAAAATTAAAATTTGACGTTCACTTCACTGTACAAGGAAGAAATAAAACTAAACAACAACTCTACTCATAAAACTAGCTGAAAGAGAATAAAAATACATATGTGTCATTTGTAGCGCTTCATACCAAATCACATAAACTCTGCCATGTTGACATCGTGCAGAGTGCCTTGTTGGTCTCCCATGAGCCCTTGCTGCTCTGGAGGAAGTGCCAACGCTGCCAGTGTCATTTACACAACTTGCTTGCAAAACTAGTGTCAAAAATAGTTGGAAGTTAGCTAAGCAAATACCAGAGTCCATTTATGATTACTAACATTATCTTGAGTTAATAAATGCCACAAATTCAGATTGTGGGTCATTTCATTTAAAAACCAAGTGAGCTCAACATTAAGTTAGTTCAGAAGCTAACTTTAGTGCTGGGTCACACACAAAAAGGCTCCAATTAATGATTTTTTTTATTGTTTATTAATCTGCTGCCTATTTTCTCAATGAATCGTTTAGTCTATAAAATGTCAGAAAAACAGAAATAATCAAATTTAAGAAGGTGAAACCAATTAATTTTTGGCATTTTTGCTTAAAAAAATTAATTGAAATTGTTGCAGATTAATTTTCAGTTGATCAACTAATTGACTAATCGCTTCAGCTCTAACATATAGAATACCGAAACAGAACATTTAAAGCTAGGGTCGGTAGTGTCCTTCAAAAAAAAGCAATCAATAAATCAAATGCTCTGACAAAAAAAAAGTTAAGAAATCTGGTATCTGTTGCTGTCGCAGGACTGTAATAAACCCATCAAATCATTTATTTCGGCCCGAATGTAATGATTGGACGGGCTACCTGTGTGCACTTTGTCCGTGCAGTCATTGCTCGTGACCAGAGTCTTCCACAAGCTGCAAGCTTGACAGCTGGAGTACTAACAATAGACATGTTTATTGTTTACGTTCATTATGATAATTTTGGGGGAGTGTCTTTGGAGGGAGGCCTGAAGGGACTGTCAGTGTTGCCGGATTGGTGACTTTCTCACTAGATTTAGGGACTTTTGGAGCTAGCTAGTGCTGCTAGCTACTTTCATTGGTAAAGAGTTGGTAACACTGGGCTGGGTTGTTCGGTTGGATCATTTTAAAAAATCAAGTGCACTCTTGCTAATTTCTCAAGATTAACAGATTACATTAAAATTTGACATTTAAAATTATTCCTCTGATCTACAGGTTAGGATAGGTTGTCGGGCAACGAGTCTCGCTCGAGTTTTTGTACGTTTTTGCAGATCTCAGATCAGATTTCACAATCTGTGGGTAACCTTCTAGACGCGACCATGCACCAACACCGACAGAGAAGAGGAAGTAAACATGGACGTAAACAATGCTGTTTTCAAAGAGTTCCAAAACAATTTACATTGCAAATGTTTTACGAGGAAGGAAATTATTTCAACATGTTTTTTTTAAACCTCGAGGACGCACACAGTGTGTTTTTGGTGAGAAACACTGAATGTAAACATAAAGTTTGTTTGTTCACCCCACAGGGCACCTTTAAAATTGAATAACAAAATAAATAAATATAAGCACAACTAAAAATGGGCTGCAAAAATAAACTAAAGGTCAGCGAAAAATGTATAAAAAAGTAGCAAATTAAAAATCCTACACTCTGATATCCATGTCGGTAAAGCAACATGTCGGGTGTTTTGTTTATTTCTTGAGCATGTGTTCTGCTTCACATACAATTTCACACTTTCCCAGCACCTGGCAGCTGCCCAGACAGAGCCCTGTCATTGGAGCAACTCTACCTGAAACCTTTGTGGTAAAGACGACTGGTAATATTAATGTCTCTTTTCTTTTGCAACATGACCAGTAAACCAGTAAACACACCTACCTCCAAAATTCACCAGCCTTCCTATCCGTGTGACGGGCACCTTCCTCTCTCTGGCTCTGTCACTGAGCTGAAGCACAAGAAAAGAACTAAACTCAAAGGACAAAAGACAAATAAAATTGTACAATGTTGAAACAATAACCACAACATTGAAATAAGGCGCATTGATCCCTATTATTCAAACAATGATATATAAAACTGTTAGAGCGGGTACCACTTGTTTATGCTGCTTGACGTCTGTTTTCTTGGTGTTTCCTGCTTTATCGACGTCCTCTGATGTCAGACGGCCCACCGTGGAGTTGTCCTGGTTAAATAACCTGGTATGTCCAGAGAACAGTTGGCGGGACCAGTCCCTGTGGTACTTCAGACGTTTACTGCTGGTTCTTCCACTGCAGGTCGCCTGTCCGCTGTTTACACTTCCAATGAAACAGGTTCTGAAACAAGCTCCCATAGTGGAATATCTGTGGAGCTGTGCTGCTGTGGCTCTGTGGACGCAGACATCCTGCTGCTTGTTGAACGTCTCCTGGATGACAAAACATGATTCACATGAGTAGGTGTTAAAGGAATAGTTCAACATTTTGGGAAATGTGCTTATTCGCTTTCTTGCCGAAAGTTAGGTGAGAAGATCGATACCACTCTCGTCTGTTAAATATGAAGCTACAGCCAGCAGTTGGTTAGCTTAGCTTAGCAAAAAGACTGGTAACAAAGAGGGAAACAGCTAGCGTGCCTATGTCCAAAATTAACAAAATCCAGAAAAAACAGCACCTCTAAGGTTCAATAATTAAAACGTTACATCTCATAAAAGCAAACAAAATGATGCTGGTAGTCTGGTGCTGGTAATGTCAAAGTGTTTCTTAAAGGTCAATTAAACATTTAAGATATTTTAACCAAAAAATTTCCAAAATTCACAGGTAACAGCTTCTCGGATATAAATATTTGCTGATTTTCTTTGTTGTCTATTATGGTTTTGGACAAAACAAGTAATTTAAATATGTCAACTTGAGCTCTGGGAAATTTTAATGTGCATTTTCCACCAGAAATAAAGTAGCTGCCATGTATAAAGGGGGTCAACATGGGTCCAACAACAACTTATTGCCCCGAACCCTTCCAGCTTAATCTGGCCATGACAACACGGCACAGAATTTGTGACACTATTGGCTCTGATATGACGTATGACGAAGGTAACGAATTGTTTTTACCAGTTCAGGAGAGGCCATCAGTAAAATATAGAAGCAAAACTTGCCTAAAGATGCAGCTTATTTAAGAATTTGTGACGTTTTTGTTCCATATTAGTTTTAAATCAGTGGTCACCAGATGTTTAATGGGAAAAGAAAAGAAGAAAAAGGAATTGTTCTGTTACATTAACTTAAATTTTTTGAGGGGGATTTCACTCTGTTAAAATATGAGATAGTTTTACATATTCAGGCCTTTATTAATTATTCAAATGAAACAAATCAGAAATGATTCAAGGGGAAGATCACTAGTTGGGGTCAAAGACAAAAAGGTGGAGAACCACTGGTCCAGGTGTTGTTTTTGGAGCTTTACTTCCCATTAAAGTACAAAATTATGTTGGAAACTCTGCACACTTTTTAGATGTTTTTTTTTGCCATAAATGACCACTATCAGACGTTATAAATCCTCTCAACAGTGTCTTCTATTCCAGCATCATCTGCCTCTCAGCCCTGCTCACTATTGTTAGTGCTGCTGATGAGCAGATGGTTGCAGAGACTGACTCAGAAGGTATCTGGGTTGCATGTTTGTGAAAGTGCCAGATCACAGCTGACTTGCTCACCCTCGCTGATCCGGCAGCATGATGGAAGTTTACCAGCCTCTGGTTCCCGGTGCCGTGCAGGCCGCCTGGTGTGGCTCTGCTGGCCGCCTGCTTCATCCAGGTCAGACCCCTCCAGACCACCGTGTCCCCTGTCATGGTTGTTCAGACCTGCAGAAACCAGGAAGAACAGGGTCTCTGCAGCAGGTTGCTTAGAGGGAAGTCGAGGAGCTCATCAGTTTATGTCTCCATGCTTGTAGAATAAAGCATGACTCCATATGTACAGCATGCTTGACCAAAACAACCTAATCAAATACTGATGAAAGTGCAATATTAACTTGGCTGGCTGTGTGACAAGAGAGCAGCAAGACAAAAACATGCACACTGAAAAGTTTTAAAACAAATATAATGCATTAAACAATAAGTTAAATTATTTTCACAATGAAAAAAGTGACAAAAATGAAATTTAACTTTAACTCACCAACTTTAAGCTACAACAGAAGTCCTCTCATCATCGTGCAGCTTGCAGCACGAGCCTCCGTTCACCTTGATTTGACTTCACACACTTTCTCGTCAACACCTCAACTCAAGGCAGCAAGGCGCGCGACACGCTGAAGGACACGCTCGTGTTCCACGAGGCGAAGTTTAACAAACACGAGCCAATGAGGCAAAGTCCAGCCGCGAGCTGCGGGTATCAACAAACCGCCGCACTGGATGGATAAACTGTCAGTCGATCCTCAGGGAGGGTGTGACTGCTGACGCTCAGGGCGGTCCCTGAACTACACACACATGCCGCGTTCACGAGATACAAGAAAAATCTGGTAATATAAATATCAATACAAATATCAGTTCACTTTATACATATATATGAAAATAATATAAATAAATAAGACTTCTGTTCAGAAATGCATGTAACAAAACTATATATAAAAATAAATATAAATGTATTTAATATATAAATATATATTTACATATAAAATATAGATATATATAATATACATAAATAAATAAAAGAAGTTTAAAAGTAAAAATAACTTTGATTTATTTATGAATGTAAAGTCATATGGAGACCAACAACTTTAAATGCAGACCTAACTGTTTAATTGTTGTTTCCAATTACCTTGCATTTATTTCAGTAAAACACATATACACGTGAAACCTAATAAAATGTAAAAAAAAAAAAAAAAAAAAAAATGAAAATTATATAATAATTATAATTATGCTAAATTGTTTAAAGATGAAACTATTTATATTGTTTGAATTTATTTTTGTAACATGTAATTAAGATAATCTGGGAAATTGGAACAAAGTTATCTTACACATTTTATTGTGGAAGCTAACGTGGGAACATTTAAGAATTGAGAAAGATAAACACTTTAAATAATTAAGTACACCGTTACATTAAACACGACTTACTGTTTCTACTTCACAGCGTTTTTTGAGAGCTGATACAGATATATTTAAGACAGCACTTGCTGGCAGTTGATACGTGGGGCTGTGTTAATGTCTTTGATGGAGGGAATTGACAAGACATCTGCATTTCCACACAGCATTTAACTATTGTCGGAAGGGAAACGACCCTAAAATCATTATATGACATTAAACCTTTCCATTAGATAGATAGATAGATACTTTATTGAATTTTAAAATTAAAACAAATTAAAAGGTGTGTTAGCAGCAGTGAAACACAGTAGGGAGAAACTCAGAGTTCAAAAGTGAGATTTTATCAGTAACACTTGAAGGCAGCAATACCACATACAGCTGTGATCTGCCACTGATCCAGGACCATTAGAGTTTGGCTATAGCAGCCGATGTTGAGAGAATGATGAATCATCTTTTAATTATAGAGAAAGAGCAGCAACATTGAAATAAATAATACAAGTGACCAGTGAAATTACTAACTTAACGATGTCACTGCTCTGCTAAGATCTATTGTTGGGAAATATTAAAAATAACACAGTGGCATGTCGTGATTATACTCTTTACAATGTTCAAATGAGTGGCCATGATGGATGTCAGCTGTTGTTGTTGCATAACAAGGTGTTTATGAAATATTGGATGTTTCAGATGTATCACGCACATGAAAAATATCCAACTTGTGTGTTAAATTGTTATCTTATTTCCCTTTGTTTAAGAATAAATGAGATAAATAAATGGCTTTCAGCACTCAAGTACAGTTATATAGTCCACATATAGGAGTTTTAGCTTAAGACTCTGATTTACTCCTTGTCTGACTCTCTGTTTTTTACACTTTTGGGCATCTTCAATCAGACTTTCACATTAAATTACTTGGGCATTTAATATAATTCAAGATATTTCATCAGTCTAGAATATCTTTAATATAATTAAAGATATTCTAGACTGATGAAATTAACTCCTATGGCTTTGTCAGGGTCTGATGGCAGACTTTAGCTTGGGGAAGAGTCGGAGAGCGTTCTGTGTCGTCACCTCCATCACCTCCTGCAGCGACACTCCTTTAATCTTACTGATGTACTCGGCAGAGATGCAGATGTTTTTGGGCTCATTTCTCACCTACATTCAGGACGCAGAACAAGAAGGATATGACATGAGTGGGTGAATAAAGGTTAAGGTACAAACAAAGCAGATTTCATTTGTATGTGTCACAAATATTTATGTAAAAGAAAAGCTATATATTGCAAATATCCTCCTAAAAATATAAAAACATGCAAAGCAAATAAAGACAAGAATACTTTACCTGCTTTTCTGGACCGAGAGCAGGTGAATCTGTTTCTAGACAGATGTTCTCTAACGGCAACTGTTTCACGAGTTTCTGCTTCTTGGTGGAAAATACACAAAGAAACTATCATTAATCATTAACATTCAATGTGATAAAGTCAACCAAGTAAACATGTCTGAAAAGACCGTGTCAGCAGTTTAGTTGTGTAAACTGTAAATGCTCACATATAAACAAAATATTCAAACAATTTGCAAACATGTCTATAAAATACATGTTTTCTTGTCTATTTACACACATAAATGACAAATAAGAATATGTATGTGTAAGAGTATATGTGTTTGTGTTACTGAGGGGGACATTTCTAACAAGTTGGGTTATGCTACAGTGTAAATTAAACATGATCAGGTGCTCTGTTGTACCTGTTCACTGCGGACGATGGATGGTGGGATAGAAAAGAAATATCCAGCCTTCACTCCCTCCATAGCAACAGACGGTTTCCCATCAAAAGCATGAAGCAGGGCTTTTTCGACACCTAGTGAAATTTCAGAGGAATTGCAGTTTACTTCTAAAATATTCTGCTACTTTAAGTAAACAGAAGAGAATCTAAACTTTGCAGTTTACCTTGCTCCTTCAGGAGCTGGATGGTGGGTCTTCCTGCAGACCGTGAATGAACATTTCTAGAAATAAAATACATAAAAATATCATGGAAGTCTGTTGGTTATGGGACAGATTGTCTTTCATATATTTGCACATACTGAGATTCTTTTGATTCTTTTAAAGAAGCAGGGAACACCACCAGCAGCTGTTTAATAATAATAATACATCAGATTTATATAGCGCTTTCCAAAGCTCTCAAAGACGCTTTACATACTGTTGATAAAAAAACTAAAACTAAAAAACATGCAGTAAACTTTTTAATACAGACAGAAATAGTCTCAAGAGGTGGGTTTTGAGGGCCTTTTTGAATGATGACAGTTTGTGTGCATTACGTTTTCATCATAAACTGATAAAGACGTAATGTCAAAATGTCGTAATTATACTCAAATGTTTTTGTGGGAGCATCTAATCAGTGTGTGGGCGCCTTTTTCTTTATATTCTTTTTGCCTTTTCACCTATGCACCTGATATAATGTTGGGATGTACATATACTACCTTGTGAAGCTTCAATGTAAATTTTACCAGTTGAGATAGTAATAATCTACTGTACAGTACTACAGTGTGTCTCACAGAGGGAGATCCAGTTCCTTGGCTATCTGTGCCTGACGTATGAGGACCTGCCTTTGGATCTCTTTGTCAGTCTCACCGCTGACATATCTGGGCGTAAAATCCAAACCAACCTAAAATAACAGATGGGGAAAAAGAGTTTTAACTGTTAGCATGAATGCAAAAGAATGCTAACAAAGTCATCTCGAAAGTCACATTCGAGATGCTGTATTATTACCTCCCCAATGGCCACAAGGTGGTCTTTGTATTTCTCTATTATGGGTAGAGCAGCATCTAGATCCTAAAGAAAAGACATAAAAAAAACATCCTTTATTCCTTTGCTATATTAGTGAATTTTTTGGTTAATAAAGTTCACACGTATATGAAGAATATGGATCAGAGAGGATAGCACTCTGGTAGGACCGCCATAATATCTGGATTGTGGCAGAAATCTCAGGGAAAGTTCTCAAACCAACACTACCTGCCTGGCTATACAGATACTACTACAGGTGAGTGATAAAATATGATGTTTTTTTGTAATAAACTCTTGCCTACCTGGAGAGAAGCCCCCCTCTGTTGCTCTGGGGAAACTTCTTGAACAGGGTGGACTCCTAGGCAGGGAAATATAAAACCTGGAAACCTATGAAAAGGTGACAACGTCAGTACAAAGACACAAGTGAAACTCAAATCATGGTACAGTACTTTAACAGATATAGATAGTTACCTCTGTGACAACTCAATAATCTTGTCAAACTCCCCAGCATGCTCGGCCACGGCTAGCAGTGCTAACAATCCAGCCTTGGAAATAATAAGAAAAAGTTAAACACACACACACAATAAGTACTCTGAATGCTTCTTAGCGGACACGACTCACCTTTTTTGAGTTCTCAACCACCTCCTCTATGTCCTGACAACGAAAAAAGGAACAGTCAGCACATAATAATAAGTTATTTCAGATATAATATCCAATAGTGTCCTTTAAAGTGGGAGCATACCTTGTCAAAGTCCCCAGAAGAGATATGACAGTGACAGTCCACGTAGCCATGCATGTGGAGCTGAGTATGTAGAAGCGTGCAAAACCAAAACAATGCCCACTTCCGCAAAAGCGAGACGGACCGCGCATGTGCAGACTCACAGGAGCGCACGATGTAGAACGCAGCGTTGCCCGGGGCGACGGCGTTCCATTCGCTCCGATTGGTTGAACGTCACCGGCTCACCAACGCGCGGTGAGCAGATCGAGCATCCCAAGTGGTTTTAAAGGAGGTGTACCTTTTGTTTGAGTTCCCTTATTTATGTTGTTCCTGTCATATGTTACGCTTCCTTATCATGTGATAGTCACCTCGTCCTCCGCACCATTGTGTCACACTAGGTGATTTTTTACCTGAAATGGGAGGTTTAACGGTTTCTTTCCTTTTATCGATGCTGTTTGTCGGCACCGGCAGAGCAAAATACGAACCGACCTGGGAGTCCATCGACTCCAGACCGCTGCCAGAGTGGTACGATCAGGCCAAGTTTGGCATCTTCATACACTGGGGGGTCTTCTCTGTCCCGAGCTTTGGCAGCGAGTGGTTCTGGTGAGTTGTTTTTTCTTCTTGCAATGAACATTTTAATAACATGGCTTCAACTTTACAGACAAGGGGAGTTTAGGGACAGTTTTGAACATGATAAGGTCTGTTGCTGCAGGGTTGGAAATTAGCACCAGCCACCAGCCAAATGCTGGTAAAATATGCAACTGGCTAGATTTGCTTCACTCATCAGCCCAAAAAAACAATGGCAGTCTATTGAGTGGCTAGTAGATTTTGGAATCCACAAGCCAAAGTGGCAGGTGGACAAAAAGGTTAATTTCCAACCCTGGTTACTGACATTTTGTAATAATAATAATTCAGTTCCTGATCTGTGAAGTCACCCTTACTGGAAAATCCAGCTTGAGCTGGTAGCTGGTAACCAGCTGGACCGGTTTGAGCTGTGTACTGTATCAACGTTTAATTAATAGTTTACATGCAAAGATGAACTCAGTCAATACTTTATTTGCAAAGATATGTGCCTTCTCAACGTAGTGCTATGATGGTGGATGTTACATCGACTGTGATAAATGCAAATGCAGATCCCATTTGTTCTGATTGCGTAAAAAAAGTTTATGCATATGCTGGTGTGTTCTTTATACTATGACAATTTGCCTAAAATTTGTTTTTAAAAATCGCCTTGCTTACAGTATCGCAATATATTGAATCGTAACCCCTGTATCGTGATACGTATCGTATCGCCAGATTGTTGCCAATAAGCAGCCCTATAGGGCAACAGCTTTGGTCCAAGTTTACTTCCTGTTAGCTACTGCATTAACAAACAATGCAACAGGAAATACAAATGTTGTCAAGTTTGAAAAGGTCTATATGTGAGAACAACACCTGCTAAAATTCTCCAGTTTGGTTTACAGTTGTTTACAAAGGAAGTGCTATGCCTAGCTTCTCAGGTGTCTTTAAAAATGTACTCATAAAAAACACACATGCGCTATCACACTGTGGACATACTGGGCATACAGTGGGCACTCTATTTCTCCACTGTCCCTGTAGGCATGCTCTGTAGGTCCCTAACAAATAACAAAATTATTCGGGTCCTACTTTGTACCTGCAGTATAGACTTGCTTAAACTGGATCCACAACATTACTAGAGAAAATGACTTGTAGGTAGACATACTGTACCTACAAGTCATTCTCTCTAGTAATGTTGTGGATCCAGTTGCATCGTTCTGCTTTGTACTCTCTTCTCTTCCTCATAAGACACACAAATAGAACATGATGTTATAACTATACAGTGTCACATTTTTTGATGAAAGCACAAAGATAAATTCAAGAGATGTCAGGTGATTGAATTCAGATTTAGATGATGCTTCATTTCATAAATCTTGCTGGATTACAACATAAAATATAAAAAAAAATGATCAGCTACAGTGTGAAAAGGACACAATCCAACAGTATGCCTCAATGAGGAGAAAGTTTAGTTAATTTAAATCATTTTAAATAATTTATTAATATGACCCTGTTAAACCTCAGCTTTCACCTCACCACAAAGTCAAGGTCCATTCAGTAGCTGACTGTTAAGGAGCTTTCGGCCATATTTTAATTTTCTTCTGAGCACTTTAAGGACGATCTTCTTGTCCATGTTTGCTTAAAATCTGAGATTCAAATCTGATTGTCTGCTGATGAAGATCATGTGGTATGACCGAAAGCTCCTGAATAGCAACTAAATGGTTCTTGTAGTGAGATACTCAACTTTTAAGTTAACAGGGCGATAAGTCCTTAAAATGCTCTATGGTTCAGTATCTGTATGGTTCACTACCCACTGGACCCAGTCAGAGACTAGCTGGTGAAGAAAGTGGAACATCCAGCAGCTAAAGAGACACATTTTTTTTCTCAGGAGTTGGTAGAGACCAAAAAATGAGCGCTGCCTTCAGCCTGTTTTGTGTTTGTTTTCTGTTCCAGGTGCTACTGGCAGCAGCGAAAACTAAAGGCGTATGTTGACTTCATGCAGAGGAATTATCCTCCAGAATTCAAGTATCAAGACTTTGCATCGCAGTTCACTGCTGAGTTCTTTGATGCCAAAGAGTGGACGGACATCTTTGCCTCATCGGGGGCAAAGTACATCGTCCTGACCACTAAACACCACGAAGGTACAGGACACCATCGACATCCTGCCTCTCTGTATTTCTTTCTTATTTTAAGTTACTTTATTGTCACAAAAGATCATTTCAGCGTGCTAAAACAAGGACATTATATCAGTGCCATGCTGCATTATTTCAGCCGTGAAGGAGATGTATTGATTTATCTATATCATTTTCAGGTTTCACACTATGGGGATCAAAAAACTCGTGGAACTGGAACGCAGTGGACGTTGGACCAAAAAGAGATCTGGTAGATGAAGTGGCGAGTGCCCTCCGTGCCAACAGTGACCTGCGTTTAGGACTGTATCACTCTCTCTTTGAGTGGTTTAATCCGCTCTTTGAACAGGACCGTGCCAATGCCTTCACTACAAACTACTTTCCAACAACTAAATCTCTGCCTGAGCTTTATGATCTCATTGTCAAGTTCAAACCAGACTTGCTGTGGTCTGATGGGGGCGGAAACGCACCTGACAAGTACTGGAACAGCACAGGTTTCTTAGCCTGGCTCTATAATGACAGGTAGCTATGAATTTATTACAGTAAGTGTGTGTTTTATTAGATTTATCTTTTACGCAGACAGTGTGATATTAACTTGTGTTTCTTCACAGTCCTGTACGAGACACGGTGGTGACGAATGACCGCTGGGGCAATGGCTGCATCTGCAAGCACGGAGGATATTACACCTGTGCTGATCGCTACCAGCCAGGACACCTGCTCAAACACAAGTGGGAAAACTGCATGACCATCGACACAAAGTCCTGGGGTTACAGACGCAACGCTCCTCTCAGAGATTACCTCAATATCGAGCAGCTTGTTTCGGTGAGTCTTAATATCTCATTTGCCTGTAAGCTGTTTTATTACGTAACCTATGAATAAATGTCTTCAGGATTTAGCTTAAAGGTCCAGTGTGTAGGATTTCAGGGGATCTAGTAGCAGAAATGCAGGAATATAATATTCATAACTATGTTTTCATTAGTGTATTATCACCTGAAACTAAGAATCGTTGTGTTTTCGTTAGCTTAGAATGAGCCCTTCATATCTACATAGGGAGCGGGTCCTTCTTCACGGAGTCCGCCATGTTTCTACAGTAAAGTTCACACTACAAGACTTTCAAAGTCAGCAGAGTACTGTTGACACTACACAACTTGCTGTTTTGTAATCAGTAATATATAAATATGAATATATAAATCCTACACACTGTACCTTTAAAACTGTGAGTATGTTGAATGTTTTTTTTTCTTTGAAGATTTTGCTCATTATGATCAATGATATGACAGAAAATGGTGGAAAATGAAAATCAAGATTTAACAGAGCTCAAGTTGACATATTTAAATTACTTAAAATCTTGTCCAAAACCCAAAGATATTCAGTTTACTATTAGACGACAAAGAAAATATTTACATTTATTTAAGCTGTAACCTGTGAATTTTAGACATTTTTGGTTAAAATGGCTTAAATAATGAAATGACTATGAAAATTGTTTTTAGCCCTATTTGCTCTGGAGCAACAGCGCCCTCTAGCTGTAAAGATATCTTAGTGCAGGAAAGTCTTTTCTATAAAGTCCAACCTGGTGTTTCAGACGTTGGTGGAGACTGTGTCCTGTGGGGGAAACCTGCTGATGAACATCGGCCCGACACACGATGGAAGGATCGCTCCCATCTTTGAGGAGCGTCTGAGGCAGATGGGTCAGTGGCTGAAGGTCAACGGGGAGTCCATCTACAACACAACAGCATGGCGGGTCCAGAAGGACGCCGTCACTCCCAGCATCTGGTGGGTCTCTCATGTGTGTTTGTATATAATCTGTGTGGTCCGCAGTGACCAACCAAGCTCTTTTAAGGAAATTTATAGTATAGATATTTTTTTTTTCCTTTTTGTTCTTGATATTTAGATGTAAAAAATCCCAAAACTCTTGTACAGAATATGAAGGGAGGATTTTTTTGTGTCAGCTCATTACTGTGTGTTTCTTCACAGTTTATTTTGCCAAAAGTTAAGTAAAATTCATGCATTGCGTAACTAAGTGAGTGAGTAAACAGTATGTGATTTTACTGATGATGATGATAAGTGATTTTATTGATGATGATAAAGGTATTTATTGTGTTGGTTGGTTTGTCCTCCTTCTCATAAAGACAAACAAACTAAGGTGTAATTAAATCAGATATTGTTGATGATAGGTTTAAAGCTCATACAGAAGCCGGTATTATTGATAATACTTACATGTATATCTTGACAGGTACACTTCCAGACCTCAGGAAAAGAGCATCTTCGCCATTTTACTGCAGTGGCCCAATAATGGATCTGTGATTCTGAATGAACCTGTGGTCAAACAAGGACAGACTCAGGTAAGACTAGAGCTTCAGTCAAGCTATTAGCTTATTGCCAATATATATAAGCATCAGCATATTTCATTTGACTGCTAAGTAACAAGAAATTGCAGCACAGAAATGCCAATGGTATGTTTGAGGTCATCTAGAACAGTGGTTCTCAACCTTTTCGAGTCGCGACCCCTCAGAATAAACAGGTTGGTGTTTGCGACCCCCCCACCTGGCGTAAACAGCTGTTTCTACACGCCTCCCCTGCTGATTTTGAGTTATTATTGTGAATGATTAATAAATGTAGGCTAAATAAATAAAAAAATGTTGGGGGGATTTTTGATGAGTTCTGTGACTTTTTCTCTCCCCCCATCAGAAACAAACTAAAATATGTTATTTTAATGTTTTTTAAATTTTTTTTCCTACACTCATCTGGCGACCCCGGGATATTATCTTGCGACCCTCTTGGGGGGCCGGACTCCCAGGTTGAGAACCACTGATCTAGAAACCTTCATTACATACTTTGTCCACCAAGGAGTAAAGAAACCAGAAAATATTCACATTTAAGAAGCTGGAATTTAGACTTTTGTTTTTCTTTTAAAAAAAAAAATGACTCAAATCGTATATCAAAATAGTTGGCGATTAATTTAATTGTTCACCACTAATTGATTGATCGATTAATCGTTGCAGCTCTAAATAAATGGAGAGCTGGTTTTACAGACTGTAGTGCAGCTGTGGTCAGAGAAGAACCTCCATCATATTAGCAGAGAAAGAAATGACTGGCCAGTATTTAATTAAAGGCTCAATATATATCGGTCTAACTTGTGGAATGTCCAATAACCGCACTGCATCCTGGGAGATGAGGTTGACTCATTCACAGAGCAGCTCTCTCTCTCTTTTTTCTCTCCTTCTGTCAACATGTCAACGTTTGTTCCTGTGTTTCTTTTGTTCTAAATAAAAAAAGGTGGTGCTTCTGGGTCACGGGTCTGTGCAGTGGGAGCCGGTGAAGCCCAGCGGGCTGAGGGTCCTCCTGCCACAGCTGTCCGTCAGCCAGATGCCCTGCCAGTGGGCCTGGACACTGAAGCTGACAGGTGCCGCTTAAAGGGAAAACAGATCAGCTGAAGAGGAACTGACAGAGCTGCAGGCCGAGAGAAGGACCCAGCGTTTTATTTTAGATGTTTAAATCACTGAATCACTGTCTGTAGGGCTGTCCCGAATACAATTTTTTGGGCTTCGAAGCTGCGGCGAGAAATATTCGAAGGTATTTGAAGCTATGCGGAGCACCGCAGGTGTAGGCTGACATGTTTTTCTGTTTATCTGTCTCCATCTACCCCGTTTCAGTGCCGCTGCCGGACTACTCTACACACAACAAACAGCGATATCCGTCGGAGAATAACAAATAATCATTAATAATGTTGTGGGATTATTCCTTATTTCATGGGCTATTCTGGGATATATACATTATTATTAAATGCTTATATATATATAAAAATAAAAAATAAAAACAAAGCATTCGAATAGTGATTAGGAGGTTGAATACCATGGCAACGGTCAAAGCTTTGAAGCTTTCGGGTCAGCCCTAACTGTCTGTGAGTTGCACATAAAAATTATCTTTTTGAAGTACTTTACATGAATACATGATCATTGTTTTCAGGGTAACTTTTATGATTTGATTTTATGATATGAAAGATCTGATTACTTCTTCCACCACTGTCTAGCTAGAGTTTCTTAACTTTGGGATATAAACGTAATTTTTAGTTTGACATATGATGTATGCATTATTCAACATGTGACCTCTGACATAAATGTTTCTACTTATGATTTTTGATCACAATTTTGTGATAATTTTTCAAGCCTACTGTGATTTTCATGCAGTCTGCAGCTCTGGTCAATGTGGTGGTGGATGTTTTATATGTGAAGGAATGTTTAAATAAAATAAATGAAGTCTTCAAACACCATCTTTTTTTATATAATCTAATATTTGTATGTGGGGGGTGTAAAATGAGCTTAAAGCTAAAATATCATTGACATGTCACATATGAAGCGTTGACATAAGAAATAGTAACATGAGGATTTGATCACAACATGACATAGATTTATATCATTTTTTTTTAAAGGAAATTGTAATTAAACTAAAACGAAAACTAACAAAATTAATATTTTTTTCTAGTGTAGGGCTGCAGCTAATGATTATTTTCATTAAAGATTAATTTGTTGAGTATTTTCTTGATTAACCAGAGTATGACATATATAATAACTTTTGTTATGATTTGACTAATTTCTAAAAATAAAAATAAATTAATCGTTTGCACCAATAAATGTCTAAAATAGTAACTTCCAAAAGTCAAAGTTGACATGTTCAAATGTCTTGTTTTGTGTGACCAAGAGTCCCAAAAATCTCAAATATCTTTAGTTTATTATCATAGAAGACTAATCAATTAATTGGCATTTTATTTTCTTGAATAAAGGCTTAATTGTTTGGATTGATCATCTATAAAATGAGTTTTGTCAGGCCATTGGTCCAAAACTCCAAGGTTTACTGTTATAAAAGGCTAAAAAAAACAGCAAATATTCATATTTGAGAAGCTGGAACGAGTGGATTTTTGCTTAAAAATGACTTTAATCATTAATCGATCGATCGATTATCAAACTAGTTGCTGATAGTAATATAATAATAATAATGATAATAAGTTTATATAGTAAAGCACCTTTCATAGAACATGATTCTCAAAGTGCTTTACATGAATAAAAATTAATTAAAAACAATAAAACAGTACAAACAATTAATAAAACAGCTGTTAAAAACACAAGTTTACAACACTAGACAGCACAAGGTGACGCAAAGGCCAGTGCTAATAGTTATTAAGCGACTAATCCTTTCAGCTCTAGTATATTCTAGTATAGTATAATACATATTGTAGGAGTTAAATAGAGTATATTGAACATCAATTTCAAATGTAATTTAGCAAACTTTTGCCATATTGTGATATAAGCATATGACCTAGATGAAGACATTTTATATTAACCTCTTAAGCCCTAGTGTGCTGGAAGGTGTGGTTCGCCTAGACAGACATACTGTACCTAAAATAAATCAATAATAGCTCCACAACTACCAGGTCTATATGCATGATCTTGGTCTCTGTGGATAGGTAAGACCTCGGAGAATTCATCCCCAGTGTAAGTAACATTGTGACTGTTACTATGCCTGAGTGATTCGGGATGAACCAAAGGAAAAATTTACATTTTTATCCTCGCCTAAAATGTTTTCTAGATTAGACAGTGGATAACACCATTATAGCAATGATACCATGCACAGAGATGCCCCTGAATTAATTCAGCAACTCCTTGACTACAACTGTGCCAAAGCAGATATAAATAACACAAAGCACATAGATTCTCCAAAGGTTTAAGTAAGGATAGGACCAGGCGGACTCTCCATTTGGCCACTTGAATACCCAAAGTGTGCTAAATGGGTTTTCTACCTCTTGAAAGGGAATCTGGCTATAAAATACTACTGATATCCACTACATGAGGCTATGTGCACACAATGGAGCCTTTGGCCATGACATTTACCCCGTGCATCATCACATTCTACCATTGTGCACAGTATAAAATCAATAAAAAACAACTAAATTGTATAATTCTGACTCCACATGGAGTAGTTTTATTATAATAATGAAATATGATCAAGTAAAACTTAGATAATATCAAATAAGATCAATAACAATGTAAATAAGATAACAGATAAAATAATCCAAAGTCAAGTATGTACATTCAATATAAAAACAAAAATATTAAGTAAAAATACAATTTCTCGTGCATTGATTTTGTAACTAAAATATTGAAATCATTGCCAAACAAACATTGTTTGGACGTTATACACTTGGAGTGTTGTTTTAGTAGCGTTAAGGCCTCGTCTTTTAGAAACTATTCAGAAAAAAGACCACCACAGCATTTTATAAAGATTTTAAAGGCAGTGTTTTAACACACAGCTCAGCCAAACCGGGTACTGGGTCCGTCGGGTAAAAGAGGTTAAAGACCCAGAGAATATTTGCCATTTTCTTTATATATGATTTAATGCAGTAAACTTTTTAATACAGACAGAAATAGTCTGAAGAGGTGGGTTTTGAGGGCCTTTTTGAATGATGACAGTTTGGGTGCATTACGTTTTCATCATAAACTGATAAAGACGTAATGTCAAAATGTCGTAATTATACTCAAATGTTTTTGTGGGAGCATCTAATCAGTGTGTGGGCGCCTTTTTCTTTATATTCTTTTTGCCTTTTCACCTATGCACCTGATATAATGTTGGGATGTACATATACTACCTTGTGAAGCTTCAATGTAAATTTTACCAGTTGAGATAGTAATAATCTACTGTACAGTACTACAGTGTGTCTCACAGAGGGAGATCCAGTTCCTTGGCTATCTGTGCCTGACGTATGAGGACCTGCCTTTGGATCTCTTTGTCAGTCTCACCGCTGACATATCTGGGCGTAAAATCCAAACCAACCTAAAATAACAGATGGGGAAAAAGAGTTTTAACTGTTAGCATGAATGCAAAAGAATGCTAACAAAGTCATCTCGAAAGTCACATTCGAGATGCTGTATTATTACCTCCCCAATGGCCACAAGGTGGTCTTTGTATTTCTCTATTATGGGTAGAGCAGCATCTAGATCCTAAAGAAAAGACATAAAAAAAACATCCTTTATTCCTTTGCTATATTAGTGAATTTTTTGGTTAATAAAGTTCACATGTATATGAAGAATATGGATCAGAGAGGATAGCACTCTGGTAGGACCGCCATAATATCTGGATTGTGGCAGAAATCTCAGAGAAAGTTCTCAAACCAACACCATCTGCCTGGCTATACAGATACTACTACAGGTGAGTGATAAAATATGACGTTTTTTTGTAATAAACTCTTGCCTACCTGGAGAGAAGCCCCCCTCTGTTGCTCTGGGGAAACTTCTTGAACAGGGTGGACTCCTAGGCAGGGAAATATAAAACCTGGAAACCTATGAAAAGGTGACAACGTCAGTACAAAGAGACAAGTGAAACTCAAATCATGGTACAGTACTTTAACAGATATAGATAGTTACCTCTGTGACAACTCAATAATCTTGTCAAATTCCCCAGCATGCTCGGCCACGGCTAGCAGTGCTATCAATCCAGCCTTGGAAATAAGAAGAAAAAGTTAAACACACACACACACACAATAAGTACTCTGAATGCTTCTTAGCGGACACGACTCACCTTTTTTGAGTTCTCAACCACCTCCTCTATGTCCTGACAACGAAAAAAGGAACAGTCAGCACATAATAATAAGTTATTTCAGATATAATATCCAATAGTGTCCTTTAAAGTGGGAGCATACCTTGTCAAAGTCCCCAGAAGAGATATGACAGTGACAGTCCACGTAGCCATGCATGTGGAGCTGAGTATGTAGAAGCGTGCAAAACCAAAACAATGCCCACTTCCGCAAAAGCGAGACGGACCGCGCATGTGCAGACTCACAGGAGCGCACGATGTAGAACGCAGCGTTGCCCGGGGCGACGGCGTTCCATTCGCTCCGATTGGTTGAACGTCACCGGCTCACCAACGCGCGGTGAGCAGATCGAGCATCCCAAGTGGTTTTAAAGGAGGTGTACCTTTTGTTTGAGTTCCCTTATTTATGTTGTTCCTGTCATATGTTACGCTTCCTTATCATGTGATAGTCACCTCGTCCTCCGCACCATTGTGTCACACTAGGTGATTTTTTACCTGAAATGGGAGGTTTAACGGTTTCTTTCCTTTTATCGATGCTGTTTGTCGGCACCGGCAGAGCAAAATACGAACCGACCTGGGAGTCCATCGACTCCAGACCGCTGCCAGAGTGGTACGATCAGGCCAAGTTTGGCATCTTCATACACTGGGGGGTCTTCTCTGTCCCGAGCTTTGGCAGCGAGTGGTTCTGGTGAGTTGTTTTTTTTCTTGCAATTAACATTTTAATAACATGGCTTCAACTTTACAGACAAGGGGAGTTTAGGGACAGTTTTGAACATGATAAGGTCTGTTGCTGCAGGGTTGGAAATTAGCACCAGCCACCAGCCAAATGCTGGTAAAATATGCAACTGGCTAGATTTGCTTCACTCACCAGCCCAAAAAAACAATGGCAGTCTATTGAGTGGCTGGTAGATTTTGGAATACACCAGCCAAAGTGGCAGGTGGACAAAAAAAGTTAATTTCCAACCCTGGTTACTGACATTTTGTAATAATAATAATAATAATGAATTTAATTTATATAGCACACTTTAAAATAAAACGAAATCTCAAGGTGATTATAATTCATTTCCTGATCTGTGAAGTCACCCTTACTGGAAAATCCAGCTTGAGCTGGTAGCTGGTAACCAGCTTGACCGGTTTGAGCTGTGTACTGTATTGATGTTTAATTAATAGTTTACATGCATTGATGAACTCGGTCAATACTTTATTTGCAAAGATTTGTGCCCTCTCAACGTAGTGCTGTGATGGTGGATGTTACATCGACGGTGATAAATGCAAATGCAGATCCCATTTGTTCTGATTGCGTAAAAAAAGTTTATGCATATGCTGGTGTGTTCTTTATACTATGACAATTTGCCTAAAATTTTGTTTTTAAAAATCGCCTTGCTTACAGTATCGCAATATATTGAATCGTAACCCCTGTATCGTGATACGTATCGTATCGCCAGATTGTTGCCAATAAGCAGCCCTATAGGGCAACAGCTTTGGTCCAAGTTTACTTCCTGTTAGCTACTGCATTAACAAACAATGCAACAGGAAATACAAATGTTGTCAAGTTTGAAAAGGTCTATATGTGAGAACAGCACCTGCTAAAATTCTCCAGTTTGGTTTACAGTTGTTTACAAAGGAAGTGCTATGCCTAGCTTTTCAGGTGTCTTTAAAAATTTACTCATAAAAAACACACATGCTCTATCACACTGTGGACATACTGGGCATACAGTGGGCACTCTATTTCTCCACTGTCCCTGTAGGCATGCTCTGTAGGTCCCTAACAAATAACAAAATTATTCGGGTCCTACTTTGTACCTGCAGTATAGACTTGCTTAAACTGGATCCACAACATTACTAGAGAAAATGACTTGTAGGTAGACATACTGTACCTACAAGTCATTCTCTCTAGTAATGTTGTGGATCCAGTTGCATCGTTCTGCTTTGTACTCTCTTCTCTTCCTCATAAGACACACAAATAGAACATGATGTTATAACTATACAGAGTCACATTATTTGATGAAAGCACAAAGATAAATTCAAGAGATGTCAGGTGATTGAATTCAGATTTAGATGATGCTTCATTTCATAAATCTTGCTGGATTACAACATAAAATATAAAAACAAAAATGCTCAGCTACAGTGTGAAAAGGACACAATCCAACAGTATGCCTCAATGAGGAGAAAGTTTAGTTAATTTAAATCATTTTAAATAATTTATTAATATGCCCCTGTTAAAACTCAGCTTTCACCTCCCCACAAAGTCAAGGTCTATTCAGCAGCTGACTTTTATGGAGCTTTCGGCCATATTTTAATTTTCTTCTGAGCAAACTGTGTTTGTTTCCTGTTCCAGGTGCTACTGGCAGAAGTATAAACTAAAGGCGTATGTTGACTTTATGCAGAGGAATTATCCTCCAGAATTCAAGTATCAAGACTTTGCATCGCAGTTCACTGCTGAGTTCTTTGATGCCAAAGAGTGGACGGACATCTTTGCCTCATCGGGGGCAAAGTACATCGTCCTGACCACTAAACACCACGAAGGTACAGGACACCATCGACATCCTGCCTCTCTGTATTTCTTTCTTATTTTAAGTTACTTTATTGTCACAAAAGATCATTTCAGCGTGCTAAAACAAGGACATTATATCAGTGCCATGCTGCATTATTTCAGCCGTGAAGGAGATGTATTGATTTATCTATATCATTTTCAGGTTTCACACTATGGGGATCAAAAAACTCGTGGAACTGGAACGCAGTGGACGTTGGACCAAAAAGAGATCTGGTAGATGAAGTGGCGAGTGCCCTCCGTGCCAACAGTGACCTGCGTTTAGGGCTGTATCACTCTCTCTTTGAGTGGTTTAATCCGCTCTTTGAACTGGACGCTGCCAATGTCTTCACTACAAACTACTTTCCAACCACTAAATCTCTGCCTGAGCTTTATGATCTCATTGTCAAGTTCAAACCAGACTTGCTGTGGTCTGATGGGGACGGACGCGCACCTGACAAGTACTGGAACAGCACAGGTTTCTTAGCCTGGCTCTATAATGACAGGTAGTTATGAATTTATTACAGTAAGTGTGTGTTTTATTAGATTTATCTTTTACGCAGACAGTGTGATATTAACTTGTGTTTCTTCACAGTCCTGTACGAGACACGGTGGTGACGAATGACCGCTGGGGTAATGGCTGCATCTGCAAGCACGGAGGATATTACACCTGTGCTGATCGCTACCAGCCAGGACACCTGCTCAAACACAAGTGGGAAAACTGCATGACCATCGACACAAAGTCCTGGGGTTACAGACGCAACGCTCCTCTCAGAGATTACCTCAATATCGAGCAGCTTGTTTCGGTGAGTCTTAATATCTCATTTGCCTGTAAGCTGTTTTATTACGTAACCTATGAATAAATGTCTTCAGGATTTAGCTTAAAGGTTAGGGGGGATTTCAGGGGATCTAGTAGCAGAAATGCAGGAATGTAATATTCATAACTATGTTTTCATTAGTGTATTATCACCTGAAACTAAGAATCGTTGTGTTTTCGTTAGCTTAGAATGAGCCCTTCATATCTACATAGGGAGCGGGTCCTTCTTCACGGAGTCCACCATGTTTCTACAGTAAAGTTCACACTACAAGACTTTCAAAGTCGTCAGATCACAGTACTGTTCACACTACACAACTTGCTGTTTTGTTATCAGTAATATAGAAATATGAATATATAAATCCTACACATTGTACCTTTAAAACTGTGAGTATGTTGAATGTTTTTTTTTTCTTTGAAGATTTTGCTCATTATGATCAATGATATGACAGAAAATGGTGGAAAATGAAAATCAAGATTTAACAGAGCTCAAGTTGACATATTTAAATTACTTAAAATTTTGTCCAAAACCCAAAGATATTCAGTTTACTATTAGACGACAAAGAAAATATTTACATTTATTTAAGCTGTAACCTGTGAATTTTAGACATTTTTGGTTAAAATGGCTTAAATAATGAAATGACTATGAAAATTGTTTTTAGCCCTATTTGCTCTGGAGCAACAGCGCCCTCTAGCTGTAAAGATATCTTAGTGCAGGAAAGTCTTTTCTATAAAGTCCAACCTGGTGTTTCAGACGTTGGTGGAGACTGTGTCCTGTGGGGGAAACCTGCTGATGAACATCGGCCCGACACACGATGGAAGGATCGCTCCCATCTTTGAGGAGCGTCTGAGGCAGATGGGTCAGTGGCTGAAGGTCAACGGGGAGTCCATCTACAACACAACAGCATGGCGGGTTCAGAAGGACGCCGTCACTCCCAGGATCTGGTGGGTCTCTCATGTGTTGTTTGTATATAATCTGAGTGGTTCGCAGTGACCAACCAAGCTTTTTTAAGGAAATTTATAGTATAGATATTTTTTTTTTTTCCTTTTTGTTCTTGATATTTAGATGTAAAAAATCCCCAAACTCTTGTACAGAATATGAAGGGAGGATTTTTTTGTGTCAGCAAATTACTGTGTATTTCTTCACAGTTTATTTTGCCAAAAGTCAAGTAAAATTCATGCATTGCGCAACTAAGTGAGTGAGTAAACAGTATGTGATTTTTTCTGATGATGATGATAAGTGATTTTATTGATGATGATAAAGGTATTTATTGTGTTGGTTGGTTTGTCCTCCTTCTCATAAAGTCAAACAAACTAAGGTGTAATTAAATCAGATATTGTTGATGATATGTTTAAAGCTCATACAGCAGCCTGTATTATTGATAATACTTACATGTATATCTTGACAGGTACACTTCCAGACCTCAGGAAAAGAGCATCTTCGCCATTTTACTGCAGTGGCCCAATAATGGATCTGTGATTCTGAATGAACCTGTGGTCAAACAAGGACAGACTCAGGTAAGACTAGAGCTTCAGTCAAGCTATTAGCTTATTGCCAATATATATATAAGTATCGGCATATTTGATGCGACTGCTAAGTAACAAGAAATTGCAGCACAGAAATGCCAATGGTATGTTTGAGGTCATCTAGAACAGTGGTTCTCAACCTTTTCGAGTCGCGACCCCTCAGAATAATCAGGTTGGTGTTCGCGACCCCCCCACCTGGCGTAAACAGCTGTTTCTACACGCCTCCCCTGCTGATTTTGAGTTATTATTGTGAATGATTAATAAATGTATGCTAAATAAATAAACATTTTTTGGGGGGATTTTTGATGAGTTCTGTGACTTTTATGTATGTGTATATATATATATATATATATATATGTTATTTTAATGTTTTTTTTTATTTTTTTTCCTACACTCATCTGGCGTTCCCGGGAAATTATCTTGCGACCCTCTTGGGGGGCCCGACTCCCAGGTTGAGAACCACTGATCTAGAAACCTTCATTACATACTTTGTCCATCAAGGAGTAAAGAAACCAGAAAATATTCACATTTAAGAAGCTGGAATTTAGACCTTTTTTTTTAAATGACTCAAATCGATTATCAAATAGTTGGCGATTAATTTAATTGTTCACCACTTATTGATTGATCGATTAATCGTTGCAGCTCTAAATAAATGGAGAGCTGGTTTTACAGACTGTAGTGCAGCTGTGGTCAGAGAAGAACCTCCATCATATTAGCAGAGAAAGAAATGACTGGCCAGTATTTAATTAAAGGCTCAATATATATCGGTCTAACTTGTGGAATGTCCAATAACCGCACTGCATCCTGGGAGATGAGGTTGACTCATTCACAGAGCAGCTCTCTCTCTCTTTTTTCTCTCCTTCTGTCAACATGTCAACGTTTGTTCCTGTGTTTCTTTTGTTCTAAATGAAAAAAGGTGGTGCTTCTGGGTCACGGGTCTGTGCAGTGGGAGCCGGTGAAGCCCAGCGGGCTGAGGGTCCTCCTGCCACAGCTGTCCGTCAGCCAGATGCCCTGCCAGTGGGCCTGGACACTGAAGCTGACAGGTGCCGCTTAAAGGGAAAACAGATCAGCTGAAGAGGAACTGACAGAGCTGCAGGCCGAGAGAAGGACCCAGCGTTTTATTTTAGATGTTTAAATCACTGAATCACTGTCTGTAGGGCTGTCCCGAATACAATTTTTTAGGCTTCGAAGCTGCGGTGAGAAATATTCGAAGGTATTTGAAGCTTTGCGGAGCACCGCAGGTGTAGGCTGACATGTTTTTCTGTTTATCTGTCTCCATCTACCCCGTTTCAGTGCCGCTGCCGCACTACTCTACACACAACAAACAGCGATATCCGTCGGAGAATAACAAATAATCATTAATAATGTTGTGGGATTATTCCTTATTTCATGGGCTATTCTGGGATATATACATTATTATTACATGCTTATATATATATAAAAATAAAAAATAAAAACAAAGCATTCGAATAGTGATTAGGAGGTTGAATACCATGGCAACGGTCGAAGCTTTGAAGCTTTCTGGTCAGCCCTAACTGTCTGTGAGTTGCACATAAAAATTATCTTTTTGAAGTACTTTACATGAATACATGATCATTGTTTTCAGGGTAACTTTTATGATTTGATTTTATGATATGAAAGATCTGATTACTTCTTCCACCACTGTCTAGCTAGAGTTTCTTAACTTTGGGATATAAACGTAATTTTTAGTTTGACATATGATGTATGCATTATTCAACATGTGACCTCTGACATAAATGTTTCTACTTATGATTTTTGATCACAATTTTGTGATAATTTTTCAAGCCTACTGTGATTTTCATGCAGTCTGCAGCTCTGGTCAATGTGGTGGTGGATGTTTTATATGTGAAGGAATGTTTAAATAAAATAAATGAAGTCTTCAAACACCATCTTTTTTTATATAATCTAATATTTGTATGTGGGGGGATAAAAAAGAGAATATCTCTGAACTAAATCATATAACTTTTGACTGTATGAGCTTCTGCTCTCCTGGATTACCTCGGTTATTACTGCGTCCTGTTGGCGACCCCTGCAGCTCACATCTGTAACGACACCTCGGCCTTGTATGACATTTTAAGCGCGCTGACGGCGCAAAACTGCTCTGTACACCCTGCTGTGCACAGACGACCCAGGAAAACCAGGTTCCCTGCCATGCATCAGAACAATGTCGGTGAACTGAAGTGATCTGCATGTTGCACAGTGACTGGTAAGCTTCTGTTCCCGCTGCTTCACACCGCGCTCATACTGCGTGTTTTTAAATGCGTAATTACGCGCTACCTCCGCCGCCGATCACAATAGAAAGAGGTGCATTTGTCGCCTAAGATGGTGAGTCCGGTGCAGGGCAGGTCTCTCTGTTGTGTCTGCTCTCTGCTGCACGCCTTTAAGGTGGGAGGTCCCTGTTCTGCAAATGTTCCATGACGTGCAGATGGGGGGTTCGTAAGGGGTTCTCACGTCCGTGCATTTCCCCCCTTAAGCAGCAGGCTTTCCCCAGCCTGGGACCCGCACAGCACAGCTGATCCCTAAACAACAACAACAACAACAACAGAGAGATGTGAGGATGCAAATCATGCGAGGACACATGTAGAGTGGATTGAAGGCTGCATACAGTAGGGCTGACACATCTAAGTGAAAATGTTGTCCATGTTCATGATTGTAAAATGAGCTTAAAGCTAAAATATCATTGACATGTCACATATGAAGCGTTGACATAAGAAATAGTAACATGAGGATTTGATCACAACATGACATAGATTTATATCATTTTTTTTTAAAGGAAATTGTAATTAAACTAAAACGAAAACTAACAAAATTAATATTTTTTTCTAGTGTAGGGCTGCAGCTAATGATTATTTTCATTAAAGATTAATTTGTTGAGTATTTTCTTGATTAACCAGAGTATGACATATATAATAACTTTTGTTATGATTTGACTAATTTCTAAAAATAAAAATAAATTAATCGTTTGCACCAATAAATGTCTAAAATAGTAACTTCCAAAAGTCAAAGTTGACATGTTCAAATGTCTTGTTTTGTGCGACCAAGAGTCCAAAAAATCTAAAATATCTTTAGTTTATTATCATAGAAGACTAATCAATTAATTGGCATTTTATTTTCTTGAATAAAGGCTTAATTGTTTGGATTGATCATCTATAAAATGAGTTTTGTCAGGCCATTGGTCCAAAACTCCAAGGTTTACTGTTATAAAAGGCTAAAAAAAACAGCAAATATTCATATTTGAGAAGCTGGAACGAGTGGATTTTTGCTTAAAAATGACTTTAATCATTAATCGATCGATCGATTATCAAACTAGTTGCTGATAGTAATATAATAATAATAATGATAATAAGTTTATATAGTAAAGCACCTTTCATAGAACATGATTCTCAAAGTGCTTTACATGAATAAAAATTAATTAAAAACAATAAAACAGTACAAACAATTAATAAAACAGCTGTTAAAAACACAAGTTTACAACACTAGACAGCACAAGGTGACGCAAAGGCCAGTGCTAATAGTTATTAAGCGACTAATCCTTTCAGCTCTAGTATATTCTAGTATAGTATAATACATATTGTAGGAGTTAAATAGAGTATATTGAACATCAATTTCAAATGTAATTTAGCAAACTTTTGCCATATTGTGATATAAGCATATGACCTAGATGAAGACATTTTATATTAACCTCTTAAGCCCTAGTGTGCTGGAAGGTGTGGTTCGCCTAGACAGACATACTGTACCTAAAATAAATCAATAATAGCTCCACAACTACCAGGTCTATATGCATGATCTTGGTCTCTGTGGATAGGTAAGACCTCGGAGAATTCATCCCCAGTGTAAGTAACATTGTGACTGTTACTATGCCTGAGTGATTTGGGATGAACCAAAGGAAAAATTTACATTTTTATCCTCGCCTAAAATGTTTTCTAGATTAGACAGTGGATAACACCATTATAGCAATGATACCATGCACAGAGATGCCCCTGAATTAATTCAGCAACTCCTTGACTACAACTGTGCCAAAGCAGATATAAATAACACAAAGCACATAGATTCTCCAAAGGTTTAAGTAAGGATAGGACCAGGCGGACTCTCCATTTGGCCACTTGAATACCCAAAGTGTGCTAAATGGGTTTTCTACCTCTTGAAAGGGAATCTGGCTATAAAATACTACTGATATCCACTACATGAGGCTATGTGCACACAATGGAGCCTTTGGCCATGACATTTACCCTGTGCATCATCACATTCTACCATTGTGCACAGTATAAAATCAATAAAAAACAACTAAATTGTATAATTCTGACTCCACATGGAGTAGTTTTATTATAATAATGAAATATGATCAAGTAAAACTTAGATAATATCAAATAAGATCAATAACAATGTAAATAAGATAACAGATAAAATAATCCAAAGTCAAGTATGTACATTCAATATAAAAACAAAAATATTAAGTAAAAATACAATTTCTCGTGCATTGATTTTGTAACTAAAATATTGAAATCATTGCCAAACAAACATTGTTTGGACGTTATACACTTGGAGTGTTGTTTTAGTAGCGTTAAGGCCTCGTCTTTTAGAAACTATTCAGAAAAAAGACCACCACAGCATTTTATAAAGATTTTAAAGGCAGTGTTTTAACACACAGCTCAGCTAAACCGGGTACTGGGTCCGTCGGGTAAAAGAGGTTAAAGACCCAGAGAATATTTGCCATTTTCTTTATATATGATTTAATGCTAATTTACACTGCAAGTAGCTCTAATTTAACCTGTACGATCACATATTGACATGCTGTGTGGCTGAAGCTCATTTCTGCAGTCTTATATATGTAGACAGGAACCGGGAAAAAATATAGTTACTAAGCGACTAATCTTTTCAGCTCTAGTATATTCTAGTATAGTATAATATATATTGCAGGAGTCAAACAGAGTTTCACATTTAATTTTTCAAACATTTGTCATATTGTGATATATGCATATGACCTAAATGAAGGCATTTTATATTAAAGACCCAGCAAATATTTGTCTTTCCTTTATATATATGATTCAATGCTAAATTACACAGTTAGCAGCTCTATTTTAATGCCTATAAGCACAAGAAGTATAACCTGTATGATCACATCTTGACACGCTGTGTGGCTGAAGCTCATTTCTGCAGTCTTGGTGCTGTAATCTGTGATGGTAATTATATATGTAGACAGGAACCGGGGAAAAAAAAACTGGCTACAGACGTTGGCATGGTTGCCATGGAAACACACAATCATGTCAAGATTATTTTCAGGTACTGCTGTGATAATGGCATAAAGTACGCCTGGTTTGAGAGAGCTGACGGATAAATGAAACGATGGTAAGTTTTTTTTTCTTGAATGAATTAACGATGCACCAAGTGAGAAGTTGCAGGATTTATGTTTTTATATCGTATTTATTGGTGTTCGTATGAGCTGTTTGTTCAACCTGCAGTGTTCAGTGTCCCCTGTAAGTGATATCTCAGTCAGCCACATGACAGCCACTACAGCCAGCGGGGAGGAAAACCTCATTCCTTCCATTCATAAACACCTCCTCCCCCTCTGAGTGTGTGTTGTCCCCTCTCTCTCCCCCCTCCTCCCGTCTGTTTTACCACTAATATCATTAGAGGCCTGCTAGTAGTCGGGTGCCTCTGTGGCATTCAATCACATGCAAATTTGTGGCAGATTTGAGCCGCGGTGTCGCTTTAGATGGTGGAAATGCCAGCAGTGTGGAACATCCTGGGGGACAGACCATTATATTTATAGAGATGGGCGACTTGACCTTCACTGCACATTGAGTATCAGCCATTTTAGTGCCGCTCCTCTAGATACTGAATACAGCATAATGGATCTCAGCTGCACTGCAGTTAGTTAGCTTCAACTTCATCTTGGGCTTGTTAGAGGCTAATAATAGCTCTCTGCAATTCCATACTGTGGACGGACTCCGTCAATACACAGTCTCTCTGCATTCACTGCTTTTTTGGCACATAGGGAGTTGCAGTTTTTCTAAAAGGACGTGCACTGTGAAATTACAGTTTTTGCTTTGCAGGATGTCATTTTGAACTCAGAGGTGAAGTTAAACTATAAGTTTAAAGCTTTTGTTCTGCTGTGTAAGCTTTAAGTTCAGAGAAAGACCTCTGTTAAAAATGCCTTAGCCGTAGCCCAAAGCCAAGGACTCCTATTCATAGAGGCACCCAGTTGTTCTCACCCAGTGGCACAGAGTGAAACTGAGGAGGATGGTCACAGCGGGTGAAGTATTTATAGTTGTGTAAATTATATTGTGTTGAAAGGCCAAAAGTTTCACACAAATGACTGAGGTGGAGGGATCATAAATCTATTAAAATCAGGGGAAAGACTCGGTCTGTTGTATTCAGAGCAGCTTATAAACACATTATGATAGAAATAGATTTTGGCAGGTGTCCAAGCATCACTTAAAAATAAAACACAAGTCAAATTCAGTGGTTTGTCATGTGTTGGTCCAGGTGGTGCTCAGGCAGACTGTTGGCAGCAGTTTAGTAGTTTAATCTAAGATCACATGTTTTGCATTTAAAATCTTTATCTGCAATTCACTGCACCGGTCAAATACATGTGGTGGAGTAAAAAAACTAACAATATTTCCCTCTGAAATGTCGTAGAGATGAAGTACAAAATAATACAAAATGCAAATACTCAAGCAAATTACAAGTACCTCAAAATTGCACTAAATTACAGTATTTAAAGGTACAGTGTGGCAACGACATCTGGCGGCATCTAGTGGTGAGGTTGCAGAGCCAGTGCGTAGAGTGCGTGTACATGGGAAGTGAGTAGTGAAGCAAGAGAGAGAGAGAGCGAAGTTGTGAGCGAACAAGTGAGCTAGTGGAGCAGAAGACAGATTTAGTTTAGCTTTGAGAATATCAAGTGAATGTTCAGTGGAAGTTCAGTTTGTGCAGAAATAAATGCTGCAGCTCCTCAAGACCAACAGAAGTTTCCCGTGTCTTGTTTCCCCGCGGCTGAGTGGAGTGACGGGGGTTAACTCCGGAGCGAGTAACGTTATCGACTCCGGCCCAGGCAGGAAAAGTAAACACAGTGGTTTGTCCGGTCTGGGCTACTGTAGAAACATGGCGGCCGGCTCCGTGAAGAGAGGACCCGCTCCGTATGTGGATATAAACGGCTCATTCTAAGGTAACACGATTCTTAGCTTCAGGTGATTATACACTAAAGAAAACATACTATTAATATATTCCATTTCTGCCAATAAATCACCCTAAATGTTACACACTGTTCCTTTAAGTAAATGTACCTACAGTAGCAGTGGTGGAAGAAGTAATCAGAACCTTTACTGAAGTAAAACTACTCATTAAAATACCCACATATTGTTGTATAGCTGCATTACTGAGCTAGTTTGTGGACTTTAATGACTCTTTCCTACTTGTACAATTGTTATGCTACATTTCAGCATTTAACACCACTGTGACTGGTGCTCAGCAGATGTTACATTGTGTTTTTGTTAGCTTAGAATGAGCCCTTCATATCTGCATAGGGAGCAGGTCCTCTTCACAGAGTCCGCCAGAACGGACAAACCAAACACTGGCTCTAGAAAGAGAGACTTTCACATTTATTTTACGTTACCTGAAGGCTACTGTAGTTCTCCGACACGCTTGTGAAACTGCAGTAATGTGAGCTGCAGAGTGTAAAACCGTGGTTCCGCCAGCCACCGTCTGACTTCCGTTGCTCCTAAAGTAGTGTTATCATGGTAAGGATGGCCTCTGAGCGAGTTGAGCGGCGTTACCACTGTTTTGCACTCAGCAGCTCACGTTACCACAGTCTTGGAAAGGGAGGAGTGAGCGGAGGGGTACTCAGTTGGTTGCAATCAACAACCACACCACTAGATGCTGCCAAATCCTACACACTGTACCTTTAAACAATGCATCATATTTTGTAAGACATTATACAGTTTGTTCAGTCTTTAATATAACCTGAAAAGTAACTAACTTTAGCTGTCTAAGAAATAAAGTGAAGTAACAACTACAACATTTATCTCTGAAATGTAGCGGAGTACAAGTACAAAGTACCACAAAATGAAAAGATTTAAACAATACCTTGTAAATTGTACTGAAGCACAGTATTCGAGTAAATGTACTCAGTTGTTTCCAGATCTGTTACAGTAGGTGTCATTTTTCCTTTGAGTGCTCTCAACAGAAATGTGTGAAATAACTTGTTGATCAGGAAGCATCAGAAGCTTTGTACTGTAAAAAAAAGAAATCACATAAGTACATGTAAGACAGTATAATAGAAAACAAAATAAACAACTTAAGGATTTCACTGAAATGTGATGCTATATGAAGCATTCCTATCCTAATGATGTAATTAGTCTCAATTTTAAATATCATACAACTGTATTTACTTGAGAGTTTTCAGTTGTAAATCAAGATATTACAAAACAATACAGAAAAATAACAATACAGTGTCAGTGGGCTGATAAAAAATAGTATCTTAACAGCATTTAATGTTTGTTAAAGTCATGTAATGAGGAAGTATTTACTGAGAAGTTAATGTAGAGGCTGTAATGGCACCATGTCACACTGAACTCATATATCTGATTCACAGGATGAGGTTTGCAGCTGCACATAATCTGCAGTATTGTCCTAGTTTTTTCGCCGTGTTAATGACACCCTCATCACGACTCTCTCCATTCACAAAGCGAATCCTGTCGTGATGGGAGAGAACTGGCTCTGAACAGGCTGTGGGTGTCTCAGGATTCGGAGAACATGTCTAATTTTTGCAGCATCCTCACAGCCAGCCACATGCTGTCTTTTCATTGAGTTCCTCTCTATATACAAACTGAATAGGCTCACGCTGTAGGAAATGTACATTCAGGGCGGCTGCACCATGTGATTAGTGTCTTTCAAAGCACTTTTTACATTTCTCCTCTGCTCTGCTTATATTCACATACTGTCCAAGTGATGTATGATCATAATGTGTGTACCTGAATGGGTTCATCCAGATCACACAATATCGGGCTCAAATAAATCTGGAGATGAATGGACTCTAAGAAAGGTGATGTTTAGCTCTTTGCATCATGATATCTGACTCCCCACTTTGTGTGTAGTGTGAGGCAGCTGCCGCTGTGCTTTGAAACACAGTGAGAGAGAGGAAAAGCGTCCTTAAACGTGGGCTGTTGTGTAATCCCTCCCAGGGCCCCTTTGCTATTTTTGTGCCTGGGTCCGCACGTCACGGTTGGGTATTTTCTCTGGTGACTAGCTCGCATCAATAGATCTTCTAATGTACACCCAGTCAGCCAGCAGCTTCATGACTGATGGGACTTTACCTTGCTAATTTATTTCATTATTGTTGCACCGACATGAGGAGAATGGAGAAACGGACTATGCAGCATGAGGAATGTCACATGTGACTGTCGATATGGGACAGGGGACTATTCAAATGTCAGGTTTGTATGAGGATTATATTTGATATCTGAATGTCAGCTGCTGTATGAGCCCGGGATTTTTTTCCCCTGAGACCGTGTGCTTTATGTCATTCTGATCACAGTGAGAGCTGTTGATTGATTCTGCATGCTATGTGCTATGTTGCTGTTAGAGGGTTTTACCATGCAGCGTCTCTGAAGCCGGTCATCTCCTTATGATATTTATGGATTTGTTGTCAGCGGGAGGCTTCATGCCTGTTCCCTTTAATGGCCAACTTCGCCTCTAATGATGTAATGCAGCGGCATAACGGTGCTCTCCATAGCCAGCGTTCGTTTGCTCATTGTGCTCTCTCGTGTGTGGAAAGCGGTAAGGGATGTGCCCCACGAATGTCTGCTGTTCAAATAAATCCCTCCATAAAGTCATTTCTCCATCCATGCAGACATACTGTACCACAGTCAGCCCACAGTCGTCCTGAAACACACCTACTGCCACCCACCTGCCTCCTGTTGTTGCACGTCATTGCTGCTGTGTCATATATTTTCGTATAGATTAGTGCTTGTTGCCGGGAGCGAGAGAAATTTGCAGAGAAAGGTCTGCTGGTACGGTCTTTATACAAAGTCTGAATCTGTTGAGAGACTTGTCAATGAGAGTCTGAATATGTCGGCTCCGCTGCTTCTCTATCGCGCTTAGTTTAAAGGTATGCATTGTTTCTGAGGGTCTTATCTCGCTGTCACTCTGCACCCATATTCCCCTTCCCTCCACTCGGAGCTCACCGAGGATGGAAAACTAAGCAATGAGGTCAGACCGACCTTGAAGGGGAGCTCCCTACCAGGCCTCTGAATTTTTGTTACCCCCAGGCACCCCACTTAGTTTACCTCCCTGTTGAAACATGGATCGCTCCAATCTGAGGCAGCCCTCGCCATCCTTCATTATCTTTTCTCTCTATCCTGCTCTGCAAGAAGCCCTCAAATCTGTCCGACAGCAGAGCTACTGAACCATAAAGAGGCGCAGGGCTATTTGCAAAAACACAAAGGGGAGATTATTACAGATTACAGCTGCTTCCAAGCATCTCTTGGCATCTCTCGAGTCACCTTGGATTCGTATCCTCTGGTTAATGCCTGAGGAGTGTGTGGTGCGCTAACAAAGAAAGAGAGGGAGCGAGAGGAAAGAGAGTGAGAGTCGGAGGATGTCCTAATTAAGGGGAACTCAGAGGGTTTGAACCAGATAATCTTACATAACCTCGTTAGGGAGGACACAGCATTTGATACTGAGAAGATGGAAATGACGTGCCCTCAGAGACCCATCCCCGTGGTATGAAACCAAAGTGTAGCGGCAAGAGCAATTCACCTTAACCGCGGGAATGATGAGGTTTCACGTTGGGAGTCCGGCGTGTTTCTGTGCAGGACGGTATGTGGTCCCGTGCAGCGGATGACACTAGTGGCACAGACGGGTTAAAGGGTTTTAATCCCACGAGAGACGAGGAGCCTGAAGGTGTTAGGATGTGATCCCGGCACTAGATTAAAGAATTAAGCAGAATATTTTGGTATTTAATGTAGATATGGCATCAAAAGGGGTGCAGGTGGACTCATCACACTTCATTGACCATGATCTACAGTAACAGTGTCACCTGTGTGTGCTGGCATGCATCGACACACATACTTTTTTCTGAGATTCCCCCATCTTCTGCAGAGTTTTAAGTATTTCATTTGGGTAGATCTTTTTCACTTTTTTGGCATTTGTAATTTGGGCTGTCCTTGACCAAAGAATTTCTTAGTTACACTCATACAATTTTTGGTGCCTTCAAATGAAACTCGTGATCTCGTGTTTACAACACGGGAAGTCGTGTACACGATATACTTGCTGCTCAAGTGGTTAAGTCGTGAGAACACCGCTGCTAAGCAACGGCAATATTAGCGTTACTGTCGGCATCTAGAAGCCACAGAGGCTAAGGATCTAGCAAACTAGCAGATGGGTAACATGATGCAGGAAATGCAAAGGCATAATGACAGAGGAAAAAGATGAGGCCGTTGGGAATATCAACATTTTCCTCTGACATATTATAAAATTAAGAAGAAAAACAATATAGGACTAAATTACAATATATTCACTTATTATGCACCAAAAAATTAACTTCTATGGCCTCCGCCATTTCTGACGACGTAAACACACACGTCACAATTCGCATTGAGAAACTTTCCACTTACGAGGTTGTGAATACCACAAGAGGGGGGCGTTTTTTTTTAGATTATTTTTGGGGGTTTTTTTGCCTTTATTTGATGCTGACAGTGATAGATATGAAAGGGAGACAGAGGGGTTGACCTGCAGCAAAGGGTCACGGGTCGGATTCGAACCCTGGGCCACTGCGGTAAGGACTCAGCCTTGGTACATGAGGCTCTACCAAGTGAGCTACCAGGGCGCTGGCTCGAACACGACCCCATTTGAAGGCACCGATAGTCGACTCATCGAGTACTTGTTTTAATCAACAAAACTGAGTTTCTCCACAAAGAATCACACAAATGCACCATTTTAAATCTTGTGTTTACCAGAGATGTGCTCATAAGTTTCTTGGAAATAAGTCATTCAGCATGAAAAAAATATTAAAAAAAAACTAAAGAAATCTTTGTCGACTAAGACCAAAACAACCGATTAGTCAACTAATCGACTAAGAGGGGGCAGCCCTAATTGTAATACCCTACAATGTTGACAAAAACAAAAGAAATTAAAATTGAAAAGTTAAATCTGGGATATAGGATGAAGAAAGTACCTGGGTGAGATATTGTGGATATTTCACAGCTAATCTTACAATTTCAAAAATATATTAATAAAAGTGACTTTTCACATTAAGGAAAAGGAGTTGATTTTGAGATTGTTGAAAGGAGATGCTGCTATGATGAAGATTCACACACATACATAAAATAAACATACACAACCATTCATGGCACACATGCTACAGTAAAAGCATGTGCCTTAATAAATACCTACACCTACGTTCACAGGGGCGTCTGCCAGGGTTGACATGAGGCTTTTTACGGGCTGTTAAAGAGAAAATAATGTTTTTCCATTCCTGCTGTGAAGGAGCTCATTATGAATTTTATACTCCAATTTTATTAGGAGGACTTTTGGGAAACAGCCTAGCTCTAACTCTCAAGGAGGGGATTTGAACTCGAGTTATCTAACTTGATAGCCCTCTTGTGCATCTTTATGTGGTCCTAGTTTAGGTGATTGTTTGTCGTACATTCATATTTGTCTAATTGTAATTTCTGTCTGATTTCTTTCAGGTGACCCTTCCCTGCAATCAATTCACATGTATGTTAATATCACTACAGTTACATAACAGATAGTGTCCTTGAAAATCGATCCCAAAGAAAGTGACATTGGATTCATGGAGTCACTTGAAACTACTGCAGGGGTGAAAAGCTCCACTGAGGGTCAGGACAGAAATGTTTTTGCACAGGAAAAATGCACCTCAGAGGCGGCGCAGACTAGGAGGAGTCCATCAGTCGAAATGGAAGGCAAGGGGTGGCACCAACAACTGCAAGAAGGCCAGAGCAGAGACACATGTGGTTTCAAAGAAACGTCTGACTCAGGGAAATCACTGCAATTAGAAGACTCCCAAACTCAGTCTACAATCCATCAAGATTATGAGGTGTTTCCCATTGGCAGACAGAAAGCTGAAGGTCACTTAGTTTCTGCACAGTCCCCTGGCCCTGCATCTCACAGGAGGTCCACCAGTTCACCTGAAGTCCAGTGTTCCCATTCAGAGATGGATCAGCTGTCAGAGGCGGTGTGTAAGGTGGAGCAGAAACCACTAAAGCCCGGGAAGTATGTTTGCGATTACTGCGGAAGGGCATGTGCCAAACCCAGCGTGCTTAAGAAACATATTCGCTCACACACCGGGGAACGGCCCTATCCGTGTGTCCCCTGCGGATTCTCCTTCAAAACCAAGAGTAATTTATACAAACACAGAAAGTCCCACGCTCACTCGGTCAAAGCTGGAACAGTGCCACTCTCAGAACTTGGTTCTTACAATGCCAACACGGACCAGGGGTCTTTTGAAGGGGAAGGAGAGTTATTCTCTGATGCTGAGCAAAGCACGGACACGGATGAGGACACTCTTAACGACCCGCTGCTGCTGCTGGACTCTCCAGTGGAGGGATCAGATAACACTGCTGTAAAAGTACTAAATCTCATTGCTCAGAAAAAGGGAGCCACGTCGATGTCAGCTCAGGATGGTTCATCCCAGCCCCAAGAAATCAATGCACCTCCCACTGCTGCCGAGGCTAGCCGTGCAATTCAATCTTGCACGATCAAACAGAGGCTCGCGCTTCGGCTGTCTGAAAAAAGAAGCAGCGACTCGGACCACAATCTGTCTCTTCCGAGTCAGTCCAGCAAGGGCAGCACGGACTCCGGCTACTTCTCGCGCTCTGAGAGTACGGAGCACCAGACCGGTCCTCCGAACACGAACGCAAAGTCCTATCAAGAAATTATGTTCGGCAAGTGTTACAGGCCGAGCCCTAAACAGACGGCAGCCTTTGTGGCAGACTCAAGTGAACATACAGGGAGAAGCTCGGAGAAAGGTGTGTCCCGTGTTTTCACCCAAGAAAAAGACACCGTTGAGTCAATCAAAATAAACACAAAGTCATTCACGAGAGAAGAGGTAAAAGAATCGCAGTTAGATGCCGGCTCTGATGCGGGGACTCTGACAAGAAGCAACTCAATGCCGACGTCCTCAGCAGTGTGTCTGACTATGCCTCAAGCCCTCAGAGGCAGCCACTCTTTTGACGAGAGAACAAGCACCGGGGGCATGAGGAGACTCAGGCGGCAAGCTGCTTTCGAACTCCCCGCACATGATGGCCACGCAGACGCAGACGGCCACGGAAAGATGAGCGAGAGTGGCATTTCACCCTCAGGATTGGAAATGGAAAATTACCCCTCTCTGGCATCTAATATGAGCCATCAGAGACACGCGATGGAGCTGGCAACACGGAAGCGTCGGAAAGAGAAGAGGGAAGAGGAAGATTTGCCAGGTCAATATGAGGCCCATCACGAACAGTGTGAAGAAATGTTTGACTCAAGTAAAGACTATGATTTAAAACAAGCTGCTGTGGGAATTATGGCATTAGCAAAAGGACATTCAAGTGTGCAGATGGACAGGTGTGACATGGACATATCAGTGAGCCCTGAAATGTCAGGTCGGAAAACTTTAGGGAATGTAATTTCTGTTATCCAGCACACAAACTCCATAAACAGGCCTCACTCTGAGCAGTCAGAATCATACAAGTATCATGGGCAGAGACCGGATAGTATCTCTTCATTTCAAGCTATGGAGGCAAGTGAATCATATGAGTTGGAAAGGAGTGATAGTAGGCTGAGGCAATCATTTCAAATGGGCCCCAAACTTGTGCGGCAGCCCAACATACAAGTCCCAGAAATCAGGGTCACAGTAGAGCCTGACAGTCCAGAAAAAGCTCCAGAGACGCAGGTTAAGGAGCCAGAGAAGCACGTGGAGGAGTTTCAGTGGCCTCAAAGGAGTGAAACTTTAGCACAATTCCCTCCAGAAAAGCTCCCTCCAAAGAAGAAGAGGCTACGCTTAGCTGATATCGAGCACTCCTCCGGTGAATCTAGTTTTGAGTCGGCCTGCACCAGTCTCTCCCGCAGCCCGAGCCAAGACAGCAACTTATCTTATAGCTCCACCTACTCCTTTGACAGGGAGGAGAGTTTGAAGTCGGTCTCTCCAGCAAGGCAGGATGAATTTGGCAAACCGCTTGAGCTCTTAGCAGTGCCAGGGAGTGGGCACTCCCTCTCTGTGCTCAACCAGCGTCAACAACATGAAATGAGACGCTCCTCCTCAGAGCAGGCGCCGTGTAACTTGCGCAAGGAGTTCCCAGAGGTACGCAGCATATCATTTGACTATGGCAGCCTCTCTCCAACATCCAAAGTTAGACACGTGGACATCGGTGCCGGCCACTCGGCTGCGAGGGAGAGAAGGAGGGGAAACTTGGTGCGGCAGGAGTCATTGAATATGGACGCTGAGGTAACACAAGTCCCATCACAAGTGTATCCGCAGTACCTCAGCAGCACCTCCCCTCCATTCACAGCAGTTGCTGTTCTGCCGCAGACTTTGCCAATATTCTCCACCGGGAATACATTTCCCCAGCTGTCCCATCCGAGCCTTTTAGTTCCCGTAAGACTACAAACTCATGTGCCATCATACGGCAGTATGACATACACTTCAGTATCACAGATTTTTGACAATCAGTACGACAGTGTTAGCTCCACTACGTCCACCTCTCAGATACAGATTTCACGTTTGTCTGGAAATCTTGATGCTCATAATGTATTAGCTTATACCAGACCACTTTCGACGCACACCCTCAATGTTGAAGCCCTCGATTTGTCATCAGCTAAGCTCAAGACAGGCATCCCCCTCTCTCTGACCTCCAGAACTATCTCAACCACTAACGCATCCAGTGGTGGCACTAACAAACGGATGCTATCCCCTGCCAGCAGCCTGGACCTCTTCATGGAGGTCAAGCAGCAAAAACGTGTGAAAGAGGAACGAATGTTTGGGCAGATAGTAGAGGAGCTGAGTGCTGTGGAGTTGGGAAAATGTAATTTGAGCGAAGAGAAGGGGCACAGGTCGGAGATGCAGGGTGCTTCCACACCTCACGCTCAGGATGACTCACATATGAGTACATTTATCACACTTCAACAAAAAGTGACAGAGGTCACGGACCACGGCGTTGACTCGGCTATGGAAAGTAGCTCCCTGGAAAGCAGCTCACCTCCCTACTCCGTGATATCAGTCAGCGAAGGGAAAGAAGTTGGCACGGTGAAACGGGTGCAGATGGATATGGCGGCGCAGCTGGTTACCAGTCAAGACATCCTGATCTCAGACACCGAGCATTCACGACAGTTATCTCAGTTTCCAAGTCTTCGCACGACGACGGGAGTGAGCTGGTGTTATCTCAACTACACCAAGCCGAGCTGCTCTCACGGCAACGCCCCTTTCTCCTCCGTGTACGCCACCTGGTGTGTCAGTTCCCACAACCCCAACCCTCTTGAACTGAGTACCAGTGCTGCTCTGGCTCTGCTGCGGTCCAAGCAAAGGGGAGACAAGGTCATATACACCGTGGCAGCCATGTGTCAGCCTGGCACGGGGAAACTGGTGTCATCCCTCATCCTGTGGAGGCAGACCATGGAACAGGTGAGAAAATGACCCACTGTCCATGTTGTTTCTGAAGCATATGACTGTGTCTAAAACATTCAAAAACTATTTGTTCTGGACCTTAAAAGCAAAGCCCTTAATTGGTCTTCATAGTATCACTATTACTTTAAGTAAAGACGTATAATCAAGCTGCACTGGGCAGTTTTCCACTTTGGTAGCCCGTCATCTCAGCAAGAGGTAAGTGTTTGAAATGTAGAAAGTTTAAAGGAGCTTATTACCCAGAATTTGGCAAACTGCACACTTCAAATCTTTTGGCAGAAGGTTCAGCCACTATTGGCGAGTTTGTGGAAATCATTTGCCTGCTGCTAGTTATGATGTTATAAGCTTTGATTCATCACTTACTCTGCATTTACCGTTTGCTAAAAAACATGTCTTGGCAGTGAAAACACCAGAAACCAAAATTATATTCAAGTAAATATCGTGTGTCTTGGCGAAGGGATGTATTTCTCAGTTTCATTGGATTGAGGTGGATAAGATTGATATATAATGACATGACTAGCATAGCTTTCAGAAAATAAAAACATGAAAATCAATTAAATTGGAGTTATCTGTACTGTTTTTCCCAGCACTAGTAGCAGCAGCATAATTCATGTTTGCAAAACATGCTGTGTAACGCCATGTGTGACATACAATATTGGAAGCATCGCGTTACGTTGTCGATACGGCGTCTACTTTAAATGGATGTTAACAAAATGTTTGTTCATCTGATTCAGCTGCAGAGGAAACCGGAGCCCAAAGAGGTGGACATCACCTACGGGAAGAAGGTGAAAGACGTCAGCTGCAGAGTGAAAACTGCCAAGGAGGAGTGGAAAGAGAGGGAGGCTTCCACAACCCAAACATTGCCAACACGCATTAAGATCTTCGAGGGAGGGTCAGTCAAGATATTAGTTATCATAACACTTGTCAGTTCTGCTGACAGCAAATACAGCAGCTATATTAGGATGCTAGTGCGTACGCTATCTGCCCGTCTGTGCTGGTTTTACCTATTCAGGACTGTTTTATGTGTTTGTTCATTTGAATACCGTTTCTGTGTTTCAGCTACAAGTCCAATGAAGACTATGTGTATGTCCGAGGTCGAGGCCGGGGGAAATACATTTGTGAGGAGTGTGGCATTCGCTGTAAGAAGCCGAGCATGCTGAAAAAACACATCAGGACCCACACAGACGTGAGACCGTACATCTGCAGGGTCTGCAACTTTGCTTTTAAAACTAAAGGTGAGCATTCTTTAATGGTTTTTTTTTTTTGATTCTAGACTAGACTTATAGACTAGAATAAAACTAGAATTTCCACCTCGCAGTTGCCTCCGCCAACCAGTCAAGTTGCAGTTTACATCCATGTCTGTCCAAAATGTCATCACTTCATAATTTTTACCCAATTAGACATTTGTGTGAAATTGTCAATAATTAGCATATGAATTCTTGGGTCATGGCCAAAAGGTGTGAAGTCACAGTCATCTTGACCTTTGACCACCAAAATGTAATCAGTTCATCCTTGAGTCCAAGTGGACGTTTGTGCCAAATTTGAAGAAATTCCATCCAGGCGTTCCTGAGATATCACGTTCACAAGAATGGAGCAGACGTACGGACGGATGTACAGATGGATGGACAGACGGACAACCCGAAAACATAATGGCCACGACTGTCGCCAGTGCGGAGGCATAAAAATACTGACTTTATAGAAGATACAAAAGACTCACTATTTACAATTTTAGTCTATCAGTGTTTATATAGATAAAAAAATAGTGAAAATCCGCTAAAATAATACAAAAACGTGTGTGCATATCAGATTTTCAAAAAAAACATTTGTAGCTGCAGTAAATGCTCTATAGTTTTAACTACTATTTAGAGCCACTATTGTAAGGTGCAAAATCAGCAGTTGTCTCCTCATTATTCTCTTCATTTTTTTTTATTTCTGGGAGAATTTTCTGAGCTGGACTCTCTTAAAAGTGTCCTGTGTAGAAGGAAAAACGACTTTGGCAGTGGGGACATAAAATAATATTTTTAAAAGAATAAATGCAGCTATTTTTCAGTGAGAAATGGTAACTTGCTTATTACTAGGGCTGCCCTAAGTCCTTAAGTGACCTTAGTCAGTTAGTCGAGTAATTGGTTGTTTTGGTCTTTAGTCGACTAAGATTTCTTTAGTCGATTAGTCATTTTTTATGCTTTTTTCATGCTGAATGACTTATTTCCAAGAAACTTATGAGCACATCTCTGGTAACCACAAGATTTAAAGTGGTGCTTTTGTGTCATTCTTTGTGGAGAAACTCAGCTTTACAGATCCGTCAATTAAATCAACTAATTGATTAGTCAACAAAACCGTATGAGTGTTAGTCGACTAAGAATTTCTTTGGTCGAGGACGGCCCTTCTTATTATTGTTTTATCTTTTACAGGAAACCTGACTAAACATATGAAGTCAAAGGCACACATGAAGAAATGTCTTGAGCTGGGAGTGTCAGTGACGATGGATGACGCGGAGATACAGGAACAGGGTAAGATACCGACATATATAATATTCATGCACATGCATGATCTACAGCTCCAACTAAACTGATGTGTCTTTCTCTTAAAGTGGACGACAGCCAACAAGAGTCCAAGACCGAGGTGGTGGTCGCAACCAAACACCAGTTCTCAGACGCGGAGGACTCTGACGGCATGGACGAAGACATTGACGAAATCGACGAAGACGATGACGAGGACGATGAATATGAGGGTGACTCCACTCCAAAGTTGCGTTCAAGAAGCACGAGTCCTCAGCCGTGTGGAGTTACTTCTCTGTCAGTCACAGCCACCGCCACTATCCACGGCTATTCCCTCTCCTCTCTGCCCGGCGCCGACATCCACCAACAGTCCTCTGGCAGGTGGACGGGCTCGGACCATCGACCCGTCCTTGTAACAGACCAGAGAGAGAAGTCCATGGATGAAGACTCACTGACTATGTTGTCTCCAGACCAGGCCAGCTTTCTGTTTGACCCCTACTCTTCTTGTCTGCTCTCTCCTGGTTGGGAGTCTCCCATCAGGGAGCCCTCCCCCTCACGTCTGCGTTACCCGTCCCCGAGGCGAGAACTCTCTCCGCGAGGTCGCTCCACTCCCAGATGGGACACCTCCCCGCTGAGGCCCAGCTCGCCCGGCTTCACACCCATTCAGCACCTCTCTCCGGTCTCAATTGAACGACCCATGTCTCCTGGAACAGAGCTGGCCGGAAAGCGAGAATCTTCCGTCAGAGGCCGGCAGAGAGTCGTGCTGAGGGCGGTTTCACCACGAAGAGGCTCGCACCAACACAAAGGCAGCGGTGATAAAACCAGACACCAGGCAAAGATGGAGATGGCTCAACAAGGAGCCTTTGAAATGGAGATGGTATGTATCATGAAGTGTTCAACTGCACCTCTGCCAAACAGGGGCTTAGATTTGGATATTTGGTGGAAAGCTCAGCCGTGGGCAAAGGAACCAGTGATAATGTTTTGGTACAGATTCCGAATTATTAAAGGATTTCTGAACACTTGAAGATAGGTCAGTGTGGAACATTTATTCAATGTTCTTAAGACCAAAACTAACAATGAAATAATCATATCTGAAGTATCTTATTCCTCTGTGCATTAGAGCTTCATTGTTGTCCAAAAACTATAAATTAACATATTAATGAGCCACACTGCTGCACTGGGTGTCATGTTCCTTCATTACCATGACCACACTTTGTAGTTTATTTTCAATCCCACAAATGTCGGCTTGCTGCTTACAAATTCTCACTAGAACAACAAATGTGTATTAATCTACAGCTGAAAATAGTCCCACACAAATACAATATTTAACTCTGTTTGAGTAACGTGTGCTAAAAGTTATAGTATAGCCCACCTGTTTTAGAAAGTTATTTAGCCTTTTTTTGGCTGGACTACAGAGGGCCAGCCCTACAAACGCAAAAGTCTGTCACTGAGTGATGAAGTTACCCGATTGGTCGGCCGAGTGTTGGAGTTTCCTCATTGGCCGTTGCTCTTTCAAAATGAAAAGGCGGGAACGGTCCTTTATGCAAATGAGCCTGTCCAGCGAGACGCGTCCAGCTCACGAAACCTGGCCAAGCTGTCAAACTAGGCGATCTAGTTCTACAGTGAGATTCAGCAGTGGCATCGCCTATTTAAAATGTTTTCAGAAGTAGATTTTGGTGGATTGTTTAGACGGAATAACAGAAGGTTTACGAACAGGCCGCCATGTTGTTGAAAACCAGGGACCAATCAGGTGCATTTCACGATAGGGTACGTCACCGTTTGAACGGCCAGTTGAGTGGAGCAGCGCGTCCCCTAGTGTCCTCGCCGGACCTGGTGGACATGTACCATTACTGGATTTAACATTATAGACATGACCAATGACTATTTGTATAACAATTTAGCCACAAATTCACAGACTGACCACACACGGTCCAGACATATACTTGGTTTTGACCGAGTCTCGTTAAAAAATGAGAGAATATATTCATGACCCATTCTTTAAGAGTTATGTCTTCAGTAGGAAGGAATGATCTTGGAGCGGAGTGCCACAGACTGGGTAGGGAAGTTGTGAAGTAAGACACGGACTAACGCATTGTTGGTTTTGGTCTTTTCATTGGATTTTTTGACAATAACAGAAATATAAAACGCCACAAGCCTCATCGTTGAATTGATCGTGCAGTCGTGGTGAGCGTATGTGTTCTCCAAGTGCTGTCTGAAGTTTACTTAATGCTGTATTTCTCACATTTCAGCTAACTGTAATATATTTTCACATGAGAAATTATCCTGGCAACGCTGAAACTGCCCCTAACGCTGCCAATGTGTCCTTTCAGGATCAAAGGAGCGGCTTGGCTTCAAGTCTGCCCGGTGCTGCCAGTTCTCATCACCAGAACATCCTCAGCCACCTCCCTCTTCACTCCCAGCAGCAGGCCCACAGTTTGCTCCCCGTCGTTCCTGTCGGAGGGCTCCAGATGTTACACTCCCCGCCTTCCTCCAGCACTGATGTCACCCCCTCCTCGGCGCCGAGCCCCCAGAGCAGCGAGGGCCAGCGCTGCAGCAGCAGGGAGGGATCTGTCCACGGGCCTGAGTCTGGAGGAGAGGACATCAGAGGCCAGAACCAGCTGTCCTCCCATGAGGCCGCTCAGGAGAAAAGCGTCGACCCCGGCGTCACGGACAGCAGACAGGAGGAGAGCGTCCAGACCTGCTTGAAAGCCATCGCCTCGTTGACGATTACCACAGAGGACCCTCACTGAAACCTTTTTCTGTCTCCTTGATTTGACCCAGGGACAGACGCCCCCTCCTGCTTCACCTTGTCGTCCTCGGCCCTTTAGGCACATAACTTCATCTTTATCCAATTAGAGGCAATATAATAACACTTCCTCGGGTCTCGCACATACTCCAGACAGCAAAGGGAAGACGAAACCCACCCTGTCTGATGTGCTCTTCTCTTCAGAGACTCTTTGAAATGATTGGACGAGCAGCAGGATGCCACGCAAGGTGGAGAATCATTATTGGGTGCAGGTGCAATATGGAAAGATATTATGCTAATATGCCTTTGTTTGACATAGTAGTTTGCGTACAATTGCACATAAATTATATTTATGGATTCTGTACAAATGTCCTTAACATATACTCCTTCTTAGATGCATACAAACAGTGTATTTTACTGTATGTGTACTTTGAAAATAGACTGTTGTTTAATGTAATCATATCAAGGTGTGATGCAGTAGTGCAGTAAATAAAGACTATTTATAAGGGGAAAGGTACGTGTGTTATGAAACAGTCTGACCAAATTTTAAGTAGACGCTTCTTGTGCAGTTTGGTGCTTCTAATCAAGCGGCAAGGGTCTGTGCCTTTATTTTGCTTTTTCATCATTTCGTTATGAGAAGGTTGTTGTGGAATAAGGAAATTCGTCGAGGTATTCAGAAGTGTCGGCGCTGTCGGAGAGTTCGCGCAAAGAAAAGCTTTTTCTTTCTTGTTCCGTCAGTTCCGCTGACAGACGGATGCAGCTTGACTTATGTGAAACAATCTTAAAAAATGTTTCTTATGTTGCATTTTTCTAAATGTTGTGGTTTTTATCTTGGTAAAAATGCATGGGATTTGCTATTGCACAAAAATAGAGGAAGTTAATATGTAATAATGAATACTGTAAGATGTATTTATATATTAGAACGTGAGCACTTATTGATACTGGTAAATATTTGACTACTATTTATATGGTATATCTGTACTTATGCAGCAGTGATGCAGTTATGCAGTGAGCCACGCTGGCATTGCTTTTGATCTCATGTATTTGCTTTGATTAAACAGCGTTTTTTCTCTCTCTCTCTCTCTTATACTGATGACCATAAGCATTTTATGAGTTTTGACGATGCACTTTCATCCTTTCATCTTTGATGTTTAGCTGACGTGGTCAGTGAAAATAAGGGAGTAAAACACGTTATGTTCTCTTGTGGTTTTTTGAAACATTCCAGTCGTTTTTTCACGTTTCTCATTTTGTGAAACATGTTGCACACAAATCCAAGGGGCTATGATGATCAGTCGATAGTATGTTTTCTTGCATTTCAAGTGTAACTGGATAAATCAATATCACTTTACTGTAAGTAATACTAAAGTAATGATGTTAACAGCGTGAGTTGGTTGACTATTACTGTGCTTCAGCTCAAAATGTAAGTAATCATTCACCAAATGCATTACTTCTTCTCTGTACATATACATGTATTTTTATGATTTAAACTATTTTTGCAGTGTTGAATTCTGAGAACTTTTTATGTGGATTGTTTATATCTCTTTAAGAGGTAAAAAGTCTGCAGTTGGCGGTTTAATGAGGGCGAAAATAGCACAGTGTTGATTGCTAACACTGTGTCTCATCTTTTTAAAAAAAAAGAAAGAAAGTGTATTCACATCTTCAAGTGGTTATGATACCAGTTTGAGATTTCAAAATCAGAAAACACTTTGTTCACTCATGTTTACATAAAAGAATTTAAAAAGGTGCACTGCTTTAATTTTTGTGTTTCCCTTCTCTGAAGATGTATGTAGCTTTGATTTCATGTGATTTTATTTGTCGTGATTTAACGGTGCAGAATGCTCATAAAATGTGAAGGGAAAGTGAAGCCTTCTATTTGCTTTGGCATACAGTATGTATTCAGATTGTGTTTGTGTTTTGTTTTTATTGTGCATTCATATTTACTGAACTGCTTTGTGCCTCTCATGTCTATGAAATTCCCTGTAAAACACACAGAGGACGAATCATTTTACCTCTCAGCTAAGATCTTTTGAGGAAAAAAAAAGCCTCAGTAGCCAATCCTTTGTTTAGCTATTTGCATCAAAAACTGGTTAGTCAGGATGGAGTGCCTCTTTTATGCTATGGGGACTTTATTGTTTGGTGCTCTACTTTTTCAGATTAAATTCAAAATTGTTTTAAAAGAATATACTTCTAACCCAAGGACGTGTGTTGCAGCTTATTTCTTGTTCTTTATTATTCAAAATGGCTCCCATACCTTTCCTCCTGTTTAAACTAGAGCACACAAGGAATCAGATGAAATCATTCACATTTTATCTCGAGGCGTAGGAGTGTGGAGGAGAAAAAAAAAAAACTCTCCAGAGTGAAAAATTGGACAGACTCCTACCAGTGACATCCTCTGGTGAAAAATGATTACTGCAGTCATAACACGGAACAAGAGAAATAAATGAATGCTTCCAAAAATAGTTCTCACCTTGTGGATAATATTCAACCACTTTCAGGTTGCGTCAAAAAACACTGTATCAGCAGCAGATACAGTGTGTGTACTGCACTCGACTGCATGTGTGAAGCATATATTAATATGTGAGGAAATGACTGTGATGTTGGAGCGCATAATGCTCGGTTTGGGAGGAGGTCTGTGCTAATTCTGGCCAATCAGAGAGACAGTTCATTTTTTTCCTCTCCTGCTCAGTGACTATGCCTGTCAGGCCCATTTGTTAGAATAATTATATGGCTGTTAACAGCATCGCAGCTTAAAATAAAGTTACGAAGGTTTAAAGCAGCAGAGGCATAAAATGGCTGCTGGAGATCTTAACAGAAAACCTTTAAATGATGATTTTGATTGTATTCATACGCACAGCGACTGCATGTCAAGCCGAGCTTGGATTACAATCAGGGGACTTTGTAAGTGGGGTGTCCTAGACAGAGACAGAGACATTCATTACCTCTGTCCTCCCTCTCTCTGCTCAGAGTGAGCTCTGCTCCTCTGGTTTATTTTGAGTTGGTCTTATCACAGCTGTTGTATCTGTGGTGGCAGCCTGTCCCAAGCCCCTCGACACTCTTCCTTTTCCCTCTCTGGCCCTTGCTCCTGGTAAGACCCTGTTTGCTCGCTACCCTGCTTCTTCAGGGACATTTACACTTAAAATTGCATAAAAATAACCTTAAATTCTGTGCTCGAGGTGGTTTCCAAACCTCTTCTTAATCTTAAGGGTACTAATAACTGTTTGAATTTGATACTTTCTGAAGCTTTGCTGAAAATGAGAAGGAGACTTGCCTGTGTCATTTGCTAAGAGAATGGAAAGAGATTGTTTAAGAAAAAACATTTTTCTACTTAATATTTGTTCAAATTCTCTCATTGTGAGCCACCACTATTATTTCTCTGGACTGCAAGAAATCAATTTATTTGAAGCTGAATTTTCATTTGGATATCTGCCTCCTTTAAAAACATTGAATATAGATGAGGTCACTTATGTAATACAGATATTTTTCATAGTTGGAAAATGCAGCTTTTGTTCGCACAACCACTGACATTGACATCAATAAGAGTGGATTGGAAATAAATAAATAACTTGCCCATATTAAGAAGTTCCTAAAATAGCCTGTGGGGTCTGGAACAGGTGCCATGTGCTCTGCTTGTGAAAGCAGTGTGAAGGCTGCACTAATTTTATGCACGTAAACAGGCTCTGGCTGTGAGCCTGTAAGACAGGCACAATCACTGCGGTACAATAATAAGCTCTGCGATCGCTTTAATTGACTAGAGTTGAATCACAAAACAGGCAGCGTTTTCTTAAATTTGCCTGTCTTAAACAGTAAAGCATAATATCCTCTCAAGACCAAGAAAATACTGTACGTCTGCAGCAGCTACAATTAACAGCTATAAAAACCAGAGTTTTTAAAAAAAGCATCAAATGTTTCTCACTGAGCTCCTTCAGCACAGACTATACAGCTGTTTTCATGTGCCTTGCTAAAAGGCACCATGGTGGTACATGCTGAGGGAGATGGTGATTAAACAATTATTTTAATTATGGATTTCAAATTCTCAAAAAATGGTGCTAAATGTGAGATTGGGAGCATTTCTATTGCCTCCACACGGCTCTCAACATGGCGACGGCTGAGCCGGTGGCTCGCAGCTAACGGCGCTAACAACGGCCACACTTCTGACAGAGATAACAGTGTTAACCTGGGGGGTACTGGAGGGTGGGCGCAACACTACTGCAACAGCGCCTTTGGTCGGGACGGCGTTATCAGCTGTAACCGCCATATGAGAGCAGTGCAGAGCGGCGGTCGTGAGCTAGCCAGTGGGGAACGCGCATATGCACAAACATGCATGAAAAGCACGCACGGCTGGCCCGAATATGTAAACAAAGCAAGGAGAAGCTGGGATTACAACACAGACAGATGCTATATACATGGTGCCTTCAAATGAAACTTGTGAGCTTGTGTTTACAACATGGGAAGTCGTGTACACAAGCTCATGCTTGGCGTTCAAGTGGTTAAGTCGTGAGAACACCGCTGCTAAGCAACGACAATATTAGCATTACTGTTGGCAAGCTGGCAAGTGGGTAACATAATGAAGGAAATAGCATAGTGAGAGAGGAAAAAGATGAGGCCGTTGGGAATATCTGCATTTTCCTCAAACATATTATACAATTATGAAGAAAAACAACATACGACAGAAATTACGGTGGGGGGGCGTTCATATGGACTCTTCTCGTGAACACGGTAAACACGACCCCATTTGAAGGCACCATAATGCTCTGGATATCGTATAGAGCATCTTTAATGATCTGCTGATTATTTTCTCGATTAATCGTTTGGTCTAAAGAATGTCAGAAAATAATGAAAAACACAATCCCACAGTCCAACTTCTTCAAATGCCCTGATTTGTCCGGCCAACAGTCCGAAACCCAAAAGATATTCAGTTTACTGACATATATGATGAAGAAAAGCAGTAAATCTTCACATTTAGGAAGCTGGAAATAGCAAATGTTTTGCATTTCTGCTTGAAAAATGATTTAAACAATTAATTGATAATCAAAATTGTTTCCAATTAATTGCCTTTTTACTAACTGATTAATCGACTAATCGCTGAAACATTTATCAGTTTGGATTTTTAGGTCTTCTTTATGGTTACAGGAGGAAAAGCACAGGTGTAAATAATTAAAGTAATGATTCTGTTTCAGAGTCCTGGTATTGTGCAAGCTGTCACACTTCAACAGAACAGAGCCATTGTTAATGTATTTAGTCACCAAAAATGTCTACAAAGTAAACAAAGACATTTGAGGCGGCAGCAGCAGAACTTTATGTGCCCTCATGCAAGGTATCTAAAGTCCTTATTCTCCAGTGAAACTTCTCATTTAACCAATGAAAATACAATAAAAATGGGCAGAGCATGTTTACATACGTGTGTAACTATGTGAAAATGAAGCATAAAAGGAAACAATTTTATTTGTTAAATGTTATACATATTTTCTCCCATGACCATTTTAGTTTTAATATCTCCACAGAAAGTTTATAAAGGTTTATTTTAGGGCTGTCAGAGTTAACACGCTAATAACGGCACTAATTTCTTTTACGCATTAACGCAATATGTGATTTTTAGGCTCTAACAGGCTCAGTTTAAAAGCGAGAGTGATGATACTGGTGTCATTTGAAACTAGACCTAAAGCTAAACTAAACCTAAGGAATCCATTGGTACCAACCATGTCATACTAGCTTGTCGTGAAGGAGGCTAAATAACACTCCAAACTTACAGACATGCCCCCTTTATGATAATCACATGCAGTTTGGGGCAAGTCACAGTAAAGTCAGCACACTGACACACTGACAGCTGTTGTTGCCTGTTGGGCTTCAGTTTGCCATGTTATGATTTGAGCATATTTTTTATGCTAAATGCAGTACCTGTGAGGTTTTCTGGACAATATTTGTCATTGTTTTGTGTTGTTAATTGATTTCCAATAATAAATATATACATACATTTGCATAAAGCAGCATATCTGTCCACTCCCATGTTGATAAGAGTATTAAATATTCGACAAATCTCCCTTTAAAGGTACGTTTTGAACATATAAAAAATGTGCAATTAATCGCAATTAACTATAGACAATCATACGATTAATTGCGATTAAATATTTTAATCGATTGACAGCCCTAGTTTGTATACATAGTTCTTTGTTGATTTTGTTTCCTCTGTATTCTTCAGCTGGGAGGCGACTTTCTTTTGGACGAACATGGGAGGGTGCTGTTCTCTCACTGCTGTCAGAGTCCCATAGACAGACCCTCAGCGGAGGACATTTTATCTGCACAGTGAACATGAAACTCCTTCATGCAGCACACAGGTTATCAGCTGATGAATTTCTTGTACCAGATTAGAATAAGAGTGATTGCTATAGGCCAAGCTGTAAACTGAGAAATATTGTGACAGTCAGCTTTAAGCAACAAATTAAAAGGTTTTAACTTGTTGATAACAAATATATGATATGATGAATACATACAGTGAAATGTTACTGTATTAACCAAACTCACTTTGTAATAAAAATCTAATTAAAAACATGAACATTTGCCAGTGTGGTATAAAAAGTATCAAGCGCCCAACAATTTAATGTGATCCAATGGAAAACCCTTGCAACAAATCTTTGTATAGCTCATATAGGTGTTGAGACTGTAGTTTGTGCTGTTGTTGTACTGGATTATCTTTGTAGGTGTTCCTATTATTTTGTCCACCATGATCTTTTCATCCTAATCCCAAACGCACACATTAATGTGACAAAATCAATATTGCAGTGGACAGCAAAATTGCGCTAATATAGGGCTCCAATTAACAGTTATTTTCATCATCAAATTATCTGCAAATATCTGTAATTAATCTGTTCCGTCTATAAAAGTAATAATTTCCAAGAGTCCATGTAAATGTTGTTTTGTCCGACCAACAGTCTAAAACCCAAAGATATTCAGTTTACAATTGTAGAAGACTAAAGAAATCATCAAATATATATTCTGTGTATGGGGCCACGTGCACTGACACATACTGAATTTCTCAGAAAACCACATGACAGAAAGGTTGTTTAACCAGTTATATCATGGGAAAAGTATATTATTAGCTTTTTAATATAAGGTGAACTCAGACAAAATACTGACACATACATGATGCTGATGATGATGGGGGGGGGGGGCTGGAATGTATCTCTATGTTACCACCTGTCATTTCATCACATTGTGATGCATTTGTCCAAAGCTTGATTAGTGTAGAGAAACAGCTGCTCTTCTATCCATCACTGAATGGCTGATCAGCAGCAGGTGGGGAGCTCTACCTTTTTGTCACATTGTGATGTCATCACATTCTTATGACATCACAGTGTGATGACATCACATCACATTCTCATGACATCACAGTGTGATGTCATGAGAATGTGATGTGATGTCATCATATTCTTATGACATCACAGTGTGATGACATCACATCACATTCTCATGACATCACGTGTGATGTCATCAGCCTTCCTTTCATCCTTTGATATAGGATTCTTGTGGATAGAGGACACATTTCAATCTCTCACACTTGCTGATATTGTTAGCTAACTGGTAAGCAGTTTGACATTTACAAGCAACGAGGGTGACTGCTTAAATCTAAATGGGAAACGGACTATTGTTACCAAGCTCTTCGGAGCTGATGATCGTAATAGAGGAACTCTTAGACAGCGAAGAAGCCTGGGAGGCAAAATACAACTCTGTGATGGAGCTCTCCGAAAAAATGTCCATCAGAGAACAGCGCTGGCAGAGAAGTCTTCAACAGCTCGAGGACGAGAACAAGGAGCTGAAGGTGAAGTTGGACCTCGCTTTGAAGAAAAGCAAACTACAACAGATAAAGGATGAAAACAAGGACCTGAGGGACAAGTTGGAACGGGCGGTTAGAGACAGGAAACAACAACAGTTGGAGGACGACAAAAAGGACCTGAAGCATACGTTCGACCTGGCTGTGAGAGACAGCAAACTACAAGAGATAGAGGACGAGAACAAGGAACTGAAAGACAAGTTCGACCTGGCTGTGAGAGACAGGAAACAACAGCAGATAAAGGACGAAAACAAGGACTTGCAGGAAAAGTTGGACCTGGCTGTGAGAGACAGGAAACTACATCAGATAGAGGACGAGAACAAAGACCTGCAGAAGAAGTTGGATCTGGTTGTGGAAGACAGGAAACTACAGCTACAAAAGCTGTGGGAAAAAAGAGATGAACTCGCAGACTGTGAGGAAACCTGGCAGGTCAAATACAGGGAACAGAAGATGAACTTCTTTAATGTCCTGGATAAGAAAGACCAGTTCTACCAGACCAAAATCAGAGAGCTGATGAACGACAACGCAAACCTTCAGGACAAGTTCAGCGTTGACCTGGCAAAGACAGAGCAGAGCTTTGGGTCCACAGTCCAAATGATAGATGATGAGAAGAAGCTCCTGGAGGACATCTGTCTGGACCAGAAGGACAAGAGGAGAGGATTCTTTTCTCGCAGGAGGACCGAGGATCGTGGGACAACGCTGGATAAGATGAAAAGCAAAATGCTTAAAAAGATGATGGAAAAGGAAGGGGCGGAGCTGGAAGCTGAGGTGAAACAGCGAGCACAGCAGGACGAGGTGGAGAAAAAAAAGGAGGCGGAGCAGAAGAAGACGGGTTGCTTTCGATGGATGTTCAGAAAGAAGAAAAGTGACTGTGACAGTCAGGTAGAGGAGGCTGCTGGATGTTCAGCTCAGGTTGGACTACAGTAGCTCCCTCTTCCTCCCCCCTTCACCTCTCCTCCCTTCCTCCCCCCCACCTCCCTCCTCATCTACCTCAGGTACCTCAGGGGCGACTGTGGCTCAGAGGTAGGTAGAGCAGGTCGTCCACCAATCTGAAGGTCGGTGGTTCGATCCCTTTGCTCCGGTCACAGGTCGATGTGTCCTTGAGCAAGACACTTAACCCCAAACTGCTCCCGAAGGCTGAGCCATCGGTGTGTGAATGAGTGTCTAGATTAGTCCATTTACCATTTCCTAACCCTTCCTCTCTCTCCCTCCCCCTCACCCCCATCCCCCTCTACGTCTCCACCCTCACATCCTGTCAAAGGGAGAGTTTGGGTGTTTTGAAGTGGGGTACTTGTACTAGTATGAGGTACTTATCCATAGTATGTGTGATACTTACAGTGGATGGAGGACCTCATACACCCCCACTTCAAAACACCCAAACTATCCCTTTAACTTTTAGGGCGACATAGTGACTAAGTGATTAGCACTGTAGCCTCATAGAGACACCAACAGCTGTCCAGCTGTGTAGAGTTTGTATACTCTGCTTGTGTCTGCGTGGGTTTTCTCCTGGTGATCAGGTTTCCTCCCACAATATCCAAAGATATGCACTTTAGGCTAATTGGACACTCTAAATTACCCCCAAATATTTTTTTCAATCAATCACATTTTAATAAGGGGTTTCTCCTGGTGATCAGGTTTATATACAGTATATCTTTATCTATATAGATATAGATATACTGTATATAAGTGAATATATACTGTATATATGTGTATATATACAGTATATATGTGTATATATTTATATACTGTATATAAGTGAATATATACTGTATATATGTGTATATATACAGTATATATGTGTATATATATATATTTATATATGTATGTGTGTGTGTATTTATATATATATATATATATATATATTAATACAAATAAATTATTAATAAAATAAATAAATAAATAATTAAACAAAAAACAGTCAAATACAATTTCGATATGTCTGTGTCTCTGAATAAATGTATACATATATATATATATCTGTTAAAGTTGTGATTTTATCAACGCTGAAGCTGATCAATAAAACGATTGATATCCGCAGCATAATTATGACTAGTCGTGATTCCAGTTTCAGATATCTACAATTTAATTCTAACTAGTCATAATTCCAGTTCAAGATATCTTTAATTCCCCTCAATTGTAGATATCTACATTGTCCTTTTATAGATATCCAAAATTAACACAAAACGTGCCACACTGATTAAGGTCAAATTGGCAGAATTTCTCAGAAAACCACTTGACAGAAAGGTTGTTTAACCAGTTATATCATGGGAAAAGTATATTATTAGCTTTTTAATATAAGGTGAACTCAGACAAAATACTGACACATACATGATGTTGATGATGATGGGGGGGGGGGGGCTGGAATGTATCTCTATGTTACCACCTGTCATTTCATCACATTGTGATGCATTTGTCCAAAGCTTGATTAGTGTAGAGAAACAGCTGCTCTTCTATCCATCACTGAATGGCTGATCAGCAGCAGGTGGGGAGCTCTACCTTTTTGTCACATTGTGATGTCATCACATTCTTATGACATCACAGTGTGATGACATCACATCACATTCTCATGACATCACAGTGTGATGTCATGAGAATGTGATGTGATGTCATCATATTCTTATGACATCACAGTGTGATGACATCACATCACATTCTCATGACATCACGTGTGATGTCATCAGCCTTCCTTTCATCCTTTGATATAGGATTCTTGTGGATAGAGGACACATTTCAATCTCTCACACTTGCTGATATTGTTAGCTAACTGGTAAGCAGTTTGACATTTACAAGCAACGAGGGTGACTGCTTAAATCTAAATGGGAAACGGACTATTGTTACCAAGCTCTTCGGAGCTGATGATCGTAATAGAGGAACTCTTAGACAGCGAAGAAGCCTGGGAGGCAAAATACAACTCTGTGATGGAGCTCTCCGAAAAAATGTCCATCAGAGAACAGCGCTGGCAGAGAAGTCTTCAACAGCTCGAGGACGAGAACAAGGAGCTGAAGGTGAAGTTGGACCTCGCTTTGAAGAAAAGCAAACTACAACAGATAAAGGATGAAAACAAGGACCTGAGGGACAAGTTGGAACGGGCGGTTAGAGACAGGAAACAACAACAGTTGGAGGACGACAAAAAGGACCTGAAGCATACGTTCGACCTGGCTGTGAGAGACAGCAAACTACAAGAGATAGAGGACGAGAACAAGGAACTGAAAGACAAGTTCGACCTGGCTGTGAGAGACAGGAAACAACAGCAGATAAAGGACGAAAACAAGGACTTGCAGGAAAAGTTGGACCTGGCTGTGAGAGACAGGAAACTACATCAGATAGAGGACGAGAACAAAGACCTGCAGAAGAAGTTGGATCTGGTTGTGGAAGACAGGAAACTACAGCTACAAAAGCTGTGGGAAAAAAGAGATGAACTCGCAGACTGTGAGGAAACCTGGCAGGTCAAATACAGGGAACAGAAGATGAACTTCTTTAATGTCCTGGATAAGAAAGACCAGTTCTACCAGACCAAAATCAGAGAGCTGATGAACGACAACGCAAACCTTCAGGACAAGTTCAGCGTTGACCTGGCAAAGACAGAGCAGAGCTTTGGGTCCACAGTCCAAATGATAGATGATGAGAAGAAGCTCCTGGAGGACATCTGTCTGGACCAGAAGGACAAGAGGAGAGGATTCTTTTCTCGCAGGAGGACCGAGGATCGTGGGACAACGCTGGATAAGATGAAAAGCAAAATGCTTAAAAAGATGATGGAAAAGGAAGGGGCGGAGCTGGAAGCTGAGGTGAAACAGCGAGCACAGCAGGACGAGGTGGAGAAAAAAAAGGAGGCGGAGCAGAAGAAGACGGGTTGCTTTCGATGGATGTTCAGAAAGAAGAAAAGTGACTGTGACAGTCAGGTAGAGGAGGCTGCTGGATGTTCAGCTCAGGTTGGACTACAGTAGCTCCCTCTTCCTCCCCCCTTCACCTCTCCTCCCTTCCTCCCCCCCACCTCCCTCCTCATCTACCTCAGGTACCTCAGGGGCGACTGTGGCTCAGAGGTAGGTAGAGCAGGTCGTCCACCAATCTGAAGGTCGGTGGTTCGATCCCTTTGCTCCGGTCACAGGTCGATGTGTCCTTGAGCAAGACACTTAACCCCAAACTGCTCCCGAAGGCTGAGCCATCGGTGTGTGAATGAGTGTCTAGATTAGTCCATTTACCATTTCCTAACCCTTCCTCTCTCTCCCTCCCCCTCACCCCCATCCCCCTCTACGTCTCCACCCTCACATCCTGTCAAAGGGAGAGTTTGGGTGTTTTGAAGTGGGGTACTTGTACTAGTATGAGGTACTTATCCATAGTATGTGTGATACTTACAGTGGATGGAGGACCTCATACACCCCCACTTCAAAACACCCAAACTATCCCTTTAACTTTTAGGGCGACATAGTGACTAAGTGATTAGCACTGTAGCCTCATAGAGACACCAACAGCTGTCCAGCTGTGTAGAGTTTGTATACTCTGCTTGTGTCTGCGTGGGTTTTCTCCTGGTGATCAGGTTTCCTCCCACAATATCCAAAGATATGCACTTTAGGCTAATTGGACACTCTAAATTACCCCCAAATATTTTTTTCAATCAATCACATTTTAATAAGGGGTTTCTCCTGGTGATCAGGTTTATATACAGTATATCTTTATCTATATAGATATAGATATACTGTATATAAGTGAATATATACTGTATATATGTGTATATATACAGTATATATGTGTATATATTTATATACTGTATATAAGTGAATATATACTGTATATATGTGTATATATACAGTATATATGTGTATATATATATATTTATATATGTATGTGTGTGTGTATTTATATATATATATATATATATATTAATACAAATAAATTATTAATAAAATAAATAAATAAATAATTAAACAAAAAACAGTCAAATACAATTTCGATATGTCTGTGTCTCTGAATAAATGTATACATATATATATATATCTGTTAAAGTTGTGATTTTATCAACGCTGAAGCTGATCAATAAAACGATTGATATCCGCAGCATAATTATGACTAGTCGTGATTCCAGTTTCAGATATCTACAATTTAATTCTAACTAGTCATAATTCCAGTTCAAGATATCTTTAATTCCCCTCAATTGTAGATATCTACATTGTCCTTTTATAGATATCCAAAATTAACACAAAACGTGCCACACTGATTAAGGTCAAATTGGCAGAATTTCTCAGAAAACCACTTGACAGAAAGGTTGTTTAACCAGTTATATCATGGGAAAAGTATATTATTAGCTTTTTAATATAAGGTGAACTCAGACAAAATACTGACACATACATGATGTTGATGATGATGGGGGGGGGGGGGCTGGAATGTATCTCTATGTTACCACCTGTCATTTCATCACATTGTGATGCATTTGTCCAAAGCTTGATTAGTGTAGAGAAACAGCTGCTCTTCTATCCATCACTGAATGGCTGATCAGCAGCAGGTGGGGAGCTCTACCTTTTTGTCACATTGTGATGTCATCACATTCTTATGACATCACAGTGTGATGACATCACATCACATTCTCATGACATCACAGTGTGATGTCATGAGAATGTGATGTGATGTCATCATATTCTTATGACATCACAGTGTGATGACATCACATCACATTCTCATGACATCACGTGTGATGTCATCAGCCTTCCTTTCATCCTTTGATATAGGATTCTTGTGGATAGAGGACACATTTCAATCTCTCACACTTGCTGATATTGTTAGCTAACTGGTAAGCAGTTTGACATTTACAAGCAACGAGGGTGACTGCTTAAATCTAAATGGGAAACGGACTATTGTTACCAAGCTCTTCGGAGCTGATGATCGTAATAGAGGAACTCTTAGACAGCGAAGAAGCCTGGGAGGCAAAATACAACTCTGTGATGGAGCTCTCCGAAAAAATGTCCATCAGAGAACAGCGCTGGCAGAGAAGTCTTCAACAGCTCGAGGACGAGAACAAGGAGCTGAAGGTGAAGTTGGACCTCGCTTTGAAGAAAAGCAAACTACAACAGATAAAGGATGAAAACAAGGACCTGAGGGACAAGTTGGAACGGGCGGTTAGAGACAGGAAACAACAACAGTTGGAGGACGACAAAAAGGACCTGAAGCATACGTTCGACCTGGCTGTGAGAGACAGCAAACTACAAGAGATAGAGGACGAGAACAAGGAACTGAAAGACAAGTTCGACCTGGCTGTGAGAGACAGGAAACAACAGCAGATAAAGGACGAAAACAAGGACTTGCAGGAAAAGTTGGACCTGGCTGTGAGAGACAGGAAACTACATCAGATAGAGGACGAGAACAAAGACCTGCAGAAGAAGTTGGATCTGGTTGTGGAAGACAGGAAACTACAGCTACAAAAGCTGTGGGAAAAAAGAGATGAACTCGCAGACTGTGAGGAAACCTGGCAGGTCAAATACAGGGAACAGAAGATGAACTTCTTTAATGTCCTGGATAAGAAAGACCAGTTCTACCAGACCAAAATCAGAGAGCTGATGAACGACAACGCAAACCTTCAGGACAAGTTCAGCGTTGACCTGGCAAAGACAGAGCAGAGCTTTGGGTCCACAGTCCAAATGATAGATGATGAGAAGAAGCTCCTGGAGGACATCTGTCTGGACCAGAAGGACAAGAGGAGAGGATTCTTTTCTCGCAGGAGGACCGAGGATCGTGGGACAACGCTGGATAAGATGAAAAGCAAAATGCTTAAAAAGATGATGGAAAAGGAAGGGGCGGAGCTGGAAGCTGAGGTGAAACAGCGAGCACAGCAGGACGAGGTGGAGAAAAAAAAGGAGGCGGAGCAGAAGAAGACGGGTTGCTTTCGATGGATGTTCAGAAAGAAGAAAAGTGACTGTGACAGTCAGGTAGAGGAGGCTGCTGGATGTTCAGCTCAGGTTGGACTACAGTAGCTCCCTCTTCCTCCCCCCTTCACCTCTCCTCCCTTCCTCCCCCCCACCTCCCTCCTCATCTACCTCAGGTACCTCAGGGGCGACTGTGGCTCAGAGGTAGGTAGAGCAGGTCGTCCACCAATCTGAAGGTCGGTGGTTCGATCCCTTTGCTCCGGTCACAGGTCGATGTGTCCTTGAGCAAGACACTTAACCCCAAACTGCTCCCGAAGGCTGAGCCATCGGTGTGTGAATGAGTGTCTAGATTAGTCCATTTACCATTTCCTAACCCTTCCTCTCTCTCCCTCCCCCTCACCCCCATCCCCCTCTACGTCTCCACCCTCACATCCTGTCAAAGGGAGAGTTTGGGTGTTTTGAAGTGGGGTACTTGTACTAGTATGAGGTACTTATCCATAGTATGTGTGATACTTACAGTGGATGGAGGACCTCATACACCCCCACTTCAAAACACCCAAACTATCCCTTTAACTTTTAGGGCGACATAGTGACTAAGTGATTAGCACTGTAGCCTCATAGAGACACCAACAGCTGTCCAGCTGTGTAGAGTTTGTATACTCTGCTTGTGTCTGCGTGGGTTTTCTCCTGGTGATCAGGTTTCCTCCCACAATATCCAAAGATATGCACTTTAGGCTAATTGGACACTCTAAATTACCCCCAAATATTTTTTTCAATCAATCACATTTTAATAAGGGGTTTCTCCTGGTGATCAGGTTTATATACAGTATATCTTTATCTATATAGATATAGATATACTGTATATAAGTGAATATATACTGTATATATGTGTATATATACAGTATATATGTGTATATATTTATATACTGTATATAAGTGAATATATACTGTATATATGTGTATATATACAGTATATATGTGTATATATATATATTTATATATGTATGTGTGTGTGTATTTATATATATATATATATATATATATTAATACAAATAAATTATTAATAAAATAAATAAATAAATAATTAAACAAAAAACAGTCAAATACAATTTCGATATGTCTGTGTCTCTGAATAAATGTATACATATATATATATATCTGTTAAAGTTGTGATTTTATCAACGCTGAAGCTGATCAATAAAACGATTGATATCCGCAGCATAATTATGACTAGTCGTGATTCCAGTTTCAGATATCTACAATTTAATTCTAACTAGTCATAATTCCAGTTCAAGATATCTTTAATTCCCCTCAATTGTAGATATCTACATTGTCCTTTTATAGATATCCAAAATTAACACAAAACGTGCCACACTGATTAAGGTCAAATTGGCAGAATTTCTCAGAAAACCACTTGACAGAAAGGTTGTTTAACCAGTTATATCATGGGAAAAGTATATTATTAGCTTTTTAATATAAGGTGAACTCAGACAAAATACTGACACATACATGATGTTGATGATGATGGGGGGGGGGGGGGCTGGAATGTATCTCTATGTTACCACCTGTCATTTCATCACATTGTGATGCATTTGTCCAAAGCTTGATTAGTGTAGAGAAACAGCTGCTCTTCTATCCATCACTGAATGGCTGATCAGCAGCAGGTGGGGAGCTCTACCTTTTTGTCACATTGTGATGTCATCACATTCTTATGACATCACAGTGTGATGACATCACATCACATTCTCATGACATCACAGTGTGATGTCATGAGAATGTGATGTGATGTCATCATATTCTTATGACATCACAGTGTGATGACATCACATCACATTCTCATGACATCACGTGTGATGTCATCAGCCTTCCTTTCATCCTTTGATATAGGATTCTTGTGGATAGAGGACACATTTCAATCTCTCACACTTGCTGATATTGTTAGCTAACTGGTAAGCAGTTTGACATTTACAAGCAACGAGGGTGACTGCTTAAATCTAAATGGGAAACGGACTATTGTTACCAAGCTCTTCGGAGCTGATGATCGTAATAGAGGAACTCTTAGACAGCGAAGAAGCCTGGGAGGCAAAATACAACTCTGTGATGGAGCTCTCCGAAAAAATGTCCATCAGAGAACAGCGCTGGCAGAGAAGTCTTCAACAGCTCGAGGACGAGAACAAGGAGCTGAAGGTGAAGTTGGACCTCGCTTTGAAGAAAAGCAAACTACAACAGATAAAGGATGAAACAAGGACCTGAGGGACAAGTTGGAACGGGCGGTTAGAGACAGGAAACAACAACAGTTGGAGGACGACAAAAAGGACCTGAAGCATACGTTCGACCTGGCTGTGAGAGACAGCAAACTACAAGAGATAGAGGACGAGAACAAGGAACTGAAAGACAAGTTCGACCTGGCTGTGAGAGACAGGAAACAACAGCAGATAAAGGACGAAAACAAGGACTTGCAGGAAAAGTTGGACCTGGCTGTGAGAGACAGGAAACTACATCAGATAGAGGACGAGAACAAAGACCTGCAGAAGAAGTTGGATCTGGTTGTGGAAGACAGGAAACTACAGCTACAAAAGCTGTGGGAAAAAAGAGATGAACTCGCAGACTGTGAGGAAACCTGGCAGGTCAAATACAGGGAACAGAAGATGAACTTCTTTAATGTCCTGGATAAGAAAGACCAGTTCTACCAGACCAAAATCAGAGAGCTGATGAACGACAACGCAAACCTTCAGGACAAGTTCAGCGTTGACCTGGCAAAGACAGAGCAGAGCTTTGGGTCCACAGTCCAAATGATAGATGATGAGAAGAAGCTCCTGGAGGACATCTGTCTGGACCAGAAGGACAAGAGGAGAGGATTCTTTTCTCGCAGGAGGACCGAGGATCGTGGGACAACGCTGGATAAGATGAAAAGCAAAATGCTTAAAAAGATGATGGAAAAGGAAGGGGCGGAGCTGGAAGCTGAGGTGAAACAGCGAGCACAGCAGGACGAGGTGGAGAAAAAAAAGGAGGCGGAGCAGAAGAAGACGGGTTGCTTTCGATGGATGTTCAGAAAGAAGAAAAGTGACTGTGACAGTCAGGTAGAGGAGGCTGCTGGATGTTCAGCTCAGGTTGGACTACAGTAGCTCCCTCTTCCTCCCCCCTTCACCTCTCCTCCCTTCCTCCCCCCCACCTCCCTCCTCATCTACCTCAGGTACCTCAGGGGCGACTGTGGCTCAGAGGTAGGTAGAGCAGGTCGTCCACCAATCTGAAGGTCGGTGGTTCGATCCCTTTGCTCCGGTCACAGGTCGATGTGTCCTTGAGCAAGACACTTAACCCCAAACTGCTCCCGAAGGCTGAGCCATCGGTGTGTGAATGAGTGTCTAGATTAGTCCATTTACCATTTCCTAACCCTTCCTCTCTCTCCCTCCCCCTCACCCCCATCCCCCTCTACGTCTCCACCCTCACATCCTGTCAAAGGGAGAGTTTGGGTGTTTTGAAGTGGGGTACTTGTACTAGTATGAGGTACTTATCCATAGTATGTGTGATACTTACAGTGGATGGAGGACCTCATACACCCCCACTTCAAAACACCCAAACTATCCCTTTAACTTTTAGGGCGACATAGTGACTAAGTGATTAGCACTGTAGCCTCATAGAGACACCAACAGCTGTCCAGCTGTGTAGAGTTTGTATACTCTGCTTGTGTCTGCGTGGGTTTTCTCCTGGTGATCAGGTTTCCTCCCACAATATCCAAAGATATGCACTTTAGGCTAATTGGACACTCTAAATTACCCCCAAATATTTTTTTCAATCAATCACATTTTAATAAGGGGTTTCTCCTGGTGATCAGGTTTATATACAGTATATCTTTATCTATATAGATATAGATATACTGTATATAAGTGAATATATACTGTATATATGTGTATATATACAGTATATATGTGTATATATTTATATACTGTATATAAGTGAATATATACTGTATATATGTGTATATATACAGTATATATGTGTATATATATATATTTATATATGTATGTGTGTGTGTATTTATATATATATATATATATATATATATTAATACAAATAAATTATTAATAAAATAAATAAATAAATAATTAAACAAAAAACAGTCAAATACAATTTCGATATGTCTGTGTCTCTGAATAAATGTATACATATATATATATATCTGTTAAAGTTGTGATTTTATCAACGCTGAAGCTGATCAATAAAACGATTGATATCCGCAACATAATTATGACTAGTCGTGATTCCAGTTTCAGATATCTACAATTTAATTCTAACTAGTCATAATTCCAGTTCAAGATATCTTTAATTCCCCTCAATTGTAGATATCTACATTGTCCTTTTATAGATATCCAAAATTAACACAAAACGTGCCACACTGATTAAGGTCAAATTGGCAGAATTTCTCAGAAAACCACTTGACAGAAAGGTTGTTTAACCAGTTATATCATGGGAAAAGTATATTATTAGCTTTTTAATATAAGGTGAACTCAGACAAAATACTGACACATACATGATGTTGATGATGATGGGGGGGGGGGGGCTGGAATGTATCTCTATGTTACCACCTGTCATTTCATCACATTGTGATGCATTTGTCCAAAGCTTGATTAGTGTAGAGAAACAGCTGCTCTTCTATCCATCACTGAATGGCTGATCAGCAGCAGGTGGGGAGCTCTACCTTTTTGTCACATTGTGATGTCATCACATTCTTATGACATCACAGTGTGATGACATCACATCACATTCTCATGACATCACAGTGTGATGTCATGAGAATGTGATGTGATGTCATCATATTCTTATGACATCACAGTGTGATGACATCACATCACATTCTCATGACATCACGTGTGATGTCATCAGCCTTCCTTTCATCCTTTGATATAGGATTCTTGTGGATAGAGGACACATTTCAATCTCTCACACTTGCTGATATTGTTAGCTAACTGGTAAGCAGTTTGACATTTACAAGCAACGAGGGTGACTGCTTAAATCTAAATGGGAAACGGACTATTGTTACCAAGCTCTTCGGAGCTGATGATCGTAATAGAGGAACTCTTAGACAGCGAAGAAGCCTGGGAGGCAAAATACAACTCTGTGATGGAGCTCTCCGAAAAAATGTCCATCAGAGAACAGCGCTGGCAGAGAAGTCTTCAACAGCTCGAGGACGAGAACAAGGAGCTGAAGGTGAAGTTGGACCTCGCTTTGAAGAAAAGCAAACTACAACAGATAAAGGATGAAAACAAGGACCTGAGGGACAAGTTGGAACGGGCGGTTAGAGACAGGAAACAACAACAGTTGGAGGACGACAAAAAGGACCTGAAGCATACGTTCGACCTGGCTGTGAGAGACAGCAAACTACAAGAGATAGAGGACGAGAACAAGGAACTGAAAGACAAGTTCGACCTGGCTGTGAGAGACAGGAAACAACAGCAGATAAAGGACGAAAACAAGGACTTGCAGGAAAAGTTGGACCTGGCTGTGAGAGACAGGAAACTACATCAGATAGAGGACGAGAACAAAGACCTGCAGAAGAAGTTGGATCTGGTTGTGGAAGACAGGAAACTACAGCTACAAAAGCTGTGGGAAAAAAGAGATGAACTCGCAGACTGTGAGGAAACCTGGCAGGTCAAATACAGGGAACAGAAGATGAACTTCTTTAATGTCCTGGATAAGAAAGACCAGTTCTACCAGACCAAAATCAGAGAGCTGATGAACGACAACGCAAACCTTCAGGACAAGTTCAGCGTTGACCTGGCAAAGACAGAGCAGAGCTTTGGGTCCACAGTCCAAATGATAGATGATGAGAAGAAGCTCCTGGAGGACATCTGTCTGGACCAGAAGGACAAGAGGAGAGGATTCTTTTCTCGCAGGAGGACCGAGGATCGTGGGACAACGCTGGATAAGATGAAAAGCAAAATGCTTAAAAAGATGATGGAAAAGGAAGGGGCGGAGCTGGAAGCTGAGGTGAAACAGCGAGCACAGCAGGACGAGGTGGAGAAAAAAAAGGAGGCGGAGCAGAAGAAGACGGGTTGCTTTCGATGGATGTTCAGAAAGAAGAAAAGTGACTGTGACAGTCAGGTAGAGGAGGCTGCTGGATGTTCAGCTCAGGTTGGACTACAGTAGCTCCCTCTTCCTCCCCCCTTCACCTCTCCTCCCTTCCTCCCCCCCACCTCCCTCCTCATCTACCTCAGGTACCTCAGGGGCGACTGTGGCTCAGAGGTAGGTAGAGCAGGTCGTCCACCAATCTGAAGGTCGGTGGTTCGATCCCTTTGCTCCGGTCACAGGTCGATGTGTCCTTGAGCAAGACACTTAACCCCAAACTGCTCCCGAAGGCTGAGCCATCGGTGTGTGAATGAGTGTCTAGATTAGTCCATTTACCATTTCCTAACCCTTCCTCTCTCTCCCTCCCCCTCACCCCCATCCCCCTCTACGTCTCCACCCTCACATCCTGTCAAAGGGAGAGTTTGGGTGTTTTGAAGTGGGGTACTTGTACTAGTATGAGGTACTTATCCATAGTATGTGTGATACTTACAGTGGATGGAGGACCTCATACACCCCCACTTCAAAACACCCAAACTATCCCTTTAACTTTTAGGGCGACATAGTGACTAAGTGATTAGCACTGTAGCCTCATAGAGACACCAACAGCTGTCCAGCTGTGTAGAGTTTGTATACTCTGCTTGTGTCTGCGTGGGTTTTCTCCTGGTGATCAGGTTTCCTCCCACAATATCCAAAGATATGCACTTTAGGCTAATTGGACACTCTAAATTACCCCCAAATATTTTTTTCAATCAATCACATTTTAATAAGGGGTTTCTCCTGGTGATCAGGTTTATATACAGTATATCTTTATCTATATAGATATAGATATACTGTATATAAGTGAATATATACTGTATATATGTGTATATATACAGTATATATGTGTATATATTTATATACTGTATATAAGTGAATATATACTGTATATATGTGTATATATACAGTATATATGTGTATATATATATATTTATATATGTATGTGTGTGTGTATTTATATATATATATATATATATATATATTAATACAAATAAATTATTAATAAAATAAATAAATAAATAATTAAACAAAAAACAGTCAAATACAATTTCGATATGTCTGTGTCTCTGAATAAATGTATACATATATATATATATCTGTTAAAGTTGTGATTTTATCAACGCTGAAGCTGATCAATAAAACGATTGATATCCGCAACATAATTATGACTAGTCGTGATTCCAGTTTCAGATATCTACAATTTAATTCTAACTAGTCATAATTCCAGTTCAAGATATCTTTAATTCCCCTCAATTGTAGATATCTACATTGTCCTTTTATAGATATCCAAAATTAACACAAAACGTGCCACACTGATTAAGGTCAAATTGGCAGAATTTCTCAGAAAACCACTTGACAGAAAGGTTGTTTAACCAGTTATATCATGGGAAAAGTATATTATTAGCTTTTTAATATAAGGTGAACTCAGACAAAATACTGACACATACATGATGTTGATGATGATGGGGGGGGGGGGCTGGAATGTATCTCTATGTTACCACCTGTCATTTCATCACATTGTGATGCATTTGTCCAAAGCTTGATTAGTGTAGAGAAACAGCTGCTCTTCTATCCATCACTGAATGGCTGATCAGCAGCAGGTGGGGAGCTCTACCTTTTTGTCACATTGTGATGTCATCACATTCTTATGACATCACAGTGTGATGACATCACATCACATTCTCATGACATCACAGTGTGATGTCATGAGAATGTGATGTGATGTCATCATATTCTTATGACATCACAGTGTGATGACATCACATCACATTCTCATGACATCACGTGTGATGTCATCAGCCTTCCTTTCATCCTTTGATATAGGATTCTTGTGGATAGAGGACACATTTCAATCTCTCACACTTGCTGATATTGTTAGCTAACTGGTAAGCAGTTTGACATTTACAAGCAACGAGGGTGACTGCTTAAATCTAAATGGGAAACGGACTATTGTTACCAAGCTCTTCGGAGCTGATGATCGTAATAGAGGAACTCTTAGACAGCGAAGAAGCCTGGGAGGCAAAATACAACTCTGTGATGGAGCTCTCCGAAAAAATGTCCATCAGAGAACAGCGCTGGCAGAGAAGTCTTCAACAGCTCGAGGACGAGAACAAGGAGCTGAAGGTGAAGTTGGACCTCGCTTTGAAGAAAAGCAAACTACAACAGATAAAGGATGAAAACAAGGACCTGAGGGACAAGTTGGAACGGGCGGTTAGAGACAGGAAACAACAACAGTTGGAGGACGACAAAAAGGACCTGAAGCATACGTTCGACCTGGCTGTGAGAGACAGCAAACTACAAGAGATAGAGGACGAGAACAAGGAACTGAAAGACAAGTTCGACCTGGCTGTGAGAGACAGGAAACAACAGCAGATAAAGGACGAAAACAAGGACTTGCAGGAAAAGTTGGACCTGGCTGTGAGAGACAGGAAACTACATCAGATAGAGGACGAGAACAAAGACCTGCAGAAGAAGTTGGATCTGGTTGTGGAAGACAGGAAACTACAGCTACAAAAGCTGTGGGAAAAAAGAGATGAACTCGCAGACTGTGAGGAAACCTGGCAGGTCAAATACAGGGAACAGAAGATGAACTTCTTTAATGTCCTGGATAAGAAAGACCAGTTCTACCAGACCAAAATCAGAGAGCTGATGAACGACAACGCAAACCTTCAGGACAAGTTCAGCGTTGACCTGGCAAAGACAGAGCAGAGCTTTGGGTCCACAGTCCAAATGATAGATGATGAGAAGAAGCTCCTGGAGGACATCTGTCTGGACCAGAAGGACAAGAGGAGAGGATTCTTTTCTCGCAGGAGGACCGAGGATCGTGGGACAACGCTGGATAAGATGAAAAGCAAAATGCTTAAAAAGATGATGGAAAAGGAAGGGGCGGAGCTGGAAGCTGAGGTGAAACAGCGAGCACAGCAGGACGAGGTGGAGAAAAAAAAGGAGGCGGAGCAGAAGAAGACGGGTTGCTTTCGATGGATGTTCAGAAAGAAGAAAAGTGACTGTGACAGTCAGGTAGAGGAGGCTGCTGGATGTTCAGCTCAGGTTGGACTACAGTAGCTCCCTCTTCCTCCCCCCTTCACCTCTCCTCCCTTCCTCCCCCCCACCTCCCTCCTCATCTACCTCAGGTACCTCAGGGGCGACTGTGGCTCAGAGGTAGGTAGAGCAGGTCGTCCACCAATCTGAAGGTCGGTGGTTCGATCCCTTTGCTCCGGTCACAGGTCGATGTGTCCTTGAGCAAGACACTTAACCCCAAACTGCTCCCGAAGGCTGAGCCATCGGTGTGTGAATGAGTGTCTAGATTAGTCCATTTACCATTTCCTAACCCTTCCTCTCTCTCCCTCCCCCTCACCCCCATCCCCCTCTACGTCTCCACCCTCACATCCTGTCAAAGGGAGAGTTTGGGTGTTTTGAAGTGGGGTACTTGTACTAGTATGAGGTACTTATCCATAGTATGTGTGATACTTACAGTGGATGGAGGACCTCATACACCCCCACTTCAAAACACCCAAACTATCCCTTTAACTTTTAGGGCGACATAGTGACTAAGTGATTAGCACTGTAGCCTCATAGAGACACCAACAGCTGTCCAGCTGTGTAGAGTTTGTATACTCTGCTTGTGTCTGCGTGGGTTTTCTCCTGGTGATCAGGTTTCCTCCCACAATATCCAAAGATATGCACTTTAGGCTAATTGGACACTCTAAATTACCCCCAAATATTTTTTTCAATCAATCACATTTTAATAAGGGGTTTCTCCTGGTGATCAGGTTTATATACAGTATATCTTTATCTATATAGATATAGATATACTGTATATAAGTGAATATATACTGTATATATGTGTATATATACAGTATATATGTGTATATATTTATATACTGTATATAAGTGAATATATACTGTATATATGTGTATATATACAGTATATATGTGTATATATATATATTTATATATGTATGTGTGTGTGTATTTATATATATATATATATATATATATATTAATACAAATAAATTATTAATAAAATAAATAAATAAATAATTAAACAAAAAACAGTCAAATACAATTTCGATATGTCTGTGTCTCTGAATAAATGTATACATATATATATATATCTGTTAAAGTTGTGATTTTATCAACGCTGAAGCTGATCAATAAAACGATTGATATCCGCAACATAATTATGACTAGTCGTGATTCCAGTTTCAGATATCTACAATTTAATTCTAACTAGTCATAATTCCAGTTCAAGATATCTTTAATTCCCCTCAATTGTAGATATCTACATTGTCCTTTTATAGATATCCAAAATTAACACAAACGTGCCACACTGATTAAGGTCAAATTGGCAGAATTTCTCAGAAAACCACTTGACAGAAAGGTTGTTTAACCAGTTATATCATGGGAAAAGTATATTATTAGCTTTTTAATATAAGGTGAACTCAGACAAAATACTGACACATACATGATGTTGATGATGATGGGGGGGGGGGGCTGGAATGTATCTCTATGTTACCACCTGTCATTTCATCACATTGTGATGCATTTGTCCAAAGCTTGATTAGTGTAGAGAAACAGCTGCTCTTCTATCCATCACTGAATGGCTGATCAGCAGCAGGTGGGGAGCTCTACCTTTTTGTCACATTGTGATGTCATCACATTCTTATGACATCACAGTGTGATGACATCACATCACATTCTCATGACATCACAGTGTGATGTCATGAGAATGTGATGTGATGTCATCATATTCTTATGACATCACAGTGTGATGACATCACATCACATTCTCATGACATCACGTGTGATGTCATCAGCCTTCCTTTCATCCTTTGATATAGGATTCTTGTGGATAGAGGACACATTTCAATCTCTCACACTTGCTGATATTGTTAGCTAACTGGTAAGCAGTTTGACATTTACAAGCAACGAGGGTGACTGCTTAAATCTAAATGGGAAACGGACTATTGTTACCAAGCTCTTCGGAGCTGATGATCGTAATAGAGGAACTCTTAGACAGCGAAGAAGCCTGGGAGGCAAAATACAACTCTGTGATGGAGCTCTCCGAAAAAATGTCCATCAGAGAACAGCGCTGGCAGAGAAGTCTTCAACAGCTCGAGGACGAGAACAAGGAGCTGAAGGTGAAGTTGGACCTCGCTTTGAAGAAAAGCAAACTACAACAGATAAAGGATGAAAACAAGGACCTGAGGGACAAGTTGGAACGGGCGGTTAGAGACAGGAAACAACAACAGTTGGAGGACGACAAAAAGGACCTGAAGCATACGTTCGACCTGGCTGTGAGAGACAGCAAACTACAAGAGATAGAGGACGAGAACAAGGAACTGAAAGACAAGTTCGACCTGGCTGTGAGAGACAGGAAACAACAGCAGATAAAGGACGAAAACAAGGACTTGCAGGAAAAGTTGGACCTGGCTGTGAGAGACAGGAAACTACATCAGATAGAGGACGAGAACAAAGACCTGCAGAAGAAGTTGGATCTGGTTGTGGAAGACAGGAAACTACAGCTACAAAAGCTGTGGGAAAAAAGAGATGAACTCGCAGACTGTGAGGAAACCTGGCAGGTCAAATACAGGGAACAGAAGATGAACTTCTTTAATGTCCTGGATAAGAAAGACCAGTTCTACCAGACCAAAATCAGAGAGCTGATGAACGACAACGCAAACCTTCAGGACAAGTTCAGCGTTGACCTGGCAAAGACAGAGCAGAGCTTTGGGTCCACAGTCCAAATGATAGATGATGAGAAGAAGCTCCTGGAGGACATCTGTCTGGACCAGAAGGACAAGAGGAGAGGATTCTTTTCTCGCAGGAGGACCGAGGATCGTGGGACAACGCTGGATAAGATGAAAAGCAAAATGCTTAAAAAGATGATGGAAAAGGAAGGGGCGGAGCTGGAAGCTGAGGTGAAACAGCGAGCACAGCAGGACGAGGTGGAGAAAAAAAAGGAGGCGGAGCAGAAGAAGACGGGTTGCTTTCGATGGATGTTCAGAAAGAAGAAAAGTGACTGTGACAGTCAGGTAGAGGAGGCTGCTGGATGTTCAGCTCAGGTTGGACTACAGTAGCTCCCTCTTCCTCCCCCCTTCACCTCTCCTCCCTTCCTCCCCCCCACCTCCCTCCTCATCTACCTCAGGTACCTCAGGGGCGACTGTGGCTCAGAGGTAGGTAGAGCAGGTCGTCCACCAATCTGAAGGTCGGTGGTTCGATCCCTTTGCTCCGGTCACAGGTCGATGTGTCCTTGAGCAAGACACTTAACCCCAAACTGCTCCCGAAGGCTGAGCCATCGGTGTGTGAATGAGTGTCTAGATTAGTCCATTTACCATTTCCTAACCCTTCCTCTCTCTCCCTCCCCCTCACCCCCATCCCCCTCTACGTCTCCACCCTCACATCCTGTCAAAGGGAGAGTTTGGGTGTTTTGAAGTGGGGTACTTGTACTAGTATGAGGTACTTATCCATAGTATGTGTGATACTTACAGTGGATGGAGGACCTCATACACCCCCACTTCAAAACACCCAAACTATCCCTTTAACTTTTAGGGCGACATAGTGACTAAGTGATTAGCACTGTAGCCTCATAGAGACACCAACAGCTGTCCAGCTGTGTAGAGTTTGTATACTCTGCTTGTGTCTGCGTGGGTTTTCTCCTGGTGATCAGGTTTCCTCCCACAATATCCAAAGATATGCACTTTAGGCTAATTGGACACTCTAAATTACCCCCAAATATTTTTTTCAATCAATCACATTTTAATAAGGGGTTTCTCCTGGTGATCAGGTTTATATACAGTATATCTTTATCTATATAGATATAGATATACTGTATATAAGTGAATATATACTGTATATATGTGTATATATACAGTATATATGTGTATATATTTATATACTGTATATAAGTGAATATATACTGTATATATGTGTATATATACAGTATATATGTGTATATATATATATTTATATATGTATGTGTGTGTGTATTTATATATATATATATATATATATATTAATACAAATAAATTATTAATAAAATAAATAAATAAATAATTAAACAAAAAACAGTCAAATACAATTTCGATATGTCTGTGTCTCTGAATAAATGTATACATATATATATATATCTGTTAAAGTTGTGATTTTATCAACGCTGAAGCTGATCAATAAAACGATTGATATCCGCAACATAATTATGACTAGTCGTGATTCCAGTTTCAGATATCTACAATTTAATTCTAACTAGTCATAATTCCAGTTCAAGATATCTTTAATTCCCCTCAATTGTAGATATCTACATTGTCCTTTTATAGATATCCAAAATTAACACAAAACGTGCCACACTGATTAAGGTCAAATTGGCAGAATTTCTCAGAAAACCACTTGACAGAAAGGTTGTTTAACCAGTTATATCATGGGAAAAGTATATTATTAGCTTTTTAATATAAGGTGAACTCAGACAAAATACTGACACATACATGATGTTGATGATGATGGGGGGGGGGGGGCTGGAATGTATCTCTATGTTACCACCTGTCATTTCATCACATTGTGATGCATTTGTCCAAAGCTTGATTAGTGTAGAGAAACAGCTGCTCTTCTATCCATCACTGAATGGCTGATCAGCAGCAGGTGGGGAGCTCTACCTTTTTGTCACATTGTGATGTCATCACATTCTTATGACATCACAGTGTGATGACATCACATCACATTCTCATGACATCACAGTGTGATGTCATGAGAATGTGATGTGATGTCATCATATTCTTATGACATCACAGTGTGATGACATCACATCACATTCTCATGACATCACGTGTGATGTCATCAGCCTTCCTTTCATCCTTTGATATAGGATTCTTGTGGATAGAGGACACATTTCAATCTCTCACACTTGCTGATATTGTTAGCTAACTGGTAAGCAGTTTGACATTTACAAGCAACGAGGGTGACTGCTTAAATCTAAATGGGAAACGGACTATTGTTACCAAGCTCTTCGGAGCTGATGATCGTAATAGAGGAACTCTTAGACAGCGAAGAAGCCTGGGAGGCAAAATACAACTCTGTGATGGAGCTCTCCGAAAAAATGTCCATCAGAGAACAGCGCTGGCAGAGAAGTCTTCAACAGCTCGAGGACGAGAACAAGGAGCTGAAGGTGAAGTTGGACCTCGCTTTGAAGAAAAGCAAACTACAACAGATAAAGGATGAAAACAAGGACCTGAGGGACAAGTTGGAACGGGCGGTTAGAGACAGGAAACAACAACAGTTGGAGGACGACAAAAAGGACCTGAAGCATACGTTCGACCTGGCTGTGAGAGACAGCAAACTACAAGAGATAGAGGACGAGAACAAGGAACTGAAAGACAAGTTCGACCTGGCTGTGAGAGACAGGAAACAACAGCAGATAAAGGACGAAAACAAGGACTTGCAGGAAAAGTTGGACCTGGCTGTGAGAGACAGGAAACTACATCAGATAGAGGACGAGAACAAAGACCTGCAGAAGAAGTTGGATCTGGTTGTGGAAGACAGGAAACTACAGCTACAAAAGCTGTGGGAAAAAAGAGATGAACTCGCAGACTGTGAGGAAACCTGGCAGGTCAAATACAGGGAACAGAAGATGAACTTCTTTAATGTCCTGGATAAGAAAGACCAGTTCTACCAGACCAAAATCAGAGAGCTGATGAACGACAACGCAAACCTTCAGGACAAGTTCAGCGTTGACCTGGCAAAGACAGAGCAGAGCTTTGGGTCCACAGTCCAAATGATAGATGATGAGAAGAAGCTCCTGGAGGACATCTGTCTGGACCAGAAGGACAAGAGGAGAGGATTCTTTTCTCGCAGGAGGACCGAGGATCGTGGGACAACGCTGGATAAGATGAAAAGCAAAATGCTTAAAAAGATGATGGAAAAGGAAGGGGCGGAGCTGGAAGCTGAGGTGAAACAGCGAGCACAGCAGGACGAGGTGGAGAAAAAAAAGGAGGCGGAGCAGAAGAAGACGGGTTGCTTTCGATGGATGTTCAGAAAGAAGAAAAGTGACTGTGACAGTCAGGTAGAGGAGGCTGCTGGATGTTCAGCTCAGGTTGGACTACAGTAGCTCCCTCTTCCTCCCCCCTTCACCTCTCCTCCCTTCCTCCCCCCCACCTCCCTCCTCATCTACCTCAGGTACCTCAGGGGCGACTGTGGCTCAGAGGTAGGTAGAGCAGGTCGTCCACCAATCTGAAGGTCGGTGGTTCGATCCCTTTGCTCCGGTCACAGGTCGATGTGTCCTTGAGCAAGACACTTAACCCCAAACTGCTCCCGAAGGCTGAGCCATCGGTGTGTGAATGAGTGTCTAGATTAGTCCATTTACCATTTCCTAACCCTTCCTCTCTCTCCCTCCCCCTCACCCCCATCCCCCTCTACGTCTCCACCCTCACATCCTGTCAAAGGGAGAGTTTGGGTGTTTTGAAGTGGGGGTACTTGTACTAGTATGAGGTACTTATCCATAGTATGTGTGATACTTACAGTGGATGGAGGACCTCATACACCCCCACTTCAAAACACCCAAACTATCCCTTTAACTTTTAGGGCGACATAGTGACTAAGTGATTAGCACTGTAGCCTCATAGAGACACCAACAGCTGTCCAGCTGTGTAGAGTTTGTATACTCTGCTTGTGTCTGCGTGGGTTTTCTCCTGGTGATCAGGTTTCCTCCCACAATATCCAAAGATATGCACTTTAGGCTAATTGGACACTCTAAATTACCCCCAAATATTTTTTTTCAATCAATCACATTTTAATAAGGGGTTTCTCCTGGTGATCAGGTTTATATACAGTATATCTTTATCTATATAGATATAGATATACTGTATATAAGTGAATATATACTGTATATATGTGTATATATACAGTATATATGTGTATATATTTATATACTGTATATAAGTGAATATATACTGTATATATGTGTATATATACAGTATATATGTGTATATATATATATTTATATATGTATGTGTGTGTGTATTTATATATATATATATATATATATATTAATACAAATAAATTATTAATAAAATAAATAAATAAATAATTAAACAAAAAACAGTCAAATACAATTTCGATATGTCTGTGTCTCTGAATAAATGTATACATATATATATATATCTGTTAAAGTTGTGATTTTATCAACGCTGAAGCTGATCAATAAAACGATTGATATCCGCAACATAATTATGACTAGTCGTGATTCCAGTTTCAGATATCTACAATTTAATTCTAACTAGTCATAATTCCAGTTCAAGATATCTTTAATTCCCCTCAATTGTAGATATCTACATTGTCCTTTTATAGATATCCAAAATTAACACAAAACGTGCCACACTGATTAAGGTCAAATTGGCAGAATTTCTCAGAAACCACTTGACAGAAAGGTTGTTTAACCAGTTATATCATGGAAAAAGTATATTATTAGCTTTTTAATATAAGGTGAACTCAGACAAAATACTGACACATACATGATGTTGATGATGATGGGGGGGGGGGGCTGGAATGTATCTCTATGTTACCACCTGTCATTTCATCACATTGTGATGCATTTTCCCAAACTTGATTAGTGTAGAGAAAAGTGTTTTTCCCTCATAAACTATCACACAGGTGGGGACTCTACCTTTTTGCACATTTTGATGTCATCACTTCTTTCATCCTTGATAAAAATCCTTTATGAACCCCATTATTCTAAATGTGATTGTGTATTACTTTGACATCACAGGGTGACTCCTAATTTTATGAAACGGTTATGTACAGCCTTCCTTTATCCTTTTTAAGGATTTTTTGGGGAAAAGGGCCTTTAACCCACATTCTGTATTTTTAGCTCTTAAATTTCATTTTAAGAACAGGGTGCGAAATCTAAAGGGAAAAGGGCAGACCCAAGGGGGCTGAGTGAATGGGGCTCTTGAAGGAAGAACCCAGGAAAATAAACCGTGAGGACCTTGAAAAAAAACCTAGAGAAAAGGGGGGAAAACCCAAAAGTGAGGACGAAAAAGGACTGAAGGTAAGTTGGGCCCGCTTTGAAAAAACAAACTACAAAGATAAAGGAGAAAACAAGGACCCGAGGGGCAAGTTGGGCGGCGGGAGAGACAGGAAACAACAACAGTTAGGACGAAAAAAGGACCTGAAAAAGTTGACCTGGCTGTGAGAGACAGAAACTACAAAGATAGAGGACGAGAACAAGGGCTGAAAGAAAATTGACCCGGTGTGGAAAACAGGAAACAAAAGCAAAAAGGGAAAAAAGGACTTGCAGGAAAAAAAGGACCTGGCGTAAACAGGAAAAAAAGATGAACCAAAAAAAAACCCGAAAGAAGGGTCTTTGGGGAAACAGGGAAAAAAAGCACAAAACTTGGGGGAAAAAAAAGGTGAACTGCAAGGGGGAAATGGGGTCAAAAACAGGGGAAAAAGATGAAAAGTCCTGGAAAAAAAACCGTTTACCAGAAAAAAGAGAGGATCCCGCAAAAGGACAAATTTGGGACCTGGAAAGAAAGCAAGCTTTTAAGTAAAGAAAAGGGAGGAAGCTTGGGGAACGCGGGCCAGAAAGGGCGAGGGGGGAGAGGGGACCGAGGGCGGGGCCGTGGATGTGAAAAGAAAATGCTTAAAAAAATAGGAAAAAGGAAAGGGGGGGAGTAAACTAGGTGAAAAAGGAGCCCCTAAAAAAAACCAAAAACTTTCTTTCAGGTTTCAGGGAAAAAAAGCTTGGGGTAGGTAGAGGAGGCTCATTTAGTCGGTTTGGTCGATCCCTTTCCCCCCCCCTTTATTTCCCCTTCCCCCCCCCCCCCATCTCCCAGGTACCTCGGGGGATGGGTCAGATAGGTAACATCTACCTCTTTTTTCTCCCTTTTTCCCCCCCCCTCAGTTCCCAAACCTTAAAAATGTGAAGGTGGACTGTTGAAAGAGGTCTAATTAGTATTTACCCTTTTAACCCTTTTCCCCCCTCCCCCACCCCCATCCCCCCCTTTTTACCCCCCATTGCAAAGGGGGGTTTGGGTGTTTTAAGGGGGACTTTTCAGTTGAGGTTTTTATTGTGTGTCTTCGTGGTCCTTAACCCCCCCAAAAACCCCAAATATCCCTTTAACTTTTGGGCACAATCAATTTCATTACCCATAAAAAAAGTTCCCTGTGTAGGTTTTATATTCGTTTCTTTTTCTTTGATAGGTTTCCCCCCAAATAAAAATATACTTTATAATTGGAATTAAATTTAAAAAATTTTTTTAATAAAAATTTTTAAAAAGGGGTTTTTCCCGGGGATAGGTTTATATACAGTATATTTTATTATATAATATAATTATGTTTGTGAAAATTTTATTATATATTTATATATAATAATATTTTTAAAATTTATAATTTTAAAAATAATATAACAAAGTTATAATGTATTTGTGTTTTTTTTTAAATTTTTTTTTTTTTAAAAATTTTTTATAAAATTTAATTAAAACAAAAAAAATTAAAAAAAAATAAAAAAAATTAAAAAAAAAAAAATCAAATACAATTTAATTCTTTCTTGAAAAAATTATCAATATTTAATTTTTTAAATTGTGATTTTACAAGCTAAGTATCAAAAAACAAACCGCAAAATAAATTTTGCATGGAATTTCAGAACTACAATTTTTTAACAGTATAATTCCCGAAATATTTTTTTCCCCCTTTTAATATTTTTGCCTTTTTTTAACCCAAAAATTAAAACAAAGTGAATGATTGGGGCGAATTTCTCAGAAAAACCCCTTTCAAAAATTTTAACCCTTTATCATGGGGAAAAATTTTATTAGTTTTTAAAAAGGTGCTCAACAAAATCTGACACAACAGTGGATATTGGGGGGGGGGTGGAAATTTCTTATGACCACCTGTCATTTCATCACATTTATGCATTTTTAAAGTTGATTGTTAGAGAAAAGTGTTTTTCCCTCATAAACTATCACACAGGTGGGGACTCTACCTTTTTGCACATTTTGATGTCATCACTTCTTTCATCCTGTATGACTAAACACATTTCATCTCACATGTGATTTAGAATGGAGGATTACATTTCAGCACCAAAGGGGATGCTAATCAATTTTGAACCGGTTATGTACAGCCTTCCTTTATCCTTTTTAAGGATTTTTGGGAAGAGGCCCAATTTCCCCAAATTCTGTATTTTTAGCTCTTAAATTTCATTTTAAGAACGGGGGAGCTTAAACTAAAAGGGGAAAGGACTAGTTAAAATTTGGACTGTGAGAAAGAAACTCAGAAGGAAGAACCGGACAAAAACAATTGGAGGGCCTTGAAAAAGACAAAACAGGTGGAGGAACCAAAAGGACGGGAAAAAGGACTGGGTGAAAGGGGCCCGCAAAAAAGAAATAAAAGAAAAGGATGAAAACAAGGACCTGGGGGACAAGGGAACGGGGGGGTTTAAAACGGAAACAAAACTTGGAGGAAAAAAAGGACCTGGCTGTTGAGGCGGAAACACAAATAAAGAGAAAGGGCGGAAAAGGGAATGAAAAAAAAATTGTGGGGAGAACAGGAAAAAAAGCGTGGAAAAAAAGGACTTGCAGGAAAAAAAGGACCTGGCGTAAACAGGAAAAAATAATAAGGCGAAAAAAGACCTCAAAGAAATCGGGTGGGAAAAGGAAATCAAAAAAGTGTGGGAAAAAAAAAGAAGCAGACTTGGGCCCAGGGCAAATAAGGGAAAGAAGAGCTTCTTTAATGTCCCGGAAAGAAAGACCAGAAGAAAATCCTGAGAAGACCGAAACCTTGGACAACGCTTGATAAAGAAAGCAAGCTTTTAAGTAAAGAAAAGGGAGGAAGCTTGGGGAACGCGGGCCAGAAAGGGCAAAAGGGGAGGAGCGGAGGAGAGGGCGGGGCCGTGGATGTGAAAAAAAATGCTTAAAAAAATAGGAAAAAGGAAAGGGGGGGAGTAAACTAGGGAAAAAGGAGCCCCTAAAAAAAACCAAAAACTTCTTTCAGGTTTCAGGGAAAAAAAGCTTGGGGTAGGTAGAGGAGGCTCATTTAGTCGGTTTGGTCGTCTCCCCCCCTTTTCCCCCCCCCCCCTTCCTCCCCCTCCCCCCCCCTCCCCCCCAACCCCCAGGCCTCGGGGGATGGGTCAGATAGGTAACATCTCCCCTCTTCTTTTTATCCCTTTTCCCCCACAGGGCAGGTTTTGGGTTAAAAACTTCCCGAAGGCTACCATGGGGTTTTGTGATTCTAAAGTATTTAATTTTTAACCCCCCTTCCCCCCCCCACCCCCCCCCCCTTATTACCCCCCATTGCAAAGGGGGGTTTGGGTGTTTTAAGGGGGACTTTTCAGTTGAGGTTTTATATTGTGTGTCTTCGTGGTCCTTACAACCCCCCCAAAAACCCCAAATATCCCTTTAACTTTTGGGCACAATCAATTTCATTACCCATAAAAAAAGTTCCCTGTGTAGGTTTTATATTCGTTTCTTTTTCTTTGATAGGTTTCCCCCCAAATAAAAATATGATTTAGGTAATTACATTAAATTAAAAATTTTTTTTAATAATAATTTTAAAAAGGGGGTTTTCCGGGGATAGGTTTTATAATATATTTTATTTTATGTATGTTTGTATTAATAATATATATTATATATTTATTAAAACAATAATTTATAATTTTTAAAATTTTAAAAATAAAAACGTAATATTTATATTCGTTTTGGTTTTAAAATTTTAATTTATATATTTTTGTTTGGGGTTTTTATTTATAAATTTTTTTTTTAAAATAAAAAAATTATTTAAAAAAAAAATAAAAAAATAATTAAACAAAAACAGTAAATACAATTTATTTCTTGGGCCTTAAAAATTTTTTTAAAAATTTAATTTTTTAAATTGTGATTTTACAAGCTAAAAAAAAAACAAACCGCAAAATAAATTTTGCATGGAATTTCAGAACTACAATTTTTTAACAGTATAATTCCCGAAATATTTTAAATTCCCCCTTTTAATATTTTTGCCCAAATATCCCAAAAAAAAAAAAAAGTGAATGGGTTTTGGAGAAATTTTTAGAAAACCATTACAAAAGGTTTTTTCCAGTTTAAAATGGGAAAAGTTTTTTCTTTTTAAAATAAGGTGAATCAGAAAAAAAAAGACCTACTTTTGTAATGGGGGGGGGGGGAATTTCTTATGACCATGTCATTTCATCACATTTATGCATTTTTAAAGTTGATTGTTAGAGAAAAGTGTTTTTCCCTCATAAACTATCACACAGGTGGGGACTCTACCTTTTTGCACATTTTGATGTCATCACTTCTTTCATCCTGTATGACTAAACACATTTCATCTCACATGTGATTTAGAATGGAGGATTACATTTCAGCACCAAAGGGGATGCTAATCAATTTTGAACCGGTTATGTACAGCCTTCCTTTATCCTTTTTAAGGATTTTTGGGAAGAGGCCCAATTTCCCCAAATTCTGTATTTTTAGCTCTTAAATTTCATTTTAAGAACGGGGGAGCTTAAACTAAAAGGGGAAAGGACTAGTTAAGTTTGGACTGTGAGAAAGAAACTCAGAAGGAAAAGCCTGGGGGCAAAATAAAAGGTGGGGCCCCGAAAAAACCCCAGGAAAAACCGGCAAAAGCTTAACAGTCGAGGCGAGAACAAAACTAAGGGAAGGGACCCCGAAAAAAAGAAAATAAAAGAAAAGGTGAAAAAAAGGTGAGGGACAAGGGAACGGGGGGTTTAAAACGGAAACAAAACTTGGAGGAAAAAAAGGGGGCCCGAAAAACGGACCTCGTAGAGACAGAAAACGAGAAGAGGGGAACGGTGAAAAACAAAACCCGGGTTAAGCGGAAAAAAGAGATAAAACGCAAGGGCTTGAGGAAAATTTGGCCGGCTTAGGACAGGAAACTCTAATGGGGAAAAAAGACCTCAAAGAAATCGGGTGGAAGACAGGGAAAATCAGACAAAAGCGTGGGAAAAAAAAAGAAGCAGACTTGGGCCCAGGGCAAATAAGGGAAAGAAGAGCTTCTTTAATGTCCCGGAAAGAAAGACCAGAAACCTCAGAGACGATGGACAACGCAAATTAGGAAAGCATTTCCCCAAAGAAGAGAAGGGGCCCAAACCAAAGGAAAAGGGGAAAAGCCCGGAGGACAGTTGGAAAAGGACAAGAGGGGAGGTTCTTTTTCCCCAGGAGGCCAGGGGGGGAAAGTGGGTGTGAAAAACAAAAATTTAAAAAAATGTGGAAAAGGAAGGGGGGACTAAGTAGGTCCCCCAAAATTTTAAAAAAAAAACCAAAAACGGGTTCTTTTGGGATGTTCAGAAAAAAAAAAGGCGTGCACATGAAGGTCGGTGTTCGTCTTGGCTCGTAGTCCCTTTCCCCCCCTTACCCCCTCCCCCCCCCCCACCTCCCTTATTATCAGGTATCACATTCTAATTCCTCCCCAAACTTTTGGGTTTACCCTTTCTCCGTCAAGGGATTGTTTGGAAGTTAACCCAAAAGTGAAAGGGTACCATGGGGTTTTGTGATTCTAAAGTATTTAATTTTTAACCCCCCTTCCCCCCCCCCCCCCCCTTTTTACCCCCCATTGCAAAGGGGGGTTTGGGTGTTTTAAGGGGGACTTTTCAGTTGAGGTTTATCCTGTTGGTGTTTCGTGGGTAGGTCTCCCCCACCAAAAACCCCCAAAAAAACCCTTTAACTTTTGGGCACAATCAATTTCATTACCCATAAAAAAAGTTCCCTGTGTAGGTTTTATACTTCTTTTCTTGGGGTTTTTCCCGGGGATAGGTTTCCCCCCAAATATAAAAAATCATTTAGGTAATTAACTTAAATTTAAAAAATTTTTTTAATTAATTTTAATAAGGGGGTTTTTTATATTTTATAAGTATTTTTTTATTAATATAATATATTATATAATAAAATACATAATTTTAATAATAATATTTTTAAAATTTTTAAAAAAAGTAAATAATTTAAAATGTTTTTCGATAATTTTATAATATATATTTATATTGTTTGGGGTTTTGATTTATAATTTTAAATTTTAATAAAATTAATCAAATAAAATTTTTAATAAAATAAAAAAAAAAAAAATTAAAAAAAAACAGTCAAATCAATTTTAATTCTTTTCTTTAAAAATAAATTAATTTTCTTTAAAGTTTTTTAAAAACCAACTGCAAAAAAGTTAATGCAAATTTTGAACTGACCCGAGTTTACAAATTTTAAAAAAGTATAAATTCCTTAAATATTTTTTTTCCCCTTTTTTAAATTTCATTTTTTTTATGATATTTCCCAAAAATCCCATGTTAACAAATTTCAAAATTTTTCAAAAACCCCTTTTTTAAAAATTGTTTAAAAATTTTAGGGAAAAGTTTTTTACTTTTTTTAAAGGTGAATCAGCAAAATTGACCTACTTGTTGATGTATTGGGGGGGGGGGGCTGGAATGTATCTCTATGTTACCACCTGTCATTTCATCACATTGTGATGCATTTGTCCAAAGCTTGATTAGTGTAGAGAAACAGCTGCTCTTCTATCCATCACTGAATGGCTGATCAGCAGCAGGTGGGGAGCTCTACCTTTTTGTCACATTGTGATGTCATCACATTCTTATGACATCACAGTGTGATGACATCACATCACATTCTCATGACATCACAGTGTGATGTCATGAGAATGTGATGTGATGTCATCATATTCTTATGACATCACAGTGTGATGACATCACATCACATTCTCATGACATCACGTGTGATGTCATCAGCCTTCCTTTCATCCTTTGATATAGGATTCTTGTGGATAGAGGACACATTTCAATCTCTCACACTTGCTGATATTGTTAGCTAACTGGTAAGCAGTTTGACATTTACAAGCAACGAGGGTGACTGCTTAAATCTAAATGGGAAACGGACTATTGTTACCAAGCTCTTCGGAGCTGATGATCGTAATAGAGGAACTCTTAGACAGCGAAGAAGCCTGGGAGGCAAAATACAACTCTGTGATGGAGCTCTCCGAAAAAATGTCCATCAGAGAACAGCGCTGGCAGAGAAGTCTTCAACAGCTCGAGGACGAGAACAAGGAGCTGAAGGTGAAGTTGGACCTCGCTTTGAAGAAAAGCAAACTACAACAGATAAAGGATGAAAACAAGGACCTGAGGGACAAGTTGGAACGGGCGGTTAGAGACAGGAAACAACAACAGTTGGAGGACGACAAAAAGGACCTGAAGCATACGTTCGACCTGGCTGTGAGAGACAGCAAACTACAAGAGATAGAGGACGAGAACAAGGAACTGAAAGACAAGTTCGACCTGGCTGTGAGAGACAGGAAACAACAGCAGATAAAGGACGAAAACAAGGACTTGCAGGAAAAGTTGGACCTGGCTGTGAGAGACAGGAAACTACATCAGATAGAGGACGAGAACAAAGACCTGCAGAAGAAGTTGGATCTGGTTGTGGAAGACAGGAAACTACAGCTACAAAAGCTGTGGGAAAAAAGAGATGAACTCGCAGACTGTGAGGAAACCTGGCAGGTCAAATACAGGGAACAGAAGATGAACTTCTTTAATGTCCTGGATAAGAAAGACCAGTTCTACCAGACCAAAATCAGAGAGCTGATGAACGACAACGCAAACCTTCAGGACAAGTTCAGCGTTGACCTGGCAAAGACAGAGCAGAGCTTTGGGTCCACAGTCCAAATGATAGATGATGAGAAGAAGCTCCTGGAGGACATCTGTCTGGACCAGAAGGACAAGAGGAGAGGATTCTTTTCTCGCAGGAGGACCGAGGATCGTGGGACAACGCTGGATAAGATGAAAAGCAAAATGCTTAAAAAGATGATGGAAAAGGAAGGGGCGGAGCTGGAAGCTGAGGTGAAACAGCGAGCACAGCAGGACGAGGTGGAGAAAAAAAAGGAGGCGGAGCAGAAGAAGACGGGTTGCTTTCGATGGATGTTCAGAAAGAAGAAAAGTGACTGTGACAGTCAGGTAGAGGAGGCTGCTGGATGTTCAGCTCAGGTTGGACTACAGTAGCTCCCTCTTCCTCCCCCCTTCACCTCTCCTCCCTTCCTCCCCCCCACCTCCCTCCTCATCTACCTCAGGTACCTCAGGGGCGACTGTGGCTCAGAGGTAGGTAGAGCAGGTCGTCCACCAATCTGAAGGTCGGTGGTTCGATCCCTTTGCTCCGGTCACAGGTCGATGTGTCCTTGAGCAAGACACTTAACCCCAAACTGCTCCCGAAGGCTGAGCCATCGGTGTGTGAATGAGTGTCTAGATTAGTCCATTTACCATTTCCTAACCCTTCCTCTCTCTCCCTCCCCCTCACCCCCATCCCCCTCTACGTCTCCACCCTCACATCCTGTCAAAGGGAGAGTTTGGGTGTTTTGAAGTGGGGTACTTGTACTAGTATGAGGTACTTATCCATAGTATGTGTGATACTTACAGTGGATGGAGGACCTCATAGACCCCCACTTCAAAACACCCAAACTATCCCTTTAACTTTTAGGGCGACATAGTGACTAAGTGATTAGCACTGTAGCCTCATAGAGACACCAACAGCTGTCCAGCTGTGTAGAGTTTGTATACTCTGCTTGTGTCTGCGTGGGTTTTCTCCTGGTGATCAGGTTTCCTCCCACAATATCCAAAGATATGCACTTTAGGCTAATTGGACACTCTAAATTTCCCCCAAATATTTTTTTCAATCAATCACATTTTAATAAGGGGTTTCTCCTGGTGATCAGGTTTATATACAGTATATCTTTATCTATATAGATATAGATATACTGTATATAAGTGAATATATACTGTATATATGTGTATATATACAGTATATATGTGTATATATTTATATACTGTATATAAGTGAATATATACTGTATATATGTGTATATATACAGTATATATGTGTATATATATATATTTATATATGTATGTGTGTGTGTATTTATATATATATATATATATATATATATATTAATACAAATAAATTATTAATAAAATAAATAAATAAATAATTAAACAAAAAACAGTCAAATACAATTTCGATATGTCTGTGTCTCTGAATAAATGTATACATATATATATATATCTGTTAAAGTTGTGATTTTATCAACGCTGAAGCTGATCAATAAAACGATTGATATCCGCAACATAATTATGACTAGTCGTGATTCCAGTTTCAGATATCTACAATTTAATTCTAACTAGTCATAATTCCAGTTCAAGATATCTTTAATTCCCCTCAATTGTAGATATCTACATTGTCCTTTTATAGATATCCAAAATTAACACAAAACGTGCCACACTGATTAAGGTCAAATTGGCAGAATTTCTCAGAAAACCACTTGACAGAAAGGTTGTTTAACCAGTTATATCATGGAAAAAGTATATTATTAGCTTTTTTATATAAGGTGAACTAGTAACCCCTGAAAAGCTGTATTTTTGGTTAATGTTTATGTTATGCCACATTCTGACTACTGGGAGTGTATACGTCTGTGTTTCACCTTGGTAGACTTCTTTGGCCTGGCGGTAGAAAAGTTCATGGCAATCCATCCAATTGTTATAGAGACATTTCAGTCTGGACCAAAGTGGCGGACTGACCGACTGACCAAACCAGCAACATTACCATCCCTAAAAAGGAAAGAAAAAAGGAATACCAAATGAGTTTTTGTAAGGTGCATTAGTTAAAGCAAAACTTTGTGCTACAGATGGAGTGCTTCATAGAATTAATTCAGTTAATTAAAATAGTCATAATAGTCAAAAATATAGGAAAAGATCCAAATGAGGGGCAAAACTGCCCTCTGAAGAGAAAGAGAATTTCTTTCCCTGATAGGAATCGGGGTTTCGTGGGGACAAAGGCAGTAAAGGGCCCTCTGAAGTTGTGTAAACAGGGTCCATAAATCACGGGCACAGTTTGTCATGATAAGCTTTCTCAGTTCCTTGAAAAGATGATCAGTAAACTCAATGAGTGAGAAAGAAAGAAGGACTTTGATCATCACTTGTGCCCCTCTCGTCTCTTTAAAAGATGCGTCACTTCTTGGACATCCTCAGTGCAGCTGCTTTAACAGACCCAGCATCTCATTTCAGACAGCAGATAATCAGCAGAGATGGCAAATGTAGACAAACTCATCGAGCACATAGGAGACTTTGGGCCTTTCCAGAAGAAGATAGTTACACTTGGTTCATTTCCATTGCTACTTTTTGCTTTTGTACTTGTCGGGGTTGTTTTCTTAGGGCACACTCCGGATCACTGGTGCTGGAGTCCTGGATCTGAGCTCCTCCGGGAGGAATGTGGCTGGACAGAGGTCGAGGTGCGGAAAGTCACGGCTCCCCACTCTGAACAGTCAGGATCCTACAGCCGCTGCATGAGGTTTGCAGTGGACTGGAGCAAAAGGCAAAACAAATGCAATGAACATGACTGGCTGCTGACTCTTAATTCAACCAAGTTGGTGCCTTGTGATGGCAGATGGGAGTTTGATAAAAGCCGCAGCACTATTGTTTCTGAGGTTGGTATATATCCTTTATAACTACTAACATAAACAGTGTTAGAAATATGAAATAACAGGCTGCACCACCATCTTATATTGTCAATATTTGCTATTTTTACGAATTAAGATTAGATTTGGTTTTTGATGAAATTTCTCTAACATTTCTTTCCTCTTCTTAGTTCTCGTTGGTCTGTGAGAAATCCTGGCTCGCTGATCTGAATCAAGTTTTCCTGGCATGTGGGTTTTTTATTGGAGCTTTTGTCACTGGCTACGTGGCTGACAGGTTTGTTATGCACTGTTTAGTTGCAACTGTTCCCCCTCACAATTTCCACATACCAGCATTTGAGTTTTTAATTTCTTCAAATAATAATAATACTTGGTGTTTTCACAGGTTTGGTAGAAAGCCATGCTTCATTGCATCGATGGTTGGCCTTGGTATCTCAGGTATCGGGGTAATGCTGTCGCCGTGGTACCCGCTGCTGCTCGCCTTTCGATTTCTACAAGGGTTTTGCGGAAAGGGAGCATGGACTGCCACCTATGTACTTGGTATGTTGAAAAACTGGAAAACTGAAAATTCTTTTAATATAAAGTTAAATGTATTAGGGCTGTCAAAGTTAACGTGATAATAGCACATTAGTGCAAATTCTTTATAACACCACTAATTTCTTTAAAGCATTAACGCAACTGGCAATTTTTAGGCTGAGTTTTAAAGCTAGCTGCAATTAACTATGTCCAATCATGAGATTAATCGTGATTAAATGTTTTAATTGATTAAGCGCACGATGGTCCATAGTTAATCACGATTAATCGCAAATTAATCACACATTTTTTATCCGTTCAAAATGTACCTTAAAGGGAGATTTGATTTGATTTGTCCACTGTTACTGGAAATCAATTAACAACACAAAAAAATAACAAATATTGTCCAGAAACCCTCACAGGTACTGCATTTAGCATAAAAAATATGCTCACATCATAACTTGGCAAACTGCAGCCCAACAGGCTACAACAGCTATCAGTGTGTCAGGGGCTGACTTGACTATGACTTGCCCCAAACTGCATGTGATTATCATAAAGTGGGCATGTCTGTAAAGGGGAGACTCGTGGGTACCCATAGAACCCATTTTCATTCACATATCTTGAGGTCAGAGGTCAAGAGACCCCTTTGAAAACGGCCATGCAAGTTTTTCCTCGCCAAAATTTAGCATAAGTTTGGAGCGTTATTTAACCTCCTTCACGACAACCTAGTATGACATGGTTGGCACCAATGGATTCTTTAGGTTTTCTAGTTTCATATGATGCCAGTATCTTCACTCTAGCTTTAAAATGAGCCCGCTACAACCTAAAAATTGCACGTTGCTTTAATGAGTTAGAGAAATTAGTAGCGTTAAAACGAATGTGCGTTAATGCGTTAACATGGCGTTAACTTTGACAGCCCTAATATATATATATATATATATATATATATATATATATATATATTAGGACAACTGCAGGGACACATATGTTATTCTATCTATTAATGTAAGTTAATGCCTGATACTAATATTTTATAACCAGCGTCTGTCAGTTATCTGTGTTTTGACAAACACATGTGGAAGAAGTTAGTCTACCTGCTAAAACATATCATCTTTTTTGCTTTAGTGATAGAGTTCTTTGGATCAAACAACAGAAAATTTGTGTCCTTGGTGAATCGGACTTTCTACTCCATCGGCATGGTCATCCTGCTTACTTCCTGTCCTCCTGGAGGACTCTGCAGCTGGTCATGAGTCTGCCCTGCATCCTGTTTATCTTTTACCTCTGGTATACATACATTTTCCTCATATATGCCAGTTTTATTTATACGCGGGTAGCTCTGATGTTGATATTGAAACCAACAGACGTGTGTTGGTTTTTAAAGGATTGTTCCTGAATCTCCACGTTGGCTGTTCTCACAAAAAAGAACGACAGAGGCCATGAGAGTTGCCGCGGACATTGCAAAATGCAACGGGAGATCTTTACCCCATAATCTTCCAGAGGTATGACAGTATATCCTGCGTACATCTTTGTTCACCTTTGCTTTTGCCAATGCAAATGTAAATCTGGAAATTTCATTAACCGTTCAATGCAATATTTTTCAGATAATTCTTTTGGAGGAAAAGGAAGAAGTCAATCCTGTATCAGTAATGGATTTGTTTAGGACACCAAACATAAGAAAAAACACACTAATTTTAACTTATGCCTGGTAAGTCTGTTTGATAAGTTTCTTCCTTCCATAAATACCATATTCCTGGAGGATGGGCTAGTAATTTCAAAAATACATTTTACTCGATATTCCTCTCATCCAGGTTTACGAGTACCGTTGTGTTTCAAGGCCTGGTCTTGCGTCTGGGGATCACAGGCAACAACCTCTACTTGGATTTCTTTATGTCTGCTGTGGTGGAACTTCCCACCGGCCTCATCTTCTACCTGCTGGTCGACAGAGTCGGTCGACGCTCCCTCATGGCCATCACCAACTTCACCGGTGGCATCGCCTGCCTCGTAATCCCCTTCGTCTCCTCTGGTACGTACAGCTGACAGTGCATGTGGCATCAGGTGAAAAATGTAAAATGGATTGTGATGATTTCTTAATAATCATAGGTAAAAAGTTCTTGGTTGCTTCTACTTGGATCCCATTTCCATCCTGCATTTTGTCTTGTCCGTCTTCCCTACAGATTTTGTCTGGTTGAAAAAGTCGATTGCGATCATCGGGAGGCTTGCTGTCACCGTTGGATTTGAGACTGTGAGCTTTGCAAACGCAGAGATGTATCCGACATCTCTGAGGTGCGAATCCAATGAGTGTTGGTATATATAACTTGTTTTTTAACTCGTTAAAATCAGGTACGAATCACGACGATGAACGTAAACTCGGACGCCCGATCGACTTTGTCCATTGACAATTCCAATAAAGTTTAATAAAACAAGACGACCACGTCCTCAACAATATGGACAAAAAGAAAAAGGCAGCATTACTTTGCGCAATTGTAGCATGAAGGGAAAGCAAGAAGAAAAGAAAAATATGGAGCCGCAGACGTCTGGAAAGATGCAGACAATATACTGTATATCTGCCAGTTAAAAACAAACAAAAGGAATAGAAACTCTGAATGTCTGACATTGATTGCGACTTGATTTGCTTTTCAATTTCTTACAGAAATTTGGGTGTGTCAATGTGCTCATCAGCCAGTGACTTCGGAGCAATTGCGGCCCCATTTCTGCTCTACAGACTGGCCAGTATCTGTCAGGAGCTGCCTCTTCTACTTTACGGTAAATTCCAGTCTTCCTTGACCCACGATACACAGGGAAAATCAAACCTAGCAATTTAAGATATCTTTTTCCGTCTCATAGTAAAGAGTGACTTACGTTTGTTCCAGGTGTGATGTCGGTGCTGTACAGCGGTTTGGTGATGAGGTTGCCTGAGATGAGTGGAGTCGCCCTGCCAGAGACCATCGAGGATGTGGAGAGTCTTAGAAGGTAAATAATTCAAATTACAGTATTAGATATATTGGTTTATAAATTATATATTGTATCATAGCTGATAAGAGATGATAAAAATGACGTTGTGATTACATTAGTAAAGTATTTATTACCAGTTTATTGTTGCACATATTATAACATTTGATATACTACATTATGCATTTGTTAGAGATTACAAAATGATTTGTAAACCTTTAAGATTTTGTTTGTAAAACATCTATAAAGGAAGAAGGAAGAAGGTGTCAAGACATCTTAGATGGCAGTAAGATGGCAGGAAAGGTACAAGAATAGGTGACAATCTGTGAATCTGCTTGTAAATCTAGATTTACAATTAGGCAGGTGCATTAGACAGGTTCATGCTTTAATCCTTAATGTGTTTTTCTTGTGTATTTGTGTTTTCTGACAGGGGGAAAGACAAGTCAAAGGATGCAGAGGGCTTTATTATATGAATGAAGACCACCTGGACCATTCTTATTAGTAGTAGTATTATTTTCTACATATTTTCTAATAAATCAACAAATCCTATGAACTAAAACCAACAATGAACCGATCCTAGTAACAAGTAGAGATGTCCCGAGCTGATCCTAAGAATCACTATCATTAGCAAAGAGAAGTGTACAAAGCATTCAGTTAGCAGCTTCTCATTTTTAGCAGTTTTTTGCCGGCTTTTTTTTTTTTTTTTAAAGTCTTCAGTAGGAATAAATGGGTTTAGGGCTGTGAGTCACAGACGGGGTAGAGACGTCCAAAAGCATTGAGGAAGATTTTTGTATGTAATAATAATGTATAAATCCCAAAATAGCCCATGAAATAAGGAATAATTCCACACATTCTCAGACGGGTATCGCTGTTCGAAGCCCAAAAAATGGTATTCGGGACAGCCCTAGTCTTATCTGACATCAACTGCTACAACACACCATGCACTTGTTTCCAAAACTTAAATGACAGGCACATATCAACTTGGAACAACCCTGCAAACTTTGGAAGGATGTTCTCTATAGTAGGCGGCACTATAGCAGCATGTTAAATTTAAATGGTCATATAACTCAGTGGTCCCAAAGGGGATTATTCATCCTCCAGAACTCATGGCCACATCAGTCAATTTAATGCAGATCCAGATTCTGTTATAAAATTTGTTTAAAAAACTGTTTTTCTTCTATAAAATTTCTAAACTGTTTTTCTTTTATAAAAAAATGTGGAAGATTATGTAACCTTGACAGAGTTATGCACTCTGAGATCTTTCTACTTAATAAATGAAAATAAAAAGAATTATGCTGATTGTACCCGTTTCTCATATGGATGATCATGGCAAAAACTACCACGTTTCTCCCACTAAAAGGCGTCTTCTCTGCATTTCCCAACATCCAGACAACAATACTCTTGATTGTTCAGTTTTTTAAATGTTATACTGTATATCTAATTGAGGGTTGGTTTTTGTTAAGGCTTTTGTTCCATTGTAGGTTTACCCAGAAAGCTCCACAGCAGCCAACAAAAGCTGCCCTACATACATAGTGAATGAATGACTGAATGGGAAGATATGTAACCATAAATTGTGTTGAAAATCACTGGTATGCATGAGAAGTGGGATTCTCTCAAGCGTAAAATGATCTGCAAAAAGGAGGATGGAAATCTGTCATGGTGATTGTCAACATCACATGATGACTTCTGCAGCATGGTTAAAATATACTATAATAGTTATAAATACAGGTAAAAAGTTGCACCAGTAAACCCTCGTGAGAAATCAAAACATGCACTTTTGTATATGGAAGTGATATGATGACGATTAAAAAGAAAATGACAGATTCAATTTGAAAATAAAGATGGGAATCATTTGGGAGGGATTATGATTAGGAAACTGTTTGCCTCACATAACGAAGATCCAGTGACCCGTTAAATGAGGGCAGAGGGGCGTGGGGGCTTGGAGAGGGGATGTGGAGATGAAGTACGCAATTATGTTTTAAGAACTCACTGCACAGTACAATGAGTTTATAACTAACGGGGAATAGACTGAAGAAGGGGTGGGGTCCTCATAGATACAATACCCAGAACTTTTCTGTCACAGGATATTCCTCTCGGTCTTTTTCTGGAGACAGCAGCCAGTCAGATAGAAACTTTGGGGTTAATTAGTGAAAAATGCCGGAGGAGGAAGAACTGGAAAAATTAGCCAAAGTCATCAGACAGTGGAACAACAACAGACTGGACTTGTTTGAAATTAGTCAACCTGCTGAGGTGAGTCGCCTGCAGACATCAGACAGGGTTCATATACACCATATAAACTCTCTGTTTACGTTTGTATTAACCTTTATTCTCTGTACAACTGTCAATGCCACAGTTTTAAATGTACCTTTAGATGTTAAGTTGTATTTATAACACACATATACACCCATTTAAGCACATTTAACTACTGTGTTTATGTACTGTACTTATGCAGTAGTTTTGAGGGTAATGGGATGCTACTGGTGTGTTTCCACTTTGTGAGATTCTATGCTTTCACTCCTAATCTAATACTAACCTAATATCTTATTATATGTATCTACAATAAAGTGCCAATTAGATTCATATACTTTCAGCTCATATAAATGGGGCTAAAGAGGTGGATTTGAATATATGGCTCACAGCAGCTGAAGCATTGAAGGGTTTCTGGTTATTCCTTTAACTGATCTTATACTGTCTGGTGTGTACTTGATCCACATTCACTGTGCTCATCCTTGATTATCCAATAGAGAGGCAAAGTCTCGCCCCTTCCAGTGGACCACCATGGGACCTTATATCGGAATAAATATGAAGGTAGTCAATGGCGAGAGACAAATATTGTTTTGATCCCGTTTGAATTGTGCCATGAATCACACATTTGATGTTTGCTAATTTAAAACATAATTTTGCAAGTCAAGAAAGTCACAGTTTGTTGTAAAACTGTTGAAGTATCAGACTGTGAAAATACATAATTAGAAAGACTACACACCCAAAAGTCGCATAAGTGACGTCTCTCTCTCTGAAGCTACGATGCCTGTGTGTTTCTTACTGGGATGTACTCACACCAGCAACGGGTCTCGCTCGTTCTTTCTCTTCCTGGCTGATAAAAAGACCAGGAGTCGCTGGATAAAACACATCAGGTAAGATAACGTTACATTAGTGCGTGGAACATAGCTAAGTCAGCTAGCTAGTGTTGGTATATCGGTATATTGTGCAAGACGAGAGATGTAGTTCACTGAGCAGTTTCACACAAAACTAAACGATACTACGGCAAACTGCGACTTTCTTGACTTGCAAAATTATGTTTTAAATTGACAAACATCATATGAGTGATTCATGGCGCAATTCAAACGGGATCAAAAAAAAGGTCCCATGGGGTCCACCGGAAGGGGGGGGGAACTTCACCTCTTTATACTGTCTATGGGTACACCACACCCCCGAATTACAGGGCAACATCATGATCACATATAAATACAGAAGTCTAGCGCTGCAGCGATTAGCCGATAATGAATCAATAACAAAAATAACGGTTAGGTGCTGCCCTAAACCAACTCTCAGCAGTGTGGACAGCATGGAGTTGTAATTATGCAACTGAGAGAAGTAAATACTACCGTAATAGAAATACTACTACTAATCTGAACACCAAGCTAGTAAGCTAGTAGGCTAGTAGTTAACAGTGTTGATCAGTGTTATAGTGTTTGGTGAAATTTCCATCTTCCCTACCCATCTGATCTGATTTACAGCCCATATTGTTGTGATATGTTTCTTTTTATTCAGCCCCAACAACTCCAAATCTCATAACACTGACTTTCTTTAATGGTATCAACTGCATTCCTGTTTTTAAGGTCAGATTTAAAGCTCAATGAAAGGTTGATTGTTTGGTTTAATACATGAAGAAGAAGGGCAAGTGGATAAGCTATCAGATTTGCAAGGTTTAACTGATTATAATTCATATTACCTGGTATCATTTTAGAGTCTGACAGCACTTGGGAAGGTTTTTCAGGGACATCTCGAAAGCTTTTTAAATTCCTAAATCCAAAGCAGCATTTTATAAAAAGTGAAGATTGGCTTTTTCATTCTCAAAGCCTATTCAACAATATGGCTTTACCACACTTTATGAAAGGTAGAAAAATTGTTAAATGAAAGGAACATAAAACACTGCACATACTTAAAAAGTAAAACTGTTTTCTGGCAGAACTTGGACTTTCATGGTGTGATGCGCTTCTACTTTGAGGATCATGTTGGAGGAAACGTGGCCACAAAGTGCCTCCGTGTTGGCAGCAACTCTTCAACTCACGAGGTCGTTGAAACTCTTTCAGAGAAGTTCAGGCCTGACATGAAAATGCTGACTGCTAGTTATTCCCTGTATGAGATCCACGGCAGTAAAGGTAATCGACTCATAACACTGTATATTGTTTGTACAATTTCAAAATCGTAAAAAAAAAAAAATTGCGATAGATAGGTGAATCAATTGATTTTCCCACCCCTACCTCTAATTTGGTGTTGTAGTAGTTCAGTTTATTTAAAAATATGCTCTGACCAATTTTCTTTGTTTTGTATGTTGAATAAGAACGTAAACTGGATCTGGATGAGAGACCTTTGGTTGTCCAATTAAACTGGAACACAGACAACAGAGAGGGACGTTTTGTGCTCAAGAAAGACAAGGAGAGTTCGGAGGTACCACTCAAACCATTAATTCAGTCTACAGTTTCACTCTCTCTTCACATAATCTCACATCTATGTTCTTTTTTTTATGTGTGTTGAACAATAAAGGAAAACTGTCACGAGAAGGAAAAAGGAGGCGTGATCCAAAGCTTCAAGAGGACACTGTCAAGAAAAGAGAAGAAGAACAAAACTAAAGCAACTGACAAGGTTTCAGAGGATGGGAACGGGTAAAATCATTGTTCACTATCACATTTTTTATTTTCCAGACTGCTTGCTTCAGGCCTGCCAAACGGTCAGAATAACATCTACCCTTTTAAACAAATATCCAGGTCAACTGAAAAGCTACTGAACAACAACAGCATTTGTGTGTCTAACCATGAGACAAAGAAGAGCCGCACAGAAAACAAAAAGCAACAGAGGCAGGCTGCCCCGGGTACGTAATCTGAAAATGAAAAAGAAATGATAATGGAGAGTGCAGTCTCATAAGACCCTGAGGAATATTTAACTTACAATCAACAAGGACTATATTATATAATATAAAAAGACTTCTCTTTGCTAAAATACAGGAGGAAAGCACACAGAAAATCTGGATTTTTCAGATCAACCTGGATTACCAATCAGAATTCAATTCTGTGATAACTGTGAGTATGAAACAAAAAAGGTTTTCTTCCAACTTGTTATTTCAATACTTGTCCTAACGTCCTCCTGCCCCCTGCTGGTGTCTTTTACATTACAGCCGAGGAAGCCTTCCTATCTGCAGTCATAAATTACACCAACAGCTCCACAGTTCATTTCAAGCTCTCACCTGCATACATCCTCTACGCCGTGGGACGCTTTGCTCTGCGACGCCATCACAGGCGAGGCTCTCCACCCTCGGGGTACACACAGAGTGTAACTTTGATCGCAAACAAAATAGTGGCCATGACAGGGAAGGTCATCCAGGCAAGTACAAGAAACCTCCTACTTTTCTTACATTGCACACATTAAATAAAATATATAATTTATGAGCAAACATCATGCCAAAATAACACCTAAAAGGTCATATCTGCCAGGTGTTCTGTGAGTTTAACTGCTGCTATATCTGCCTTGCAGAGGCAGCAGGCCATCGCCGGTGCTCTCGCCTTCTGGATGGCCAACTCCTCTGAGCTGCTGAACTTCCTCAAACACGACAAAGACCTCGGCTCGCTCACACGGCAAAGTCAGCTGGATCTGTCCCACCTGGTGCACAAAGCTTACAGGTACAGATAGCAATACCTGACCACAGAGATTCAGATCATTTAAATCCAAACGGAGTCACCGTACTAAAAATATGTCATCAAAAGTGCAGCTCAAATCATATGTGAGCCTGCTCAGCCAGCTATCTACCTATTCAAGCCTTTGAGGAGCGGAAGCGGTGCAGAGCGGAAAATCAGGGCTTAAGTCATGTTGTGTGAACTAGCCATTAGAGACACTACAAGTCTCTAGCCACCAAAACAAACCGCTCTAAAAATAGATTCTTTCCTACTGCAATAGAGACCCTGAACTCACAAATTCCAACCATACAGTATACACAAGAACTTCTAACACTGTGTTATGTCAACATGCACTTTTCTTCCTACTTTGTCTGTAAATATTGTCTGTAGACAATGAATTATCTGCCAAATATCGTCTAGATACATCACACGGTATTGTGCATATTGGCAGAAGATATGAAACAACAGAACTTGCAGTACAGAAATGCCAAACATGTTTAAGGCATATTTATGGGATCCTTGTTATGTGTTTATGAATAGAAATATGCAGCTTATTAGCTACAGGCATCCAGACAGAAAATACTGGTGCGGATGTATGTTATATAGGGCTGCAACTAACGATTATTTTCATTGTCGATTAATCTGTCGATTGTTTTCTCGATTAATTGATTAGTTGTTTGGTCTATAAAATGTAAAATGTCATGTTTTATCCACAACTCAAAGATATTCAGTTTACTGTCATAGAGGAGTAAAGAAACCAGAATTTTTTTTTGTTTAAATAAATAGTTTTTGTTTTTATGTGTGTTTTTTATTAGTTGTCTGCTACAGTGTCTACAGAACGAGTTAAGGAAGCACTTGCCAACTTTTTTGATTGATCCTGAGCAACATGGTGCACTGCCGGCTGGTATAGGTAAATGTTTGCTTATACATAAATACGACAGTAACAATTATCTCTTGGAAGAGCTGATGTTGCCTCTCCGTTCAAATACTATAACATGTTGTCTTGCCTGTTGCAGAGATGGTGCTGAACACCTTGATGAACACCATGTCTCTTTTACGCCGCTGTCGGGTCAACCCTGCCCTAACCATCCAGCTCTTCTCCCAACTCTTCCACTTCACCAGTGCCTGGCTCTTCAACCATCTGATGAGCCCGGACACCAACACTCCCGGCCTGCGCTCCCACTACTGGGGCGCTGCTCTCCGCCAGAGGCTCACGGCCATCGAAGCATGGGCGGAGAGGCAGGGCCTGGAGCTGGCTGCTGACTGTCACCTCGGACACATCATCCAGGTGGGCCCCTCCCTGCACAACATGAATATAAGTATGAAATAAAGCTGAAAAATGAAATATGGAACCAGTGTCTTCTACCACCAATATGCACATACATTTCTGATCTTGTTTATGCCTTGCAGTTTTTATCTCAGCTTTTATTTCCATGTCAGAGCACATATTTCTACGAGCTGTTAAAATAGCATTGCCTGGCTGTTTCTAGGCAACCACGCTCCTGACCATGAACAAGTATTCAATGCAAGACGTGAAGGCCATCCAGAATACCTGTTTCAAGTTGAACTCACTGCAGCTGCAGACGTTGCTATCCGGCTACTTCTATGCAAACAATGAGCCTCACATCCCTACTGTGAGTAGTTTTTCGTCTGTTTTCCAAACCCCTCATGCCTCTGCTGTTTTCCCCGTTTGAAACTACAACTATGATGCTGCTTTTTGGGACAAATCTTTGCATGAGATTTTTAATATCCAGAGAAATAGCCGGTCGAAAAGATATAGGCTTAAGGTTTGCAATGTAGTAGCAGCAGCCACAGAACAGGAGCTCAGCAGTATAGATTTAATAATATTAATAATTAATACTGATGAATATGATAATGAATAATATATGATGAATAGTAAAGCGAGTTGTCACATAAACCCATTGCTTTTGAGTGAAATATTTTCCTGAATATGAGGTGTGTGTGACTACATATTCTGTGTGACAAAAGCCATGTTGAGTTTCACATTAAGCCAATATTACAGGGAAATCATTTTGTGAATGGGCTGTGTGAAAGACATCAGTCTCACACAATACTGCCCTCTAGTAGAGCCTGGGTTTATCATCCAAAGCAACTGCAACAATCTAGTAGGAAATATGCCACAATTCAGCCCATAGCATTAATACTAGAACAAACATCACATGTCACCACTATGAAGAATACCAACAGCATGAAAGCACCATTGTGCACATGCCAAATTAGCCTCAGTTTGTGCCTCTCATGTAACTTACATTAGAGACTCCTATATTCACACTTCTTATATTTACACACACACAATAATGCATTTATATTTTTCTGGAACAATCTGTTACAAAACAAAGCAAGGAGATAGCTATTTCATTTCTAGCTCCCATCTTTGTTTGGGGTTAGGAAATACAGTTGCAACTTGGTTAAATGCAACATTAAATTAAATAAATAAATAAATACAATACAGAAAGAAAACTTTTTATGCAGTTAACAGCTAGCCTGTTGGAAGAGTCTCTCTGTTATAACTTCAAAACAGTGGTATGTTTTGCATTGTTTTAAAATACCTTTTTTTAAAGACTGTCAGACAAACAGATGCTAACGTTAGCTACTTTGTGTGACTTGCAGGTAGCTAACTAGTTCATAAAGATAAACAAGCTAAACGTTATGGATATATAGAAAGGCACACTTTTGGCTAGTGTCAAACAACCAAACAAAAATGAGCTCAGCCACAACAAGACTGTGATTCCGATGCAAAATACGACGCGTAAATAGTAGCATAAAAGCATAAAGCAGCCAGCGAGGTCCAACAGAAATAACATTATCAACCACAAGAGAGCACAGCTAAAAACATCAACTCACATTAACTATTAGCAGCAAGCAGCAACATACTTAGCTTGCTGAAGCATCTTGACCGGGCACATGTTGCCGACATCAGGACGGGAAACTCCAGACTCCCAAACTGAAGGAAACATTTGCAGCAGGTAGTGGGCGGGGCGTTATCAATGTAAATATACAGCATAAGATAACATATATACTGCGAGTATTACTGCAGTCAGCTAGTATTACTACTACAACTACTAGCTAATAGCTGAGTTGAACCCCTAAAAATATTATTATGGCTAATATAGGCTATTAAACTTGGCTTTTCGAGAGAACTGCTGCCACCACACCTGCTACAGAAACTGCTTCTACCAAAGAGTATAGAAGCAAAGAGATGAACTCCAGGTGTTTTTTTTGTTTTTTTGACAACAGCCGCTGCTGCCATTTAGCACTGAAAACGCATTAAATTTATATATTTAAAATATTGTATTCACTATTAGTTAAATATACAAGTTAAAGTGGCAGTAGGCAACAATTTTTTGGCATAATTTGGCAAAAAATTCCTTAATAACCTTTCAGCATATTGTAATTCAAGTGGTCTGAGAGAAAACTAGACTTCTGCTCCTCCTCATGGCTCTGTTTTCAGGCTTTAGAAAAATCTAGCCCGTGACAGCAGATTTTGACCAATCACAGGTCATTTCAGAGAGAGAGAGTGTTCCTATTGGCTGTGCTCCGGTCATGTGACCATAACTTGGCTTCCTTCAACAGATTTTACAATGGCGGCCGCGTCACAAACTTTCTCATTTTACAGCTAAACAGTAACTACAAGATGATTCTGAAAACATCTGAGGTGAGAAATAGGCATTACAGTAACAGAATATTGATTCATATTTGATCAGCGCTGCCTAGTTGGACCGTTTGGTCAATTTTGTTTTACTTTTGTACGGCACTTTTTAGGTGGTCGTTTTACTGGCGTCCGATAGTTGCAATGGAACTAACAATTGACTTTCACTTCATGGCCATATACGTTCTTTGCTACTACTACTACAACTTACTGCCACAACAAGTAAACTGCTACTTCCAGTGATGACAGGAAGTATTTAGATATTTTACTTAAGTCAATGCAATGTAGAAATACTCAATAACAAGTGCAAAATGCAATTGTATTTAAAGTATCCAAAGTTCTCATTATGCAGCATTATTATTACTATATTATTAGATAATTGCAGATGCATTTCTATGTAAACAGGACTTTAATAATGTTTAGCTGTGCAGCTTTTAACATTACATACTGCTGGGTAGTTTCAGCTATAACAATGCATTATATTCTATAAAATGATTTGTATATTAAATCTTAATCTGCAAAGTTAATAGCTCAGTTAAAGTAAATGAATAAAAAGTACAGTATTGCCCTCTGAAATGTAATGAAATAGGAGTATAAAGATAAGTAGCTTCACAGTAAAAAGTACCTAAAAACTGTACTAGTACAGTCCTTGAGTAAAAGTCCTTGCTTACTTTACACCAATGACGATTACTACTTACCAGTTTCTACTGAAACTTCTACTTCAGTCAATCACCAGGACAAAATTAGTACAACATTACTTTAATGTTGTACTTTTCTACCTCTCCAGGGAGGTCAGCATCCTCTGCATGAAGGTCTTCAGTATTTTGCTGAGGGTCACAGCAGACAGATTGGATGTCCCTTCCCTGAAGCCTTGTCACAGAATGACAAATGCCAATCCATACGCTAGAACGACCTTTTCCTGAAATATTTCCGCTGTCTGATCCGCTTGTCGTCCTCGCTGCAGGATTTGATCGATGCTGTAGTGGCGGCGACGGAGGCCTCGGCAGATAACCTGACTCGGAGCGAAGGACGGGACATCCAGCTGGAGGAGAGCCTCGACCTACACCTGCCCTTCCTGCTGCCGGAGGGAGGATACTCCTGTGACACTGTGAGAGGAATCCCTCCAGGGTTTAGGGAGTTTTTGGAGCCAATTTGCCGGAAAGGTTTGTGATTCTGAATAGTCTGTCATATTTGCAAAATGTGAAAAACACTGTAGAATACCAGGAATGTCTTGTATCTAAGATAAACACAACTAAAATGGGTTGTTTTTCTTACAGGTCTCTGCTCTTTAACATCCCAGCCGAACTCTAAAGGTGACTGGACCGTGTACTTCAGTGAACCAACTTCCTCTGCAGAGAGCACATACTTGGTAAGCAAAAACACATGATGATGTGTTGAAATATAATTTTATTTTAACATAAAATAAAGCATTTATGGAGCAGACATGTGATTTTCTTATGTTTTCTTCAATAGGCAGCACACAGAGAGCCAGAGATGGTGACGATCACACTGAACAAACCTCTGAACAGTGGGATGGGGGTCAGCATTGTGGCTGCCAAGGTGACTGCCTCAATTCAGCCATGTAATCTTAACTATTAATACACCAAAACTATCTGCTAAATGTCTCAACTAGGGCTGTAAATCAATTAAAATATATAATCGCGATTAATCGCATATTAATCACATATTTTCTAGCTGTTCAAAATGTACCTTAAAGGGAGATTTGTCAAGTATTTAATACTCATATATGCTGCTTTATGCAAATGTATGTATATATTTATGATTAGAAATTAATTAACAACACAAAACAATTAAAAATATTGTCCAGAAACCCTCACAGGTACTGCATTTAGCATAAAAAATATGCTCAAGTCATAACATGATAAACTCAACACCAACTGGCAACAACAGCTGTTAGTGTGTCAGTGTGCTGACTTGACTATGACTTGCTCCAAACTTCATGTGATTATCATAAAGTGGGCATGTCTGTAAAGGGGAGACTCGTGGTTACCCATAGAACCCATTTTCATTCACATATCTTGAGGTCAGAGGTCAAGGGACCCCTTTGAAAATGGCTATGACAGTTTTTCCTCACCAAAATTTAGCATAAGTTTGGAGCGTTATTTAGCATCCAATCTAGTATGACATGGTTGGTACCAATGGATTCCTCAGGTTTCCTAGGTTCATATGATACCAATATCTTCATTTTAGCTTTAAAACTGAGCCTGCTACAACCTCCGAAAGACCGATTGCGAAAATGCGTTAAAGAAATTAGTGGTGTTAAAACGAGTTTGTGTTAACGTGTTATTATCGCGTTAACTTTAACAGCCCTAGTCTCATCTAATGAATGCCCTCTCTCTTATTTTTCCACAGGGAGCAGGGCGAGGAAACCTTGGGATTTATATCAAATCTATTGTCAAGGGAGGACCGGCTGAAATGGTGAGATCTAACGCATTTTTGATTCAGTTTACAGAATAATTTTAATGGAATTATACAAGGAAAGATATATAAGAAATAATGGATAAAATCTCTACTTTGTGCAGAATGGCAGGTTAACGGCTGGGGATCAGCTGCTGAGTGTGGACGGTCAAAGTCTGGTCGGCCTCAGCCAGGAAAGGTAGCTACATAACGGCCTGTTATACAACTGGCTAGTAAAAGTTTATGTGTTTAGCCACGTGAGCAGCGTGACTCTAGGAATGGCATCGTCGGTCTGTTGGTCAGTCATTCCACCACTTTGATCCAGACTGAAATATCTCAACAACTATTAGATGGATTGCCATAAAATTTGGCACACACATTCATTACCCCCCTGAGGATGATTCTTAATAACTTCCATTACTTTTCCTTTAGTGGTTCTGAGTGAAATGTCTCAACAACTTTTGGATGGATTGCCATGAAATTTGGTACAGGATGAATTGTAATAACTTTGGTGATCCCTTGACTTTTCATCTAGCGCCATGGTCGGGTCAACATTCTGATTTGTGCATTAATTTGGGTTTATAACAAAATATCTGCAAAAAATAACATTCAAATCAGCCTCAGCTGTACTGTGTTTAGCGCTAGTTAGCAAATGTTAGCATGCTAACACATGCTAAACATGCTAAACTAAGATGGTGAACATGGTAAACATTCTACGTTAGTACTGAGGCTGTCACAATATCAGATTGTAGAAAATCAAAGGAATTCACGATAACAATATTATCGTGATATCTACAGAATTTCTTTTAAAATAAATAAAAAATGCTGATCAGACAGATAACAATATTATCACAATATCTATAGAAAATTTGAAAAATAAAAAAATAAATAATGCTATCAATCAAATTTATCGTTAACTTTGTTTATTGTGTGTTTTGTCTCTTTTTTGGCAAACGACTTACACTCATGATACAAGTGTAAAGAGGTGAAGAGAGAGTCTGTAACCATAACTGTATACATAAAATGATTTTAAGAGGCGCTGGATTATTTACACCATATTATCATATGTGTATTATTAATATGATATCAATATTTAATTCTTGAATATCACAGTTATCGTCAATACCGATATACCTACGACACCCCCCAATAGCACTTAGTGTGCCTAAATACATCCTCACAGAGCGGCTAGCATGGATGTAGTAGACTCTTTTGGTTTTTATTGGTTTTTGTTCCAGAAAATGTCATGAAATAAAAGTAATGACATATGCAACCATGTGTTTGGTTGGACGATATTATCTAGATATGCAAATACTGAACCAATATGAAGTATTTTTTCCTCCATTGAACAGATTTTAAAAAGCCAACAGGTGACAGCAGCGTAATCGTGACTTTAAAAACTCATTCAACATGAAAGAGTTCATGTTTTACTCTCAGATCAAGACCCAGATATTGTAATAAAAAGTATGAAACAAAGGCTATACAGTCTGAAATGTAATATAATATTCTTCTATTGATTTAGGGCAGCAGCTATCCTGATGCAAACCGGCCCCGTTGTGACCTTACAAGTTGCAAAGTTTGGAGCGAGCTACCACGGCCTGGAGGCTCTGCTGAGTGAACCGACCCCCGAGAGGACAACAGGTAAATAAATACACAATAAAAAGTTGGGTTTTTTTTTCACTTTCTGCTCTTCATGACTTATTTAAGACATTTTCTTGCCTCACCAGGCGATAAAAGCCACGTTAATCTCAACGGTAAAGCGCTCATGCTGTACAGCGTTGTGGATCCTGGTCCCTCAGAGCAGCTCCACGGAGGCAGCAGAAGGACCAAAGACCTGATGATGCAGAGAAACAGACAACTTTATCGCTCCAACCCCAACATGACCGGTGGGTACACTTCTATTTTATTAATAATAAGATGAAATATGTTCTATGCTTGAAGGTGAGTCATAAGAACAACACCACTGTGTTTATTTTCTCCTTATTTCAGCAGATTTCTCCCCCAAAGATAGAGATGAACCTATTGATGCTGTCGTGAGAGGGAACAACATGGCTGCTGTCTCCAGCGTCAACCTATGTGCTGATGTGATTCTCCATTTAATTCCTCATAACATTTCTAAAACATTCAGTCACTATAAAGACGAGTGTCAGCTAAATACCCAAACAAGAATGTATTGTTTTAACTGAATTTGTGTAACGAAATGACATTTTTTTTGTGTGTTTTCAGACATTTCACAGGGAATACTTGACACTGCCGACCCCTAAATCTCAGGACAAGAACTCATCTGAAGGCAGTCGACCAAAGCAAACATTCACAGTGTCTGTGAGGCCTTTAGATGGACAGAGCTCCAGTAAGAGGACATTCATGGTAAGTCTTTATTAAATGCTACAGAGAGTCTTAATGTCCCTCTGGTACCATATTATATTATTTACTATTTACTAAGCCAAGGAAAAGTCGACATATTGGTGGAAAGTAACTAAGAACATTTACTCAAGCGGTGTACTTTTTAGAGGTACATATGTACTTTACTTTCATATTCTCATTTTATGCTACTTTATACTTCTACTCCACTACATTTCTGAGGGAAATATTGTACTATTTACTCCACTACATTTATCTGAAAAATATAGGTACATTTCAGATGAAGAATTCACATTAAAAACATATAAAATCATTAAATACATTGTTAAAGATTAATACAGTGCTTCCCAACATTTTTGGCTTGTTATCCTTTACAAAAAAATTGTCCCTTCTTCCCTTCTAGCAGTTCTATCCGAACATTTCAGTTTTATTTCAACAACTGTTCAAATTATCCAATTTTTCCATAATCTGAACAAACCAAAATAATCCAGATTTTTTTCTTTTTTTACAAAAAAAAAGCAAAGATTAGAAAAAAAAATCCAAAATATGAATACATCTTTCCTGTCCCATTAATCATCTGATGACCCCTCCGATTTATCTTGTGACCCTTTGGAGGGGCCTGACCCCCAGGTTGTTGAACCACTGGATTAAATTATCTAACTGTAGTACTACTACTTTGTTGGTAATACTGTGTACTTTTACTTCGGTAAGATTTTAAATGCAGGACTTTTACTTCTAAGTACTTTTGCATTGTTGTACTGTTACTTTTACTTAATTAATAGATGTGAACACTTCTTCCACCACTGATTGCTCATAAAATAATAAATACAAGAAGGTAAATGGTATAAAAATCTCCATATTCGTCCCTCTAGCGCCAAGCTCTGTCGCAGGAGAACCTGTGTGTGGACAGTGGAGGCCCCCTGCTGGACAAAAGGCACAACTTGTGGGAGCAGAAGGAGCAGCGTGCCAAGCAGACCATGAGCCACTATTCATCTTTCCCAATTCGCTCGAGTGTTTCTACTCATGACATCCTCCTTTCAGATCATTGTTCTCCTACAAAACAACAGCAGGGCAGCCGTACAAGCGGCGCCGGTGTCTGGAGAACTCCTTTCTCACAACATCCAACACCGACGCCTTCCAACCAGCCGATACGCATCGACATCCCCGTAACCAGAGCAGTGAACACAAACCCTCCACTCACCACCTTCCAGAGCTCATCTCTGCTGGCAGTGAGGATGAGCCAAACCCTTAAAGTGAATGGACATAAAAACAGAGCTGATCATATATATGCATGTCCCATTACGGCGACCAAGAAGCTACCTCAGCCCTCACTTCCACCACAGCAGCAGAGATCCACCACACTCAGGGATCAAGCAGCAAAACCCCAAGTGAGCATCACTCCAACTAAACACGTCTCCTTCCAAGAGCCTCCCACTCAGCAGAAGCAGAGTCCTACAAAGCCGAAAGACCCTCGGGAGCGGTGTGACCCGTGGAGGAGGGAGGCCCAGGAGAAGCTGGAGGAGCAGCAGAGGCTCCATGCGGTGGAGCTCCTGCAGCAGGAGGTGCAGGAGCTCCAGGGAAAAGCGAGGCGCACGGCGGAGGAGAACGGCCGGCTGCGAAGGATCAGCCTGGAGTGGCAGTTTCAGAAGAGGCTGCAGGAGATTCAGCAGAGAGGAGAGGATGAAGAGGAGGATGAAGAGGAAGATTTGGACATGATGGTGACGATACAGCAGCTGGAGGAAAGAACACAGGTGAAGCTTGACACCGACTTTATAAGATCGGTGTTTATCTGCTTGAAAGTAAGAGATAAATAAAAAGAAATTATTTCTGTGTTAACTATAGATACATTTGAATAATATTTATAATAGCTGATATTTAAAAACCCACAATAGCCTGTTTAATTATTAATTTTTCCCCATCTTTAGAACAAGAGAAGCTCTGCTGGGAACGTCAACACTGAATTGAAAGAGTTGGAAAAGCAGGCAGAGACAAAGGAAAAGACAGGTAATAGTAATAGCTTCATTTATTCATAATAGTCTGTGCTCATCAGATATCTTATTTTATGTACAGTGCAACATTTCCATGTTTTTTTGCAGATCAAAGAGTGAGTGGACGGAGTCAAGACTTGAACAACGTGGCATCAAAAGAGTGAGTTTGAGCTTTTTTGGCTGTAAAACATTGCAATTCTATTTATGCAGCATTTCTACTCATGATGGCTTAATAACAGAAAAGTCTGTGCGCAGCTGTGTACTATCACAACAAGCCTCTTAATTTAGTCTATTTAAAGAAAACAGTGAGATATTATAACAGTTTAATTCTTCCAAAAAAAAGAGTTTGAAATAGAAATAAATTTCAAAACAGCACAGGCTACTATTTGTGTCTTCATAAGTGATTCCCCATTAATAGAATTCAAGTATTCCTGCTAATATCATTTTTTTCTTCACAGAAACCAGCAGGAGAAAATCAGGAGGGCTTCAGCTCCTGAAAAGCTCACGTTCAAGGAGCGTCAGCGTCTCTTTTCTCTGGCGTCCAGTGCATAAATGAAGGTTAAAGCCTTGTGGACAGAAACCTCAGAGGAGGAGCGTGTCTATAGAAACAAAAGTAATCGTGTGCTAAGCAAAATGACAATATACAGTACCATGTAAAAAGACAGTGTGAGGGTGTATTTTAAATACATCCTTTATATATATTATTTACTGTAGAAATGTTGGTCTTAGTGTCCCAGGGACATACTGTGGTTCAGTATTGTTTTCCAAGACATTCACTTTTTTGATTTATCACCTGTATAAACATTATTTTTTTTATATTCCTATTCATAGATAATAAAGTGTTCATTTAGCAATATAATTGAGGCACTTCTTCCACTTATTTTATGCTTATTAACTGTAAAAAAAAACAACAAAAAAAAAAACACTGCTACTTCTGCTTCCTAACAGAAGCAGAACTGTTCCTTTATTCCTGCTGTGAAAGCTACTTTGTGCGCTGATAAAACTGTACCACAGCTTTCTCTTGTTCGTGAGTTTCGATGGAGCCTTGCCGTAGGTTGCGGATCTCCTTGATGGCGTCGATCCCCGATATCCTCCTCGTCTTCACCAGGTAGCAGGCCAGCATCGTCCCTGTTCTCCCGTGACCGTGCATGCAGTGAACACCCACACCCTGAAGGGGAACAATGCAATATTTGTTTAGCTCAATCCTCCGTAACACAGAGATAGATAGATAGATAGATAGATAGATAGATAGATACTTTATTGATCCCGAAGGAAATTTAGGCATCCAGTAGCATAGACAACAAGTCCCAACACCAATACACCTTAAAGAAGATACAATCAAATAGAATAAAGTGAAATAAAAATAAAAATAAAAATAAGATAACATAAGTAAGAACAGCAGTGAAGTGACAGTGTGCCAATGGTGCAAATAGTGCAAATAGTAGTGCAATATGAAGAGTATATTAATATATAGCAGAGTATATTATAATGTATGATATAGTAGTGCAATGGAATAGTATAATATAATGCAGTGTGTCCGTCTTAGTCAATTAAACCCTCCTGTGCTGTGAGGAGTTAAACAGTCGTATGGCTCGGGGGACGAAGGAACACCCATTAACTACTGCTATCAGACAGGAATGCAGTGAACTCCCACACCCTGAAGGGGAACAATGCAATATTTGTTTAGCTAAATCCTCCGTAACACAGCATCACCCATCCCGCATTAACTACTGCTATCATACAGGAATTTGCAAGATCTACTTGCAGAACAAAATGTTTCTTTGTCTCATTTGATGTTATACTGAATATGTTTGGGTTTTAGACTGTTTATCAGAGAAAACAAGCAATTTGAAGGCATCATCTTGGATTTTAGGGAAGTATTTTTCACTATTTTCTGACATATTATAGAACAAATGAATAATTTAATTGATAAAATAACCCTGTCTGACTGCTGGAAGAAGAAAATCAGACACTCCAAACAACAGACGAAGCTTTAGTACAAACATTGGTGATGAGGATTAAAAAAATGAATGTATAGTATGTAATCCAATGCTTTTTGATTCATGCACTTTGGAGGAGCAGCCAGGTTGTGAAAGACAGTTTTTCCTTTACACTGTTCCAGGAGTTCTGTCAAAGTCAGGTCAACCTGATGCCAAACGTTTCAGCTTTCAGTGCTTGTGTCTTGTGAGCCTGCAATACTAGCCTCAACCCCGGAGAGTCCTTTAAAAGCATAATAACCATACATTAAGCACGTCAAGCAAGTTTAACAAGAACACGTCAAGCACAATCTGTTCATCAAGGTCTATGAACTCTGCAACTCTTCCTACACATCACTCATTTTAATTACCTGGCTACTGTTTGTTTTTTCCTCTGTTTTATTAATCAGTATGATTTTGTGTATCCTCTTTGTAAAGATAGATAGATAGATAGAGAGATACTTTATTGATCCCGAAGGAAATTTAGGCATCCAGTAGCTTAAACAACAAGTCCCAATACCAATACACCTTAAAAAGAGATACAATCGAATATAAAGTGAAATAAAATAAAAAAGTAAAAATAAGATAACATAAGTACAGCAGTGATGTGTCAGTGTGCCAATTGTAGTGCAAATAGTGCAAATAGTGCAAGAGTACTGAGTACAGCAGAGAGGCAGTGTGTCTGTCTATAGTCAAAGTTAAATCCTCCTTCGCTGTGAGGCGTTAAACAGCCGTATGGCTCGGGGGAACAAAGGAGTTCCTTAGTCTGTCCGTTGAGCAGGACTGAGAGTGCAGCCTGCCACTGAAGGTGCTCCTCTGCTGAGTGAATGTGTTGTCCATGATGGATAGCAGTCTGCTTAGGGTCCTCTTCTCCGCCACTGACACCAGGGAGTCCAGTTCCATGCCCATCACAGAGCGTCCTTGGGTTTCTTGAAAGGCGCTATATAAGTCCAATTTATTATTATTATTATTATTATGTGACTGAGATCTTACCTCTCCCTTGGAGTTTGCCTCTTCCACGATAGAGATGAATCTGTCAATCTGACTGGGTGAAGGAGGAGTGAAGTCCGCTATCTTGATGTGGTGCAGCTGTAACTGCGGGCACGAGTCGTAGTACGGCGGTTTTCTCTCACACAGGCAAACCAGGTGTTTGATCCCGTTGTCCAGCAGGTACTGGTATTCAGAGGTCATCCTGGGCAGCGCCAGTCCGGCCACTTTGTCTGGATCGACCCAGGAGAAGTTGTGCGGAGGAGCGGAGGCCATGCCAGTCAAACTGAGAGGAGCAAGGAAAGAAAGACAGGAATGAACCAAACCAGTTCTTTAGCATTCGCTACGACGTCACTTGATAGTATGAAGACATGACATTGATTGATTTTTTCTTTAGATCCCCATTAGCTTTTGCATAGCAGCAGCTATTCTTCCTGGGGTCCACATAGTTTACATGGTGACAATACAAAAATACACATTCACACTACTCATCATCATACACTAACAGAACACATCGTAATGCACGTCTACTGTAAATAAAACAATAACAACTGACACAGTTTAAATAACACAAACACAAAGAAAATAGAAAGAAAATAGAAAGGCTCCGACTGAATCTATCATATTCTAACAGATAAATATCATCATTTAACATGGAATGCCCATAACACACTTACACACCAAAGAATACCTATTAATTAATAAAGTTTCTTCTTAAGTAATGCTCTTTTAGTATTTTTTTAAAACCATATATGTCATTTTGTTGTGTAATATGATTTGGGAGTGAATTCCATTCTTGCATTGCTCTGTATGATGTTGTACGTTGACCTGATTTGGTTTTGGATCTAGGTAAAGTAAAACAACCTGCAGCAGCATGCCTTGTGGAATAATTGTGTGCATCTATACTAAAGGATAGTTTTTGGTAAAAAATAAATGGGGTCTTTGTTCTTACGACATTCTTAATGAAAACCATCAATGAATACTACAATCTATTTTTTACTTCAAACCAAGAGAGACATTCATGCATTTTATAACATTTGTTCTCCACCCACAAGAAAGAGCTACACGTGCTGCTTTATTCTGGACCAGTTGTAATTTTCTTATATTACCTAATGAAGTATTGGACCAAACTGTTGAACAATAATCCAGATGAGATAAAACCAAAGCTTGAATTACTTGTTTGATTGTTTGTTTCGTCAGATATTTTGCACATCTCTTAATTACAGACAAAGTGTTTCCAATTTTAGTTACCACTCTCTGTATGTGTTTATCCCATGATAATTTACTTTCTATGATAACTCCCAAAAGTTTGGTTTCTTCTACCTGCTTTATTAACATGTTATTTATACTAAGATCAAGCTTTGGTTTTAAACATAAAGAGTAGTTGGTTCCAATTACAACACTGGTTGTTTTAGACACATTCAAAATAAGTTTATTACTGTTGATCCAATCTACAACCAACTTCAACTCCCGATCTAAATTTATATTTAAATCACTAATTTTTGCTTCTGCTAAATATATTGTGGAGTCATCAGCATACATCGAGATACGTTCCTTTTGTAATAATAAAGGAAGATCATTAGTGAAAATTGTGTACAGAAGTGGCCCAAGACAACTTCCCTGAGGCACTCCATGTTTCACATGTTTAACATCTGAATAACTTCCATTAAAGTACACCATTTGCCTTCTATCGCTCAAATAACTATTTATCCACAATAATGCAGACTGAGAAAAACCATAACTTTTAAATTTTTCAACATTAACTCATGATCCATGATATCAAAAGCCGCAGAAAAATCAAGCAAAATTACTCCTATAATTTTCCTCTCCTCTATTTCCTTAAACCAGTCATCAACCATTTGAGTCAAGGCAGCGGCTGTCGAATATTTTTCTCTATATGCATGTTGGAAATTGGTGATTAAATTATTATTGGAAAAATAAGACTGAATCTGTTCATAAACAATTCTTTCCATTATCTTACTCAAAATTGGTAATAAACTTATAGGTCGACTATTGGATTCAGAAAACGGCAACTTTTTATTTTTTGGTATTGGCACTACTTTGGATATTTTCCATGCTTGTGGACATACATTTTCATTAAAACATAGATTAATAATATGTGTGACCATCGGAGCAATTAGTGGAGCGATGCGCCTTAGCAGCTTGCTATCAAGATCGTCAACCCCAGGTTGTTTATCATTACAAGTCATTAACATTAATTCAACTTTAGCGACACTCACTTTCTTGAATTCAAAGCTACACTGTTTACCTTCCATAATATAATCTATTAACGTATATGATAAATCTGTATTATTTGGCAGTACAGTGCTTTTTAACTTGTCAATCTTGGTTATGAAATAACTATTTAGATGATTTGCTATGTCTTTTGGCTTCGTAAAAAATTACCCTCCTACTTCTAAATAAGACGGGGTGGACTTAGTATTTCCTCTCAGTAGATAATTCAAAGTATTCCATAATTGTTTACTATCATGTTTCATTTCATTTATTCTATTTTCATAATACAGTTTCTTTTTCTTCTTATTTGATTTAGTAACAAAATTCCTTAGTTTGCATTATATTTGCCAATCCGATTTAAGGGTCGATGAAATAGCTGTTAATTTTGCTTGATCCCTTTCCCTCATGTGTTCCTTTAATTCCTTATCCAACATGGGGTGTTGACGTTTTTAACCGTGAACTTCTTTAAAGGTACATGATAGTCTACAATCGTCATTAAAATTCCATTGAAAGCCTGCAATGCTTCATCTGGATCTTTTTCTAAGAACACCTTTGACCAGTTAGCATTTTTAACATCTTCCTCATATCTGGCTTGATTAAACCTCTGAAATTATCTTTTCCTTATTACTTTTGGACCAGGCTTGGGAACTTTTGTTTTCCTCACAATTGCAATGAGATTGTGGTCACTACAGCCAATTGGCACAGATATGGAGTTAGAGCAAAACTCAGGTGTATTTATAAAAATGTGGTCAATACAGGTAGCTACTCGAGTGCCATCAGTCTTTAAACATATTCTCGTTGGTTTATTAATGACCTGCGATAGTCCACAAGCTGCGGATGCACTCATTAATTTCATTTTCATTGGACAGCAAAAGGAATTCCAATCTACATTTAAGTCACCCATAAAATATATTTCTTGACTTGTACTACTAGCATGATCCAACATTTCACAAATTTTGTCTAAATACCAACTGTTAGCACTGGGGGGTCTATAACAACATCCTATTAATATCGCTTAAGATGTTTCAAACATGACATCTATCCGTCATGGAAGAAAGACCCCTCCTCTCTTTTTTTTTTTTTTTTTCCCTCATGCGATGCTAAGGTTGTACTAAACATACGGAGGGTGTTGTATGCTGTACAGATTGTAAAGCCCTTCTGATGCAAATTTGTGATTTGTAATCTGTACAAATAAAATTGGCTTGAATTGACTTGATTTGTTTTATACTACATAAATGGCTGAAAAACCACCATGTAAATGTGTTTTAAAGGTCCAGTGTGTAGGATCTGGCGGTTTCTAGTGGTGAGGTGAGGAGAATGCAACCAACTGAAGCCTCTCCTGTGTGCCAAGCATGTTGAAGAGCGACGAGAACACGTGAATGGCCCTCTCTAGAGCCAGAGTGTGTAGAGTGTGTGTGGGCTACTGTAGAAACAGGGCGGTGCAACATATGACTCTAACATTATCCCTTACATAGAATTGATAGCCAAATGTTTTGTGCATACTGTTGCCTATCTCTCTCATCCCTTTACACAGCAACTGATTTTCAGTTGCCCCTGCATTAGAAAAAAACGTTCAGGGCATTTGTAAGCACCATAAAATTAATACAGCTGGGAAAATTAGGATTTTTTGTGCAGTAAAATGACTGAATAAGTACAGATAAATAGAGTACATAATAGGAGGTATATAAAACTAAAATAAGAAGTAAAAATAGAAAATATACAAAAGCACTTCCAGACAAAATTAACATTACAAGGTAAATTGGCAATTGAGTATATATATATATATATTTATATTTATATATATATTTATATATATATATATATATATATATATATATATATATATATATTTATATATATATTTATATATATATATATATATATATATTTATATATATATATATATATATATATATATATATATTTAAGAGACCGTGAGAAAGTGCAGAAAGTAAACATTGAATACAAAAGCTATTTGTCTAGCATACTGGCTCGACCAGAGGATCAGGGGATTGACAATAATAACATTACATATTTCAACATAATAAGAAACAGGTCTGATGTCAAAATACACTCTGTAGGCCTCACCAGACTCCACCTAGATTTACAGAAAGATTAGAGGACTAAGACAAGAGCATCTAGTTTAACGTCAGCTAATGTATCAAGAAACTTAGAGACTATCCAACAGAAGCTGTCATATTTACACCAACTAACTTGCTAACTAACTTATATACCGCATGCATCAACAGGAGAGCTGAATAACATCCTAAATAAGGAGTTACTGTTAGTGGTAGAATGAGTAAAATATAGACTTTAGACTTTATTGTCTATAAGTGGAAATTCCTCTCCACAGCACAGTACATGTCAGACAATAATACATACAACAACATGACAAACAACAGTACACACTCGGGTGTATTCAGCCGAACAACACCTATTGAACAATTATCCTACAAGAGATAAAACTGCTGGGTAAAACTTTGGATTATAGTCTAAACAACTGATAACACTGTGAGCAAAATGGGAGTGTGTCAGTGGTAAGAAGAGTTTGAAAAGTATGCCAGCATATCATAGGTTTAATACACTATTTTCTTGGAATTAAATTAAAAGCGCAGGGTGAATAAACACATAATTCAAGGTCATTCAGACAAGGATTTATGTTTATTAAGAATTACTATTTATGTGTATGAATAAGGAAAAACCCAGTGGTAGAAAGTAACTAAGTGCATTTACTCAAGTACTGTACTTAAGTACAATCTTTAGGCAATTGTACCTTACTTGAGTATTTCTATTTTCCACTCCATTACATCTCAGAGGGAAATGTCGTACTTTTTACTCCATTATATTTATTTAATATCTTTAGTTATTAACCCAAAATATAATGAACTAATAAATTATGCTGTATTATTATAAATCCAACAGAATATAAAGTAATTAAAATGAGCTCCACCTTTACCACCTGCAACATTAAAGTGATGAACACATTAATGCATAATAATACAAATGCAATATTATACTAGAGACTAATCTGCATAATGAGTTTTACTTTTGGTACTTCTAAGTATATGTTGATGTGAATACTTTTGCTAGTAACATTTTGAATGCCTGACCTTTACTTGCAACAGACAATTTCTACACTGTAGTATTAGTACTTTTACTAAAGTAAACGTGCTGAGTACTTCTAACTTACCACCTCTGGAAAAAAAAACAAGTTTGCTCTGAATTCTAGAGGATTTGCGATTGATTTATATTGAAGTTTAATGTTTGGTAAAAGGATAACAAATTTTAGCTTCCATACTTGATTGTTAATGTAATGAGATTTAGTTTGTTGTGTTTATGTGGCTTTAGTAGCGTGTTGTTTGACTGTATGTGTGTGTGGACAGCAGGAAGAATGGCTAATGCTTATGCTACAGCTAACGGGGATCCTAATAAATACATAAAGAAAGCCATTCCACCGTTAGCTGTTAGCTTAAGTGATTGCCCGTCTATTACTGAACACAGACACATTAATGCCCCCGTCGTTCCCGCAAACTTACTCACAGTTTTCCGCTGAGAGGACAGGATGTTCCGCTACTTGCCGAGCCGATGCTACCCCGATGCTACCTAGCCAGCTAACCGTTATGATAATTGCTACCTGCTAACGGAGCCGATAGCGACAAACCCTGTTCGCTTCAGCATGCTAACTATTACTACAGTGGCCGTCACACGTCTTTCTCGGTTACATAACCAACGCTACCTGTTGCAATGCTAGGTGCGGCGGTCAGTTAATCTTCAGCTAATCTTTCACCAGGAAGGAGACCAGCTGTCGTCACAAATCAGTTCTGAAAAGCTAGCTAATGTTAAAAAGATACTTTCGATCTGTTTTCATGAGGAATTGGTTGTTTTAGATAACTATTATAATAATAGACCTTATATTACTATTATAGCATATAGCTAATTATATTAACTATTATAATAATAACAATAATAATAATAATAATAACAACGTTATCAATTGTCTGTAATGACCGTTATAAAAAGGTCCGGGTGTGTACAATTTTGCATGTCAGGATGGCCGAGCGGTCTAAGGCGCTGCGTTCAGGTCGCAGTCTCCTCTGGAGGCGTGGGTTCGAATCCCACTTCTGACAATACACTTTTATTGTGTTTTTTTTTCTTTATCATTACCTCTTCCAAGGCCCGAGGTTATGTTTTCACCGGCGTTGGTTTGTCTGTCTGTAGGCCTTTCCCATTTCTGATTTTATACGGCTCGATTCCTCTCCTCGAGGAAGAGAGGAAATGTGTTTTAAGAGACATGAGACGTCCTTTCCTCTGAAGCGTCACGTGAAGCGACCTCCGTTTCTGATGACAGCAGCAGCTGACCACAGCTGGATCAGCTGTCAGTCGGCTTTAACAGATGTTTATGTCTGAACTGTACTAATACTAATACTTATTATCAGTGGCAGAGCAGCAGTGATTTCTCTCTGTAGCCTGTTACCTGTTTAACAAACACCTGCACATGAATAACAGCTGCAGTCTGTATTTATACTGTGGACTGAGTCCTGCTTAGAGGCTCAGGAACCATTTCTACTGGCACAATATCTTTATATTATTTATTCATTATAGTGTCTGTATTTATTGATATTCTGACACTAGAAATGATGTATTAGGTTAAATGTTTCAGGGAAAATTGAACTGATGTAACTCATATCAAACCCAAAGCTCAGGAATTATCAGCCTCACATGTGACCGAATGGAAATGACGATTAATGATGTAAAAGGTGTAAAAGACAGACTCTCCTCTCTCTGACTTTAACTGTATCCTTAAAAAAAAGTTTATGGGGGAAATAACAGATCATGAAAAGAAAACTCTTTCTAATAAATGAATAAAGTTGTTTGAGGTCCATTGGTTGTCAGGTCTTATATAGGGCTCTTTCAGTGACAGACTCCAGATGACTGGATGAGAGACAAGGTAGTGTAACGTTAAACAGACATAACATGGCTGCTGAATGAGAGAGGCATCCGCCGATACCTTACACGGAAACACACGGTGTTAATAATAAGCTGCCAGCTGTGAGCTGTGATCTGTTTTTAAAGTCACTCACCTTGGCGGAGGTCTGCGCTCTCCGAGTGCATTTTTAAATTTGGATGTCAAAGATGACCGTAGCTGTAGAAACATGCATAACATACATGAACATTTAACAACACAGCCCACATATATCTCACCAAAACAAACACTTACATACTTATCTTCGAAGAATAAACTTCTTTAGGCAATTTTTAAAACAAGCTTTACTTGTCGCTTGTCATTAAATTGTCTAAAAGTTCTAGCTGCATTAACTACATGACCTTGTGTACCTGTCTGGTAGTATGACAGTGTTTGTCATCGAGATATGAAATCATCGAGTGATGGCTTTTAAGTCTGGCCTGAGTCCAAATGTTACGAAAAAGTCAATGAGATTATACTTAAAACTCTATCCTCAATTTGCAGCCAGGAGAGAACATCATGCATGCCTTGGACACTCACCCTGGATGAACAGTGAAGAGCGAGACGTACAGCTTTATCCCCTTCAGTCGCACTTGACCAAACTACGCAACAACAGACAAGATGAGACAGGCAAATTGGGTGATCAGCCAGGAAGAAGGCACACCTCCTGTTGACGACAATACTCTTCCCATTTCAGCCACAATCTATTTGACACGCCCAAAGAAAACTGGTTATGCAGGGTGATGTCAAAAATCTTCCCTTCATGGATCAGAGGCCTGCACTACGAAGCAGGATATGCTGTTAGCAAGGTAACGAAGGGTTAACCCTCCTATTATCTTTGGGGTCAATTTGACCCCATTCAATGTTTAACGTCTCTAAATAAATGATAAACATAATTTTTTTTGCTTCATATTTAATTAATTTTCCTAATTTAATGGGAATAACTGGGTAAACATAAAATTAACATGATGATATGTTTTCAATGTCCTGTACACATTTTGTACGTATCGGTGTTCTTTGGGGTCAATTTGACCCCAGGCTGTTTTAGCTGTATAAAACATATAAGAAATATCAACATTTTACACACATTTGTTTTGGTTGTTTTATATGATATTGAGGTCACTTTAATATGCAATTTTCTAATCTTCAAAAAGCTTTAGGGCCCTAACCTAACATAACCATAACTGTAGTAGTGCAAGAACCACTGATAGTTCACACGGCGTGGGGAGGGGAAAACATCATTCTCGCGAGAACTTTGATATTTCCCACCCTGTGGGGGCGGGAAAATATGGTTCCCGTGAAGATATTTATAGTTCACACGACATTGGGTTGGAGCAAACATATAAAAGCTTGCACAGCAGCCTTCTAAACCATTTCTCTTGGTGCTCTGTGTGCTCTCTCTTTCTCGCTTTGAATTATGTTTTAATATTTATTTTTTTACTTGCTCAAGAAGATTGAAAAAGTCATACACGCCGCATATTTCTTGCATAAAAGTGCAATCCATTCTTCCATTACACTTCTTAAAGCTATTCATATCTAGACGACTATATCTGACTTTTGAGTATTCAGTTAAATTAATAAGTCGGTTAATTTACGCATTCACACATCGGCTATTTTTTCTTTTGCCAGCTGTCCTTCCTGCATTTGGCAGCTTCAACTGTGTTACTACTAGTCTGATTAAGTGTTTAACTTCTTCGTATTTGTCTGATATAGTTCGCTCTTCCTTTGTAAAATGTGTCACTCTGCCTGTCTGTCTGCAAGTCTGTAGACTTGTCCATGTTAGTGATTGGTCCTATGCTGCAAACACCGCCCCATTCATGTGAATGCGCTCACAGCCAGATGGAGAAACCCTGGGTTGATTTACCGAGTTGATAACCAGCGTCGTAGGACCGCTTAGCGTGATCTCGTTGGTTAGGGTTAGTTAAGCCAGATAACGAGAAGATACCCTGGGTATGTTGAACTCGCTTCGTAGTACAGGCCTCTGCTCCAAAGCAGAGAAACCAAGCAGGTGTGTTCAGTTCACCTGGGTCTGACCCCTGGGCTGAATAATCAATTTATCATACCTTAACGGCCGGACCACACAGGCTGCATGAGCAGCGCGTGGCTGCCTCTCTGAACTGCTGTGTGTCTCACGCGTGACACAGCGTTTCCCTTTCTTTCTACATAGAGTTTGCCTTTCACAATGGCCGTTTCACTTCATTATAAACATGATTTATATTTATTTTAGACAGAAAAGGTTAAGATCATACGTCTCTGTGTGTTTCTCAACCTTCACGATGAGTTTTGTGTCACTCATCGCTGATGAGTGGTTCGAAAAGTGAAGAGTTGTACCCAAGAAGTAGTCACCTATTTTTTGTTTACAGAGAGAGAGAGAGAGAGAGAGAGAGAGAGAGAGAGAGAGAGAGAGAGAGAGAGAGAGAGAGAGAGAGAGAGAGAGAGAGAGAGAGAGAGAGAGAGAGAGAGAGAGAGCACATCGGAAAAATACTGCCCTTCACTTGATGTTCTTTTAACTTATTAACAGCCTATTATTTGTATAGTATAGGTGGGGTTTCATTGTCTTTAACAGTCCATAACAGCGGCAGCGCTACCGCAGTGCCATCTAGCGGCTGTTGTCAAAAAGCACCAGAGTTTCGCCTCTTTGCTTCTATACTCTTTGGTTATACTTCCATTTGTGGTAAGGTTGCAACCATAAAAATATGGTGTCCTAGGCTTGTATATTTATCTTAGTATAAGTATAATACTACTTCAATTAAGAATTGGAACATATATGTGATACTGTGTAAATTTTGGAAAAAAACAATTCCCCAAATGTAAAGAAACATAAGGGAATATTTCAAGATTTTTAGAGGTTTAACTGTTTTTTAGTTTACATATAAATATCTGAAATATTGAAACCAATCTTCACTAAATCAGTCCAAGATGCCTTCTGCAGTTTAAATTAGTATGTAAATGCTATTTTTCAGCTTGCAATGCAATACTTAAACTTGTCACCAGTATGATTTATATGTGAGAGATGTCCTTGTTGAGTCTGTATTTAATCATTCTTGTTTTTAATATGTTTTGGCACTTCCAGATGGAGGCCGCCCCTGTTTCATACAATCTCCACATGAAAGGAAATAGAGAAGAGCGTTTGTCCATTTCATGCAATAATAGTTAATGATACAAACACAAACATCCAGAACTCACAGCACAGCACAGTTTACTTGCTAGTCATTTTATACAAACAGTAGAAAGAGGGTTTTGTATCTGAAGGAGCATCACATTTGCCAGATAGATGTCGATACACAGAGACTTGATTTTCAGACAGGATCACAGAGTTGAAAGTTTCAAACATCCCATTAAAAAAGCTTTCACTAACCTGTTGGTGTAAAAACAAAAAACAGAGCTGTTTCACGTACAGTTATAGAAAGATATCTAGGTGATAGGTAAACATAAACAACTTAAAAAACATTCCAATAATCAGGTGGCGTCTTGTGGTAGGTGTATTTTAGTCTGCGGTCCTACGACACTCGACCCACCCACTAACCATTTAACAGAACATTTGGAAGTCCCAAAAAGAACCACAAAATATTTTTATTCTCATTTTATCTATTTTTTTTGTTTTGTACACATCACAACCTGAAGACTTGTCAGGTTGTCCGTCACGTCTCTGGGTTATCATCACACTCATCATCATCATCATCCTTTTTGTGTCATCTAAAAGCAGAGACCTCTTCAACATGCTGCAACACGCCTCAAAAAATCACAATCACAACCCCTTTAATAGTTACATGTAAACTCTGTGGGTTTTAATTTTCGCACTCTTTAAGGTGCCGTTCGAGAACAAGGGGAGGGGGGCAATAATCGCCGTGCCCTCCTACTAGAAGATTTCTACGTATTTTGAACGTCCACGTTCAAAGTCCCACACTGAGCAGACAGCTGAAGGGCCGTGCCGAGTTTACAGGATGGCGCAGAAGAACTTCTTCTCCCTGAACGGGTTCTCTGACGCCGGCACCGGCGATAACAGAGGGTCCTCTTTGGCGTGGGCTTCGCAGTAGGACATTAAGTCTGCCGCTGCTTTTGACACCTTGAATTATACAGACACAACATGTCAGTATGGGGAATGAAGTTAAAGAAGTGGTTATACATGTTGGGAAATATTCGCTTTAGCACTGTCAGTCGATTCAAAGTATTTAATCGTGATTAATCGCAAATGAATCGCACATTTTTTATCTGTTCAAAATGTACCTTAAAGGGAGATTTGTCAAGTATTTAATACTCTTATCAACATGGGAGTGGGACATAATGTACATTACACAAGGTGAATTAAAGGTGATTAAATGTTCACTTTTATTGATGACTTGTAGTATCTCAGTAAAGTTTTAAGTCTATGCAAGTTGCGACCGGCTTAAACAGAAACCAACGTCTGCCTGGACGGCGAGAATTTGTGTGAAATTGCAACTAACAGTTAACGGACTAAAACCTACTAGTAAATTCATTATCATTGACGACACGCGTCTGCTCACCTTTATCCTGTCGATGTTGGCCTCCATCTTCAGCTGCTCCACCAGCTTCCTGGCTTGTGCGATGCTGGCCGTGTTATTGCTCGCCATGGGCGCCGTCGGTCAGGTCTCGTGTGCTCTGCCTGCGAAGAAGAGAAAGAGATTCAAACATCCTGAACATCGTAGTTCAGTTCAGCCACAGTGTGCCACCGGCGAAGACCAGCACTATAATATAGCAGGCAAGGCAAAGAGGAGGGCTAGTTACAGATACCCCGTTGATTATCACATGCCTGTGAACACACATATCACAGACACAGGCATATTATTTATGGTGTCAGTTGCTAGGCAGCCCATGACAGTGAGGGGGAGGAGGGGATGGTGGGACGAGAGTGAGGGGGCAGTGCTTTGTCCTGCACCATTATTTTAAATAGATAAACAGATAACTAACATTACTGGTTTCAGAAGTAGAAAAAAACCTCTAATATTGCACTGCTAACGGTGGTTTTCTTAAAGCTGACTCATACTTCTTAGTCAGCGTGTCACACAGGGACACAGCGTCCTCCCGCTGCATCATGGGAAGGAAAATAAATCAATGAACTGAATCTGAGGTATGACTGGTCACCTCACAGGCAGCAGATGTTACAAAGCCTCAGCAACGCTTTACTTGCTTTACAGTGGTGGAAAGTAACTAAGTACATTTACTCAAGCACTGTACTTAAGTACAATTTTATGGTACTTTACTTGAGTATTTCCATTTTCTGCTACTTTAATACCTCTACTACATTTCAGAGGAAAATATTGAACCTTTTACTCCACTATATTGCTTTTAAAGCTTTACTTACTTTGCAGATTTAGATTATTAATACAAAATATAATGAACTAACAGATTATTATTATTATTCGAAAATAAGGCCCTTTTAAACTTTTAAACCAATAAATTAGGATGGATTATCAAAGATTATACCATGCTCTGGGTGAATACTTGATTCTGATTGGCTGCAGGGTGTCCATTAAATCCTGATAATGTACACCTATTAAGTAGTTCCAGTGAAACCGTCTGTTCACCGTTCTAAATTAACTCTCTGACTACAAAAAAATCGGAATATCTTATTTCTAACATTGAGTGTAACACTAGTCCTTCAGTGCCTCGTCCTCTGAACACCACAGGGTGGCGACTGTAACACACTAGCTGAAGCAAGAAGTAAGTTAATCTGCCCCTCTGAATTTACTGACACTTTCTGTCACAGAAGTGATCATCTCACATCCCATTCGCTGTTCAACTCTTGGCCTCTTATTTGTTTGTGATATCTTATATATTAATGGTAGGGCTGTCAATCGATTAAAACATTTAATCGCGATTAATCACATGATTGTCCATAGTTAATCATGATTAATCGCACATTTTTTATCTGTTCAAAATGTACCTCAAAGGGACATTTGTCTTTGATTTAATACTCTTATCAAAAATGGGAGTGGACAAATATGCTGCTTTATGCAAATGTATGTGTATATTTTTTACTGGAAATCAATTAACAAAACAAAACATGACAAATATTGTCCAGAAACCCTCAGAGGTACTGCATTTAGCATAAAAAATATGCTCAAATCATAACATGGCAAACTGCAGCCCAACAGGCAACAACAGCTGTCAGTGTGTCAGTGTGCTGACTTGACTATGACTTGCCCCAAACTGCATGTGATTATCATAAAGGTGGGCATGTCTGTAAAGGGGAGACTTGTGGGTACCCATAGAACCCATTTACATTCACATATCTTGAGGTCAGAAGTCAAGGGACCCCTTTGAAAATGGCCATGACAGTTTTTTCTCGCCAAAATTTAGCATAACTTTGCACGCCATTTAGCCTCCTTAGCACGAAGCTAGTATGACATGGTTGGTACCGATGGATTCCTTAGGTTTTCTAGCTTCATATGACCATATGTAACCAGTATCTATCTGAGCCCGCACTTCTTTACCTATTAATTCAGGTGTTTCCTTGAATTTGTCACCTGTGTGTATCGGTACACAGTGTCCTAAGATGCTCCTGTGTCTTTTATAACCTCTTTGATTAAATGGATCAAGCTGTGGGCGCTCTAAAACAGCGTCCTCCTCGGTGTGTGATCAATCTCCCCCTCCGTCCTCCGTCTGTATGCACTGTGGTACGACTCAGTGTGGGGTCAGGACTGATCTCAGCGAGGTGCTGGAGCTCAGCATGAATATTGATGGTCCACGATGGCACACCTGCTCATCAGGAACGGTGAACTGCTGCTGTCACACCGACCTGAGCCCCGATGACCTGATCATCAATTACAACCTGCACAGGGTCACCGGTTACAGTTGTTTCACATGATAATTAGATTTATTAGTGTTTGACTGCCAGAGTGTCTGTAAACAAATGTACCAGCACAATCTGACTAGTTGTGATAATATATCTGGTTTTTGATCGTCTTTTCCCTTCTGTTTCCTTTAGTATCTTTACTTTCCAGATGCAGTGATGCAACATACCAGAGTAGCAGCCTGACACATACTACAGTTAATTAAATGTGATTCATATTTGGTATTCCACGAGCAGTTAGATGAATCTATTAATCGCGTCCTCTATAAAACATCAGAAAAATACAGTATATAAAAATGGCAAGATCACTTCCTCTCAGAGCCAGAGCTGAGATCTTCACATTATTTATTTAGTCTGACCAACATTGTAAACCCCAAAATATTAATGTTAAGACAGAAACATCACATTTGAGAAGCTAGATAAATGACTTTAATGGCTTTATTTAACCTCATTTATTTTTTTATTTTAAAACAAAAAATGTAACTTGCACACTTTGCTAATGTATATAGTATGTTATTGTTATTCTATGGTTATATTTTATATTTTCTATCTTAGTTGTAGTAGTCTAGTATATTAATAGTATATTCTAACATATTCTTTATATTGTGTGTTCTAACACAATCATTTCCCAATTTGGGATCAATAAAGTACATCCATCTATCCATCCATCTATTTAATTTTTTTGTGTACATCACAGTTACATCCCTTCTTATTATCACTACCTCATTGGTCTTATTGTTCATTCTGTACATTAGTTATTTTTATAAAACTCTATTTGCACTACCTAGTTAGATGTTAAACTGTATTTTGTATACTTACTTTGTGCGATGACAAAGTTACATTTAATCTAATCTAATCTTAAAGAATAATCATCAAAATAGCAGTTTTTTCTGTCAATTAACTATTTGATTAACAAACTAAAAGTTTCAGGACTGTTGCACTTGATGAAGCAGTAGAGCGTAACTATATTTACAGTAAGAGTTTTTGTCCAAAGGAATATAATAATAAGGGAATATAGAGTATAGAGTGTTTCTACAAACAGTATGAGACTTAATAGACTTGTCTATTATTCCTTGTGAGTTTATGAGTCACTGGAAAATCAAGTGAAAATCTACAGTATTTACTTAATTCACACGTTTTTAGGACAGACATTTCCTCTGAACCGGGCTGGAAAATCTCGACCCAACGACAATCTGGAGAGGATTTATGAGCACAACCTGCAGCTGACGGTACAGTATTAATAGTGGAACATAAACATTATGTCTTATAGTCGCTGCAGCTGAGGGATCCTGGATGTTCTCACTCTGAGGACGGCTTCACCTTTTACGTAGTGTTTTAATTTAAACTCAGATGGGAGTCAAAACATTACGCAACATTATGTTGTTATTGGAGTCAGTAATTAAAGGAAATCGATTAATGTAGTTTGACTAGAAAAGTAGGTGGCAGGCCCAAACATAATAATTAGAAAATAATTCTAAATGTTTTCAGACATTTTACTAATATTTTTCTGACATTTTAGTAATATTTTTTGGAATGTTTTTGGACATTTTACTAACATTTTTAAAATGTTTTCAGACATTTTACTAATGTTTTTGTGACTTTTTACTGATATTTTTGGGAACGCTTTTGGACATTTCACTAATATTTTTTGGTAATTTTACTAATATTATTTGGAAATTTTATTAATATTTGAAGACATTTGAGATGTAGAAAGAAGTACTAAAGAATATGTTAGTATATTTCACATTATATGTCAGGTTAATAAAGAATTATGTACTTTTAAGAGAATTTAAGTGAGTATTATGTACAAATATTTGGGGACTCTTGCACACAAACCTCACTTTTGTCCCTCACCAAAATAAGAAATAGGTCAGAGACTTACTACAGAGGTGTGATTGACAAGTAGAAATTAGTCTTTGGCGTCTTTCGTATCGAGGCCATAATATTGTTTCAACACTCGGGGGAGATGTCAAAACAGGTCAGCGTATATTGACAGACTATTGATAGGGAGAGATGTCACTCTTTAAGGTTTCTGGGATGTCTAAGGAAAAGTAGGGCTCTGTTCTTTACAGAAAATAATCAGACACTGTGACACAATAGCCTAGTTTGAGATGATGTTCTAAATAAATACCATAAAAGCAAATGTGTCTTGAGGGGCCGGAAGACGAAGGAAAGAAACACCTAATTTTGACTCTGTTACCTCTCATGACTTTGGCCCAGTACTTGGGTACATAAAACCATTTACCAGCTAAACTCCGTGGAAATAAAAGACTTGTGATCAAGAGTCAAGAGAGACTTAATTTCTACACCCTGCTAGCACATGCTAGCAGCTCTGTGTACTTTGATACAGCGTTGCATTGAGCTAAATGCTAACATCAACATGCTATAGAGAGGTGAAGTTGTGCCTCTGCCGGTGGACCACCAGGGGACCTTACTTCTGAAAAAATATGAACGATAGTCAGCGAAGAGACACAAATATATTTTCGATTCCGTTTGAATTGCGCCATGAATTACATCACACATATGATGTTTGTCAATTTTAAGCATAATTTTGCAAGTCAAGAAAGTCGCAGTTTGTTGTAAAAGGGTTGAGGTATAAGACTGAAAATATCTAATTAAAAGACTACACACTCAGGTAAGTGTAAATGACGTCTCTCTCACTGAAGCTACGATGCCTGTGTGTTTCGTACTGGGATGAACTCACACCAGCAACGGGTCTCGCTGGAATATTCAGAAATGTGTTGCATCTAAATGACACCTACACTCATTTTGTGTTTAGGTTCACTTATATTTTGACTTGGCTGTGTAAAAGCTGAGCATAAAAGACGTCATAAACTATTTAGCAGAGCTGTCGCTGTGTCTACAAAGACATTTTCCTGCTTATTGTCGGTGGAGCGAGCTAAAATGCCACCCTGACATTTTCATATCTTGAGAGGGAGGGGTGAGGAGATGGTGGCATGTAGAGGATGTCCATGCATGTGTCGACTCCCAGAGGAAGAGCTGCTACCTTAAACTGAAAGGGTTTAATGAACAATAAAGAGAGTAGATTGTTTCCTGCCCTGTTTTTTTTTGTGTACTCTGTTTTAGGACATAATTCCACTGCTTCTACTCGGCTCATTTGTATATCATGAACCCTCTTGTGCTTCCTTCCTTCCTTCCTATCTGTCAGCTACCCAAAATACCGTCCTGAGATGTTGCACATGGTGTTCACATGCTGATAACAGTGACATCCCGACAGGCGCTGATAAATAATACATTCAGATGGACACAGGCTGTCCACAACTGTGTGGAAAGCAGTACTCATGCTGTAATATTATGAAACTGGCTGATGTGAACATGCTACAATGCCTCCTCCTCTTGACTTACCTTGTCTGCTTACTCCTCCGCACTCTGCCCTGGTGTCTGCCTGCAGTTCAGTCAACACTTTGCGTCCGCACAACTCTCTGCAAATAGACAAAAAAAAGAAGAGATAAAGAGAGGTTGAAGAGAAGAATGAGTATCAGAGGCTGAAGCGCTGCACGTTTCCGTTCATGCATCCCTGATAAATTACGCAGAGTCTCTCTCTCTCTCTCTCTGATCACTGTGTGTCAGAATGTCACAGCTCGCTCTTACAAACTCCACTGAGGAGAAACACCACAACAAACTACAGGAGGAGATGCAAGTGAAACATCATTAAGGGGACAAATTAGGAATAGTTTTGGTAAATGTGCTTTTTTTCCCCCTAAGAGTTACATGAGAAGATTGATACCACTCTCAAACATGAGAGTGATGTGGATCTTCTCATCTGACTCTCAAGCAAATTAGTGTATTTCCCAAAATGTCAAACTATTCCTTTAGCTTCTGTTGGTGCTGACCCATCCACCTCTCCTCCTCTTCCTCACTACTCTTTCCCTGGTCCAACAGATCCACTCTTAATGCATCTGTGACTCTGCAGCTCAGTTTTCTGCTGCTTCTGATAAATGGGCCAATTACAGTGCATGAGCAGATCTGCAGAGGAAGGGAATTCCACCCGTCGTAAATCACGGCGGCACGCAACATTACAGTAAGGCATCCATTAACAAAAACCTCGCCAACAGCGGCCGAAACCCCTGAGCCAGAGTATTTTAGCAACGTCAAAACTGCTTAGAGTTTAAAAAACAAGCCAAAGAAGAGCAGGAGATCTTACTGTACTGTACTGTCACCTCTCCTGATTCACTGGAGCCATTAATCTACGCTGTTACTCTGTGCTGTGCAAGCTGTATAATCACTTTTATCAGTACAGTGATTCTTTAACCATTGGCTGGGGTGCTTCACGAGACAAAAGCATCTATTTTTTTTATAAATTAAACTTTCTTCTCTACATGTTGTTAAATTTTACAAAAGATACCAAAGTTCTCAAATGTTGTCTGAAAAACAAACAACCATGCAAGAATTTTGCCTGCCTATAATAGTCTATTATTGGCAAACTTTTGATTTAAATCAGGAACTATGTGATCAAAAAAATAAGTAAAGAAGACCAGATGTTTGTTGCAGCATTTGGTACCAGACAGTTTTCAATAAATAATGCTTAGGGCACACAACGGTCAATGCTATAAACATATTGAGGCTTCATACCCTGCATTCGGTCTTGGCCTGAAAAAGTTGACTTTTGCCAGAGAAAGAGAAGATTTCCTTCATCAATCATGTTGTCAGTACTCTATATATAATGTTTCATGAGCCAAATGGAAAAAGAAATGAAAGCATCTGCTCACAATTTGTCGGCAACTCACATATTCCTGCGTGACTTCTCTAAAGTTTAACCAGAAAGACACTGGAGGCGTTTCAGGAGCCTTATATGTAAAACACAGAATAAACAACTATTTGCCATTGTTGACATTACCTTTCAGAGTCACATGACCCATAACTTGTGACTGTGTCATGCTGTGTTATTTGCTCAGAGCATCCTGCTCGTCACTCATCAACCACAGTCACATTTACATCTGGGAGATTCCCAGGAAAACTATACAATCATCTGCTGTTTGTGTGCTGCTGGTTACGAAAGTAAATGTTAAAGGTTTTATAATATTGGAGTGTTCGTGTTTCCACAGTTTTTTGTGCTGCAGTTAAAAGAACCATACCAGTGTTTTTGTATGTTTCAGCTATTTACTATAAACCACTTTACATTAAAGCTAACAATTTTGCAAAGCATGCTGCTGTTTTTTACAAGCGTGGATGTATTTTTTCTACAGTTCCAAGCAGCCACTGGTTTCTAATTGTTTCCATACAATATACAAATCTATTAATACAATCTTGAAACCTAAGGCCCTGACACACCAAGCCGACAGTCGGCCAGTTTGGGGTCGTCGGTGAGCGTCTGTCGGCCTAGTTTTTTAGGTGTGTCCCGCACCGTCGGCTCTAGTCTAACCATGTCCTTTTTTTTGGGCCGATTCAGCATGTTGAATCGGCGACGGAGCTCGTCGGTGAGAGAAATCACTCCGATTGGCTGTTCAGCTTAAACGAATCAGTGCACGAGAAGAGAAGTGAGGAAAGCAAGCCAACAAGTAAATTCAAGACAGCGCACACAGAAGGCTCTTCTCATTTTTCATCTTCATCTTCTTCTCATCATTACAATAAACGGATATTTTCACATGGACTTAGTTGAAAGCCCGGTTCATCACACACTGTCACTAAAGGGTGCCTCTGTGCGTCGGTTACCGATGCCGAGGGGTGCTTCCCAATTGGCAGTATTATTTGGCGAGTTGGGAGTGAGACCGGGTTGTATTTGTAGGTTAAGGATTTGTAACAATAAAACTTATATTTAACACAGTATGATATATATTTTGGATTATTACAGTTGATCCGAGAAGTTTGAGCTTTAAAAAAAAGTACTGTGATATTTGAAAAGTTGTGTACTGAAGCAGCAGCAAAGTGTCAAAGTGTTACATCAAATTCAAAGTCCTGACTGCACTCTCACATCTTTCACTGTCTACTTTTTGCTTTTCTCTCCACTCTTAGATCAGTTTACTGTACGCTGCAAAAAGGGCAAGAAAGCCGACTGTTCTTAAAAACGTTGCTGAATTTGATTTCCCTGTGAACTGTTTGTGTCATCATATTCATGTTGCAGAGCAGCAGTGGGAGACAGTGAGTGATAAAGCTTATCTTAATGCTTTGGCGGTATTGTTCTCTACTTTTATGCCAGTAAAGCATCTTGAACTGAACTGCACAGTAGGGGAGAAAGACTGAAAAGGTGCATCATGGGACGTAACTGGTGATCCATTTCTCTCCTGTGTTCTAGCCTTCTGCTTCCCATCCCTCCCTCTGTGGCATACAGGTGTTCAATGATGGAGCTGAAACACCCCCAGCACCCTCCGTCCTGCTGCTAACGCCACCGGATCAATCTGACCCCCTCCGCCATCCTTCCCCTGCCATTTGGCGCTGTTTTGAACCCCTTCCTCCGGGTTTTCGGGGGGTCTGTGTTCGTGACGAGGCCCTCCACAGATGTGATTATAGCTGATGCTTGACTCCGGGTGTCACTGACTTAAAGGGTGATTAAGCGCCGCAGGAAACATCCTGGTGTGGAAAATATAATTCCTGGCCTGTCGAGAGTGATGATCTCTCACGCGCTCCCACACACGCTGACTCTCAGTTCGGTTCTCCTGCCCCCCTTTCTCCCTCTTTCTCTGTCTGCAGCACACACCTTATCGTCATTTTTTTACACCATCCAAAGAGATAAATTTAGGCGGCCAGGCAGGGAGTGTTCTGTCCTCTGTGATGCCCAGTGTGTGAAATCAGAGCGTGGTAATTAAAAATCTGTCCCTAGCTCAGCCATCTGGACCCTGGAGAGCCAGTGATTAACCTGTGAGGGTCTGCAGGGACGCGAGGAGGCAGGATGGGACCCCTGCTCAGAGATAACCCAGGCTAAGTTTTGAGGGCCGACAAACCCCGCCCCCCTTAGTTACTGTTGCTATGCATGTCAAGTTTTCAATGACAACAGTGGCAAATTTACCCCTCAAGATACCACTAGCTGTAAATAAGAATAGATGTTTTCTTGTTATTTGGGTGAAATATCTATTATCGGCATTCGTTACCGCAGTCTTGGAAAGGGAGGAGTGAGCGGAGGGGTACTCAGTTGGTTGCAATCTGCAACCACACTACTATATGCCACCAAATCGTACACACTGTACCTTTAAATAAGGCTGATGCATGTCCTGCTTAAGGAAAAGCTGGGATGCTACTTTGTTTATTACACAAAAAAACCCCTCCTGACCCCAATTTTGTAACTGTAAAATCTGACATGATAAAGTTCTGTGCTGACCGAGTCATTTCCTTTTTGTGTGTTTTACTACAAAAATAACACCACTGGAAATTAAAAAAAAAAAATGCAAAGCCTGTTTTTAATTTTTTCTTAAAACGACAAGACATCAGTGGTGCATTAGCATGCAAAAGCACTCACACACATGCAGATAGTTCAGTCATCACAGTGTGACTGAGTAACTGTACCATCCTCAGTGTGTCACAGGACAATGAGGTACAGGCTGCGATGTCACCGTGAAACAGGACGCAGTGAAGGGCACATTCAGCTAAACAAACAGAGTCATGAATTGATAGGAGAGGTTTCACGGAATGAGTATAAATAAATAGGAATAAAGTTTATCAGGAAGATAAAAGAGGCCGAGATGTGACGGTAATATCTTCTTCCAGAGTAGCTTTTACAGCGACCGCAGCAAAGGAGGAGTAACATAAAACTGACCTCCGGAGTTATTAATGAACACAATCAAGATGGATATTGACTATTGAATGTAATATAGCACGGATCCCTGCCCTTGAATAGGAGAAAGGTCACCCCTCCCTCTGCACACAAAGATAAAGAGACGGGACACAGAGAGCAGAGCTGTCAGCCAATGATTGTCTGGGGAGATGACGCCGGGTGTGACAGCTGAGCGTCCTTCTCCATCACTATTTCTGTTAGAGACCTGTAGCCGACCTCCAGGCTCACATCACAACAGCCTCTAACACCCATTAAACAGGAATATCGAACAGAAGAGTCCCAGAATAGTACTGTATTGTACTGTATTTAAAACCATAATGCTACTTCTATAACAACTACTACTAGAGCTGATATCTGTGTAAGACTGACTTTGTTTTATGCTGTATTATTAATACTAATAGTAATATAGTAATATAGTAATAATAGTAATAGTATGATAGTAACAGAAGAAGTACACTTTTCTGTGGGGGACGAAACCTGCCAAAATAAAAAATAAATGAATAAATAAATGTGTCATTAAAGGTAGCAAAAATATTGAAAATAAATGTAGCCATTAATCAATTGATAAAATCTGACATGAATTGATATTTCTGTTTTCATTTGCTTCTTCATTTATTTATTTTTGTATTAATTCCCTTATTTATTTACTCCTCTGTTTATTTCTGTATTTCTACAGAAATACCTTTTAAAATCTGCATTTTCTCTGATGTCATGAAAAACGTCAAACGCTCCTATCAACAGCTAAAGCTACAGCTTCTGTGTCGACTGAAAATGACATCAGTGAGACAGATCTGTCACTCGCTACTGACTGGTCAGGACAAAACAAACCACAGTAACCCCGTCTCCCAACCGAGAAGAAATAGGCTAACACGAACACAATGTCAGGCTGAATGAATGAAGTGAAATTAAATGACAATTCAGCCCAACTATCAGGCTGGTTTTTCCAACAGAGCCCACCCACTTCAAACCAGTGAGGACAGAAAAAACACAGATACAGAAATCTCCCCCACTTGTGAATTACCCAGCATCTTTCTAAATCTGGCATATAATAGTAGTGTAGGTTCGAGTACAAAAGTAGAGTCGACATTTGGCACGAAACGTTTAATTCTCGATGTATTAGCCTCGTACATAATCGTACATTAACCCTAACTCTCTTCCTCTCTCCTTCCTCGTGCCGCTGCCTCTCGGTCAGACCGCCACCACCCGTGAATATTCGATTAGCCCGGACATCTGTGCCAACCCCAGCATGCCCTGCCCATCCTGCCATCTTAGATATGGTGGTGTGTGTGCATATATATACTGTATGTGTGTGTGTTGAGGGTTAATCTAGGTCCCAGAAGGGGGGAGGGGTGAAGGCAGTGGCCCAGGAAATGATGCATCCCCTGGGAGACAAGGAGGCAGCAGGGAGGCGGCTTATTGCTCCAGGGAGCACAAATGTGGTCTATTATGTTTATTAAATCAAACGATCAAGGCCCGGCATGTTTCTCCTTTGTTAGATTAAGGCAGTGACCAAGTGGTTTTCTTTTCCCCAAACGTTTAAAGACTCGCATTTAAAACCTTTGATATGCGTGTTATGTAACAGCAGTGTGGTTAGTGGGGTAGAAACAATGTCTGACACTGCTGTCACGGGAACAACATAATTTGGAAGCATACAAAAAATCCACGTTTTGTGTGACCAGGTTGGAAAATGAACACCAGTCACCTGCCAAATAGTGCTGGTGAATTTTGGCTGTGAGTGAGAGGGCTGTTTTAAATTCCCCTGGACACTTTGGCAGCAAATGTGGAGCTTCTTTCCCACTCTGGAAATCATATTTGGAAGTGGCTGCCAAATTTAAAAGGTTAACTTCCTGCCCCGTGTGTCACAAAGGATAGTTTGACCAAGTGTTGGTTACATTAAAGCTCTTTTCTCTGTGCTTCTACTGTAAGGAATCAGCAGGATTTTTTTACATTTGCCTTGAGTGAGGAGGCATAAACATACTTTTGCTCTGGAATCAATCAGCATGCCAAGAATAACACGGCCAGACTCCTGGGCTGTTAACAATATTACAAACATCCGGGCTTGTTTAGATTCTGCTGAGAGTTTGAGTGTGCTGCTCCGACCGTTTCTCCAACTGTAGGTTTGGTCATGAAAGTGATTTCATCCAAGCTGTCAGAAACTTCCATTTGTAGCTGATGCTTCCAAGGCTGAAGACTTGAGAGTTGGACTCGAGTCAGACATCAGTCACAAAAATGCTGACTTGAGACTTGACTGCTGGAAGACTTGACTCCCTAAAGACGTAAGAGTCAAAGAGGACGTAAAAAAAGAGGACTTGGACTTGAGTGCTGTGAGAACTGCAGACTTGAAAGCAAAAACACTCAAGTCTCATGTTTTGACCTCAAGGCCCTGAGATTTGAAGTTCAGAATTGTGTCAAACTTCCTGCAAAAAAACAAACATTAAAACAGCTCTGGTAGACTTGAGACTTGGAACTGAGTCAGACTCAAGTCTTAAAAACTTGACTTGGACTTGTACAGTTGTGATACTTGACTCCTAAAGACTTGACTTGGGACTTGAAAGCAAAAACATTAAAATTTCCTGCTTTGACGTCAGGAACCTGCGGCTCGACTTAAGACTTGGTTGGACAAGACTAAGAACTTGACTCAAACTTAAGTCACACAAAAATGTGGTCTGTAGACTTGACTTGGACTTGACTGCTGTAATATTCAACTTACTTGAGTCTTGATTCCCTAAAGACTTGAGTTGAAAGGAAAACTATCCAAGTCTCATGTTTTGCCATCAGGGACTTGAAACCCGACTTGAGACTTGGCTGTACAAGACTTGAGACTTGCCTCAAAAGAATTAAAAACAGTTCTGGAGACTTGGACTCAACTAGACTTAAATCTCACAATAACTATGACTTGAAACTTCACCTGGACATGACAGCTCTGAGACATGACTCCCTAAAGACTTCAAGGACTGGAGACTTTAGTTGAGACTTGGTTGGAGAAGGACTTGAGGGTTGACTTGTAATTGCCCCAAAAGACTTGAAAACAGCTCCAACCTAAGTCTTGACTTGACTTGGACTTTCTTTCAAGGATTTGGGACTTGGTTAGACAAGATTTGAGACTAGACTTGGGCTTTTCCCCCAAAAAACAGCTCTGGTTGCTTCTATCCAGATAGACCATAGCACGGCTGAATAACCTTAAAACCCAAAATCAACACTGTGAGAAGCAAACAAGTGCAGCGAGTACAAAGGTCGAAGCCTTCATTGCGACAACATCCTTCCTACCTCATGTTACCTTCCCTCTGAAGCCTCGTACATCTCTGTGAGTCAAGTAGGTTTAAAGTACGAAAAGGCAGGTTCACGTAGAGATGACTTCTGCAAGAATGATGCTTTTAGGAAGCTCAGCCCAGGGTTGGATGGAGGGAGAAGGCAGTGATGGGAGTGATGGGAGTGGAGAGTTCAAATTGGTCAATAAGGTGTGGATGGCTCATCATTCTTCTATCATTCCTCCCGTACTCCCTCTCTGCTTTCCAACTGTAACACTTTCCATTGTGCTCCGTCAACTCTCAAGGTTTTTAATGTTTCTTGTTTATCGTTGGACACTTTGTGAGCTGCTCTTCTAGCCTCAACATTCATGCGTGTGAAACAATCTGTGGCCTTGGAGCAGCTTGCCCTCGAGATACAGTACGAGACACCCGGACGTCGAGCTCTTGCGTAATTCTGACTCGCTGTGTGCGTTTGTAACAGGCTGGATATGCAACACACATGATTGGATGCGAGTTGTACATGACGATGCCTTCGTGTGACGAAGCTAAGAGTGGGAAAAACAGCACGTCTGTGTTCCTTGTCTCGGTTTTCCTGTGAATGCATGCCGCTGTCAGCGACTGTATCTGTCTATGAGCAACATAAAAACACCAACCCCCCCCCCCCCATCCTCCTCCACCTCCTCCTCTCCCGGCAATCTGCCTGATACAACCGCTACATGGAGCTTGTGTGTGGTCGACTGCTTTCTCCTCACGGTATGGAGGGCGAGAGAGTTGAGAATGGACGGAAAACCACACAGGAGGCTTGTGGGATTCCTCTCTGGTTTTCTGCTGCCTCTGTCTTTCGCATCCCCTTTCCCACAGCTCTCTTTTTCATACCCTCTTCTTGTGTAAATATCCTCCTGAAACAGATGCCCTTAATTCCTCTGGCTCCAAATTATAAGATCTGCCCAATCCTGAGGGAAGAAGAAAGAGGGAGGAAGAAGAGAAGGGAGTCCATTCTCTTATTCCCCTCACACATGTATGAACGGAGGTACAAGATGGGGGGATATAAAAGCAGCAGCTCACCTGACAGCAAGGAGGTTTTTAGGGATATTAGAGGGAGGAGGGGATTCCATGATGTAAAGCCAGCCAGCGGCATCAATCTTGCCCCTCGAGCGCTGACAAAACGACAGCGTGGACATGAAAACCCCCCTCCTCCTCTGGAACACACCCTGTTTTGGATGCGATTAACCCAGATGCCACCAAAACAGAGAAAATAAATAATCCCCACCCCGCAAAAAATGTAAAAAATCCTACCTTTTTTTGTTGTATGTGTGGTCTCGCTCCTTGACGCCAAACACATCCAGTCCTGTGGAGTAGTATCCACGCGTCCTCCCCTCTCTCTGTCAAACACACACACAGTCAAGTCAGTCAGCGAGGCAGGCGAGTACATCCACACACACTCCTCTCTCTGTATGCCTCTCCCTCCCTCCCTCTCCCTCTCTCTCTCTCTCTGCTCCAGCTGAGATCCTCCCTGCCTCCCTCCTCACTGCTGCTCTGAGTCTCCACCCTTCAGCCAAACGCTCAGGCTGCAAGTAACTACCCTCCTCTTCCTCCCTGCTTCTCTTTTCTGCTATCAGGACACACTCCCTCCGTCTCCCAAAGGTCCACAGGAAAAGCGTTGACTGTCTCTCTAAACACCTACAGTAAACAAATGCATACCAGGACAGCTGACAGGCTGGACTAGCTGGATTTCCGTGTTGATAAATATTCATACTGGTCCCTGCATACATTTCAGCTGCTCATTTTCCTTCCTCTTAACTCACATTTCATTTTTTTTTTTGTTATTGTGTTTGTTTCCAGGCCTTGCATGCGAAAAAAAACAAAAAACTCAGTCAACCATCAATAACAACAACATCCTGCATTGCACACACGACATGTGCGCTGCCAGACTTGAGGCTTTTAATCTTTAAACCACTTGTTTATTACAGTGAAACCATCAAAGATTAAAACAAAAAAAGAAAGACTGTCCCAGCAACTGTGCACCAACACGCATAAACAAACAGCGTTGCTCTTTCACATCTGAGTAATTACACACTGGATTTTCTGCATGTACAGGATACACTCAATTAAGGTGAGATCAGCAAGATCTTGGTCCCATATGTTTGTGTGTATGTGTACGTGTCTTGTTTTTCGTGAAATATCCCAAAAACTACTGGATAGATTGTCTGGAAATTTGGTGCAGACATTCATGTTCCCCTCAGGATGAATTGAAAAACCTTGGTTATACTCTGACTTTTCATCTAGCGCCACCATCAGTTCAAAACTTTAATTTGTCCAATAGTTTGGTTTATGACAAGATACCTGTACCATCATCCTCAGCTGTATATGTGTTTCATTCTAATTAGCAACTTTAAGCATGCTAATAAACTAAAATTGTGAACATTGTAAACATTATACCTGCTAAACATCAGCATGTTAAGACTTTTATTGTGACTATGTTTGCATGCTAAAGTTAGCGTTGGCTCAAACCACTGCTATGCCTAAAGCCTCGGCACACACTGTATGGTTTTAGAAATGTTGTTGTGTAATTCCTACTCCTACTGTACGAGTAGATGGTTTGCGATGTAAAGCCAAAGCTCACGATTTACGTGCTCACACTGTACGGTCCGATCGTCAGCCACGACCTGAGTGCTCATACTGTATGTGTAAAGTAGAAAAAAAAACACGGCCTGTCGGCCCCTGCGGGCTGTTCTGGCTGTTGACAGTTGTCAATAAAAATGCTTTTGAAAGCTCTGAGGCAGGTAAAGTTTGTTTGCTAACAGAGGTGTGTACGGGTCACAATGCTAACAAGGCAGAAACGTGCTGCCTTGATCATCTGTAACATCCTGTCTGCTGAAACATCTAAAAAAAGAGGCGCCAACGTATATGGACACACAGATGGCTAGGAAGACGTGGACAGTAGAGAATTGGAGGTAAGCTACATGTAGCTACATTTTACTATCTATTGTATTTTGTTATCTTGATAGCTACACTCTGATTACTTTAAAAAACAGAAGGAGAAAAAAGGCACTGACATTGGGAATCGGCTCGTGGCTCTCTGCTTCTGCGAGAGCCTGTGGACGGCCGACCAAAATTTCTGACATGTCAGAAATTCATCCAACTGTCTGACGGCCGGTCAGGAGGAGTTAATCGGTCCTCGGTCCCCCTGTACACTGCACAACAAAAGAAACCCGATGAAGCTGAAATTCGGTCCGATTCTAGAGTGAGTCGTGCGGCTCAAAATTCAGGCCAGAGACGGGCTAAAATCGTACAGTGTACACCCAGCTTAAGTATGGGGTCACAGAGCCGCTGGTAAAGCTGTAGACTTTTAATAATCCTCCAAATTTCCAATTTTCACCAAATTTTGTATATTAAATACTTCTATAAGCCTGGAAAAAGTTTAGATATTTTAATATGCCATACAGTTTCCTATATCCTAAGGTTACATTTGCCATAAACTGACTTAACTCTTGAACACTGTGAACATTGCAACCAAATCACACATCTTCTACACCTAGAATTTCTGCAAAATTTGCTGATAAGTGGTGCTACAGGAACATGTTAAATTTAAAAGCCCATAACTGAGAGGTTTTCAGCCTGGCTCACTTACAAAATTTGAAGAGTTCATCCTTTTACAAAGCCCTAGCAGTCCTGGACAGGATTTGGAAAGTCTCCAAATAATCAGCATGATTGTATGTCACTGTGTATTTTTTTTGCACCTTGTACAAATTACGCGGATTGTACAATATCTAAGAGCTTCCTAGTTTGTAGATTTCTAACTGTATGCATGCATGCACATATTCGTGTTTGTAAGAGCATACTGTACATCTGCTTCCATGCACGTGTGTGCTTTGCCTGAAGGTAAACTCAGCTACTGTTACTCATCTTCGCCCTACTGTCTGAACTGAACGTCACGTTTTCTGTGAATCACATTTTCCTCAGCTTCATTCAGGCAGATGTTATTCTCCGTGAAACTTACAGTAACAGTCCACATCCAAGGAGAGACGGAGAAAGGAGGAGGAGGAGGAAGATGGAGAATAAGTGAGTCATGGTTCCTGTGGAGGCGAACACAGGAAGCCTCTGTCACCAGGATACCACAGTGATCTGTGATAGCCCTTCCTGGGTCCCCTAAGCCAACGGTTTCCAACATTTAGAGCCTGACGTCCCCCAACAGGCCTATGAGATGAGCTCAAGTTCACCACCATCTGTCATGTTCCAAATATGTTCCTATGAATGGATTATAACCTGGATGTTATTTAACACTAGTTATTATATAGAAGGGGATATTTTTGCATATATACTTTTTTTTATATAAAATTGAATAATCAATGTTTAGGTTGTTTTGGTCAAGTTTGCATTCATACTACTTAGAGAAGCTGGACGTTTCAACCATTTATCCATGACTTTTAATATTTCAAATATTTATTATGACTTTAAAGGTGCTAAATGCGATATTGGGAGCATTTCTATTGCCACCCGCGGCTCTCAACATGGCGACGGCTGAGCAAGCGGCTCGCAGTTAACGGTGCCAACATCGCCAACAGTGAAAACAACGGCTACACTGCGCACAGTATTAACAGTGTTAAGGCACTGACACACCAAGCCGTTGACAGTTTGGGGCCGTCGGTGAGCGTCCGTCGGCCTATTTTTTCTGTGTGTCCCGCACCTTCGGCTCTAGTCTGCTCGTGTTGGAGTTTTTTGGCCGATTCAGCATGTTGAATCACCGGTCGAGCCCGTCGGTGAGAGAAATCACTCTGATTGGCTGTTCAGCTTAAACGAATTAGTGCAAGAGAAGAGAAACGGAGGTGAGGAAAGCAAGCCAACGAGTCAAGTCAAGAGGAAAAACAGAAGGCTCTGCTCATTTTTCATCTTCATCTCATCTGATCATTCCAATACACAGATATTTTCACGACGACATGGCCATCTGGAATGAAGCTAGGTGGTGAGTGAGAGTGGTGTGAAAATGGTTGGCAGACGCCGCTTTGTTTCACGTACGTATCGTAACAACGGCTTGTATGTCCGCAGTCCTCGGTCTTCTGAATGACGAATACAGACTACCGCAACCTGCTGGTAGGAAGAGTTATTTCATCTCACGCAGGTGCAGAACGTACGTGGCAGTTGGCCGTCTGCTGTAGTCTTTGTAGTGTGTTCGAGTGCAACTTTTTGGCCAAGACAAAGGCGACGTGAGGCGACGCAACTGGTCGCCTACATCGCCGCTAGTTCTTCGATGTCGGGTTGGTGCGTCTGGGCCTTTAACCTGGGGGGGAACCAGAGGGTGGGTGCTATGCTTCCTTGACAGCGCCCTCGATCGGGACGGCGTAATCAGCTGTAGCCGCCGTATGAGCGGCGGCCGTGAGCTAGCCAGAGAGAGCGACTTCATTCACTGCTCAGGTAGACATTACACCTCTAATATCTTTACATAGCAAATAGTTGTTTGCTGCTATATTAATGCTCTGGATATCGTATAGAGCCCCTTTAAGTTAACTAAACTGTTTATCCATTACTTTTAGCTATTTCAACTTCTCTGCTCACTTTCCAACTAGTTTTCACGCATACGACTTTTCATGTACCTCCTGCCAGCTCCAGAAATACCCCGAGATACAAGTACCCCTGGTTGGGAGCTACAGTACGTCATGGGCTCGTTGAGCATCAGCAGAGACAGTAACAGTGAGACCCCTCCCTCCCTCCATCACTGGAGAAGAGATAAATCCAGAGATTTGTTGATTTGTAATCTGATTACTGTTTTATTATCGGCTCTGGGGATCATCTCTGAGCCTTGTGGTGTCGGTGCAGCTGTTTTGGTTAATAGGCTGGTTTATTAAGTGCTGTTAATCCACCTCTAAGAGGACACGGGCAGATGTCGTGACTTGCAGACTTGATATCACTATTTTAGTGCGATAAATAGTAAAAGGGTGGAGCTGAAATAGCTGTCAGCTTTTCAGGAACTAGGAGAAACTGACAATGTGTTTTCCTTAACCTAAAAGAGAGTGTAATCCTTCATTCTAAATTAAAATATGACCATATTTGACAAGGTTTTCACACAACAATGGTGATTTTGGGTGAGGAAGAGGAGGATGAATGATGCTCGAATGATCCTGCAAGAGCAGCGTTTATATGAGTGTGTATGTGTTTGTGTTTGTGTGCACGAGGGGTGGGGTTATCACGACTGGCGGGGGAGGGGGAGGGGCCTGGATTTCATTTCTGATTTGCGACCATCTGGCTCCTCCGGGCAGCTGCTGGCCCGAGCCAAGCAGAGCCGCCCCAATGCCCCATGGGATTTACGGAGAGGTCACCACTGCTGCTGGAGACACACTGTCACCTAATACTCTCAAACAATCAGCTCAAATGATCGCCCACACACACACACACACACACTCATAGATGAGGAGATAAGATGCATGGAAGGAAACCTCTAGAAAGAAGACTGTAAGATGAGGAGGATAAAAATAAAAATAGGTGCTGATGGAACAAATCCTCGTTAAGGACGGCACACATGTTTTATATTTAAAAACAATGCATGAAGACAGTCTGAACACCTAATTCAACAAGACAAAAGAAAGGAGAGGAGAGGGGAGAAAAGGGGGAGGCAACGGAGAAAGAGAATGGATTTCCCCCCTCTGTGTTGCCATGGCGACAGCAGTGGATGGTGGATGACTGATTTCCTGTACAGCTGTGGAGCTCGGAGGAGGGAGAGAGAGAGGGAGACACGTTATCTGTGTCGGAGGAAGGAGGTGGAGCTCACTGAGGAAAGCATCCATGTTTTCTCTTAAACTGTACATCATCAATCTCTCTCTGGTGATTCCTGTTTTCTGCCTGGACATGTGTTTTTTTTGCCTCTTTGTTTATATGATTTAGTATAAAATATAATATATAAATATTAAGGCTGTCAATCGATTTAAATATTTAATCGCGATTAATCGCATGATTGTCCATAGATAATTGCAAATTAATCACACATTTTTAACTGTTCAAAATGTACCTTGAAGGGAGAGTATTTAATACTCTTATCAACATGGGAGTGGGCAAATATGCTTGCTTTATGCAAATGTGTGTATATATTTATTACTGGAAATCAATTAACAACACAAAACAATGACAAATATTGTCCAGAAACCCTCACAGGTACTGCATTTAGCATAAAAAAAAATACTCAAATCATAACATGGCAAACTCAAGCCAACAGGCAACAACAGCTGTCAGTGTGTCAGTGTGCTGACTTGACTATGACTTGCCCCAAACTGCATGTGATTATCATAAAGTGGGCATGTCTGTAAAGGGGAGACTCGTGGTTACCCATAGAACCCATTTTCATTCACATATCTTGAGGTCAGAGGTCAAGGGACCCCTTTGAATATGGCCAGGACAGTTTTTCCTCGCCAAAATTTAGTGTAAGTTTGGAGCGTTATTTAACTTCCTTCACGACAAGCTAGGATGACATGATTGGTACCAATAAAACTGAGCCTGCTACAACCTCCGAAAGATCGTTTGCGCTAATGCATTAAAGAAATTAGTGACGTTAAAACGAATTTGCGTTAACGCATTATTATCGCGTTAACTTTGACAGTTGTAATAAATATATTAGTAATTTAGGATTTTCTTTGAAACAGTGAAAGGTCAGAAGCCCACACAATCTGTAGCCAGAGGCGGTGGTGGAAAGTAGCCAAGTACATTTACTCAAGTACTGTAGTGACAATTTTTGGGGCACTTTTTCGGAGTATTTTCATCAATGCTACTTCATAGGCCTACTTCTACACCACATTTCAAAGAAAAACAGTGTACTTTTTACTCCATTTGACACCTATAATAACTTTTCAGTCTAAGATATTAAAAACATAAAAGTATCTTATGAAATACGATGCAGTGTTTTACTAATAAACTCAGCAGTAGTGTATAAAGTACACTGACAAAATAATACAACATTAAGTAATAATATCCAACAATACAATGTATTAACAATGTATTATTCATATGAAAGGAAGGCGTGTCTCTGCATAATACATACTTTCACTTACATTTAGCTGATAATACTGTTGTACTTTTCTCACGCAACATTTTGAATGCAGGACTTTTACATGGAGTACTTTTAGACTATGGTATCTGAATACTTCTTCCACCACTGGCCAGAAGTTAATGTGTGTGTAAAGTACAGTAAAAAGAAAAAAATCTTAACACAAGGTCTACTTACTTGGTGTTTGCGAAGCTTTCAACCACACCTCGTGGCCTTCCTCAGAGTTAGTAATGCAGACGGCAGTTCAGAGAGCAGGTTTTCAGGCTGGCCAGCAAACTGTGCAACACATACAAATGTTGTAATGCCTCTTTATTTCATATCTTTTAGGATGATTATACAGTCATAGACCAAACATACTGTCTAAGTATTGATAATTCAGAAACTCTGCCTCTGGATAATCTTCACACAATATGAGAGGAAAAGCAGTATCTACAATAATAGTATATTGTCCATTTTAACTAGTTTGTTTAAGAAAATACATTTTATTTTGATTATTTACCAGTGATGTAATGTAACTAAGTACATTTACTCAAGTACTGTACTCAAGTACAATTTTGAGGTACTTGTACTTTGCTAAAATATTGTACTTTTTACTGCACTATATTTATCTGAAAGCTTTAGTTACTTTACAGATTTATATTTTGTATTAATAATCTGAATCAACTAATAAATTATGTTTTTTTATTGTAGATTAAGCTGTTAATTATTTAAAATTTGCCACACTATAACTAGCTGCAATATTAATGTGATGTATACAGTCCTGCATCAATAATTATAATCCAATAATGTACTGAGGGCCCTTCTGCATAAATACTTTTAATAATTTAAGTATATTTTGGTTCTAATACATTTGTACTTTTACTGAAGTAAGATCTTGAATGCAGGACTTTACTTGTAACTGAGTACTTTTACACTGTGGTATTACTACTTCTACTGTACTTAAGTTAAGGGTCTAAGTAAAGTTACTTCTTCCACAATATACAGTTTATACACAGCTGTGTCTCTGTCAAATCTCCTACTGCATTAATATTTATACTGAAATCAATAACACAAAAAAAACAATACATTTAATAACAACATTAAATTGTAGATTAATTTATTATTAATTCTATTTAAAGATATCTTTACCACAAACCATATTAATTCCACTGGAGTCAGAAGCTGAGATGGCAGTTAGTGCTTTGCTACAGTCTCATTTTATGTTGAATAACAAGCTAAAATATCTGTTCATCATAATTGATATTGTTGACTGACCGATAACAGGGGAAAAACAATAACTAAATTGTGTTTTAGCTATTGCCAGCCGTTGCTATGTTATCAGCTAACTTTTACAAGGAACTGTTTCCTGGTTCGGACACTTTTTTGGCTTAACATTCTATTAAACTACTAGCTAGCAGCTAATATAAGTTATTGTTTACTGTTAAGTGTTTTCAGTTAATTAAATGGTGTAAAACTGAAGTCTAACGTCTTACGTTTCAAACTGAATATCGTTTTAATCACGTAGCTATTGAATAATTTACTTTCAATAATAACACAAGGTTTGCTTACCAGTTTTCTTCCAACATAAATGCCTGAAGGTGTCTAAAAACGTAAGAGATTAATTGATTAGCAGCTGGTGTGCTTCTCATTACGCATGCTATCATTGACTGTAGTTCAGCAGACTGTTTTACGTCACTCTACTAGGCTAATGAAGACCGGTGTTGCACCGAAATCTGTTACCACCGAAATCTGTGACCGCAGAGAGCCAGCACTCACTGTCACCATTTCTGACGGCTGTTGTCAGAAAATGTGACCCCACTGTTCCTGTTTAATAAATGAGGCAAATACGTGACAGAAAACACATTAAACAAAGCATACATTTTTTTTTTTTTTTTTTAAAATATTTTTACTCTAAACATATAGTCACAAAACTCTAAAAGAAAAGAAAAAGATAGGTACAGTGGGTCCCTGCGGTCACAGATTTCGATGGTCACAGATTTCTGTGTAACACCTGTGTCACATCAGACCTTTGAGTTTGCTTTGGCAGGTAAAAAACAGGCTAGACTGGATGAAATAAAAGAGACACAATGGGCCTGTTGTTACTATCACTCTGCTAGAGAGAACAGGAACAAATACAACACATGCTGTTCAAGAGTCAATGCCAGGTCAATAGTGTCACTTAGATTAATGAGGTACATTTAACAGATGAGGACGAGTTTACTTCACCTTAGGGACAAGGCCAACTAGGACACAGATCACTAATGTTTCATCAGCATTAAGTTGTTGTAGGAAAGTATCAGCCATCCAATATCATGCTGTTATAATGACAAAAAATGCATTTAATCCATGCTTAAATAAAAGCTCCCACGGTAAAAATGTGTACTTTATTGTCCAAATTTAAGATTAGATTAGACTTTAAATACCACATTCACTCAGGATATAACATGTATATTTATGTGACTCATTTTCTGTTTTTTTTTTATGTACTAAAGTTATTTGTCTGTTTGAGCTGATGCATCAAATGTAAAGTGGACAGGTGGCACAGAGTCAAAAGGACAACAGGACAAGAAGAGCACTGCTGGTGTCTCATGTGTGAGACAATACCGCCACCTTCAGGCCAAACTGATACTTACATGTCTGAACACCAGAGGGCAGCACAGACTAATGAAACATTTTAGGGATGTGAGCCATGAGATACCTCCAATAAAGACCAACATAGAAATATTCTTATTTAATAACCACATTTATTATATTCTAATAGTAGTTTTAGTGAATATCTTGTGTGCAACATACAGAATATGCCTTTTAACTGCAATACTCTGTCAATAATACTGCATTTATACTGTACATTTCAAGAAATACTCTTATTTAATTCTTATTTATACCATTCTGGCATTTATATTTAACACATCTAATAGAACCCACTTTACTTTTAAGCATTTTGTATTGTATTTACTTATTTGCCGTGGTTGTATGTTATACATTGCATGTCTTAATGCAAATATTTGTACATATTTCATATTTCCTATAATCTCATCTATTTTTAATTGTATTACTTATTTATATTTCTTTACATATATTGTGTTTATACTGTAGCATTATGTACAATATTGTGGCATTATGTACATAATTTACATGCGACTTACTCCTTTATTTCTATTTTCTTACATTTCTTTATGTTTATATAAGAGTAACTGTAAACTGTCCCCCCTGGGGATCAATAAAGTATTTCTGATTCTGATTTTATATTTGTTATTGGAGAGAAAACTTTCCAGGGTAGATTAAAGGCCACAAATAAAGAGAATGGAAAATCAATATCCTTTTGTATTTTCTATATATATTCTGTTGTTATAACTACAAAAAGCAAATAAACTGCAACTTAGCACTGCTTTGAAATCAACACAAAACAGCAGAACTTTGGCAAATAAATGTACCTTTTTATTGGATATTGAGGGCATTAGTACCAAGAAGGCACGGACCAGACTTCATAATAACAAATCTTTTTTTTTTAACTACAGGGTGACAAAAAAACATTTTTTCCTGAAGGGAGATCCTTTCACAGAAAGGATTATGGACACAGACATACAGACTCTTACACAGTGTAAGTATGACCATATATTGAAGTCAAAAGAACGGGAGTTAGAACAAATTATGATGACTTTTAGGACATGGGTTATGACTGTATGGCTATGTACCTTAACACATACTGTTTTAATATAAGAAACATCATTGTCCATCAAAATATGACTTTAGACATTTTCCATTAATGAGTAGAAATAATTATAAGTTTAAAACAGTGGAAGAAAAAAACTGTAAGAAATATAGAAGTTGTTTTTAATTACATAGCAGTATCAAATTTGTGTATTTGTTATGAGTTACATAAATGTGTTTTTTTTTTAAAACGTTGTTCAGATGCTGTATTGCCAGTTTGTGAGAACTGTGGGTTTGAATACACATGGGGTTAATTAAAGCTGAACTGGGATGAAAATAACAACAGTGATCTAAAATAAGTCTTGTAGGAGTTTCACATCCTACAGCTCGGCTTAGCCACGTAGTTGACGAGTAAATATAAGTAGCCGGAGTTTGACTGTTTATTTAAACACGTCATTGTTTGTTTTTGCTCACTCACTATCTTGTAAAACAACTCTATGAGCATCAGCTCAGCTCAAGACGGCAGCCAAACAAATAAAACATTTAAATATTAAAATCATAGCATCCCGTCTGCAGATGACATGTAACACAGTGAACACTAAACATTTAAAGGAAAAATTTTAGATTTTCTTGTAAAGAGTTTGATGAGAAGATTGATACCTGCAAATATGAAGCTACCACCAGCAGTCCGTTTGCTTAGCTTAGCATAAAGACTGGAAACAGGGGAAAAAGCTAGTAACAAAATCCTCCTACCAGCACCTTTAAAGCTCACTCATTAACACGTTATATCTTGTTTGTTTGATCAGTATAAACACCAAAGCTATCAAGTGGTAATTAGGCGGATTTTGTTGCCTTCGGCTAAAGCCGGGCTAGGTGTTTCTCCCTGTTTCCAGTCTTTATGCTAAACTAAGCTAATCGTCTTCTGGCTGTAGCTTCATATTTGTGAGAGTAGTATCAAGCTTCTTGTCTAACTCTCGGCAAGAAGGAGTAATAAACATATTTCCCAAAATTATTCTTTTAATATTACACTTAATGTCAGCAGAATTCATGCTTTTTCGATTTGTGTTTTTCAATAACTTAAAGCAGTGGTTCCCAACCTTTTTCCTTGAGGGATCCCTTTTCTATCATTGAGCAAACTGACGACCCCTGACTAAGTGACATATTTTATGCATATTTCATATTATATTCAATGCATTACAATAACAGTACAGAACAACTGATAAACTGTATGATTAACCCAAATAGTGAACGCAATAACTGCAGGAAGTTTGTGTAAAACGAGCGATTTGGATGAATTCTCTGTCTGTATTATGTTTTTTTTATTTTTAATAATCATACACACTTAATAGGCTTATTTTTTGACAAATTCAGTGTTTTCTTCTCTATTAGCTCTTTGGTTGTTTTTACTGCGTACTTTTCTAATGAAGAACGTGGCGGTTTAGCAGAGAGGGAAGGCTCCGTGAATATAACTTGTGTTCAGTTCTTCACCTGTTTATGTCTTAAATAATAATCCAAACTTTAAAAATAACAATTTCAATTTAGTTTTCTTCACAGAAATGAATGAAATATATAAAAGTTGTCTTACACCCCTTAAAATCGCGAAGGCCTCGCGACCCCCCGTGAAGCTTTGGCGACCCCTAATGGGGGTCGGGACCCCCAGGTTGGGAACCAGTGACTTAAAGGATTGTTTTAACCAGCTGGAAAGCTCTATGTAGAACTTAATAATCTTAAAGAGTTACCTTTTTGTGGTCATGATAAAGTTTAAGCCGCTCTCACACGATCAGCAGTAAAATCGCTCTGCGCTGGCTGTGCCATTGTTTTCCTATGGGGAGACACTCGGCGTGGCGCACCGCTAGAATTTGCCACAGAGTGCTGCGCTCAAAGTTTAAATTATTTCAACTTTGACCTCGGTTGACCTTTCAAAGCGCAACCAATGAGAACAGCTGCAACTGCTGTTGCCTAGAAACAGTGAATGGCGTTCCTTGCGCTCTTTTTGGTGACATATAGCCTCTGCAAGGCTCTGCGCCCAACCTCGCAGTGAGTGGAGAGCAAATTTCTTATCATGTGAAGGCAGCTTTATAGTGCTCCTAATTCAAAAAAGAGAGCCACAGAGAAGCTAAGATGTTATGGTTCTATCTTTAAAAAACAAACATGATATTATTGATTTAAATCCACCAAAGCTGTAACTGCGGCACTTTGATTTGAGCTGCATGATTTATGAGTAAAACACCTTGTTTGTGGTTTTAACCTGCAACAACTTCCTGTCCTGAAATAACAGATCCCGTCAGCTACAACAGACTTCAGTTCTCTTGAATCTTACTGTGAGATTAAAACGGATGAAACCAGTCTTTCTTGTTCAGCTCCACGAACATCACCTGCTCTTAATACTGTCACATACATTTGCTTGTAATACTGACTGACATAATCAACCGCACGCAGATTAACTGTTCAACATACACAAGTCTGGACAGTTCATACAAAAATACAACACGTAAAGAGATTTCAGGTAAAACAAGAGGATGAAAAATAAAAAAAAAATTAACAAATTCCAGTTTAAAATGATGGATGAAACAGGAGACAACTGAGAAGAAAGGAAGACGTACATGTTTGCATCAAAATGTACGGTTTGTTTTGGCCGACAGCCAACCGGGCTCCATTTTGAGTCTATATTACAGGGAAGCTTTTGTGGCGGCAAACTCGACGCAAGTCAGGACATGTAGGAACTTACTCGACCTCATTCCTCCCGGGAAACTCAGTCGGAGTTCACAGGACACAAAACAGTTTGAGTCTTTTTTTAACATTTTAAGATGCTGAAGCTTGAGCTTTGATTTCTGATGGCTTGGGTCTTTAAAAATGAGTAAGGTGAGGGTTTGTGATTGTCAAGGCGAAGGTTTGACACCTGCATAGTGTGATGAAGGCACATCGGGTGTGTGTTCACATGAGTCCAGTCTGAGAGCGGGGGAGTTGGCACACTGCACTTCCTGTTGAGGTCAAATGAAGTGGCGTAGAAGAAGAAACCAAGCGTCCTCTCAAAGGATCATGGGTTCATCTTCCCTCCCACCGTGTTTTTATCATGGCTGCACACTGAGAAAAACTTTATTTCCATTTCTTGTCTTTGGTTCGTAGCTCAGAGTGATTTTGTCCTTTGTGTCCTCCAGAGAAAATCTTTGATATGCTGTTCATGTCTGTGCATGAGTCTGTCTGCTGTAAGCCGACACGCACACACACTGTTTATGACTTTAGAAAGCAGGCAAACACAACGTGTGGTTCTTGAAAACAGTTTGGAGGAGACACATTTGAATAAAAATGTTTTTTTAAAAGAAGATGACACGATCCCTTTTGTTTCCTTTCACGCAGGGGAGCAGCTCAGGTTACGCTTTAAAGATGCGGGTTTCTCTTGAACCCAGTGTCCGTTCTTTTAAGTTCCCTTTTCAGCCTCCATGTTTATTTTGTGTTATTCGTCCGATAAGTGAAGGGACAGCCGACTCGTTGTACTCGTCCTAGAAACCGCCTCTCTCGTCTCGTTCCCCGAGGGCTGAAACTTCTCCGCGTCGGAGTAAAAAGGTCACCTCGTTTCCGCCTCCGTCACACCACGAACTCGGGGACCTCGTCGCTGGTCAGATCCAGGGAGAAGTACTTGTTGGTTCTCTTGATGGGAAACGGGTGCTGCTCGCCGAGCATGCCGGCGCGCTGATCGGCGAGTCCCTGATAGCCGCCGCCGCCGTCGCTCAGCTCCTGGGCGCAGCCGAACGTGTAGCTGTGGGCGGTGTCCTGGCAGAGCTCCGCCCACTGCAGGCAGTCCTTCTGGTAGAGCCGGACGTCGTCCAGAGACTGGCTGTGTCGGTCGGTGGAGGACTGAGGCTTCCTGCACGCTGACGTCTGCGGGTGGAAAAACAACAAATCAAATATAATGAAAAAAAAGCTGCAGGCGAAAAATGTGAATGAGTTCAAATCAGCCATCAAAAACGTTTACACACTTCACTTTGTAATCATACTGTTATTAACTTTCCCTCCTCTATTATACCTTCTGCTTTAAGCTTGATTTATAGTTCTGCATTAAGGTGTTGGTGTAGTTAAGTCATGTAGCTGACGTGTGCCTCCTCTAAAATGTAACAACATGTTGTGACTATTACTAATAGTCTCCTATTCAGTCATGAAACAAGGCGGACCGTCCCACCTGTTGCTTGTAGGGGTGTAAATCACAACTTCCATCATTATAAGATATTATATTGATTCTTTGAACGATACGATGAAAAACAGTCTATTCTTTTTAATAAAAAGAATAAAAACATAATCTCATGTTTAAGTGTAAAGGTTTTTTGTTTTTTTTATCAGTTAAGAATTTCATATAAAGGCATATCTTAAAGATGATGATATGTATCGATGTTTTCACTCTGCATCGATGATCATTGAAGCTACAGTTTATATCAATCCAGATCGATGGATTGTTACAATCAATAAGAAAAATAAACTGAGACCAAACAGCAAAGTAGGATCCATAATAAAATTTTTCCCACAGTTAATGCACTTCAGGTTGGATTTTTGTTGAAATGCATTTCCCCAAGCATTACTTGGTCTTTGGAAGTTGCCTTGTGCTGTGTATTGTGCTAATAAAAAGTGCACATGGTGCTGTGAAACCCATGAATTAAATGTGAATTACCTGTGGCAGAGACTCGATGCTCTGTCCTCTCATCTTAACGACGGTCTCCGAGGAGCTGGAAGTGGAGGAGCTGACGTCTTTGACGATCAGTCCTGAGGAGAACAGATGATAACATTTAGCTACAGAATGAAACAACAGAATGAAACAACAGCTTCCCTCGAAAACTAAGAATAAATCACTATTTATCTTCTGCACATGCTACAGTTCACCCTGGAGGAGTCTTAACTCAAAGTCTGAAATGTAAATAAGTCGAAGTAGAGTAGAGACAGTGAGACAGCGTCTGTACCTGAGTATCCGTTTGTCTGATCGGGCGACATGGTCAACATGTCCTCAGTGATGTGGATACACAGCTCCTGGTCCAGAGCCATCTCATGAAGCTCCTCGTAGTCTTTGGGGTCGTCCACAAGCATCTCGATCTCTGAAGGAACAAATGTTGTCTGCATTGTTACAACTCACAGAAAAATCCCTAAAATAACTATAACTTTCATCAGGTAATCTGTAATCTTGTTGTTGTATTTTTGGACTACAAGTCCCAGAAATCACTTAGCCAGCCACATTTTTTCTCAATGTGTATCATTTTGGATTAACTCAACATCAAGTCCCCACTCCTACCGTCATCATCTAGTATGCGCTCCTTGCCGCTGCTCTCGATGCCGGAGGTGTGCGAGCTCCCGTGGCTGGTCGTGGACGAGCTGCAGGTCCGTAGGGGCCTGTGCGGGGCCTGGCCCGGGGCCCTGAAGCTGTCCGTCTCGATGCCGGAGGTGTGTGAGCTGCCGTGGCTGGTCGTGGAGTGGCGGGACAGGCGTTTGTGATGAGACATGCTCCCTGCGCTGCTGCCGCTGGCCCGGGAACGTTTGTCCAGGTGGTCCATGTCCAGTTCGAGAGCATCGCTGATGTACGACTCCCTGTACTGCTTCTTCTCTGAGAATCAGACGAATATACAGTAGACACGTTTTAGTATTTGTGGCAGATTGGAAATAGTTCAAAATGTTACTTCCATGTGCAAAGACTTGAAACCCCTAAAGTTAAAGTTCAACATTTTGGGAAATTATTTGTTTTTCTGGCGGATAGTTAGATGAGAAGATACCACTCTCATATCGGTCTATAAAAAATGAAGCTACAGCCAGGAGCCGGTTAGCTTAGCTTAGCATAAAGACTGGAAACAAGGGGAAACAGCTAGCCTGGCTCTGTCCAAAGGTGACAAAATATGCCTACCAGTAAAACTCATTATTACTTATTATCACATTATGTCTCTTTTGTTCAATGAGTACAAAAGTGTAAAAATGATAATTTAACATTTTAGAGAGGGTTACTGGTCCCTCCTCTGTTGTATTTCTGGCAAAGTAGCTGCTCAAGGAGTTTTTGATGTAGTATTAAACTGAAATCTTGAGGTTTACAATTTCTATTTATTATGTTTTGACACACAATGATAAGAAATGAAAGAACAATATGAACTTGCTGGAAAATACCTTCGTTTTCCTCCAGCCGGCGGACTTGCTTGAGAACAGGCTGCAGGTTCATGTAGAGCCGGTGGCTGTTGCTGAGCAGCTGCAGGAGGTGGCGAGAGCGTAAAGGACAACCTGTGTAGTAGATGAGTTTACGGGCCGAGGGCAGACCGTCGGGAAGGATTTCAAACTTCTTCCCCTGAGAAAGTGAGAGGAGAAAAACATTGATTATAGGACTCTGTGATTTATAGCAGTTAATAAGAAAAGATAATGAAATAGGAATGTGGATTTTAAATGATGATTGAGTGCTAGAAAGGCCCGAAGGCAAACCTCAGAGGAGGACCGAAGTCTGTTCTTGAAAACTATTCTGCAGCCAAACACAATGCAACAATCAGTCCATGTATCTGCTCCTCATTTCTTCCTACAGACACTGAAAACTGAGCATTTTTGATGATTTTCCAGGGAGAGGACATGTTGGCTGAATGGACGGAAAAACTAAAATGGTGGTTTTGTGCTTTCTCCCGCGCTTTTTGGCAAAGGCCGGACCCAACAACAGCTGTCTTTAGTGTCAGCGGGGTTGTTTTCAATACAGACCTATAAACATTTCTGCTAGGGTTTAGACTTTCAAAGGCGACGGGTGGGTTTAAAGCCCTGGAAAATGCAAAGAGCTGCACATTTCTGACCACAAGACTGAGCTTTCCTTTTATTTAACCAGACGCTTTCAAAGAAACCAGCTTCATCCAAGTATGTTTAAAGCCTGTGCATAGGTAGGGAAGCACATTATAGGTATTCAGCTTTGTACTATCGGGAAAGGAGTTCATAAAAACCAACTGACATTTGCTCATTGACAGTGATTTCCCTATAAAGGATAATTTTCTCTGGGCAGAGGAATCCTTGAGGCTGAAAGAATCCTGCTCAAATCCCTAGACCAGCAGGAAAACTCTGGGTGGGAAAATGAACTTGAGTATTTGTCTTTGGCTAAAGCCACACTAATACGTTTTTAAATGGATAACTTTTGCTACACTTACGCTTAGCGTCCACACTGCCCCCGCGTTTTCGTGCCCCTTTGCATGTTTTAGGACATAAAAACATGTATATATAAAGGATAGAGGAGAATGTCAGAGTTCCAGGGGTATAAGAATGATGTTGATGAGGCTTAGTACCATCAAAATATGTTTTATTAAAGAATTAAAGAAATTCTTAGTCGACTAATCAATTAGTTGATTTAGTCGACAGATCTGTGAAACTGAGTTTCTCCCCAAAGAATCACACAAAAGCACCACTTTAAACTTGTGTTTACCAGAGATGTGCTCGTAAGTTTCTTGGAAATAAGACACTCAGCATTAAAACGCATAAAAAACAACTCATCAACTAAAGAAATCTTAATTCGACTAAGACCTAAAACGACCGATTAGTCGCCTAATTGACTAAATGTTATGGATATAGAGGCTGTATTGTCAAGGCACAGTATTTCTAACCCTAACACAACTAATTCCACTCATACAACCTTCTTGAACAGACATTCACAAATCATAAACAAACTGCATTTATCTGCTCTTCTGGTTCAAATAGTTAAAGATAATTTAAAATCCAAACACGCTGAATTAATGGCTTCCCTGCTGGTGGTAACTCTATTCTAGACCAAATCCACTCGGCAGCAGACTGGTGTCAAGTGGCAGGTGGTTATTAAAAGGTGTTCAGACGCCACTGAGAAAAGTTTCTTGTTTCATGCAGTGCACATGGTCAGTCCATCTAAACTCCGTCCAGGACAGCTGGACAACTTTCTCCCCCTTTCCAACAAGACCTCCCTAACAGGCCACACACATCGAACACTCCCCGCATCACCCACAGGGCCGTTTTTATCCAACAATCCATCAAAAAGACCAGCGACCAGAGAGGCCACTGGCGAGGTCGAGGCAGAGTCTCAGATCCAACATCACGGGACACGAGGGTGATTACTTCATTTCCAGGGGGAGTGGATGAAACTCTCACAGGCTTAAGAGCAGCATACATGCAACTTTGTTTTCTCTTATTGCATCAAAAAGGCACCGAACAGAAAACGAGCCCCATCCTTCTTGTAAACCTCGACGCAAAGGCGAGCTATACTCATCCCGGCCAAATATCCTGAATGCAAAATCCCCCCGAAACCATCGCAACATCTGTTGTTTATTGACCCGCTCGTCCCTCCGCCCTGCTCCGCGCTCTGGCTCGCTCGGCCCGTAGCTGCAGCCGTGGTGGCAGCGGTGTTGGATGACGTGACTCGTGGGCGGGGTGGAGGAGAAAGCCTGTTATTCAGGAGAAGGGTGGGACGGGGCCACGAGAGGCCCTTCACGTCCACAGCGAAACCGCAGCGGTTCACTCGCACGACGCTGCAGACGGCAGACGAGAGGAAACCACCGAAAAAACAAGAATGAGGAAAACAGGATGTCTTTACCGTGAACTGTGTGGCAGATGCGACGGTTGTTTGCGCCAAAATTAGGCTGAAGCTCGCCACAAAACCTTGTGGGACGACAAAGCAAGTGTCTCAGGGGCCTTACAGTCATGAAACCTGCTTATAAAGTCCCTTCAGTTGTATAAAAATAGAAGAAGTAGCCAAAATTAGAGTTGCAAGGGCTCGTTTTTGTGCAACAGCAGTGATAACTAAGCAATAATGACCTCTCTGGATTTGTGATTAATGGCCGCCTGGCAGTAAACGTGAAGCCGTCAGAGTGAAACAGATATATAGGAAGCTTCTCTGCCCTCCTGCGATAACAGAAACCCTATGGAAGCAAATTAACCGACTGCTGTGCTCAGCTTAACGACAGGCTGACTCAGAGTACAGATGAGAAGATTTAACAGGATTTCCTTTAAAGGGCACAGGGACACCAGTGATCATTGATAAAATGTATATCATATGAGAGAAAATACTGCTGCTGATTACATGAAAATATGTATACAGTGTCTGCCGGTGTGTGTGTGTGTGTGTGTGTGTGTGTGTGTGTGTGTGTGTGTGTGTGTGTGTGTGTGTGTGTGTGCACACATGCGAGGAAAGTCGTTCTAAATCCCTGATTAGTTCCAGAGGACTTGCAGGGCTAAGATAAAACAGCAGTGTGGAGAAAAGAAGCCTTGCGTAAAAATTTCCGCGACCCTGAGCAAGAGCTAGGCTTTCAAAAACATTGCAGTGAGCCTGGGGGTGCTTTGGTGTCGTCATCGCTGGAGTGAGTAAAATAATCAAACTGAACCTGTGAAAAATGTGGTGAAAAACGTTGCATCTGACTCACCACAAATACCAGTTTTCCCACGTTGGTCCAGGGGAAGTCGTACAACAACTGCCTCACAGAGCCGACATTCTTCAACACAGAAGCACACATGAAGTCAATAATTACACGAGATACTTTTCAGCTGATTACAAATTCAACAAAGACACAATGACAACAGTCCTGCACCACACTGCAAAAAATCTCCCTCTTTAGAAGTATTATTTGTCTTGTTTTGTTGTTTAAAACAAGTATCTGTCAATGCAGTAAGATTTTTTTCTACTTGTTTATTTTAAAATCAACTTGTTCAGGAATGCAGAAAAATGTCTTTTTCTTTCTTCTGACTGCAATAAATGATTATTTTTTCACTAAATCAAATAGTCGTTTAGGCTATAATATGTTAGAAAATAGTGCAAAATAGCCCAGAGACAATGTTGACATCTTCAAAATGCAAATATAGATACAGAATATGACGATATTCAATTTACAATGTTATGTTTAATAACAATGTTAACAATATTAAACACACAAAAACAGAGACTTACTTTGAAAAAATTCTTAAAAGAAGTTGAAATAAATTTATAAAAATATTACGTTTATTTATTTCTATTATCTGTGATAACTCCGTCTTTTTTATATACCTGTCACTTTTATTATTTAGGGACTTCTTTTAATGGTGTGTCTCGTCTGTTGTATATGTTGTTGGGAGAACGATATTTTGCTTCCATATATGCCGAGTGTGTACAATGGTCGTGACAATAAAGAATCTTGAAATAATCTGAACAACAGGCAGATCTTTTTCCACATTTTACAAATATAAGACTTTTAGGACTCAATACAACAGACAAAAATCACTTGATGAGATATAAGATGTTTGCAGTGCTCTTATTTCCAGAAATTGGGAATACATGAAGCAGCAGGAAACAAACAGCAAAACAGTGAAGTCTAATCAGGAATCAATGTCTCAAGAAAAACCCTCGAAAGAAATACCTGAAATATTTGGATACCACGTAAAGTCAGTCCCAATGTAAGAGAAGCCTCTACTTCCTTCTTGTCCTGTTGAAAGAGATCAAATATATATCAGGCAAAGATTGAGTCAAATGTGATATTATAGAATAACCTGAGATCTAATGACCTGTCAATGCATCAAATGCTCCCTTAGCCAAATACAAAACAAGCAAAGCAACAGAATTTGTACTGCAGCATTGATATCTGCATGTAGAGAATAGTCGTATTGGACAGAAACAATAACGTCATCGGTGTTGGAAAAGACAGTATAAGAGACTGTAACTGATGCACATCTGATCCTCCATCTCTCACCTTGTAGAGTCTGTAGTAGTGGACAGTGACGTCGTCGAGCTGGGCGCACTCCTTGATGTATTTGAGGTGCGCCTCCGAAGCCGTGAGAGCAAACTGGTCCTTGTGCATGTTGGGGATATGCCTCAGGATGTACTCGCGGCCGCGCTTGGCTATCACCTGAGCGGGGAGAGGAAGAGGGGAAGTGTCAGGCTTGGCTGCCCTGAAGTTGTGCAGAAGCATTACAGCAGACTGGCAGCGCAGGTTGCCAGTGAGGGTAATGAAGCTTCCCGCCGCGGGGCAAACAGATGTCAACCTGGAGAGACTCGAACGAGAGCCAGAGGCGCCGACCGGAAACCCGCTCGCTAAGCTTTGCATGTGGCTTTTGAGGATTTTGTAAGAAAGCTTTCTAAGCACCTAAATCTGTGGGAGATTTACTGTAGGGTAGCGCTCATCATCAAACAATTTCCTGTCACCGCTGGTTTCAAGTGGCGATAAGGAGGCAGGAGGCTAATTACAGGAAGTGGAGGGCAATCAGACGGGTGTGGCGGTAGGAGCCAGAGAGGTGGAGGATGGTGGTGGTGGTGGTGGTGGTGGGGGGAGGGAATGGCCATGTCAGCCAGCATTTCTCAAGATTAAAAAACAACAAAAAGCGTGTGCCACTTCCAGGGACAAAAATAAACTTTGTGTCCCAGTTCTCATTATCCCACATGCTGTCGCTAAAGTGTTTGGTCAGCGTGATTAATGGAAGGTGTCTACAGACACACACACTGTAAACACTGCAGGCCAGGACACCGAACACACACACAGCCTGAAACACACTTTTACTGTACATTTCAGCCTCTCTGTAGGTGATACAGCAGTTTATTTTTGGCATTTTTCAGCTGAGACCTACTTAAGTCACTGATGTCACGAGGACATTCACTGTGACTCACTGGAGTATTAGACAGACTTTCCACAGAAGGATTGACCCGTCTTATACAGCAATGTGTTTACTTTATTATACTCACACTTAACACTACTTTTAATCTTCTTGTGTATGCCGCAGCCTTGTACCAGAGAGCAATTAAAATGTAGTACGACAGCCACATAGCTGGGGACCTCTGTTGCATATCAGACCCCTCTCTCTAGCCCAATGTTTCCTGACAAAAATTCCCAAAGTTAGCTTGTTCCAGCTTCTCCGGAGTGAGGATTTGCTGCGTTTCTCCGTTATATATCATTATAAATAGAATATCTTTTGTTTTGGACTGTTGGTCAGAAAAGCAAGACATTCAAAGACTCTGGGGAATTGTGATGGGCATTTTCCTTATTATCTGACATTTTATAGACAGAACAAGTAATCGATTAATCGAGAAAGAAATGGCAGATTAATCGAAAAATGATTGTTAGTTGCAGCCCTAAAAGGCCCAGATATTCATGTGCTAGCTATTAGCTATATAAAAAGAGAAAATGTGTCCAGTTTTGTTTGTGATATTACTACAAGATGTGATCAGGTGCAGAAGGACAGGGAAGAGCCAGATGCGGTTTGGTGTGAACAGGAAAGTAAAGGAACGTGCAGGAAGGTGGTCAGTCATCATAAATCATCTGTTCTTCTCTGATAAATTTGACGTGCGAGGGCTCAGCCCACATACGGTACTTGTTGGACACACTCACCCATGGGGGGAAGTAGGCTTCAGGTTCAAAGTACTTCCCAAAGTGCTTGTTACGTTTGAAGTTGCCGAGGTCAGCCTGCAGGGCGAAGGCTGCCAGGAGGAAGTAGGCCTCCTCCCGTTGGATACACTGTGAGAGCAGCACCTGTTTCCTCAAGTGCCAGTAGTAGTAGTACCTGGCTGCCCGGTCACTGCGGGGCAGATAAATTAACCAGATTATAGGTTAACTGGCGTTAAACTGAGTGATGTTAGAGCGGGTTGTACAGGTGTTTAGTTGTGTACGGGCAGCTGAGGGGCTTTTTACTTGCCTGATCAATCTCCCGTTCTCAACGTAATACTGAGCTCTGAAGTGAATGATCATCGGAGGCCCAAACTGGTCGATGCCCTGGAGAAGAAACAAGTGGAAATCTTTGTTTATTTTCTAAAACAGGAAGAATTTAACATGTTTATATCAGCAGCTAGGAAACTCTGTATGACTTTGTCTCAAGCTGGACACCAGTGTTTACCAGCTAGGCTGATCTGGCATCAGTTTATATCCAAGAATACCGAAATTGAAAGGAGCAAAAATATCAGTTTCTTTGATTTTCTAATTTTTTTCGGCTGATTCAGCATGTTGAATCGGCGGCGGCATCCGTCGGTGAGAGAAATGACTCTTATTGGCTGTTCAGCTTAAACGAATCAGTGCACGAGAAGAGAAACAGTGAGGAAAGCAAGCCAACGAGTAAAGTCAAGAGGAAAAACAAAGAAGGCTCTTCTCATTTTCATCTTCATCTCATCTGATCATTCCAATACACAAATATTTTATCTTTCTCTTCCGGTTTCCCTTTTTGAGTGACAAATACAGACTACCGCCACTTGCAGGTATGGAGAGTTATTTCCAATCACGCAGCCGCAGAACGTACATGGTAGTAGCTGTTTGTAGTCTTTGCGGTGTGTTTGAGTGTAACTTTTTGACCAAAACACAGGCGATGTGAGGCGAGGCAACTGGTGGCCTTTGCCGCTAGTTCTCTGATGTCGGGTTGGTGTGTCTGGACTTTTAAACCTTTCCTATAGCCAGAGACCCTGCACAAAAGTGCTGGACAGATCCTTTAACTGTTGTTCACCTGTTGCATCTCTGAATAAGTGAGTTTCCCAAAAAGTTGAACTATTTCTTTAACAAAAAAAAAAAATCATATTCTGCAGTTACATATGCAAATACACCGGAAATCTATAATAGAGAGTTTATATTTCCACTTCCAGTGAGCAGAAAAGCACATCTACCTGACGCTGAAGTTTATTTGAATAAATCCTGTGACTCCCAGGTAGAGGATCTATTAAATCCTGTTTTGTGACTTAGGCTGGTACGTTTACTCAATCTCGCCTAGTGCAGCTTTAAAATGGAGACTTAACGTCCTATGCTCACTGTTAAACGTTTGACTTAAAGTCAATAACCCAGCACATCATCCCTCACCTTGCTGGCTTCTCTCTTCCATTCTTTGGGGCAGTATTTGGATAGCTTCTGATCCAGCTCCATATAGATGTGTTCATTATCTGTTGGAAGGAGGAGAAGCAGGTTTAGCACTCATACTACGTGACATAGCGGTTTGTGTGTGTGTGTGTGTACATGTAGATGGATAGGTGCCTTCATGTGTGTAGGCACGGAGAAATCCCCCCTGAATGCACCCTGTTCAAAGACTCAAGCCTCAGAGCCGTCACATCAGACAGCCTCTGCACTTCCCTTTGTACTTGAAGCCTCTGGTGTTCCTTCTCATTTCTTCACCTCACTGTCAGGCATTAATCTGCTCCTGAAGTGACGCCTTTCATGAGCTGCGGGCCTGCTGATGTGACAACTCTGAGTTTCTATACAATGAAAACCCGTTGAAAAGAGTCTGGCAGCACATCAACACATATTTCTACTTCATCACATTCGTAAACTGTAATGAAGTCTAGACGACGAGAATTATGACTCAAGCTTAAATTCTGAGTAGCAACACAAAAATATGATGTCCTGAATATTCTGATCCACGTTAACGCCTTGTTTTTGACATGTTAATTTAAAAAAAATTAAGCTGAGTGATAGCTTCCCATAAAGATTGTTTGGGTTTTATTTGGGAACAGTTTGAGATCTCCACCGCAGAGACTTCTGCCGCCATCGTGACACAATTGAGGTCAATGATATTTGGTTTGTGGTGCTTAAAGAATCCAAATATGACATTTGAAAAACTCAACAGCCTCAGGTTTATTTACAGACCTCACTGTGAGAGGTTTTCATTGAGAACTATTTGTGGTTGTACATCTCCAGTAAAGTAAGTAGACCAGAGGTCAGTGGTGATGAATGCTTTTAAAGATTTAAGGGAACCGAACCTACTTTTTTGTGGTCTGTTAAAGATGGGGTCTGCGATTTATCCAGTATACACTTTTTGTTATATTGGTTGAAATGGTCTTTACACCCCGACAGCAATCCGTTTCTTATGAGCACTGAAAAAAGACCGGAAAAGATCCGTCATCTGTAGCTGCTGTAATCCTGTAAAAACGTCTACCAGTCAGTAAAAATGGTCCCGGTTGTAAGGAACCAATCAGATGCCTCCCTGCCTCCCTGCTCGTACTCTAGCCTCAGCGTGCACCAGCGTGAACTCAAAGCGCGTGTCCGCCGCACGTTCACTGGAGAGTGGAAGAGAAAACTCAGCTCTTAAAACACCGGACAACGAGAACGAACTCGTACCACTATTACCATATTATCGAAAAATACAACTTTGATTTAGTTGTTTATGTTCTGTTAGTTTACTTTATAAGATACTGCAGATTTAAACTATTTATTCTAACAGCTCAAAGTGAAGTCAGACAAACAGGATTATCAACGAGGGGAGACGGCGGATAGAAAACATTGCCGAACAAAATTTACGTTACTCAAACTGCTTTTTCAGTTACAGAAACAAACGAGTGGACTGATCTCCCTCCAGATATTAGAGTAATGTTAAAAAGGGTCGTGTTGTCTCAGCAGGTATCTCTCTCTTTCCCTCCCCTCTCTGCTGCTCTGTGGCCGGCTCTCCAGCGAGCTGCTGCCCCCCCCCTTCCCCTCCGTCAACAAGGAAATAAAGCCCCTCGTCTACGAGACCGGTCTCTTGAGAGAGCGCCAGCTCATAGCGGGGTCTGTGTGAGTGAATGCCCGGGTGGAGAGGTGGCGATCCCGGCAGTAGCTAGCTAGCTGTGCCGGCAGTTTGTGGAGCTTCTAAACTCCGACAACAGTGGAGAAAATGTTTGATTCGCCATCTAACGTCGTAAAACTGTCAATATTCTAAATCTACACCGTTGATTTCTCGCCTCAACATTTTTCAGAAGTGAATTTAGTGATGAAATAGCTACGAAATATGTGAAGTAGTTACGATGCGGCGGTGCTCGTGCATGTGTGTGGGGGGCGTTGCCTTATAAGGAGTTTCGAGGGGAGGGGGGGGCTTAGACGGAGCTCCTGAGGCGATGCGACTTTCAAATTATGCTAGTTTTCCAAGATCGCAGACCCCAGCTTTAACAGAATATTATGTCAATTTACGTAGACAGGAACATCAATCCTGACAGATTGCATGAAGATTTAAAAAACAGCAAACTTAGAATCAGACTTCAATCAATTAGTTATCTATGTTTGGGTGAAAATAACCAATCAATCCATTATTGTTTTAGGGCTGCAAGTAACCATTATTTTCACTCACTGTTAGATAATCTACAGACTATCATCTTAATTAATCGGCTAATTGTTTAGTCTATAGTAGGGTCGGGCGATTGGACGAATATATTGGCTATCAGCGATTGGCTGAGCGTTTGTTGTTTTTTTGGCGAATTTTTGGCCGATGTTTTTCATTTTATTTTGCTAATTTAATGGTCTGCCTCCAAAGAACGAGAGCCGCTCAGCAGGCAGAGAGAGAGAGACAGCGGGGAGGAAACAGCGTGTAGAGTCGGCATATTTTCACATCTAACTCTGTGAAATAAGGGTTTATTTTGACCAAACCGGAGTTGGTGATTGTTGGAGAGACCAACAAAGACAGTTTTGGTGAGTCTTAGTTTGTTTCTGCCAAGTTTGAATGAAGTGTGTTTTATCATGCTCTGCTGCTGGAACAGCTGATCTCCCAGCTGAAACTACGGTGGCGGGGAGTCTCGGTTGCATGTCGTGCCGCTCCACACACACGCACATCTGCAGGAATATATCAGGGCTGACGGTGACCGGTTGGAAAATTTTAACACATTGCCAAACCCTAGTCTACAGATACCAAAAACAACTTCCCAAAGTCTTATATGACGTCTTCAACTTGCTTGTTTTGGGGCTAAAATACTGCAAATATTAATATTTGAGAGGCTGGAAACAGTGAAATGTTGCCAATTTTGCTTAAAAATAACTTAAACGATTAGTTGGTTTTAAAAATAGTTGCATTCATTCTCTGTTGACCGACTAACCGACGAATTTTTTCAGCTCCACGCTGATTCTACTAGTGTATGTAAACCAGGTAGGGCATTAGCAGCTCTTAGTGGGTTCACTATATTCAGACTCAGTCTCAGCTAAACTGTCACAGAAAAGTACACGTTAACAATTCTTTCTTGCACTCATCAATGTTGGATATATTATTTTTTCATGTGAGGTAAATCCTCCAAACGAAGCCGTATTTGAACCCGTGTCATGTGTGACAGCCCGGCTGTGGACGCTCTGGTCGGGGGGGACAGTGGGTGACACACAGGGAGTGGGTGGCCTCTGTTTGCCTTGGGGATTTCACGCTGTTCAGACAAGCACTTCAGGAATGTCCCACAATCAGACCCATTGGCTCCTGCTCAACTGACCTGCTGGGCCATCATTGGCTCATCTGGAGGCCAGCTGTCTGAAAACACTGCCTTTGCAATTTACTCTCCACTTTGCAGTCGCCTACAACTGTCACCCGCTGTCTGCCTCGCCATAGTGCAGACGCGGTGACTCATTCCGTACGTACGACCCTCACCGTGCCGTCACCATAAAAACAACTTTAGTCTCGCTGCACAATGGGAGCCAGTCAGGGCGAGGAGGCCCTGGTTCCTGGGAGACCGCCATGACATGTAGGTGAGAGATGCTACGTTTAGGGTAGATTCCTGTTACTCTGCCAAGTTATTGGTCTGAGGAAAGCAACCGCCTGGTTACTGTTTTTATGAGGCTCTCTGACTCTTTGTGACTGCATTCACTCCAAAATGTGCATGATGTTACCTTGTAATTTAAATACTTTAAAATACAAATGAGGCTTTGTCTACACAACTGAATCATCAGTCTCAACTAGTTTATAAACGGAGATGTGAAGTGGCAGAAAACAAAGGCTGGTCTGTTCAGTTGACGGGTAAACAAGTTAAAAAATAGATAAACTGTGTACAGCATACCACAAAACAACATGTGGACCTGCACATACAGAGGTAGGAAGCAGTTGTTTGTTTCCCCCAAATGTTTCCCTGAAATAAGAAGTCTTACTCTGAATAACACTGAGTCCAAACAGGTGACAGTCCTTCAGCCTCAGGAGGTCACACACCTGGACCAACAGTTCCTGGCACAAGGTCTTCACCTGAAGAAGGGAGAAGAGGAGGAGGAGGAGGAGGAGGGTTGCTTTTAGTTTTGTAACATCATCTGTTAGCCATTATATTAACAACACAAACATAAATACTCACACATACAGTAAGCTACCCCACCGCTAATGTCAGGTATGTATCTCATGTTCAAACCTATTTCAATTCAAGTAGGAACCTTGTTTTTGGCCACCAAGAATGAAAAATCATACATAGAGCAGCTGTTATAGAATGAAAATAAATCAAAGAGCTGTTAATTTACAGAGATTAAATAAATTCCAGAGGTTTCTGTACCACAAAAAAACTGTGTTTCGTAAGTAGCAGCTGACAGCTGCCAAGAAATACTGACCACAATGTGTTATGAAATGAAAAACCTCTCAGTGTATGCTCTTAAAGATATGGTTTGACAAGCTTATTCACTTTCTTGCACAGAGTTAGATGAGAAGATCGATACCATATCTGTGTGATAAATATGAAGCTAGCAGCCTCTATTCAAAGGTAACAATATCTGCCTACCAACAACTCCAAAGCTCACTAATTAACATGTTATATCTTGTTGTGGTTTTAAGGGGGTTATGTGCTGCTGTCTTCAGACAGAGCCAGATGAGATGTTCCCTCATTTCCAGTCTTTATGCTAAGCTAAGCTAAGCTAAGCTTCATATTTAACAGATAGGTATGAGAGTGGTATCGATCTTCTCATCTAACTTTTGGCAAAAAAAGAAAATAAGTGCATTTTCCAAAATGTTGAACTATTCCTTTAACTGTTTGATCTGAGAAAACATAGGAAAGTGTTTCTTTTTTCAGATCTTGATGTAAAGTTCAACTAGAAAGTAAAATCATCTATTTTCTAGGGCTGTCAATCGATTAAAATATTTAATTGCGATTAATCGCAATTTTATTATCTGTTCAAATGTACCTTAAAGGGAGATTTGTCAAGTATTTAATACTCTTATTAACATGGGAGTGGGCAGATATGCGGCTTTATGCAAATGCATGTATATATTTATTATTGGAAATCAATTAACAACACAAAACAATGACAAATATTGTCCAGAAACCCTCACAGGTTTTATGCATTTAGCATAAAAAATGCTATGCTAACATGGCAAACTGCAGCCCAACAGGCAACAACAGCTGTCAGTGTGTCAGTGTGCTGACTTGACTATGACTTGCCCCAAACTGCATGGGATTATCATAAAGTGGGCATGTCTGTAAAGGGGAGACTCGTGGGTACCCATAGAACCCATTTTCATTTAAACATATCTTGAGGTCAGAGGTCAAGGGACCCCTTCAAAAATGGCCATGAGTTTTTCCTCTCCAAAATTTAGCATAAGTTTGGAGTATCTTCACTCTAGCTTTAAAAAGGAGCCTGCTACAACCTAAAAATCGCAAGTTGCGTTGCATTAAAGAAATTAGTGGCGTTAAAACAAATTTGTGATAAGCTTTAATATACCGTTAACTTTGACAGCGCTACTTCTTTCATATTTAAAATAGGTGCATCCTCAATGGTAAGTAGTTCTTTTATAAGCTGAGAGCAACATTGCTATAGATGAAAACATTTTGTTTACTCACATTGACTATGACATTGAGCGTGTCATCATTGGGCAAAAAGACACAGACACAGCGGCGGTCCTGCATGGCTTTGTTGTTGAGGAAGTTCAGTTTGTTCATCTTCGTGTGGCTCGGATAGGACAGGCACCTCCGCCTGCTACCGGGGCTCTGGGCCCTCTGACGACCCGCCTCCACCCCCGCAGGCACCGACACACCAGTCCCTGTATCCCTGCTTCAGCTGCAGCCCAGTACAGATACACCAGCAGCACCTATGGGCTCAGCAGGCCAAGCAGCACTCACGGGGCAGAGCATGGGGACCCGAGCTGCAGTCAGCCACTGTGGAGACACATCAGACGAGATAAAGGATATGTAGATGTTGGAGTATGAGTTTGTTTGAAGATCTAAATTAGGATTTAAAATAGCAAATCTGCAGATGAATATGTTTCCACTGAAAGAGTCAGACATAAAAGACAGGCGGAGAAAAGAGGGGCGGCATTCCTGTTTGTGTCCATGAATATGTGACATCATATCAGGGGAATGTCAGTGACTCCCGAGGAACATGTGAACATCTGTCTGGAGAGGAACTGATGAAATGTAACGATGGCATGGAGGAAACACACAGACTGACTGACCACAAAACTGACCTAAAGAAACATTTAAAACTTTAACTTTAGGTGACTTTAACAAACCAGAAAGACAACACTGCAGCAAAAATAATAAATGTATTACCATGCTTGACTTTAGCTGTTAAAAAACGTCTGCACAGGGGTTTAGATGTCGACTGGGTGCGACTTTGTTGGCTCTGTAAACCAAACAGCTCCACATTTTCCTCCTGGCATCGCTTTTGTCAACTCATTCAGTTCTGTTGACACGCTTTTGGCTGTTTGATTTGAATTTTTCACTGTCTGCTGGCAAGAGTCAGACTGTAGCTTTGTGTTTGGGAAATGCAAGTATTTAAAATTTCCCTACACCAACTGTATTTTTTCTTTTGCGGTGGTACTGTTTTGATAGAAATGCAAAGTGTTACAGGATGTGAAAGAATATCACACTGATTTTAGTGTTTGAAAATTTTGACTTTTCCCTGCACCTGAGCCCAAGTCAGGTTAAATATTCACATTTCCGCTTCCATTTTATGACAGCAATGTGTTCCCATGTTCTCTACCAACAATATACCTTTCTCTCTCACACATACACTAGAGAGAGAGAGAGAGAGAGTATACACACACCTCTGACATTAACAGTTGTCCTGTGAGCAGCAAAGAGCTCACAGCAAGAACTGAGCCTGAGGACGTGAGATCCCTTCAGAGGGTGTGAAAAGTCTCAGACCAGACAAAAGAATGTAAAGGAACAATCAGTCTAGATTATCACTTCTTCCTGTTGACAGTCACTCACCTTGAAGCCATGTTGTCATTTAAACTAGATAGGATGGAGCCCATTACAGAGTGAAAAACAATTAGCATTTGAAAAGATGCAATCAGATAATTAAAGGATTATTCACAACACAGAAAAGTTGAAGAGTTGAAGTCAGTTTGCATAAACTGGCTAAGTAGCGGGGCTCAGCTTTAAAGCTAGTGATGGTACTTACATCATATGAAACTAGAAAACCCAGTGAAAACATTGGTACCAACCATGTCATGCTAGCTTGTTGTGAAGGCGGCTAAATAACGCTCCAAAGTTGTGCTAAATTTTGGCCTTTTTTTCAAAGGGATCCCTTGACCTCTGACCTCAAGATATGTGAATGCAAATGGATTCTATGGGTACCCACGAGTCTCCAAATTTACAGACATGCCCACTTTATGATAATCACATGCAGTTTTGGGCAAAAACCATGCAGTACCATACAAATGTGTTATTTTTGCCTATTCTAAAATGGTGTATTTCTGGTGGTGATATCGCCTTGCATGCATATTTTTATGGTCACAATATATCACAATAAATTGCATCGTTACCCCTGTATCATGATACGTATCGAATTGCCAGATTCTTGCCAATACACAGCCCTCGTCTCCTCCAGCTATTCAAAGTTTGGATTTAAGTCACACACTGTTTGTTCTGCCTTTACAAGCTAGGACAATAAATATAAAAGTGAAAAACCTGCCTTCAAACCAGTAAAGTGTTACTTTAACAAAGCAAGCAGCAGCGGAAACAACACCAGAATTACTGATACCAATAAACAGAAGCTTTAACTGTAGGCTTGTATCCCTGCTGCAAAGTCAGAAAGTGCTTTTCGGACTAAGTACACATTCAATAAGCCTGCTGTCGACATATAACACTGCTTTGTTGCAGCAGAGACAGGGAGCATTGAGGGCAGAGCGGCCATAAATACACATACTGTTGACATACAGCATCAGTTCTCATTAACGCTGGTCATTGGATGTGCAGTGTGGCGGGCAACCAGCTACTCAGCAAAGTCTGCTGATGAGCCATGACTGGGACGGCTCCCCGTGCTGCTGCTGACCTTGACTAAACACATCACTGCACACACACACATACAAACACATAATGTAGGCAAAAATAGAGACACATGTACATCAGATGCACAAATATCCACACACACACGCACACACACACACACTGAGTGTTTTCCTGCTCTCTTGCCACGACCATATGTCAGGTGCTACTACAGAACAGCTGTGTGACGGCAGCGGGGTTAATTAGAAGGGAGATCCATCTAATTGGATCACTTCCCTCCATCACTCGCTTCCCCTCCAGAGATCGAGAGTGATGCCAGTAAGCTAGGACAGATATAATATTGGCAGATAATACCTACTTTTGATGGTGACACAGAAAAACAATAAAGAATATCCGGAAAATTAGACCATGTCCCAACTAAAGCTGGATTTAGACTCGATGCAAGGGATTAACTGCAATCCCACCATAAATATTCATGTTGTAAGTTTCTATTTCCAGCATAGTTAAGCGTTGGATTTCACCTGCTGATAGCACCACTGCAACACTAGACGTCTGTGTATCATGCTTTAATCATATATTCCCACAGTAATTGTGTTTACATTCTTTCATTCAAGTAGGAGACCACTGCCAGACTACGGCACCAGTCTGGAAATAGTCTACTTTTTCTACTAAGAAATAGTCCAACACATACCCCAACGCCCCATAAAACTGCAACCGTTTTTTTGTGCAAATTAAACAAGGGTTACTTTTGGACAGATCCAGACTATTTGTTTTAGGCTTGGGCCGTATTATAGTATACCAGGGTAGTTAGAAAACCCATCGGTATGATTTTTTAATACCGTCATAAATACAGACGCCTCTCTTGCTATGATGCTGTATTCATGTGATGTATTTTAGTGCGCAGCGAGCGCCACCAGATGTCGGTCTCTATGGCGTAACATGCAGCTGAGCTCAGAAAGATGGCGAATGAGTGTTTTGGGTTTAGTTTTCTTCAAACTACAAAAGCAGTTTATGGCCACATGATTTTATTCAACTGCCAGTCTGCCACCACCACCCACATATCATCTCGGTTCAGCCCACCGATGTGTTGGTAATGTTGGTACCCGCTGTGTACGGCGTAACATTAGTGTGTGGTTGAGACACAGAGAGAGAGGCTATGAACGTAGCAGTGCAGTTTGTGTACAGTTGTGACTATTTGTTGGTGAATAAATGCTACAACTCCAGTGGCTTACTTGCCACCTGCTGCTGATTAAAGTGAAAGGGGTTAGCCCTGAAGTTAGCCACAACTTCAGCTCAGGGTCTTAAGGTGGGCCGTCATATATCGTATACCCTGATATGGGGTATACAATATATGTCAGGAAGCTATGAAAAACAAAGATATGTCAGGAAGGTATGAAAAAAAACAGATACCGCCCAAGCCTAATTTGTTTCCTCATGTTTCCAGTGTTTGTGCTAAGCTAAGCTAACCAGCTGCTGGTTTTAGCTTCTTATTTACTGTACAGACATGAGGCTGGTATCGATCTTCTCATCTAACTTTTGACAAGAAAACAAAAAGGTGCATCTCCTTTCAATATTTCTTTTAAACTTGCTTAATGTTGTCTCCTATATTGGCTATATTGAAACCCTAGGTAGGTGATGATGGAGAGCAGGAGGAACGGAGCAAACTAACAAAACTGTGTCTGTCACACTTCTTACCAGATGATAACTGTGCTACACAGTTCTGTTGTTTAAAAAGAGGACTGTAGAAAGAAAGAAGATAACAAAAGTCATTTTCTTATAGTTTAGTTTTAGTTTTCAGAAATTGCTTGAAACTGCATATTGAGAACAATTTGTCCTGGGTGTTTTTTTTTTTTGCCAGCGTTTGTAAATCTGTGTACAAGGAAGGAAACATTCACACATCCAGTTTAATCTCCCCGTAGAAAAGTTAATGGCCCTTGAAGTGGGCTCAGTTGAAGTCATATCATATTGCATTTTCAGCTAGAAATATGAGTCCTGACTTCCACAGACACGTCCCACTTACGACTCGTTTATTACATTGCTGAATGCTAACGGTGAAAGCGGATGCTTATGTTGGTCTCTTGTGGAGACGGGGCTAACTCAGACATAACGGAGTGTAGTCATTATTGATGGTCTATTGTGTCATGTCTGGTCTAAACATGAGCCATCACCACAGAGGGTATGTCCACTGTGAAATTAAAGGGTGGATTGTCTTACACGCTGAGGGGAAGAGAGTGCTGGATAATGAAATTACTGCTGCTTTCCATCCCCCCGTTCGCTGCCGTGCAAAGCGTGATGCAACACTAAAGTCCATCTAAAGCCGCACACACACAATGAGCAGCCAACTGAGCTTCCTCCTGCTCTTTCAAACAGTGATTCTGTCAACGTGGCAAACCTCAGAGTCACCAAATCCCACATTGGGATACAGAGAAAGGGCCTCTGTCACAACTACACCTCATTCTTTCCCTCCTCCACTGACATCAGAGGGGTGGAGAGTCCCTATGTCCAACTGTTGGACGGTGGAGCCAGAAGAAAAACTTCCTCTGCTTGGAGACGAAGGAACTGAAGGAGGCTGTCACCTCGCTGGTTTAAGAATAGCTTCAGGTATAGCACATGTCAAAGCTAAGAGAGAAAAAGAAGAGGTGGATATATACAGCAGAGAGAGAGAGAGAGCAGGAGGGAGGGAGATGGAGAGAGGCAGCGCTCGAAGCTTAGACATGAAAAAAGGAAAAACTGCTGCAGTCAGGAGAATTCCTCACTAACATCTGCTTCTCATTCCAACAATGGCGGCCTTTGATTCCTGATGCACACAACGAGCCCGCACCGCCACCGTCTCCATGTGCCCACAAACTGCATCCTCTGACAGCATCCTAAAACCTGGAACAGCACACGTGCACTGTAATCCCTGATCTGGAGCTGGACACTGTTGTTGTCTTCATCAGTTTCACTTACTGATTTTGTTTGGCTTCACCTGCTTTAACAACTACACGGACCATTCAGACAGAGTCTTAATTGATTAGTAGATTAACAGAAGAATACTTGCAACTATTTTGATAATTGATTGTTTAAGCTATTTTTCAAGCAAAAATGCCAAACATTACTTAGTACAAGCTTCTATATTGCGAGTCTTCGTCTTATGTGACAGTAAACCAACTATCTTAGGGTTTTGGACTGTTAGTCAGATAAAACAAGACATCTGGCACCTTGGACCTTAAAGAAATTGTGATGGGCACTTTTAATTAGAGCTGCAACGATCAAACGATTAATTGTCAACTATTAAATCAATCGCCAACTATTTTGATAATCTATTAATCGGTTTGAGTATTTTCTTTTAAGAAGGAAAGTCCAAATTCTCTGATTCCAGCTTCTTAAATGTGAATACTTTCTGGTTTCTTTATTCCTCTATGACAGTAAACTGAATATCTTTGAGTTGTGGACAAAATAAGACATTTGAGGATGTTATCTTGGGCTTTGGGAAACACTCATTGACATTTTTCAACATTTTATAAACCAAACAACTAATCGATTAATTAAGAAAATAATTGAGAGATTAATTGTTGGTTGTTGGTCAGACATTTTGCCATTTTCAGACAAATCGATTAATCAAGAAAATAACCAACAGATTAAGTGATATTGAAAATAATCGTCGAGATAGACCTAACTAAAAACTAACCAAACAATACTTATATTTATATCTTTTAAATATCCTCCAGACCTCTAAACAACACCTAAAAGCATGTAAAACTTCCATCTGACAGAAATAAAGAATACCACAAAACAAAACAAAGTTATTGTACTCTACTCACAGAATGAATACTCATGTAGGAGCTAAAAAAAGACTTTACAATGGGCTGGGTGTATGCAGCAAAAAGACAAAGCAAATCCTAATTTTATGCAACCAATCACACGGGAGGAAGCCTGTTTCATTGGCTGCAGATGCTGACACAAACTGCCCTGCAGAAATATTTAAAGGACGGCCTTTCAGAGGGCACGACATTTATAAATAGTGCCAACGACTGGAACTGAATGGGATTTTTTTTTCCCCCGTCAGTTCGCTGCCAAGAGATCTGTTTATTCAGCTGATGAGAAATGTTGCTGAGCTGACGAGTGGCTCTAAATCACACTGGTCACAAGATGGCATTAGCCTTCACAGCGAGACTTCCCTCCTCTTCTCGGTTTAACCTACTGATACACCAAAAGGAGGAGCTGAGTGTTACAAAATAAACAGGAAAAAGCACGCTAGTGGGGCGACATGCTTGACCAGCCAAACCAAACATCTAAACATCTATTTTGGATTCTGGCTGGCTTGTCATGTTAGGAAGTGGCCGACCGGACCATGTACCGGACCATGCTCACATGTGTATTATACTGGGCAAATAAAGCTGTTCTGACTCTGATAATGTTGTCTTACATTTGACTTTCTCTGCTGTCGACAGACGGTGTAAACAGAGTGTGACTTGCTGATATTAATAGAGCCTGGAGGCATGTTTAGCTGCTCCACCATAAATACCTGGATGCTGTGTGTGTGTGTGTTTTTAGCCTTTAAGCCTTTTCTGAGAGGCAGAGGGAAAACACACTGCACTATTTAGGACCTTGATTCCCATGATCCCTTGCCCATAAGATCATCTAACAGATATTTGTCCAACAGGGAGGATAAACAATCTGTTTCTGGCTCAGATTCAAACTAAAACTCTGAGAACTTAACCATATTTTAATGACTTATTTACAAGTTGATGAAAGCTGAATTATGGTCATTATCCACAACACAGACCCTGTAAGTATAATATTCTTTCACGCTGATTATAATCTATATGTTTGCTCATACAAATCCAACATCTGAGGAGTAAACGTCTGCATGTCGCCCTTCATCAAATGTCACGCTCATTAACCTCTGAAGGTCAGGCCTGTACACAGCACGCCGCTGTAACGCTGCTGTTACATAATTCACAAAGAAAAGTCGAGGAATTGGATGGTGGGTGGCCTCAGGCTAAACCACAACTCACACAGTAGATGTGGCTGCAATATTTACCATACATTATCTGAGTTCACTGGAGAGGCATTTTAAAGACTTTTCACATCATTTAGCTTTTGACTTTCAATCATCCTTTGTCCAGGAATTACTGCGGATTAAGGAGCTAGAGCGCCTCGCTGCTGGATGAATCATTCTTCGTCTTGATGGAGATATAATTGTGAAAGTGACAGCGAAAGTCTTACACAATGGCTGCCCTCAGTAATAATAACAATCGAAATGCCAACACACCAGCTTCTCAACTGCCCTAGTTGAACTGTTTGTTTAAGACTTATGGCTCCAGCTATCAGTGCAAAGAGATGTGATGCGGAGACATATCACTGCTCATTCTTGGCAAAGGCTTTTGAACGGATAAAGGTTAAAATTAGGGGTGGGAATCCCTGGGAATCTCATGCAATTTGGATTCTTGGTGGCACGATTAGATTCATAATCGATTCTGGATTCAAAAAGTGATTCTTGGCTCAATTTGTAGGGGGGCACTGTTTTTAGGCTCTTACTTCAGTGCAAAACCATTCACTCATGTCTATAGTCTGATGAATTGCAATATGAAACATAACAGGCAGCTAAGCTAACTGGTCTTGATGAGATACCTGCCTGCAAACAGAAATAATAGCAGCAGTATGCAGCTTTTTCTTACTAAAAAAGTTATTTGGAAGTAAGTTAGAGAATCTAGTCTGTATGGCAATAGGGCTGGGTGATGGCCAAAATCTTTTATCCCGATATAGGTCATTTCATATCTTGATAATGATATATATCACGATATAGCATGTTTTCTGGTAATTCAATCAATAAATAGTCTAGTCTAATAGTATATGACATAACCACATGGTATAGCCTATTTTTGTATACTGTGTGAAGTAAATACTTGACAAATGAAGAGTATTTTCTCATTTTAAGAACTCGAGTGCAAAAACGAATAGAACAGTTTTAAGTGACTTTATAGAGAAAAAATAAATAAATATAGGACTAGCCTATATCTCTATTAAAACAATACCAAAAAAAATCTATATGTTAGACATTTTATATATTGTTTTGACGATACATATCGTCATATTGCCCAGCCCTATATGGCAATACTGATCACCACTACTGGCTAAATATTATCCATGACGCTGTACAGCTATAGGTCTTCTGAAACGAAACAGAGTTTGGACCGAGTTATTTTCTATGTCCGATCACAGTTGGCTGGAAGTTTGTAAAGTGGTGACCTGTGCGTTAGCTGGAGTTCAACATGAATGTTGTCATACGAAGTATTCACAAAATGATTAAATTAATTGGGTTATTAAACCAAATTGTTCCCAAACGCTAGGCTTGTTTGAAGACAAACCACTAGATGACTCTTGTGTGTGCGCAGTTCTGCTTTTTTGCACTCTGTCAACATAGCCTACATTATTAACGACATCCGATTTTTGAGATCTGTGAATCAGTTAAGAATTGCATGAGATAAGAATCCTGACTTTTATGTGAATAAACTTTTTCCTCACCCCCTTTTTTTTTTTTTTTTTTTAAATAATCACATCCTTTAATATGTAAGGAATGATCAGTTGAAACATACATATATGTAACAGAGAGCTAAAGCAGCAAAACTCGATGAACTCAGTGAAGAACAATTTAAGCTTGGTTACCTATGGAAAAATTATTTCAACATTCATAACATCTGTCTTCCATGTGGTGTGAGCACACATGCACACACACATCTCAAACCGCCGGCACTGCCAGACATGTTAGAACAGAGTCAGCAGTCGCTCCCTTCCCTCCCCGCCCAGCATTCAGGCTTGGACCGGGCATGAGTAACTCCACAGAACTAGCAATCGCAGTGCAACGCACCACGGAGACGTCAACCCGACCATTACGTATGCTCGAAATAGAGCGGGCGGCCTTAAAGGAGAGGGTGAAACAATGAGCTGCAATTATAGCAAACCCCAACCAAACCCTGTTGTTTGGTTTCTTCCGTTTTGACAGAATGAAAAGGATTGTTGCAGGTGATCTGATGTGTTTCCTGTGTGCGGCTTTAGTAACAGGATTGTCCGCTATTGTTTACACTGTCACACCTGAGGAGAGTCACAAGACTGAAACGTGGGATGTCTTTTCTTCTCAGGTAACACGTTTCAGAAAGTTAACTGCAGCATTTCGTGCTATGGAAAGCATTTCCTTTAGCCACAGAGTGAAAATGACCTCAATGCAAAGACAAAATAAAGATAATATATGTCCATAATTTGGCGTTAGTTTTCACCCTACGCCAAACCCAAACAAGACTTACAATTGGAATTACAACTGTGCTACTGAGTAGGGGTTGGAAAAAAATCGATTCACCTATTTATCGTGATTTTTTTTAACGATTTTGAAATCAATTTTTTTTAATGCCAGAATGGATATATTTGCTTCATTTGAGTCTATGCAGAGGTAGAAGGAAGTTACTGCTTTAATTGTTGTAGTCTGAGTAATTTGACGTCATATCCGTTCCGTATCTGTCAACCAAAACAAACAGCAGCCGGCCACCGCGAGACGAAATGACAAAGCAGAAAATGGCGGAGGGTCTGCATGGATACAACCTGCACCCTCACATTTTAAATCCAAAGTGATAAACGATACACATACAGTAAAGTATGGAAACACTTTGGATTTCACACATTGCCAGGAAAAGCAGAGCTAGACATCACGGCTAAAGCTGCATGGTCATGGACAGGAAACGTTATCGTATTGTAACGAGCAGTCAAGCCAGCCGTCACTCTCATCTCCGTGGTCAAATCGGCTGACGCTACAACTGTAGATCACCCATATACTGACATTCATGGTAAATGCATTCAAACGGTGTTCAGCTAGCGATGGACTTGGTGAAGTTTGCGGAAGTATACACGCGTGACTACATCCGGTTTTCAAAATAAGGTGTTAACAAAGGGAACTGCATATACAAAATACATATATGGAAATAAGATTGATTGGATTATATTCACCAGAAGTATAAAACATAACATGTCCCTTATAAATAAAAAAAGAAAATAACACTAATTTGTGAGGGACATGTCTTTATTCTTTGATTTTTGGGTTGCTGGAAAAAAAAAAAAAAAAATAATGCCTGACAATGACTGTTACATTTGATTTCAGGACATCTCTGACTACATACATGCTGAAAATCAAATATTTTATTGAATTAATTTAGATATTTTTCCCTAAAGTCCCTAGAAGTGTATGATTCAACTTTTTCCGATGGTCTAGTGTTAAAAAAGTTAACAAAAATTGAATAATATCATAATATCAAATCGCAATACTTGTAGAATCGCAATACATATCGAATCGGCACCCAAGTATCGAATCAGGAGATAGGTGTATCGTCCCAGCCCTAATAAATATGCTGCAAGGAGCTATTCCTAAACTCTGGTATCTGGTGTTACTGACCCAGGACTGAACCTGGGTCTCAGTCACACGTCTGCCTGTAACCAATCCAACCAAAATCAACTAAATATCCTACAGGAAACAGTGAGAGCTGAAGTAAGAAGCATGTGAGATGAGCCGATAATATCCTCAAGGGGATGCATGCTGGCAGGTTAAATCTCTCTGGTCCACTTCCTTGAAAGGACTCAAGCTTCACTAAGAAGGCCAAGTAAGCAGAGGGGAAAAAAAAAACAATCCAAGGAAAAGGGAGAAAGGGAGACAAATGCATGCATTTTCAGCACTGCAATGGACATAATTCCACTCATAATAACAGGCTGATCTTTAAAAACACATGGCTACCTCTCTGGAAATCTACCTGTTTTTCCTCAACTTTATAAAAGCTGATTTTCCTGGAGGTTTGCATCCAAAAGCAGCTACATGGACTAGATAGTGATATGAGTGGAGAGCCCAGGGCACCTGTATAACTTACACCAAGAAGGATATCCGACTGTGTACACACCCACATACAGTAGGCTCAGTGGAGATAACACATGCAATCGGACGGTAAGAGATAGCGTTTCTCCTTCTTTATGGCAATAACAGTAATCTCATCCAACCCCATTCCTCAGTTACATTGTCCCGATCCTCAAAATATGGTTCCTCTTACACCTTATCGTCTAGCAACAAGGCTGAAGGCAGATTGAGCGATAAATTCAGGCGAGAGCATTTAATAAACAAGCTTCTGAAACGGTATGAAAATCCCCTCCTAGCGCACGGTGGATCAGGCTTTCCTGGGAGAATTTGCATAGCGGGGAGACGATTATGTAAAAAGCGTATAACAGGTTATCTGCAGTTACCCATGTATAGCAGAGCACCACAGATGCTTTCTTCTTCAGCTCAGGTACTAACAGTTTTTGTATTCACAGCGTAGTTTTAGCATCAGAGAAAGCCAGCCCCGAGGCTAAGGATTCAGTTGAGCTTTTGATGCTGAGTTTAATACCGAGGAAATCACTGATAAGTTCAGAAAAACAACAGACCCAGCACTCACTGAAATATGTATGGAAGGACTGTTACATGTGGTTTCGTGAGTAAAAGTACAATAAAATGAAGGTTAAAAGCACCAGAACAAAATACTAAAACATAGCCGTTACTCACATAAAGATATTAGTGTGAGGGGGGATTGCCTTGTGCAATTATGGGCTATCCCATCGCCATCACACCTTCCAACACACATTCATCTGAATGAGTCACCGACACACACGCACCAACCATCTTTGTTCACACGTTTCCTTTTTGTTTCCTACTCAGGCAGCGCTCTTCCTGTCCAGACAACACCTGCACCATCTCTCTCCCATTCACTTTGTTTAAACACAGAGCCAAGACAGCATTGCAATCACAAAAACATGTCTTGTTTTTCTTCCGTTTCCCCCCCACAGCTGGAGCAGAGACCTGGCCGGCATGTCACACACTGCATGCTGGGGAATGGGCCACACAAGGTAGCTGATTATCCTACCATGTGTACTGGATGAGTTTCAAGTGTTAGCAATCCTTACAGGGGGATCCCCTCACTTACTACTTATGATTTCATTTGGAAATTGCAACAAACATCATTGTGCAACATCTATGCCAACACAGTCTCTCAGTTTGTGAAATAGTCATGAAATTTAATCTAATTGATACGTGTACATAGACACGAATTTCCCTTTTTTTTTCGTGACACTCAGCACGACTTTCAACAACATATTTTTCATGCTTTTTCCAACGAATTTCCAGCAACACGTGACGCACTTGTCAATTTCCGCTCCACTCTTTTCAAAATAAAACGACTTAGTTAGGTTTAGGAATAGATTGACTTGGTCAGGCTTAGGCAACAAAACTACTTAGTTACACTTAGGAAAACATCGTGGTTTGGGTTAAAATAACTCCGGAAATGCCGTACCTTAAGTACGGAAGTTACGTGACAAATAAATCAACTTTGACTTGTGATTTCACTCGGGACAACACCGGTCTCCTTGGTGAAAGTCTTGTGTTTTTTTGACCCACACATCCACCCCGACCTCCTCCCTACGCGGCATTTGCCGCTCTTTATACTTCCTGGTTAACAATTATGTGGATTACATACGAATTGATTTTTCATCACGAAAATTTTTTTAAATTCGTGTCTGTGCACAAATCAATACATTAAATTTCATGACTACTTCACAAAGTGCTGTGCAACTTGGCTGTCTATGCAGTGAGCAATGTTTATTATATTAGATTAACAACCTCTTTATAACTTGGCAAAGGACATATGAGTGACAAGGTATTTAAAACAAGAAACCACAGGACACAAAATAGCAAAGCATCCTCTCTGCTGAAGTGTCCTTGAGCAACATCTGACCTCTGAGTAATTTGCCTTTGAGAGTAAAATTATTATGATACTACACAGCATGGGTTACCAAATCTATAGAAAAGTGGTAGATCCAAACAATGTCCACAGCCTAAAATGAGCTAAAACTGTGTAGGACAACATGAGGATTCCCATTCCCTTTTCCCCCTGATTGCTCTCTGGTGTGGTATTAAACAGAGGGGAAATTGTTGACATTCCTGAGCACTAAGAAAACAACTTTGCTGTTTGTCCAGAAGAAAAGAAAAAAGGGAGGATTTGCAGCTCCAAACAGGATTGGTAAGCATGGCTTACACATCTTTATGTGCCATTCAAGACATCCACTTTGCAGTTCTGCTGAAGGTGACGTCGTGGATGTGTGGGGGCATTGCTTGCATGGCAATTACACAACAGTGGAGGTATTCCTCAAAGAATTCCCTACTTTTACCTAGTTTACCTTGATGCTAACTTTACACCGACACCTTCGCTTCTCCATGATGTCACCAGGTTGGTTTTCGGGACAAAGTTAGTACGAGTGATGAAGTTAGTACACGATAAAAACAGGGTAAACATTTAAAGTTCATCAACTATCCCACTTTAACCGATAAACATGTTTGTGTCAGACAAAATGCCTCAACTAACAGAAGAAATGGTTAAAGTTAGCTGCTCATATAGGCAACAGTAAAACGTCCTGGCAGCATCACCGTTGGTGAAGCAACTTCCCAACTTTGCTTTGTAACAGCTTTAAACAATCCAAAAATACTCCTATAAACTGATACGTACATACAAGTACATAAAGCGACTTCATATTGAACATTTAAATGGGTTCGAGTTGCTGAAATGGCGTCACATTTAACATTACTGCTAGCTAAAAACCCGTAACCGTTAAAACTCCCCGTGTGAAGGATTTAAAAAACGGGATAAAAAGCATCAAGCTAGTTAAAGCAAAACTCACCTTTTTAATGAGAAAACAAGTTATTCCTTTTAAAAAAAAATGTTAATCCGAGCAGGTTAATTTGGCTCTTCTTAGAAAACAAAACAGAAGGAAAAGAAATCCACAGTTTTTGAAAGACTTGAGTAAGTTTCGGGGGAAGAGTCGTCGTTGTTGCCGCCCTCGACTGGAGCCACATTCTGTCCCTTGCTGGAGCCGTAACAAGTAGATAGGAATACATGTGCGGTGGGTGGAAGCGGGAAAAGGGGGGAACCGGGATGAAGAGGAAGATTTTTGGAACGACGACGCTGTCACAAATAGTCACAGGCAAAACGTATAATTTAATTTATAAGAAATATACTCAGTAATACACTTCATCGTATTAGTGTGTGTGTTTATGCCCACTAATTTCGAGAATTGCCTTGCAGCCACCCCCCTAATGGAATCCTCACTTGGTATCGCCCACGGCTGCCTCTCATTCCATTCCTCCCGACTGTGCCGGACTGGAACTCTGCCGCATTAATTTTGGAAGTCGGCAGGGAGAAATAGTACCGGCGTCGCCCGGATGCGTATGTATTAAAAGCGCGCTCAGAAAAGAAAAGTTTTGTGATGTAGTGGCAGTTTATTTTAACACTCTGCAGCTGGGTTTCTTTTATATGCCCTTTTTTGTCCAGGACCATTATGAAAAATGCAGTAACCTCTGTAATAAATCTTTTCACAAGGATAAAGGAAGGACTCCATTATAAAATACACAATTATATGATATGATATCATAGGACATAAAATTATCATAATGCAGTATAGCCTAAGATGACTTTCAACTTAATGAGAAGTCAAATTGTAACTGCCTATATATAAATATTATAGAGGGGTAAGTGAGATTTGTTGGATCAAAGTCAAGTAGACTTTAAATCAAAAGACAGTTAAATTAAATTATGTTAAATAGCGTCAATTGAGGGAAGAACATTCACAATAATATGCATATCATCTTTACTATTTCTATTAGATATGTTATATACAGTATGTAATGATTACATTGTCAGAGTGTTGTCATTGTCCCATTCTTGATTTGTAATACTGATTTTATTGAATAAAAAATAAAAAATAAAAAAAAAATAGAATAGAATAAAAAACATCTTATTTCAGAATCAGAATCAGGCTATTGCAAAGTACATTTTCAAACACAAGGAATTCGTCTTGGTATCTTGGTGCATAACAATAAACATAATAAAAAAGCACATACTACAAAGGTCAAGAATCATAAATAGAAATTAGAAAAAATGTAAATAAATAAATAAAAAATATGGAAAATACATGAAAAATATGTGAAATATATCTGTTTTTTGAATCATGTTAACAGTTTGTCAACAGTTTTGTAGCGCATTACACCATCAATGCTATAATTGATGACCTAGAATAAATGTGAATATGAACATAGAATAACAATAACATACTATATACATTACCAAAGTGCAAGTTACAATTTTGGTTTTACAATAAAATATAATTAACAAGCAATACAGAAGACCTCTTTTGCAGACTGTCATGTTTTGTGCTCCCTAATTAAAATCTGAGCCAGCAAGTATACAGAAACTAGGAATGTGGGAAGCCAAGAGGATGCTATGATATTAAAGCACTGCCAACGTTACATAAGTAGGAAAAATGTAAGGCTGAATGGACACCAGCTGTGCCTTGATAATAAATGTGCTTCATCTCCATGTTTATTAGGATAAATTCCTCGTATACTGGACCCTTATGTTCCTCCTGAAGCCGTGTCCTCCCCCTTCATGATGTCAGCCCTAGGTTTAAAAGTGGGGAGCGCCTCTCTTAGTTGACATGGTGACCTGTAATTAGTGCTCGGGGGCCCAGACTCTGCTCAAACCTGCTTGTCAGGGAGAGAAATGGAGTGGCAAACATGAAAAGGGGCGCGGAAGTGTGCCTGGTCAAGCCAGGCTAAACCCCCTCTGGCCCAGATTGCGCACGGCTTTGAAGTGACATCAGAAAGGGACCTGTGCACAACGAAGCTACCAAGAGACCATTATCTTCAAAAAGAAACCTGCAGACCACAATCCCTGGATCAGACACCGAAGTGATCAGGTTACTGTCGTGTTTGAAGCTGCGAAAAGAGTCAAAATGTAAATGTCATTTGGTGGATGATTGGGAGTGGCATCATGTGTGACACCGGTTAACGCTGGCAGCACCTCTTCAGTTACGCAACATATTCAAAACGGTTTCATTCATAATTTTGGCTCTGCTCTCTCTCTCCTTGTGGACTGCTCATATAAAGACTCCTTGTCCTCTAAAACACAAAAAAAAACCTTTTCTAAACACAATCCAAAACCACTGTAACAAACGACACTCCAAACGTGACACATCTGACATGTTGTACGGCTTACATCCCCCCTCTTCCTCCCTCTCAAACCGCAGAGTGCTTCCAGTTTTTTTAGTCTGCATCACCCCGGTCTTGATGTGATTAGCTGTCTCTGGCCGGTGGTGGAGGTTCAGCGGGGAGCAGGTTGGGCTTTTGGTTTCGGCAGTATCTGACTAATTGAAATAACTCCCTCTGTGTTTCTGTCTCCCCAGGGGAAGATGAGTGGCCCCCCTCCCCTCGCCAGACTTCAGTCATCATGGAGAGTCCTTGCCATCAGCCCTTCCCTTAGCTTAATGTGACACATGCAGCGACTCCAACCCCCCAAAGCAACATAGAAACACAACCCTTTTTCTGTTTTGCTGCACTGTAACACTGAATGATAAAACACAGAAGTGATTAAAAACATTTATTGTAACCATTTACAAATGCACCGGGATACACCGATCCGACTTTTTCAGTCCAGATAGCGATACCTGGGCTCTGGGTATCGGCCGATACCGAGTACCGATCTGATACCAGTCTTTTATTAATAAGCTGTATGCCTCACTGTGTGGAAGTGACTGGGATCATTCTTTTATGCATAAAACAACATCAGGCCTTACTTAAACATTGCTTTCCTAACTTTGTAAAACAAATTGTAAAAAATATGTAAGGGATAATGTACAGTGAGCCGGTCATTGATGTGAAATAAACGCTGACAGGGCGATGCTTCGCGTCGGGGTCTTATATCCCCCTGAAGGGGTTTATTTCACAACAATGACCGACCCGCTGTACATTATCCCGCTTATCGCATGGCTACTTACTTAAAAAATCAATAATTTGACACAAAAATGGTCCTCCAGAGTCAGACATCAGAACTGCGTCCATAGCAACGGTCTGTTATAAAGAAATAACAGACTGTAGAACGCAGTGATTGACCAATCAGAATTGAGTATTCAACAAAGCCGTGTAATAAATACAAATAGATGTGAATTTACTGAGTTGTTATTTATTATTAAAATAATATATTGTACACCAGCAACTTGGTAAAAAATCTTCTAAATTAACAGGAATTTCAATTCAAGTGTAAACCTTTTTTATGGGGCAAACAAATTGGTCAAAACTTAAACAGGAATTAAAATTCCAATTTATAATGTATATAGTATATAAACATAGAAGTGAATTGAAAAGATCGGCCCCATTGTCATGATATCCGATCCAGCTATTTGAGTGATCAGACTCAATATCTGATCCGGTATCGGTATTGTTGCATCCCTATTTACAAAAGTTGTACACAACCAGAGAGAAGATATTCTATGGTACACTGTAAAGATATTTACAGATGAGCAAGCACATAAGGGTTCAGATTATGTATAAAACTATATGGCCAGAAGTATGTGGACACCCAAACATTGCACCCATGTATGTTTTTTGAAACATCTCACTGCAAAACCAAAGGCAATGATCTGCTGCTATAATAGCCTTCTGGTTTCAGGTTTTCACAAGATGTGGGAACCTGACTGCAGGAGTGATGTTGTTGCAACCTTTACGCTGCCATCTATTTAGTTTGAACTTTATTGTAGTGTGGTCACAATTATTGCATTTGGAAGGTGTCGTGGTGTTCTAAGAAGTAAAGCATTCCTCCGATTTACTGGAAACTTTATTTTGTCTGCACACTACAACAATTATGCACATTTGAACTGAACTCGATGACCCTTTTATTTTCTTTGCCTTCAAAAGAATGCTGACAACAAACATGTGTTTTTTGAAACTGCTTGGACATGAAATCTAAGAAGCCGTGCGTTCAGTCAAAGCGCACCAGATGTTGTCTAATTGTGGTCATTTGTGCTCTGTTACGTAAGAATACATACCGATCTCACTGAGCAATGTTGGGTCAGGAGAGGTGGAAGCTTCCTGCGTTTGAGTGCCAGATCAAACACACTATCAGCATGATATCATGTTTATTATATGTACTTTTTGTTGAATGGGTTTGAATGGAGATCCATTCTGAGGCAATAAGGCAGATGGCTGGTCAGTTGCATGAGATCCTTGATTCAATATTGTCACCCCTCAGGGAAATAAGGGAGGGGTATCTGCTCGGAGGAAAAATTACTAAGTGTTAGGAAGCTCACAAGGTGCACTCCAGAGTACAGTAATTCTACCGGAGAGCATATGAAACCGACCACTTGAAAGTTTTTAGACTGAACTTCCTCATCTTGCAATATTATAAGGAAAGTGCAGCCGTAACCTGAAGCCCTGGTGCGCTGTAAAGTTCGCTGAAGAACAGTAGTGTAGAAGATCCCTGCAGGCAGACAGATAGATGAGGGCATTGATCTGAGTTATTGTGCCAAAGCCCTCTTCAGATTCTGTCTGAGCATCCGTTAATTTCTCTGTGGCACCAGAAGTGGCACAGTAAGCAGAAATAATGGAGCAGAGATTAGACAGCTTGCTCTATTGTCTCATTATTAAACACTCAAAACTGTTGTGGTGCAGATTTTGATGGCAAATGTCAGTAACTCCCTAATAATTTTTCCCATTTCCCTCTTGATTTGAACATTGTTTGTTCTCATTGTTGATAAAATGTGCTTCACCAACAGCACTTGTAATTTTTTTTTCATTGTTTAGCAGAAACAATCGCTGCTGTATTTGCTGACACAAAAGGGCCAAGCATTCGCCGCTGGAGCGTTCAAGTCATACTCACATCTGCACCGTCACCAGCTCGCTTCTCAATGCACAGAGAGAGAGAGAGAGGGAAATATAAACAAAGGAAGAAAGTGAGAGAGTAATGGATGGGGGGGTGGAGGAGTGCGAGTTACCAGATGGTACAGTGAAAAGAATACACAATGGTAACACTACACTGGCTTCATTCACTGTGCTTATGTAAGCCTACACCGCAATAGTATACGCAGCTCAGATGTAGAATGTAGCATTACGTCGGCATCACTGGCTTCTGTAAAAACATCCCTTCAATACTGTTTAAAAGACATAATATTTTATTTGTAGATACATAGATGCAGTATGTTGGAATAGCTTCAGTATTGGAGGCCAAAGGGTTCATTATCTTAATTAAAAAGAAAGAAAAAAAACGTCTTTAATTTTTAGACTTATTGGTATTTTTTTTCATTATACAAAATATAGTCATATTGACATCTTGACATGTAAATACACAACCGGTAACCCCCCCCCTTCACCCTCCGACTCCCACATCCTCTCGTCTAGGGTCACATAAATACATACAGAAAGAGGAATTAGACAAATAATAATAATGATAGTAATGGTAGATAATTGGGAAAAATATAATTTATAAATAAAGATAATAATAATAATAATAATAATAATAATAATAATAATAATAATAATAATAATAATAATAATAAATAAAATAAATACATACAAATTATTTAAAAAATAAATTTAAAAAGAAAATAAATAAATAAGTAAATAAATAGGGTTGCAACTAACGACTGTTTTCGTTATCGATTACCGTAGTCTGACGATTATTCTCTCGATCAATTGATCAATCGACCAATCTGTTAGTCTACAAAATGTCAGGAGACAATGAAAAATGTCCATCCCCTCCTCTCAAAGCCCAAGGCGACGTCCTCTGACGTCCTGGTAATATTGCACTTGCCAGAGTAAACACTAAAATGAAGTCTGATGGGGCAAGAAACTCGAGCAGTCAGATGATCAGACATCTACTACCACTCTACTGGATGATACAATCTAAACACATCAGGATAAGACAATCATTATTTTGTTAGCATCCAAACCACTGATACAAAAGAGAGACACATGTTTGCGTCATTTTCAAGTACTCTTTCCTACCTTGCACTCATACCACCGCCACGTTTTACTTTGCAGACTCGTCATCACAGAGAATCATCTGAATGTTTCACCTCACTATGTGACGTATGCCCTTGAAGTAATATGAGCCAGATTACAGTATACAGTATGTCTTCTTGTGTGTGTTTTGAGTGCAGAGGCATGTTGTTTTGTTTTGAAATGCCATCCACGTGGCTAATGTAGCAACACGGGGTCGAGCTAGGAGCTGTGAGTCAATACGGGCCAGATCTAAGCACCAGCTGTCATACCTGGCCTCGGCCCCGTGCATTCACACAGCCACTGGGCTCTGTGTCGGCATTCCTCATACAGTCAGCTCCATTTAAAAGAAGATCACTACCAGCACTGCCTGCTCTTCATTTAGGGACTATAGTCAAGTAAAACTGTGTTCTTGCACTACATTTCCCAGAGACAATTGCGTGTATCTTTGAGGTCTGAATACATTTCCATCCTCATTAAACATGTAAAAAGACTTTTTTTTTTTTTTAAATACTGCAGCATGCACAACCATCTTTTCTAGCTAGCAGTCTTCTTCACAGTCTTTGCAGGCACATTGCTGTTTGTGTGTTACCACGGTTACCACCACCAATTGTTCAGTGCTATTCAGATCAGCACAAATGTTATCGTGTTGCCCCCGTGCAAAACTGAGATCCATTCTTAAAAATAGTGCTCCAAAGTGCTACTTTTGGTCAAAAACTCAAATTGTATTAATAATCAAATTTCCATTTTTTGTAGGTTATTCATCCAATGTTTCTGAAAAGATCCAGGCTGCATCCAAGATCACATACTATGCACTACATAACCAACGTGTACTATCGTTCAACATACTTTACCTGAATAAACAGTTGTATGTATCTTTTCGGACGCACTGAGCAGTAATTTACATCGTCACTTCCTGAGAGCCTCCTTGCCAGTTGGAGACGTGTAACCATGGTAACCTGTACCAACCCGTGCCAAACTCATGTGACCAAAATGACGGTTTGTGAGAATTATAAAGTCTGAACTCATTTTAAATATATATGACGCCAAGCGAAGAGAAATCTTACGCCTAAAGTTAAATTGAAGTGTTATTGATGTTACAGAGCTGTCTGTCAACATCTGTTATGAACGTTGTCGTCACTACCGCATTGCATTGTGGGATATTTATGCCGCCATAGTGTCCAGCGTTGCATACTGTAATAATTCACCGGAAATAGTATGCAATTCAAGTACTATTGGTTTCATACTAAGGTTTCAGACATACAAAAATATCTCATATACTGTTTTAGTGTTCTATGTCAGAATGGAATTTCGGACGCAACCCCGTTCTGTAGTAGAATAATTTTGTCAACTAAGATCTTAATATGCTCACTTAAATTTTCAAAAGTACATTTTACAACCTTTTGTACCACTTGCCTTTATTTTTCACCACATAAGTTCATTTTTATGCCTCCGCGCCGGCGACAGTCACCTATTCTCGTGAACACGATCTCAGGAATTGAAACTGGAGGAAATTTCTTCAAATTGGCACAAACATCCACTTGGACTCAAGGATGAACTGATTAGATTTTGGTGGTCAGAGGTCAAAGGTCAAAGGTCAAGGTCACTGTGGGTTTTTGCTATAGCTCAATAATTCATACTGTATGCTAATTATGACAATTTCACACAAATGTCTAATAGGATGAAATGATGACATTTTGGACAGACATGGATGTAAACTACAACTTGACTTCTTGTAAGAGGCATACTACCACAAGACTGTAATTGTAATTTCGGAGTAGATGTCACATTCTCTGATCTCACTCTCAAACAATCAAACGTTGATTGGAACTACCCGTAGCACCGGGCATCACTGTCGTAAAGATCGCTGACGGATATATGTGCTAAATTATTAATTGCAGGTATTGAATGCAATTCAGAGAATTGCGTGATGCAAAATTTATATGTGCTTTGCCCATGTGTGGCCTCTCTGACCACTAAGAGATGAGGAGATAATTGAACTACTGAGATAGATGGCTAATGGACCTTTTTATAACAATCGTAAACTATTATTGATTCTCTCTGTCTGTCAGTGCTGGTTGCTGTGATTGGCCACAGTCAGAGAGTCATAGTGACTCGATGCCGGTCAGTCACAGCTGGTCTTTGTGCCTTTGAGCAAGGTTAGTGAGAAGGATCGGATGGATGGCTGGCTGTCCTCTGGCCAAATTCAAGCTGAGGTCGACAGAGGATTTGTCCTTTACGCTTGTGCTTGTGTTGACAATACATTTCTCCCATGTCGATATTGCAGCATGTAGTTATTGTAAATATGTATTGAATAGAGGTATAAAAATAGCACAGAGCTGAACTATGAGATCTCAACACCTGGAGCTGGTGTACAGGTCGTGACTTGTGTTATTAATAACTACCATACATTAATATTATGTGTTGTCTGGCAGTCAAGGTTAAAGTGTGTCAGTGAAAAGCTCCTGAGCAAGCAGCTGCCTTGTGACTGATGTTCACAAACACAGGAGGACACCTCCAAAATGCTTCCCCCACCTCTAGTCCATCAGCTACCGCTACCCAAGATACGGGCGATTAGCTGCACCCTGAAAGACGAGAGTTTATTGAAAAAAACTGAATAAATGACTCGATAAATAAATAAATAAATAAATAAATATGTCATTACATGTAGCAAAAATGATATCAAAAATAAATGTAGCCATTAATTGATAAAATGTGACATAAATTGATATTTCTGTTTTAATTTGCTTCTCTTATTTATTTATTTATTTATTTTTGTATCAATTTCCTTATTAATTTACTCTTCTGTTCAATTTTCCCTTTTATTTATTTATATGTATTTTATATGTATTTATTTTCATTCATTTTTTACATTTATGTATTTTTGCATTTATTTTTTATTTATTCTTTATTTTATATTTGTTTTTAAATGTATGCATTTATGCATTAATTTAAGAATTAATACAAAGATAAATAAATAAATAAAGAAGCAAATTAAAACAGAAATATCAATTTATGTCACATTTAATTAATTAATTAATTAATAGCAACATTTATTTTTAATATTATTTTTTGCTACATTAAATGACATATTTATTTATTTATTTATCGAGTTATTTATTTATTGATTGATTTATTTTTTATTTTGGCAGGTTCCGTCCACCATAATCAGTATTGGTATTTGCCAGTAAAGGTGAGTTATACAGAAAAGAGAGAACTTCTTTTAGCTAGTCTATGTGTTCCATTAGCATCTGCAACACAGTGAGTTTTCCTCCAAAACGCTTTTTCCTCACCCAAGTCCATCAGCTACCGCTACCGAAGACACGGGCGATTAGCTGCACTCTGAAAGACGAGTTTATTGTTACTTCCCAAACTGAGCAGCACATCCGGAGTCCATTAACATGAATTAAGATGTTTACCTTTTGGTGAAATCAGCAGTCAGCAGGTCATTGTCTGTCCCAACACAGGTCACCGGTTGTTCCTGAGTCATTAATCACCTTGTCCAACATCTCGCATCAGGTTTTACGGCGGATTGTCACAGCGGGGATTAGAATATCTGTTGTTGGTGTGTATCAGGGATTAGTGTTGATTGTAACCACTGATCCTTCCCGGCCGTAGAGGTCACAGAGGCGGAGGCCGTGGAAAGACAACAAAACAAACCCCCCCTCTCCCTCCTTCATCTCCTCCCCACCCCCGCTGCATGGAATGTGCATGTATGTTAGCTCCCATTGTCAACTCTCAGTATCTGCACCACAAATGTTGTACTAGCTGATGTATCATCCCAAAGAATAAATGTCAACACATGCAAATAAATGTTCTGAAAAACAGTGCTTGCATGCTGAACATGGGTAGTTCAGTATGGCACTGCAGGATATTGAAGCGTGACCCCCCCCCCCCCCCCCTCCTGTTACGACTGCAGTAAAAACATTCTCTGAATATGTGAGTTGGGGGTTGAGTGCAAAGTAAGAGTGGTGATCCTGACAGAAAGGCTTCACTGAAATATACACCTTAAAGGGGATATATCATGCTCATTTCCAGGTTCATACTTGTATTTTGGGTTTCTACTAAAACATGTTAACATGCCTTAATGTTCAAAAACACTTTATTTTTCTCACACTGTCTGTCTGAATACACCTGTCTGAAATGCTCCGTTTTAGCCAACACATTCTCACTCCCAGTTTGCCAAATACCGTTGTTTGGTCAGTGTCCCTCAGCATCGGAGACCGACACAAGAGCCTCTTGCGTTACTTTTGGACGGACCAGGGACGCTCTTTACATGCAGAGTGTCCTTTCAAAATAAACTCCCGTATTCATAGGAAGTTAGGTTTAGACAACACAACCACTTAGGTAGAGTTAGGAAACGGTCATGGTTGACGTTAACTTCACTGACTAGCGACTCACGTGACTGACAATACTGACGAGTCACGTAACTAAACACTGACGAGACCAAATAAGTTGACGTTTCACACGGGACACAAACACCGGTCTCCTGGTTGAAAGTCTAATGTTTGTTTGACCCATCCACCTCCCCTACCGCCCGCCCTGAGTGGACTCTCAAGCTATTAATACGCCACGGGTGGGTTTACATTGGCGTTAGATGAAAGCCCGGTTCATCACATACTGTCGCTAAAGGGTGTTTCCGTGTGTCGGTATCCGCTGCCGAAATGTATGTGCACAAGCACTGAGAAAGTGAGTTGTTCATGGTATGTTCCCTTTAAAGTTGCAGGACGAAAAATCTAAATAAGAAGCTGTAAGACGCTAGCGTTCTTAAGAGCAGAGGGGAACAGCAGAGTCGGGTGACAAATCTCTGTGGTTGCATACGTGTATAATGATAGGTGCAGTAGTTTGTAGTGTGAAATGTGTGTAATCTGAAGCTTAATTCACTCATATTTCAGGTTATGAAAACAGCCAAAGCCATTTTCATTGACTATAATCCTGAAGCTATCTCTGACATTTTGCTAAAATTGGTAAATTTAAGTGGTTCTCTATTCATTCAAAGATTTCTTTATGTTTTCCTGGTCAAAATACAAAGTTAAGATGACACACGTGTTCAGATCAAAGATGAAAAGAACAGACTGTGTTCATTTTTCTGTTCACATTAAACTACAACCATCAGATCAGATCTGACACTTCCAGCTCTGGTGTGAATCTGTCTCTTTCTGTCTCCTCTCGCTTCCATCTGTCCTGTTGTTTTCTGCAGCGGTAGCAAAGCTGACAAGATATGCACAATATCATAAAGAAGCTCAAATCCTGTCGTGTCGCCTTCGTATCATAACTCACTTATGCAGAGCGCAGGGTCACGGCTGGGTTACAGCGACACAAGATGCCAAGTGTCTCCGAGGGCAAAACATCCTTGAGCAGGCCGGCTTTTATTATCTGTGCTGAGTCTAAATCTGAGTCCTTGACTGTATCCTAAAAGCTTTAGTATAACACAACCTACACTACAGGACAAAACAGGATGAAATAGAGGACATGTTGCTTTGGTAAACAGACAAAGAGGCTATAGAGAGAATAGTGTGTTGTGTAGAGGAAAAAGAAAATGGTAAAGGTAAATATTTACCCTCACTGGAGAGGTGTTTGGGTTTCGGGCACTTCGTCCAAAGTCCAGAAACTTAAAACTCGCCCAAACTCTCTCTGCCAGGCGAAACCGAAACAGGCCAGCGAGTGCAAACATAAGTCCCGAGTGAGAAGTCTGACCCCACAGGTGTTGTTTGACCTTGGATTCCGACATGAGGCGTCATTTTTGTTGCTAGAACGCAGAGAGATTAAGATGCCCGCAGTGTCTGCACGGAGGATTATAAATCCTGTTGACGCATGTCGTCAAGGCTGGGAAAGCTTCTCCACCGTTCCCTGTCAGAGATACGACACACACACATACACACACACACACACACACACCGATATAGACGGACTCACTGTCCTCCCACGTGTGTGTGTGTTGTGTCTCCACAGGCGGAGATAGCGGCAGAGCCAGCTGGATTAAATTCACTGAGACGAGTTCGGTGGGTGGTTGTGTGAAGTTTTCAAGGATTAGACAATGAATCAGCACAATTACTGATAAGAGACAACTCTTAAGTCCTAATGTTAATACCACCACCACGCTATATTTATAGAACAGCTCTACTTGTCAGGTTTATGTGACACCTAAGTAGAAATATTTGTGCTTTTAATCCTCCGACTCAGTGCTATTCTTAGAAATACTGGATTCACTACTCTATATGAACTTTTTATTATAGTCTGTCTTGCTTGAACAGAACAGTATGGTAGTATAGTCTAGTCCTGCATATCAGCACTTTTAAAGTCCTCAACTGACCATTCACTAAGCACTGTTACTGTTCCTGTGCAGTTCACAGTGATAACGGTGGCAGATTTACCATTGAAACTCTTTTTTAGTCGTCTTTGATTTCAGACAGATGTAGACAAAAGCAGACTTCTCATTTGTTGCATGCAGATTTTATCAGTTAGCATCCAGACGATGATTCATGCAGAAGTGACAATACAGAAGTGACGTACAATCAGACATTTGTTCTAACCATAGACTGTATATAAGAAGTGGACGTAGTCACTGTGACATCACCCACTGGTTGGTGAACTGCCATCTTGAAAACTCGAGTTTGGCATTTTAGCCGTCGCCATCTTGGTTTTTTGCAACCAGAAGTGACACGAGAGGGTGGAGAATGCTGAATAAGACATTTTTAGGCGACCAAAAAGGTTCTAATTAACTTTGATGAACTGAAAATACACTGTGAAAGGGTTAAAGTAGTAAGACGAAAACACGAACAAATCCCACACTGGACAACGCCATGGTGACCTGTCAAATCACAAGGTAGCCACGCCCTAAACACACCCTGCTTTATGGTCTATTTGACTCTAAATGGGACCATAATTTACTAAATGATCATCATGCTGTATTGAACAAGACTTGAAACTAGCGATTGAGACCATAAACTCATGTTTACAATGTTTACGGAGTTAATAAATCAAGTGAGAAGTAGGCTCATTTTCTCATAGACTTCTATACAATCAGACTTCTCTTTGCAAACCAGAGGAGTCGCCCCCTGCTGGCTGTTAGAGAGAATGCCAGTTTAAGGCAGTTCATTGGCTTCACTTTTCAGACCCGGAGGTAGCCGCCTGGGTAAAACACACAGTATCTATGCCTCAACTTAAAATCTAACATTAACACCTTACAAATATCAGTCACAACCTGTCGCATCCAGGATCAGAGAGGAAAAGCAGAGGGCTCTTCAGTACAACTTATATATTAAACCAACCAATTGGCAACCCGGAAGTAGAAGGTGCTAAGGCCCGTCTAGCCCTACAGTAGCCCACTACTGGCTACAATCCAACTGCAGCATTGTTTTTGGGTACATTTCACACAATGAACAGTTGACACAAATATCTTTCTTAAACTTAAGAAGGTTAACTTGCAGGATAATATCGATGTATGATGTTGAAAGACATTTTCCTTACCTTTATTGGTATCAATACATAATAAATACAGTAAGTTACTGTAAATGAGATATAACGTCTGCACTATACCCATAATATCATGTGAATTAAAGTGTAAACATGTTTTGCACTAGATTTATTGGGCATTTTGTGGTATTTAACTGTAAAAATGACAGCAGAGGCTAACAGTGGCCGTATTGAGTGAAGGGACCGTCCTGTTCTGAGCATTATGCGCTCACACAAAGGCTCAATGTTTGCATCTTATGCATCCCTCTGAATGCGTCCCACACTGTCAAGAGAGAAGCTAAAAATAGCCGCCTGGATGAAATGTTTCAAGGCCCTCGGGGTTGTTGCGAGAGAGGCACATCGGTCCTGCTGCGCGCTCAAAGGTTTAAAGGTTTGTACTATTTTTTCCCATGTAACAGCAATAATGTGAGGAACACTGTGTAGGACATAAAACAGGACAACAAAAAGAACAGCTTTATAAGACTGAGGTGAATGAGTACAAACAACCAGCAGACCATCCTGCTGGTTTCACTATAATTAACAACTAATTACAGTTTCAGATTGATTTCCTTCCCTCCAGGCAGGCATCATTTTCTGTTTAGCATGAAATTAAATTTGAAACTTTATTAAGTGAAGTAATTAATTTAAGTAAACATTAATCTGCTTTAGTTATTTATGTTATTTTGTATGGTAGACTAATGCAGTTGTGAGTAGTAGTAGTAGTAGTTTTGAAAAATCATCCTTCTTTGTGTGTTTAAGGGGGCCTCGATATGTCAGACTTAAGGAAAGGAAAAATAAATAAAAGCTAGTTTGGACTGCCCATCCCTACTTTAAATACACAAAACTCAACATTAAATACATAGAAATAGAGTACTCCAGCGATGACGTATTATTGTAGGCCAACCAGGAAGTTAGCATCACCCTAGTTCCCTCGATTACAAGCCAATGAGATTTTTCCATTGGGTTTTGGATTATTGCAGAAAATAAAGCTCTGTGACACCCCTGGAATGGGGCCACTGTTAATGTAATACAGCTGTGCTTTTCCCGTCATGTGACAAGTCAAAACTAGGTCTAACTATTAAAGAATTAAAATCTTTTCCATGGAACATTTCGTGGATTTCACTGGGAATGTTATGTGGAGTAAGTGACACCGAGTGAATAAATAAGTATTGTGTTGCCCCGAGGACACATGACTGTGATGGACAACCACTGCTTGTTTCAGACAGCAGGTCATCCACGCGAACGCTTAGTGAGGTAAAGACTTGATGGTTTGTTACAGTCAGTAATTGTAGGGAGACGTGACATTGACAGAGTGCAGGGTCATTCATATCTGACATCAGGGAGTGGTGGTGGGGGTTAACGTTTACACTGTGAGCCCCCCCCCCCTGCACGTCAATTACATCACCATCTGATTACATCATCTCCCACTGGGACGGGTGAGACGTCCCAGCGTCTCCTCGTGATTGTCCCTCTGCGGTGGCGTCCTGTCCATCCCACTGCCCAAGATGCTGTTAGATAAACTGTATTGTGAAAAGGCAAAGACCTCACCCTGTTATTGTCTCTCTCACTCTCTCCGTTATAATTCAACACAACTACAAAGAGAGTTCAGACAGAGTTAACAGCTCAACTTGCTGCCTTGAAAGCAGACAGTAATCTCAAGACTGACTGAAGCAGTGAAACACAAACGTGGCCAAAGTAGCTCCGCTTTGATCATGTGTCTCACACAGTTTAAAGCCTTCAGGTGAGGTTTCACTTACTTAAGTGGGACGTTATGAGCTCAAATTATCCCCCAAAGTGTTTCGCAACGGCGACGCGCGGATCATCTGAGCATGACTAACACCATTATCAGTGGTGCTGTTTTTTATTTATGCTTGTTAGTTGTGAGGGGTGCTTAGATATCATATCAGACAGTGTTAACATTATGATCTTTAGCAGATATATTGTTGGCTGATTGGAGTGTGCAGGTATTTGGTCATAAGCCAAAGTAAGGGACAAAAAAGTTGACCTAATGATGGCGCTATAGGTGAAAAGTCAGAGGATAGGGGAACATGTCTGTACCAAATGTCATGGCAATCCATCCAATACTCAAAATCTCAAAGGGGAACCTTCTGGTGGCGTAACAGGAAGCTTCAAAACACATCAGTGAGCCACACCGTTCCACTGGATCAGAAGAAGAAGAAACCTTTATTTGTCATAGTACATACATGAAATATGACCTCTGCATTTAACCCATCCTAAGTATTTTTAGGAGCAGTGGGCTGCTGCAAGCGCCCGGGTCACATGATCTTTCAGTGTCATTTACATGGCTACCATAGGTTACTTTGAGTCAATACACTGTCCTGCTGACTTACTGTACAAGTGTTGTTGGAGTTTGACCTCTTCCGCTGTCGTAAATACTCAACATATCTGCCTATAACGGTTCGTAAGATATCTTCCAAAAAGTTATTCCTCATTTTTTGTGTGTTTTCCTACGAATTTCCAGCAACACGTGTCGATTTCCGATTTCTTTTCAAAATAAAACTATTAGTTAGATTTAGGAAAAGAACGACTTAGGTTAGGTTACGGCACCAAAACTACTTGGTTAGGTTTAGGAAAGGATCGTGGTTTGGGTTAAAATAACTCCAGAAGTGGCGCAACTGAAGTACACAACTTACGTGCCAAATAAATCAACGTTGACTTTTGGTTTCACACGGGGTACGAACACCTGTCTCCTGTGCGAAAGTTCGGTGTTTTTTGTCGCTCTTTATACTTCCTGGTTCACGATTACGTGGATTACTAACACATTGATTTTGTGGGATATACACAAATTACAGTGTGTTACTTTTCGTAGGTATAGCTACGAACGATGTATTAGACAAGCCTGAAATATTCCCTAGTTCACCAAATGTGTATTAATCCGCAGCTGAAAATAGTCCCCAGCAAATGCTCTATATATTAATGATTGACTAACTTTTTCTAAAAACCACAGTGCCCATCTATTTTAGGACACAACTTTCCCTTAAAACAACAACAACAACATATTTGTGACCCGTATTTATAGATTAACGTCAACCCAAATGGGGTTTGAGTTGAGTGCCACTGACAGGGTAACTTACCCTTTTTTCAGGAACACCGACCTTATCTTTTAAACAGATGACATGCTGTAACATTTAGGTTTCACCAGAGATCTAAAAATTCATTCTTGGATGGAAACTAACAAGAGAGAGACGAGTCTGTACCTCAGTGTTTGTCCACTCTATAATTAGTTGTTATTTTAATTAGAGAAACTAATGGCTTCTCTGCTATTGTCACAACAGCACACATATTATGAGACCAAACAATGAAAAGGGGATTTTATAGGAACAGAATGGAGCATAAACAGGCACTTTGTATGCAACGACTCAGACTGGAGCTCCACTATTCAACCAAACACTTGCTAATTGCGAGATTGCAGAGTTAAATTATTCTGCTTTGAGCGGTTCAACAGCTTCATCTGTTTGAGCGGAATATTTTAGAGCTGCATTCACTGATATTTTCTGACTTCAACTTCATCTTCTGCATAACTTTTTTCTTCCACAGTGATTCTCTGTTTTGTCGGCTTGACATTTTTGAGCAAATAAACCCATTCATCATCCTGCTTGGTCCCTCAATTTGTTTTATACGGTTCAGTTGTGGGCGGATAATTGTGTTCATATCAAATGTCGTAAATGTCATCAAACAATGAAATTACTGGAATCAGGATATCGCTTTTTAAATTATTCATAGTCAGCTTTCAGGAGCCTCTTTAGCCTTTTGGAAAAAACAAAATGGAAGAGACACTGAGGAGACACAGGAAGGGGAACTGCACACTTTTCTTTGTTCCAGATGGACTGCGTGGGATGATGTTGTCCTCAGTAATTTCACCTGTCATTACCCTCACAAATAGAAACCCCTGTTTAATCTGCATTTCCATCACCGGATGCTTCTATTAGTACAAAGAAAACCGGAGCTAATGATTGGAAAAGATTGCCTTTTCATCCATTTAGAGTCCCACACACACTCTCTGGGTAGAGAGTTCGTAATGCGCCTCTTCTGTCTTGTGGTTTTATCGTCGGTTTTGATCTTCATTTGCAGCTTTTGTTCTTTGTAAAAACACTTTTTGATGTTTGTTTAAAGCCTCAGAAATAAATCCGGACTTTTTTCTCCATGCCATTGCATGAGATCTTACCCTCATTTTTACCCCGTTTACTCAAGTTTCCCAAAAGGCCCGTTTGAGAGAAACTCGATGTCCCGTCACATCTGAAGACCTCCGCATTGATCCACTTGATCTCAGATGTCTTTGTGCTTCATACAAATGAACAACAGGCTTCGGAAGACGAGAGAGGAGACGCTCATGACAACCGAGCGTGATTAAGAAACTCATGAGTGGAAGTTTCCTGGCAGCTCGTCAGACGTAATGAGCGAAGCGAAGAGTTATGATTCTCCAAGTGAATGAAACGAGTGACTCACGCTGTGACTCTGCCTCCCTCAGCGGAGCCAGCAGGAGGCTCGCCCAGCACAGCAGCTGCTTGTCTCTCTGTCTAAACAACATCCAGAACACGCCGTACATCAACCACAAACTGCTTATGTTTGCAAATCCATCAGGAAGACATATTGTCGTCCTGCAGATTAGCTCCAACTTTCCAATAACTGCTGGGGAAGGAAATTATCTTGCAGTCTTTTCATAGGATAAGTTACATATCCATGTAACAAATAGGTTGAAATCAAGCATTTATCCACAGGGGATTTTTAGAAACCTCCTATTATTCCAACCCGGTATCACGCCAAAGCATGTAATAGACCCGCCTGTCCACCGTAGGACAGCGTGTCAGTGTCACGTTTTGTCACTGACTCCAAAACTTTTGTCTGTCATTAAAGTTTTCAGAACAGATTGGACTGTCTGCGTTTCTTCGCATCCGTAAAAAGAGGGTTGTTTGACCACCCAGAACCACCGTCCGTGCACACGTAATCATCCAAAATGGCATCTGATAAACTGATTCACTTCGTCTCCCAGCGCAAAGCAATTCACAATAAAGAAATAAACGAATACAGAGATGCAGAATTTAAAGATAGATTGTGGCAGGTGATCGCAGAACAGCTTGGAATCGAGAATGGTCACAAAACAAAGGATGTAGGAAAGATTAGACAGTAGTGATTGTGCTCTAGGCAGCTAAAGGATAGGTTCTTGCTAATGTCAGTTATTAATTAGCCCCGTTTTGGACTAGCGCTACCCATTGCAAACACGTAAGTCAATTTTGTCTTCCATTGTGAATTTTCGCATGAGAATAATAAAACGGGTCAGACTCAGTTTGCAAGGTTTCTGTGTGCAATGATTTTTATCGGATGACGGAAAACAAACACCAAAAATACGGACCTGGTGTGCAAAGGCCTTAAGTCAGACATATTTGTTCACTTTACAAACTATGGAAACTTGAGAATTTAAAGTAAAGTTCTGTGAGTTTGAACAAAGCTTGGCCACACAGAGCAGGGGTGCGGAGCTGAAAACACAATCAACTGCTCAAGAAAAAAGTTTCCTAATGATTTGTAAATCAAGAAGCTTTTTTAGAGCACTAATCTCAGGCATTAACTCCAAAATGAAGTTGATTACAGTTGGAAATCCTCATCTTTCCCCATTAAAACAGGTCTTGAACAACCCCGGCACACGACTGAGTTGTGATGAAGCAAAACACTGACGGAAGCTCCCTGTTTCAAAATAGAAAAGCACACCTGAGGGTACATTCCCCGTACGTGATTAAACAGCATCCTGGCGTTGAGTCAGCGCTGCAGGCTCGTCAGGTGTTTATCACCGAGTTCCTGGCTTCTGATTGGCTCTCCGTGTTTTTTGTCCCAGTGACGCAGCTTTGAATGTCCTTCTTCTGACTTAACATCAACATGACAAGACAAGATAGCACATTTCCACTTAACTTGAATCAGTGACTCCTGCGTATGAAGTTGATGATTAAGCAGGTGATAAGGGTGTTAACCTGTCTTGTTCTTGCTGCATCAATCATGCTACAACCATCTTTAACTGCTGCTTCACACTACAGAGCCCAGTATAAATGTGTGGCAGGCTGTGATTACAGTCCTGGTAGCTGTTTATTTCATTTTACAGGCTTATTTTTTACAGATTTGCCCTCCGTTGTAAATGTGCTTTACAGTATCTGGCAGGATGGTTGTTGGTGGGATGCAAACATCAACAAAGGGGGTTTTGTGAGCTATTAATCCCCCGCAGGTCGGCCTGTTTCTCTGTCATCCAGTAATGGGCTAATTAAGGAGAACAGTAACCCTTGGGAGCGCCACCCACCTTGTGTGAACCGTACCTGTTGTCTCTATCAGGATGTCTGCTTCAAAGTCTTTTTTTTCATGTTAATGACGTGGAACAAACTGCTCGGCCAGGTTTCATAAAGAATCTTGTTTCATTATAAGCCAGTAGGAGAGATGATCGCAGTGTTAATGGTTAATTAGTGTTAATTAGCAGCAGCTGCAGCAACACTCTATCCACATTCTTGTTTCAAACTAAAGAGAATAGTAAATAGAAACTTACAATATATATATATAATTTTTTTTATTTTTTTTATTTTTTATTTTTATAGAAACTTTTTAAATTTTGAAGTGTACCTACTGGCTATTATGTTTAATTTATTTTTCAGTGAGCACTAATTTTCAAATATTATTATTAAGTGTGTCAAATCAAATTCGTTGTAACGCCACTAATTTCTTCAACGCATTAACACAACTTGAGTTTTTTAATTAACCTCTTAAAAATCCGACGGGCCGCCGCCGTTATGCGATCTTTCGGAGGTTGTAGCGGCCTCAGTTTTATCCAATTGCGATTAATCGCGATTAACTGGACAATCATGCGATTAATCGCTATTGAATATTTTAATCGATTGACAGCCCTAATTTTTATTGAATAACACTACTAAGTGATGAGCAAAGAGTTAAAAAGTATCCATAAGGATGTTTGTTTGTTTTGTTTTTTTAATTGTTTTTGTAAATGAAATGTAAATCATGACTGAAACCTCTCAAACTCCTTCTTGAAGGTCCAGTGAGTAAAATTGGTTAATAAAAACATTATTAGTAGAGCTAATTAATGACAATTAGCATCAGCATTAGCATCATTCGTCACTGTCATCTTTAGGCTACTGATCCTAGAAGAAATTTGCTAAAATATTGTCTATTTTTGCAATTAACCTGTGTGACAATGTTATGTTTATGTTATATTTTACTATTTATTCTCCTTGTCCAAAAGTAAATTACTTCGGTGCCATTTTTGGTAATTTAAAAAAAATATTTTGTTGAATTTATCCAGAAGTGACTCTAAACACCTGAGGTAACTTATATAGCACCTTGTCATTAGATGGGAGGACACCATGATATTTATTTGTGATCATCACTCTTGTCACCATTATTTCTGGAAACACATGAAAAAAATGTTGTAGTTTCTCCTCTTTAAGCACATTAGGTAATGATTAACTGGTGCCTTGTTTCCTCTCTGGGAGCCACTTCACCTCCGGCTGTCTGTGATCTCCCCCCTCCCTCCATCAATATAATACTTCAGTGATCAAACCCTGAACTCAACAGACAGCCAGTCGGCTTCAAAGTCACCTGTAGACCAACTCCTCCCTCCACACAACCACATTAGTCTGTCTGTCCCGACTGAAAAAACTGATTCTTACTGGGTACCAGACTATGAGAGCCTTTGATGTCTGAGAAACAACCGACCTACTATAACGCCTCATTGCTCAACACCAGATAACAGTTTATTAAAAGCTACTTTAATTTCTCTTCTAATTAACCTTTAACAAAAGTGGAAGACCTTTTCATTACAAATAAAGTCATGCATTCAAATTATAACTTAAACATAAACACGTTTAAGTAGTAAAACAGCCGGTCTCACTAAGTAGCTTATGAATGAAGCGGCAATTTGTATTTGTTGTCATTTTGTGTGCAATAAGAACGTCGTTCTTGCTTTTGACGTGTCAATCGAAATTGTCGATTTTTTTCCTAAACCTATGTGGTTTTGTTGCCGTTTCACAGTAACGACGTGGCGTTAAATGACACACGAAAAGCCTAAAATGCGTTATAATGACATGCGCAATGTCCTTAAAATGTTGTGCTATTTATCTCGCTTATTACACGGCTACTTACTTAAGAAATCACTCATTTGACACGAAAATGGTCCGCCAGAGTCCGACATCAGAACTGCGTCCATAGCAACGGTCTGTTATACATATCAGTGGTCTGCTATAAAGAAATAATGATCGTAATTGACCAATCAGAATTGAGTATTCAGCAAAGCTGTTTAATGATTGGAATTCATTAATTGGAAGTTTACCAATTAAACACTCAATCCATTTTCCCTAAAACAAGCAGGCTACCAGATTACATTGTCCGGTACTTCCTAGAAGATTAGAAATAATTAACCAGTGTAGCTACTGTTGCCTGTACTGGTTCCTTCCAATCACAACAACTCAGTATGTGGTAAAGAGTATTGTTTGTTGGCTTCTGGCAACACTAGTCGAGGTCTGCCTGTTTTTTTTTTTTCTTCAGCCAGTCAGGCACCAGATCTGGAGGCCACTGGGTTCTGTAAACAGTCCTCGCCTGTAGATATGTTTACAACCTCATTGTATCCGTGCTGCTCCTGATAATCGGCCCGCAGGTCACAATGCCTGATCTGAAGCCTGCTGAGGTCATCCACTTCCTGCTGATTGTCAGGGAGATCAGTGTGGTAGTCGTGATAAACTGGGCCAGGAAACTGGTAGACTGGGAGTGCCGAGTGGAGCTGGAGGCAAAGGGGGACTGGGAATATGGTTAGGCCTGGAGGTGGAGTTGGAAATGGTCATGGTGGTGGAGATGGTGGTAATAGCACTGGGAATGATGCTGGTTTCTCTATCCACATTTCAGCTACAGCTCTCTGTACAGCTCTGTGACTATATTTTTTTGGAGCAACAGAAAATAGGCTTTGAGCAACGGATGTGTCATGCTCTCCACTTTCTATTTCAGTGCTTTAAAGGTGCAATTTTCTCCTCCTAAAACAAAAGCCTGCTTTTAAATGGCAGTGTCTTCCACGAGTGGTGCTGATTGCTTGGCTGAATGAGGAAATTCCCGGTCTAAATGCGGAACTAAACCACCTGCGTTTACGCTACACACAGCTGCAAGACAATAAGAAGAAAGTGCAGAGTGAAGGTAGAAGGGACAGCATCGTATCCAACGGTCAAGGAGATTAAATCCATCTCAACCCGGTCTCAGGGACAATCCTGCGTTGCTATCTCATGGCTGAACTCCCGTCTTTGGGACCTCGCTGACTCTACAGACACAGGAACGCATTACAAGCAGCCCCTGGAACGACGCGTGGAATAAACATTGCGCCTAAACAGAACCAGATGTTCCTCCCGCGCTGTGATCCCGCTCTGGGTTGGGCTGATCCCCAGCGTCACCGAGGCAAACCAGCTCCAGCTTTAGGCCTTAGCAAAATAGGTCTCTTCCTGTGCCTCACAGGAGCAACTATTCCTACCCTGAGGCCCTCTATTCTGCTATGTATGCGTTTCATTTAGAGAATATTAATGCTATGAGCGACTGAAGTGGCGTCTTTGAAGTGACGTGGTGACTACGAGGTCTGTTACTTAAGTAGAAGTGCCTAACTAGAGTTGATTTAGCCTTTAAGTGGCCTGAGCTGTGGTTTTGAATATTTTCTTGACTCGGACCGGCATATTTGCTGGATGACAAACTCAGATTAGGACCTGCGTCCAAAGTGAAAGAACAAGTAAAAGGAAAAAGTCTAAGAGTCTACAGCCATGCTAGCAGCTCTGTGAGGCACAGCATTGAGCTAAAGCTAACACCAGCATGCTAATATACTCAACAAGTAGTGTCAACAAGTGAAGCCAATGCAGAAGTGCCTTAAACCTGCATTCTTTCTAACAGCCAGCAGGGGGCGACTCCTCTGGTTGCAAAAAGAAGTCTGATTGTATAGAAGTCTATGAGAAAATGACCCTACTTCTCACTTGATTTATTACCTCTGTAAACATTGTAAACATGAGTTTATGGTCTCAACCGATAGTTTCAAGTCTTCTTCAATACAGCATGATGTTCATTAAGTAAATTATGGTCCCATTTAGAGTCAAATAGACCATAAAGCAGGAGATGCTTTAGGGCGTGGCTACCTTGTGATTGACAGGTCGCTACCACGGCATTGTCCGGTCTGGGAGTTGTTCGTGTTTTCGTCTACGAACTATAACCCTTTCACAGTCTGTTTTCAGTTCATGAAAGTTAATTGTAACATTTTGGACGCCTAAAAATGTCTTATTCAGCATTCGGTTGTACTTAGCTCCACCCTCTCATGTCACTTCTGGTTGCAAAAAAAACAAGATGGCGACGGCCAAAATGTCAAACTTGAGGCTTCAAAATCAAGGCCTATAGAAAGGAGGCTGGGTCACGCGTCATCAACGCATCATACCTTGGGGGGTATAACACATGACCGCAGGTTCAGTTACACTGCGCATGTGTTATACCCCATACCCCAAGACCCATGTTCGCCCGTGACCCAGCCTCCTTTCCATAGGCCTTGTTCACAAACCAATGTGTGCGTTGCCACGGTGACTACGTCCACTTCTTATATACAGTCATTTTGTGCAGCAGGCATAATGTTTGCAATGTACAACAGATTCTGATGGGAATGTCATTAGTTTTGCAAGTATTTGGTCATAAACCAATGTAATGTACAAATAAATTAAAATTTTGATGTGCTAGTGGTGTTAGACGAAATCTTCAAGGATCACCAAAGTTATTACAATCCATCCTGATCGTGACACGAGTATCTGAACCAAATTTAACGTGCAATTCAACAGTTGCTGAAATATTTCAGTCTGGACCAAAGTGGTGGACTGACACTGCTATCCATAGAGCCACATGGCTAGCATGGCTAAAAATCATGCTTACACCTAATAATGTTATACTTACAACATAAAATATGCATAAATTGTAATTTTAAAATAAATTGACTGGTATAAATGAAGAAAATACTAGAAAACACAGCAAGCATGTCATTAGAGAGAGGCAATAGGTGCTTTTTCAGTATGATAAATAATATAAAACTAATACTAATGAATATGTATTGAAAGAAATGCATTGTGGGCAACTCACTAGTTGAGTGGTTAGGGTTCATACCTCATTGGCGCAAATACCCTCAGCAGTGGTTCGATTCCCTGCTGGCTGGACCATTTGCTGCATGTCATTCCCCTCCTCTCTTTCCTCGTATTTCCTGAGTCTCTCCATGTCGCTGTCAAATAAAGACATAAAATGCCCAAATAATAATCTAAAAAAAGAGAGAAAGAAATGCAATGGATTAAGAACCATTTTAAATTAACATATCTGCAACTGAAAATACCTGCAAAACGTCCACTGACAACATATTTAATTTATTTTACCATACAATATCTGCTTGTGGAAGCATTATTTACATTTTTATGGTCATGTTTAGTCAACTCAAAGTACTTGGTTAGGTTAGGGGATAATCGTGGGTTTGCACTTTCACTTTCTGGGCTTGAAAAAATTTGCCAGTGAATATAATCCAGGCAGTAACAGTTTTCTAGTAGTATATAAATGTAGTTTCTGGGAGACAGTGTTGGTAGAAGAATCGTAGATTTTCTAAAGGAGACAACAAGGCCCTTGATATTTGGTTAGACTGTGAACCTGAGGCACTAATGACAGTCCATAAATTGTGAGATGAAAACCTCGATGGCTGTCTTGGCAGGGGAAACATGCTTTTGTTGTAACTCAAAACTTGGGCTGGGGAAGTTTGGAGAGGCAACAACCTTGTGGGATTAGTCTCCATGGCCCTTGTATATTTTCACTGAAAACAACAGATTTTCACATTCCGCTGCATCATTTATTCATCCGACAAGAATTATGGTTTCAGGCTTGCGTTATTAGATGATGCAAATATTTTCCCCTTGGGTGGAATCTTTTTTTTTTTTTCTGTTCCCAGGGTGAAGTTTTGAAATAAAGCGAAGATCCAGCTCGTACGGGCTCGACTGGATCCACCCTCGTTCTTTGGGAGGAAACCGCTTCCATTCCCTCCAAATTGAGACTTGGAGCCGCAGCTCCGAGGCTGCTGTTACACAACCGGTGGGTTGGAGAGCAGCATACTCACATGCTGATGTTAGCTACATACGCAGCACTTTCCGCGGGTCAAACCTCAGCCTCCAAACCCACAGACTATCTATTAGACTCAAAATGAAGCTGTTCATTTGTGCTTGTGGTACAAAATTCCATCTGAGTTACAGTAAAAAAAAAACTTTAGCTTTGTCATGGTACAGTAGATGATGAAGAATCAGTTCTTAGTAAAGGCCAAACCTTGTGACTCATACATGTGGCTCTGCAGCAATCACTTACACAACCTACAGTCTGCTCTCTTGGAGTTTCTGGTTTATGTTAAGTGTTTTTTTTTTTTGCTGTTTAATATATTTTCATGCCACACTCACATCATATGGGATGGATGTGATAGATTTTCCAAGTTTATGACTTTCGAGTTTCCACATTATCTGACAACTCAAGATCTGGCTCATGTGAGCATTAAAAATACCGTGCGTTGACTATATATACTAAATATACGGAAATGAGTTAGCATTTTAGCACTTCCAGTTCCCTCGTCTGGAAGTCAATGAGTTTTTTGAATGGGTTTTTAGTTAGATGCCTGAAATAAGGTCTGTGGTTAACACAAGCTGAAGAGATTTTAATGTTTTGTTCTACGATATACAATACGTCAGTAAATATCCCACTATTATCTTGCAGACCCTTTATTTTATTCTATTTTATTTCTTTATTTTATTATTTTTTCTCCTTTTGTTTTGCTTGAGTAATTAATACAATTATTTGGTTATTTTACGTTTTTTCCATCCTTCACCTGAATGTATTATGTAACCTGTAATCCTATGGGTGGGTGGGTGGGGGGGGGGGTTGGTAGTTGAGATGGTAATGAGGATTTGACATTGTTAACGTATTTGACGAATAGTAGCTCTTTGTAGTTGAGGGTTGAGTAAGTGAATTCAAATTGAAGTCAAATATAAATGTTTTGTATGTTTTATTCTTGTGGGATAAAAACTTTGAAAATCACTAAAATATATTTATAAAAAAGAAGATTATCTTGCTGAGCAAAACGTGTAAGTATCATAAATGTTTGTTTGCCACAGAGCATCATCCCGCAGGAGGGCGATGCTAACTTCTTGGATGGCCTACAAAAATATGTCACCCTAGCAGCATTCTATTACAACTAGCTACACATTTCCCGCTGGGGTGCTTGTATTTAAGGTCTGTACAATATGATTTGTTCTAAAAATTAAATCAGTAAAAAAATTAAATCAGTAAAAAACTTGGGAAAATTCAATGTACCACTATCCAGTAATTACCATCTATGGCCACACTGGCTGCCGTTCATCAAAGTTAAGACTTGCTTTCACTCAACAGACTCAGACTTTAACTGACTTTGTTTATAATGTACAGAGTTTTCCAAACAGAGTGAGATGTCTGGATGACGTGTGACAATTGAGCAGCTTTAAGAGTTTCCAGGAAGTGTGAAATTTGTTAGAAGTGTGACACCAAAGAAAAGGAAGGAAAAAGTGTGGTTATGGTTAGCGTGTAAATCAGCTTCAGATGTTGTATCTCGTGTCAAATAGAGAGTCCTAATAAGCCAAGCTGGAAGCGCCGTAAAGGAATGCGATCCTCCCTCGGTTTCCTCCCTGTCCTCCATTTGTCCTCGTCATGTTCTCCCCTCATCATTAAGAGACAGACCACCAATAACAACGCTCAAGTTCATTCATATAGCTGCGGCAGGGCTGATACTGTACATCGTCCCACATCAAGAGGGGTCACGAGTTTGTTCCCCGCCACAGCCAATATGTCTGTCAGCAGCCATGAGCTAAAGGGCCAAAATACAAATATGATGCCAAATAATTAGCCTCATACAAATCCCACTGTGCTCTGATAAAGCTCAGCCCGAACGCGTTGGCGTGGAAATCTTAACATAACCCTCTATTATCGTTCCACCGCGCTGGCACGCACCGCAGAACAACAAAAATAACAAGCGTCGTTTGGCGCCCCAAACATCTCATGCATCTGTCGTCCATGCTGAGGCTTTGATAGTTTCTGCTTCGCCCGCAGAGAGGACCAGATTCCTTCTCTCAAAATAGCTGGCAGTTAAAGTAGATGATGTGTTTCAATTTGCACTCTTTTTGAGGAGATGCAGGAGTGGGAATTTCCCACATGTCATTAAATGTGGGGATGTAGGGAAACTGCACATAAACATATGACATTGGTAAAAACAAATCGGTCTAAGTGGTCAGAAAAGGAAGATCTCCCTTTTATTTTTAGTGTCAGAGTGATGTTTACGCTGTTTTCTGAATAACATTTTCTCTACAGATGGGATCTTTTACAAATAGACGTCCTGTAACTGTTTTCTTTTGTTTTGTCTTTAACTCAGAAAAAATTTATAAAATAATATAATAAATTACTCCGGATAGGAAGGAGCGTGGCAACACGTTCTCATCCCAACTCGCCAAATACCGCCGCTTGGTCAGTGCCCCTTGGCATCAGAGACCCGACGCACGGGGTACCCCTCTTGCGTTACTTTTGGACGGACCAGGGACGACGTGTCAATACACGCTTGTCACATGCATAGTGTCCTTTCAAAATAAGCTTCCGTTTCACAGGAAATTAGGTTTAGGCAACACAACCACTTAGTTAGGGTTAGGAAACGGTCGTGGTTGCTTCACTGACTAGCGACTCACAGGACTGACGATAACGAGTCACGTGACGTGACAAAATAAGTCAACGTTACTTTTAGTTTCACACAGGACACGAACACCGGTAGTGGTGAGAAGATAACCAACAAGCTGAGGAAACTCAGCTCGAGATTGTTAAGGTTAGGCATTGATCTCGAATAATTAAGGTTAGGATTGGTCGTCTTGCAGCGAGTCTCAAGTTTTTGCAAGTTTTGCAGATCTCAGATCAGATATCTCAATTTGCCTTCTATAGACACGACCACGAACACCGGTCTCCTGGTTGAAAGTCATGTGTTTGTTTGACCCCTCCCATCCGCCCTTAGCAGACTCTCATGCTATTAATACCGCTGAATAACGCAGTGGGTGGGTTTACATTGGAGTCAGTTGAAAGCCCGGTTCGTCACATACTGTCGGTGCCTCTGTGCGTCGGTTTCCGATGCTAAGGGTCACTGACCACGCCGGTATTTGACGAGTTGGCACATACGGCCGCTTTGTCACGCCCCTTGGCGTCACTTTATTGATGTCCTGTAATTGGAATTTTTTTACTTGTTTTGTCCGTAACTCTAATGAAGCATTGTGATGGGATAAGAATCTCTGCTGAATTGATGCCCAAATTACTCCGGATAGGAAGGAGCCTGGCATCATGTTTTCATCCCAACTCGTCACATACGGCCGCTTTATCACGCCCCATGGCGTCACAACGTCACTTTATTTTTGGCATCAAAACCACTGTAGTTACCCTTGGTGTCACTTTAGGATTAAGCAACAAAACCACTATAATTAGGCTTAAAACTAATAGGTTTGTAGAGTGAAAATGAAACTGAACGTTGTGAACACGGGACACGAGTGAACAGCTGATTGTCACGTGAAAGTGAAACTTAACGCACGGGACACAAACAACGATCTCCTGGATGAAAGCTTTGTGTTGTTGGACCCATCCACCACCTCCCGCCTGCCCTGTTTGTGTCTCTATTCGCTCTTTAAACTACGTCACCACACTGCACACTTTCTCGGAGGGTTTACTGTTGCCGCGGATGGGTTTACATTGTAGTTAATGGAACACCTGGTGCTAAAGGGTGCTGTGTGCGGCGGTATCATCGATGCCCTGTGAATGAGAACGGGCTGAGCTTCATGGCTGTCAGAGAAGCATAAATACACTCCTCCAAAAACAAAACAGTTTCTTAACTTGGAAGAAAATTCCTGCGGTGTGAGGGCTGACTGCAGGCTATGCTTAACATCAATGTATACTGAACACAAGCGTGTAAATACTTGTGCAAAAACGTAAAGCTTCAAATAGAGCAAATGCTCAGTGACACACATACGGTGACCGATATTTGTCATGCAAACACTCTACTATTGTCGAAGTGCATCTTTCAAATGCAGCGAGCGCTGTGTTTAACATGGATATTGGCTGAGCATGTCTGGACCTGCAGGTGACTTTTACTGAAGGAGTGAACGCAGCCACCGCCTCCTCAAACACAGGCGCTCTGACAAACCTACAGAGTAATCTGAGGTTTTGTCTCTTTTGTAAGATACTCAGTCAGGGATTTTTCAAAGTAAAGCTTCTTTAAATACTTTTTACAAGCAAAAAAGATGCAGAACTAGATAAATGATAACAGGTCAGAGGTCAAAAGAGGAATTTATGCATTTCATAATTGATTTTTTTTGTGTGGAACAAGGCCAGTTTAGTGTGACCAGTAAAAAGACAAAGAGCATAGGTGGGTGATTAGGTTACGGTGCAGTGAGGGCGGCAGCAGGATGTCAGGGGAGCTGTGAACAGGTTACGGCCTGTCCTGCATTCAGAGGGCTGGATCCAAGCTGACATGCAGGAATGTGTCTCCATATAGAGCGTGAAATCTCTGCAATGCAATCTGCTCTGAACGCTCAAACACGATGACCCAAAAGATGAAAAAAAGGCTCAATTTTTGTGGAGTGCAGAGCTCAAATTTAAGTTTTAAGTAGTAATATTGTGACTGTGGCAGTTAAATTGCAGGTATGTTGAAAGAGAACAATAAACAGACGGCAGAACAGATGTTTCTCAAAGGTTCAGGCTGGGATAGTTTGATGGATGTCTTCACGTGATGTTCTTTGAGTTTGATTTATTCACTTGTTTTCATTTGGAGGTTTCCCATTTTTATGAAAAAGAAGCTCTCACAGTAGTCACTATTTTATAAACACAATGTTTCACCACATAAATAATACATATGGGGTAATGGTTACAAAGGATTTACGAAAAATAACTCACCTCTGGATCAACTTAAAACTGCAGTGGAAGGTCGAGCACCATGTTTTGCTTCATCAGGTAATCAGGAGAACAAGTTGCAGGTGTGATATAGAGCACCCAAATCATGTGATCACAAGCTCCACACACATTATTCTCTCTAGTGAGACAAATTTGCAGTTTCATTACATAGTCTGACGTCTTCAAAATTGCAGTTACAGCATACAATTATATCCAGAAACTACAAAATTAGATCAAATTCACATGTAATTTAGAAGGCTAAATAGGGCGGCTACCATAAGAAAAAACAAACTATAATCCAAAGTAGACCTCAGCCGAAGTTAAATTAAAGATAAAGTAAAGTAAAATACTGTAATACGTTGCACAAAATCTTACATGGATTTCAAAATAAACTAGGTAAGGAGGCTACAGTGTACAAACAACTCTTTACATCCAAGATAGAGCACAAAAAAACTAAATAAATACAAATATATATAATTGATTATTTATTTTTGGAAGTATCCTTCCTATCCTGGAAGTATCATTTCAGAGTGTTTTCAAGCCCCAAAGCACACATAAATGTATTATTGCCACTTTTATTATTCATCTGGATATTCTGAAATGTAAAAAATATGATCTATATGTGGAAATATAATAAATATTAAATGAGCAGTGTGTAGTGTCCGGCGGTGTCGTCTTCAACATTGCAGTTAGTACAGCTTACAATTATATCAAGAAACTACAAAAATAGATCAAATTCATATTTAATTTTATTAGGCTAAATAGGAAAATTACAATAAATACATTAATCCCAAAAACAAAATCTAAGTATAATCCAAAGTAGACCTCAACAAAAGTTAGATACAGTAAAGTAAATACTGTAATACATTCCACAAAATCTTATATAGACTTCAAATTAAACTAGTTAAGGAGGCTACACTGTACAAAAAACAAAATAAATACAAATATATATAATTAATAATTCATTTTTGGAAGTATCATCTAGTACCAGAGAGTTTTCCAGCTCAAAACCAAACATAAATGTATTTATTGCCACTTTTAGTATTCATCTAGATACCCTGAAATGTAAAAAGGCCGTAAAAATGTTATCTATATTTGGAAATACAATTAATATTAAGAAAAATATAGTATAACATACTATTACATACATTTTTAAGTTTAAGCCTGCAGCATCATTTCTACTTTTTTTTGTTTTGTTTTCTAAAAAATTAATGTTCGAACACTTTATAGCCCTGATTTTAATCCACAATGTGCAATATTTGAATTCTAGTTGTCAATACAGGAGAGCAGATGTCTTAAAAAACACTGGACCTCAGATTTTGGAATAAAACTTCTGTTTCGTGCAGAAAACACGAAACTGAGTAAATTTGGTTGATAGCTGCGATCAGTGGACCTTGAGTTAAGATTATTTTGTCAGACCATGTTTTAATGTCTACATTGGGCAGTTTATATATGTTTTTCTTTCTGTATGTTAATTCTGTATGTTGCTTATTTTAGAAAACAAAGGTCTACAGGTACGTTTAGCTTCACAATACACCAACATTATGAATAAAAACAAACCTTTTAAAGCCTCATATTTCATATGAAGCATAAAGATTTCACATACTTTCAGTTTCTTCTTCAGACACATCAGATAATACATTTCATCATGACAAGAAATATCTAATAAATAAACAGAGCCAGAACAGTAGCGATAACAGGTTCAGTGTAAAAGTCCCTGAGTTGCTCTTTCCCATCAGACAGGAAGGGAATTCTTAGAGGAGACGAGCAGCGATCATCGTGGCGTGAACCCTCGCGACCTCTCGACCTCTCACCTCCTGACTGACCCTCAGCGGCTGCTGTGGAGTCGATTGTGGTATCAGAGGGTTGAAGGCCCTTTAGTCAGGAGAAATGAATCTTCCACATGCTGCAGGAGGAATGTCACGGTCCAGACGGTCCGGAGTTGCCCCCTGGGAGTTCAGGAATTTGGGCACCTGTGAAATTCCCTTTAGTCTTTTCAGGAGGGGGGGCGCCAATCCTCCTTAAGTGCATCTGCAGGCGCCTCCAGTAGAGAATGTGAAGATGCTTGATTTGTCTTTCATGTGAGTGAAAATCAAATCAATGAGGTTTTCCACATGTGTTTGGTGTTCAGCAGCTGTAAAAACCACCTCCTCAACATCTGTATGTAGTTTTCTCTTTCAGTTCAAAATGGATGTGAATTACTTTCAGCGAACAGCGACTCAGATCTGAATGTAACCCAGATAGAGATGAGTTGATTTAAGCTTTCATCACCTCGCATCACAAACAGACAAGACTAACAGTCTGCAGCCATGCTACTAGCAGCTCTGTGATGCTGCACTGTTGAGCTAAATGCTAACATCAGCATGCTAACATGCTCACAATGACAATGCAGATGTTTAGCAGGTATAATGTTTACCATGTTCACCATCTTAATTTAGCATGTTAGCATGCTAGCATTAGCTAATTAGAAATTAACACAAAGAACAGCTGAGGCTGATAGGAATGTTTTGCAGATATTTTATCATAAACCAAATTATTGGACAAAATAAAAAATTGACCGGATATGGCGCTAGATGGAAAGTTAAGAGATCACCAAAGTGATAACAATTCAGCCTGAGGGGGACATGAATGTGGGTACAAATATCATGGAAATTCATCCAATAGTTGTTGAAACATTTCAGTCTGGACAAAAGTGGTAGACCGACCAACTGACATTTCCATCCAGACCACGCTGTTAGCACGGCTAAAAAACACCAAAACAACTTTTATTTTAAAGGTACAGTGTGTAGGAGTTGGTGGCATCTAGTGGTGTGGTTGCAGATTGCAACCAACTGAGTACCCCTCCACTCACTCCTCCCTTTCCAAGATGGCCGTAACGTGAGCTGCTGCGTGCAAAACCGTGGTAACGCCGTTCGCCTCGGTCAGAGGCCATCCTTACCATAATAACACTACTTTAGGAGCAACGGAAGTCAGACGGCGGCTGGCCGTACCACGATCTCGTTACCGCAGTTTCACAAGCGTGTCGCAGAACTTGGCCTTCAGGTAACGTAAAAATACTAAAGACTCCCTCTAGAGCCAGTATTTGGTTTGTCCGTTCTGGGCTACTGTAGAAACATGGCGGACTCTGTGAAGTGGACCCGCTCCCTACAGTATTTATATGAAGGGCTCATTCTAAGCTAAAGAAAACACAATGATCCTTAGTTACAGGTGATTATACACTAATGAAAACATAGTTATGAATATTATATTATATTTCTGCTAATAGATTCCGAAATGCTACAAACTGGCCCTTTTAGCTGCTGTTAAATATTTTCCTGTACAGTTTAACGTCTATCTGGAACCGTTTTTGGAAGAAAGGTAACTGTGTGTTCATAAATAAAATGTAAGTGAGTGTAAATGAATGAAGGTGTGAGTTCTACATACACACAGGATCTTTTAAAACACCTTATAAATCAGCTCAGACGTCATCAGACATCCTAGCAGAGTTTTATCCTCCTCTGACTGGCGTTGTTTTATTATCAGAACAGTGGCTTGAAGTTGAAGAGGAGAGTCTGTGTGAACTTCACAGGACGACAACACTGGACCCGTTTGATGTGCTGCACGGTTGAATCAGTGTCAACGGAGCCTGCAGCCCAGACAACGTGCTGGTGTCACATTTCATAATCTGTGTGAGCAAAAAGCTTTGAAGCAGCGAGGCTGCAGTTCATGAATGACAACGGAGAAAGAAAAAGGTCTCTGCAGAAACAGTTGACAGCACTCAAACAGGCTGCTGTTATCAGTGGGAAAAGCTCTAAAAACCTGCTGCACTGGTGAACAGCGTGCAGTTAGACATGTCACCTTGTACAAATGAGTGTACAGTTGTGTGGTTTGGGGTTTATTTGCACTTCGCACCAGTGTAGAAGATTAAAGAGGAACCTGTAATCCAAGGCAGCCAGAAAAGGTGGTGTTGATGAAATAATACTAAAATAAATAAATGGAGAAAACAACAGTAGCTGTGATGAGAGATGAGGGCAGCTGATGGGTGTGTGAACATTCAGAAGCTGTTTAACTAAACATCATAAATCATTGAGTTGACTGTGAGACATGCACATATAGACAAACAACTAGAAAAGTAAACAGAGATGTTTCTACAGTAGGAGAGTCATGTGAGCACTTGGATCAGTTGCTGCGCTGAAGGTTTATGTTGTAAAGATTCAGCCAGGAAGCCTCTATATATTATAACATTTGACTTATTTTTTGCAAACTTTTAAAAAAAACTTTTCCACTGCAGTCACAGCGAGTACTCCCATCTCTCTGCTATAAGCACATCCTGTACAGTGTCCTACAGTGTTATATAATCCATAATGTATGGCTGAATTCTCTTCCTGGAGCCTCACATTCACTTGTCATCAGTGGAAAGGAACCAAGTACATTTACTCAAGTATTGTACTTAAGTACAATTTCTTACTTTACTTGAGTATTTATATTTGATGTTACTTTGTAGGCTACTTCTACTCCACTACATTTATTTGATACTTGGAATTACTACATACTTTTCGGATTAATATTTGACATAAATTACATATAAGTTTATAAAATGCACTACATCATTGAAGGTAAAACCAGTCTCCTCCTCGCCATGTTTCAGATGTCTATGAGCAGACTGTTCTCATACACCGTTCATAGCTATACCTTCAAAAAGTAATGTACTGTAATTTGTATATATCCCACAAAATCAATTCGTAAGTAATCCACATAATTGTGAACCAGGAGGTATAAAGAGCGACAAACACAGCATAGGGAGGAAGTCAGGGTGGATGGTTGGGTCAAAAAACACCAGACTTTCGCCCAAGAGACCGGTGTTAGTACCCCATGTGAAGCCAGAAGTCGTTGATTTATTTGTCACGTAAACTCTGTGCATAAGTTGTACCACTTCTGGTGTTATTTTATCCCAAACCGCGATCTTTTCCTAAACCTAACAAAGTAGTTTTGTTGCCTAAACCTAACCAAGTTGTTTCCTGTGAAGATGGATGCTTATTTTGAAAAGACTGGAGCGGAAAAATGAGGAATAACTTTTCGTAAGATATCATACGAACTGTTGTATGAGGATACGCTACTATGAGTTGTTAGCAGTTCCACCAAAGAGACATTTCCTCTCTAAACTTCTCACATGGTTTAATAACTGTTCAAATGATCCAACATTTCACTAAAAATTAAAGATTAGAGAAAAGTCCTCTCTCCTACATCATCTCACGACCTCTCAGATTTATCTGGTGACCTTTGGGGGGGCCCCGACCCCAAGGTTGGGAATCACTGGACTGAACTTTTACTGCATAACAAGTAGTTTTACTTTTGATAGTTTAAGTACATTTTACTGATGATACTTTTGTACTTAAGTAGGATTAACGCAGGAATTTTACTTGTAATGGAGTATTTTTGCATTGTTGTACTAGTACTTTTACACAAGTAAAGAATCTGAATACTGCTTGTCATAACTTTCTGAACATCACTGAATAGCTCACTAACTTCCACCTGAACATTAACATCAGAGGACATCAGTCTGTGTAACACCGGCCGGTTTGAAACATGTACCGACTTATTAAATGAGAGATGTCAGCGCCGTCCTTCAGGGGACAAACACGACTGGAAAGATTTAAAGACGATGGCGTGATATATTCTCGTGTTCGCACAGGGTTCAATCCATACTTGATGGGTGGAAAGTAATGAACATGTCAAAAGACAGAATGAGTTCATTTTAATATTCATCAGCTGACCACAGTCGAGATCAGAAACATGAAACATGAGCGCCGCCTCTGATGAGTTCATTACTGAGGTGAGTTAAAGCTCGTGTTCGTCTTCTGAATTATAATCAGCAGGTCATAAAATCTGTCCTCCGTCGTGGTCAGGGACGACTGATTCCTGTTGTCCTTTTCTTCTTCTGTGGTCTCCAGCCTCTCTTCAAAGTCAGCCGGCTCAGCTTGTCGGCCATTTTAACATAATATTATTACACATGTAATCATATTTCATCCTGTGTAGTCTCACAGCGTCCTGCTCAGACTCACCAGGACTCCCGTGTAGCTGATACTTCACATATTATTATATAGTGTGTTTACTTTAGTTTAGAGTAAAAGTTCATTTTTGATTTTTGACCTTGGAAACAGTAGTTTGACAAAATAATGTTGACTCAAGATCTGATCACTCACCAGCTTTTCCCAGATCTTTCAACTGCATCTCATGGTCTTCATCAGCACAAGGATTTTACTCAAGCATTCATGAGATGCATTGAAAAAGCTCTATCAAAAGCTAGTAAATGGACTTTATTCTTATTTATGTTATGTTTTGTTATGTTATGTTATGTTATGTTATTTTACAAAAATAACACAAAAAAATGTAATATCAAACAAAAAATTGCTTCAGGTCATATGAAAGTATCTCATTGACCAAAAGGAGAAGAGAAAAAAAAACATTATCAAACAATAAAACAAGCTGAAATTGAATTTAATCAATAAAGAAACTAAAGGCATTCAGGTAAATTATAAACAGTTAAAACAATAAACTGCTTATGGCGGGAGGGAGGGGAGGTGGATGTTAGTGAATGTTACGTTTCACTAACTAATGTTACGTGCTACGAATGTTACGTTGAATGTTATGTTTTCCGTACTTATGTTACGTTGTTTACGTACTACAGAGCACCATATGTGTATTCATCCGCAACTGAAAATAGTCCCCAACAAATGTAGTTTTTACTCCAGTTTGAGTAACATTTACCCAAATCTACATGCCCAGGAAATTATTTAGCCCTTTTTAAAAAAGATACTATGCATTCGTGACCTGAGTATGAATGAGCGCTGGTGTGTAGTGAGTTACACTGCAAGTTGTTCTGCTCTTTGACAGCTGACAGCAGTTTGTGTTGCTGTCAAGTGACCCAACGTCAAGTGTCTCTGGTTCAGCAAAGGACTCTTTATGCATGAGTGCCTCAGCGGTTAATTACATTATCTGACCTCAGATCTGCTGACTATCTGCTAGATCATCACTGTAAAGTGACAGAAAAGGACACAAGCAGTGCCTTCTGATGCACAAGTTATGGATTTTAAACATCCTATAGAGTCACATGAACCCCTCTATTACTCCTGAGCCTTCCCCTAAAAATACATGTTGACAAACAGCAAGAGTCCTGCAATTAAAAGCCCTCTGAGACACAGAGCCTGCTGCTGACCAAGTTCAGTAATTGTTCCCCTGTCATATACAAACATTGTAATTACCTCATGGTGATGGAGGCATCTTCTCTCTGCAAGGATGTCAGAGCTGTGTAGAAATAGTCCGTCCTGCTTCTCCTCCTCCTCCTCCTCCTCCTCCTCCTCCTCCTCCTCCTCCTCCACCTCCTCCTCCTCCTCCTCCTCCTCCTCCTCCTCCTCCTCCTCCTCCTCCCCCTCCAGCTGCAGAGAAACACCGGAGTCATAATCCTGCTCTGCGCCTCGAGCCCTTTTCCTGACACTTTGTCTCAAACATAAACAGGAAGTAGTCGCTGCAGGGCAGAAACTGTGCCAGGAAGTATGTTGTGAAGGGTTAGGGGAAGTGTCGAGGCCACCTTGATGAGGTAGAGATCAGAGGATTTGACTGTTGTACATGGTGGATAAGTGGGTAATAGAGATGTTGTTTTACTCATCATCTAAAGAGACATGGATTGTTAGACAAATGGTCTCTGCACCGACCTGATTGATATTTGTTGCAGCAGCAGGTCACAGAGAAGGTTTTATGTCTGGAAGGTTGCCAGTTTGGACGCTCTGAAACATCCTGGCAGCGAAGTCTTTTTGCCTTAAAGGTGCAGTGTGTAGGATTTGGTGGCATCTAGCGGTGAGGTTGGTGGTTGACGCATAAACGTAAATGGCCCTGTCTAGAGCCAATGTTTGGTTTGTCCGTTCTGGGCTACTGCAGAAACATGGCGGCCGGCTCCATGAAGAGGACCCGCTCCGTATGTAGATATAGACCGCTCATTCTAAGCTAACGAAAACACAACCATTCTTAATTTCCAGGTGATTATACACTAAACAAAACATACTTAATATTAGAGCTGTCAATCAATTAAAATGTTTAATCATGATTCATTCTTGACTATGACTTGCCCCAAACTGCATGTGATTATCATAAAGTGGGCATGTCTGTAAAGGGGAGACTCGTGGGTACCCATAGAACCCATTTTCATTCACATATCTTGAGGTCAGAGGTCAAGGGACCCCTTTGAAAATGGCCATGACAGTTTTTCCTCGCTAAAATTAGTTAAGTTTCGTGACAAGCTAGTATGACATGGTTGGTACCAATGGATTCCTTACGTTTTCTTGTTTCATATGATACCAAAGCTGAGCCCACTACAACCTAAAAATCGCAAGTTGTGTTAATGCCTTAAAGAAATTAGTGGCGTTAAAATGAATTTGCGTTATTATTGCGTTAACTTTGACAGCCCTAATTAATATTATATTCCATTTCTGCTAGTAGAGCCCCCTAAATGTTGCACACTGCTCCTTTAAATTAGTGTACCTATTACTTTTTTAGCTCTTTAACACATCACAACATCAGCGATGGTTGGAGGTTCTTTGTTGGGAAATGTAGACATTCTTGTCAATCTTTTTCTATAATGACATTGTGTTTTTTGGCGTATTTCCTTGTTAAAGGTTTTATAAGTTGATGAAGATCTCAGACTTCAGGGTCGAGTCGCTCTGATTCATGTTTCCAGCGGAGATGCTGTTCACCAGTCGCCCTCAGACACAGAGGTAAATGTAATGTTACCGGCTAAAGGCCAAAACAGCCTGTCATCACTGGTTAGAGGAAACGGTTTGATGCCACATCTGACTGTGCAACCATAATACCACCGCACGCACGCCGATTACACAAAGCGCTCTGGGGCATCGCCATCGCCATCCCCCTGATTATGTAACTGCAGTATGAAGTGAGAACACGAGAAGGTATGCTTCACCAGTCAGTGCAGGTTTCTCACTGGTGATCCTAAATAACACATATCCATACTGTGACATTTTATTTTCTTCAGCAGTGAAGTCAGTTTGTTTTGATTTTAACATATTAATACTAACACATATTAACCCTGACCTGCAGCAGAGACTTAACCTTCACAGAAACACGCCGGCATGTTGCTCCAGGCTCTGACCTGCCTCTTATCTGACTGTTTGTAGTGAGCTGCTGCTCTTCGACAGGCTCAGATATCAGCTTTATGGGTCGGACATGCAGCTTCTGTCAAAATAAGACAGTGTCAGTCTCTAAATCAGCTCTGAACACCTGAGAGGAACTCACCAGTGACGGAAAGTACTTGAGTACAATTTTGAGGTATTTGTACTTTACTTCAGTATTTCCATTTTACGCCACTTTATACTTCCACTCCGCTACATCTCAAAGAGAACTGTACTTTTACTGCACTACATTTATCTGACAGCTACTATTATTTTTACAATGTTGTTTTGGTACTTTTACTTAAAGGGAGCATGAAACACAACATTCAAAGTTGGCCCCTCGTCCCGGCTAAACGAGGGTTACGGTGCTCCCCAGCCGGTAAAAGCCAACCCCAGATTCACTCACGTTTTTGGAACGAGCTTTGTCGCTATATTTGCTTTTTTTCAGTGCTGTGTCTGCCACCTTTTTTAGCTTCCTCTTGGATGCGTGCTTACAATCTGACACAGCCCGTTTTCATTCCCAGAGCGTAAATTACAGACGCTTTTTCACGCCCATCGGCATGCGATACCAACGCACAAGGCACCCCCCGGTAGGAAACGCCCCGGGCGTTCCATTAAGTACAATGTAAACCCATCTGCTGCAACAGTAAATGCACAGGGAAAGTGCTGTGGTGACATAGTTTAAAGAGTGAAAGAGACACGCAGGGCGGGCGAGCACGACACAAGGCTTTCATCCAGGAAACTGCTGTTCGTGTCCCATCTGTTAAGTTTCACTTTCACGTTACAATCAGCTGTTCGTTCGTGTCCCGTGTTCACAACGTCAAGCCACATTTTCACTGTACAAACGTAGTAATTTTAAGCCGAACCATGTTGTTTTTTCCTAAACCTAAGCAAGTGTTTTTGTTTATTTCACAACGTTTATCACGTGTTTACTGCGACCGAAAAGTGACACCGAGGGGTCTGACAAAGCCTCAGTATGTGACGAGTTGGGATGAGAATGTGTTGTCTTGACGCCCAGAAACATCCCGAACACAGCAAAATAAGAAAATCCAAGTACAGGATCTAAATACTTCTCACACCACTGGAGCTCAAAGCAGGCAGACACACTACGGATGCACACGAGGATTAATTTACAGCATAAAGTTGTTACTCGTCACATTTTAGGCTCCCTTCCCTTTTCCTTTCATCCGTTTCCTGTGAAGAGATTTAATATGTACAAAACTGGAACGCAAATGTCCCAAACTCACGGCCAGATTTCGCTCTTTCTGCTGACCTGTGATAATGTCTAAACTGCTGGGTGTGTTTCATGTGTTAGTTTAGGGACTTTTCAGATGAGCCAAGAGGACCAGATGTGTGTTTCGCATCAGATGACGCACTCCAAAACAAACCGTCTCATCCATGGAAACGGCTGAGTTCAGTTTTGAGATTTGAATAAACATCGACCTCCTCCTGACCAGAAGATTACTGTCTTCACACCGACGCAAACCAAGCACATAAACCCTTTACAAAAAATAAGTTTAATCAAGTACGCTATTGGTATACGTCTTTTAAACTTAAAATAAGAGTTTATGCTTTCAGTTTACTTTTTACGTACTTATCAGAGTTAAACTTAACAAAATTATACTTAAGTATCCTTAGCTTATACCGACAAGTATACAGAAAAGTCTAAGTGTACTTGCCAAGTATACAGAAAAGTCCAAGTATACTTTGCTTATACTGAAAAGTATACAGAAAAGTATAAGTATATTTGGCTAAGTACTATAAGTTCACATAAAAGTAAACTTAAAAGTATACTTGCAGTAAAAAACTATTAAACTACTAGTTTACTGAGAGTATACTTCAAAGTGTACTTTCATAAACTAAAAAGTAGGCTACAAGTATATAACTAGTAAACTAAGAGTATACCTGCTGTATGAGTTCACTTGCAGTATAGTTCATATTATAGTTGCAAAAAGTATACTTTTATAAACTAAAAAGTGGGCCAAGTCCCAAGAAGTATTGAAGTAGTACACTTACAAGTACATTGATATTAGTATACTTATTACATAAAGTATACTTGGGAATATACTTGAATTATACTTAAGTCGACTTCATAAAATAAACTTGAAGTATACTTCTTTTTGTAAGGGAAGGAGTGCATCAACACCTCTGCACTTAGATTATCATTGACATAAAGTTTTATAAATGTGATGTATCTCTAACGATGAGGAATGTATTTATTAGGTTTTATTTATGAGCAGATCATGATTAAGCAAGCTGTGAAAGCCCTTTTTTATATCTTTTAGAGTGTACAGAGGAAACCCTTTTAGGAGCAGCTGTTTCGTGGAGTTTCCTTCTTGCATGAGTCAAAAATGTGTGAGTCAATTACATTTATTATTCTTTAAATGGACCTCAGTGTGTTTTCTCTGCGTTGCCCTGCTTGGATCTCTCTCTGCTTCATCCTGAACTGGCCGCCACACTGTAGACCCAGCCAGTATTTTTTCCTGTGTTTATACTTCAGAGAGCATGTGCTGCTATTTTAGTATCTCCTGCATACATTGAAAGAAAGACGTTTGCATCCAGGCGAAGACAAGAGGGCAGGGCTTTCTCTCTGGCATGACTGAAAATATACCTGCTGTAGACGGGAGGGGAGACACAGCAACAAACCTCTGTGTTCATTCTTTATTTCTGTTGGAGCCACCATGTAATTATCTGACCTGAGAGGAAGTGACACACAGATCATAGATGTAAATATAGGGTGAGCAGAGGGCGGTGTTTGTAGAAGAAAAAATATCATTTTGTTGGACTGTAATCATAGTGGAGAAACAATTAGTCACTAAACAGTCACACTGTCTGATGGATGTGGAACGGTACAATGGACACATGAGGGCTGAACATAAAGAGGTATTATAGCTGCAGTATGGCGCCCAAGCTCCAGACTAGCAAATTAGTCATGAAGGTTAAAAAAAGGTGAATTCAAAGGTTTATAATTTGTTCAGGAAAAAAATATATATATAAAAAAAAAAAAATACAGTTTATTCTGCATGACTTTGATCGTGACTCAACTATTTTGCTAAGTTTGATGCATTTCCAATGGGAGGGCATACAGTATTTGTTTGATTGATTATTTGATTAATTTGTCCCAAAAAAAGAAGGTAGAAGGGAAAAAAATATGTAAAAAAGTAAGAAAATAAAGAAAATAAATACAAAATATTTAATGATATAAAAAAAAATGTTGTGGAGAAATGTGGAGAAATGTGGAGAAACACATATTTGTGTCTAATAATGTTTAATATATATATATATATATACATATATATGTACATACAAACTTGTGCTAAATGTTGGCGAGGAAAAACTGGCATGGCCATTTTCAAAGGGGTCCCTTGACCTCTGACCTCAAGATATGGAATGAAAATGGGTTCTATGGGTACCCACGAGTCTCCCCTTTACAGACATGCCCACTTTATGATAATCACACGCAGTTTGGGGCAAGTTATACTCAAGTCAGCACACTGACACAGTGACAGCTGTTGTTGCCTGTTGGGCTGCAGTTTGCCATGTTATGATTTGAGCATATTGTTCTATGCTAAATGCAGTACCTGTGAGGGTTTCTGGACAATATTTGTCATTGTTTTGTGTTGTTAATTGATTTCCAATAATAAATATATACATACATTTGCATAAAACAAGCATATTTGTCGACTCCCATGTTGATAAGAGTATTAAATACTTGACAAATCTCCCTTTAAGGTACATTTTGAACAGATAAAACATGTGTGATTCATTTGCGATTAATTGCAATTAACTATGGACAATCATGTGATTAATCGTGATTCAATATTTTAATTGATTGACAGCCCTAGTTCGAACCTATGTATTCTTTTAGAACGGATATTTGAACATTTTTGGCCCCAGTTGAGTTTATATTTTGAATCAACTTCCAGATCTTCTGAACAAATGGAGGACTTGAACTTTAGACAGTTGCTATAGCATAGTTATGGATACATAATTTGAGACCAACTGGACTGATCTGCTGAATTTTGTGAGTTTTTGTACATGAGAAGAAAAGTTTTAGGAAGAAGGCAGCCAGACATGAAGAACAAACTCCATTGTCTCAGTCTCCTGATTATCTTCCTCAGATTGATGAATAAATCATCATTACAAGCCCAAACAGAGCATCTCAATCTCTTCATCTCCTTCGTAGGTTTTAATGGTCTAACCACATGGAGGACACTGAGGGGACACAGCAGCTCAGAGAACAAGTGCTGCCTTGTTGAGCGCTCACACTCGCACCTCGCTGGCGTCCAGTAGCTCAGCGAGCAGCGAGGCAGGATCATATAACACTGCCTTGTTTTTCTCATGGATTTTTGTGGTTTGAGTAAAAACCCTCCTGGCCACTGGCCCGGGGATTTAAATCCCCCCCCAAAAAAGACCTCAATCCAAAAATGCCTCGGCCTCGTCCTGCATGCTGAAAAGGAGCTCGATGCTCATATAATGAAACTTTCAAGGAGAAAAAGGCACTTTGCCAATCAAGTTGATATAATTCATCATTTTGTTGGAGTACGATCCCATTACTATTATGAGATTCAACCAAATATGTAGTCGCCAACATGGAAATTAAATTGATTTACGCTGAGAATCAGATGTCAACAGAGTAGAGGAGTGTGGGAAAGTCAGCTGCTCACCACTGAGGTGGAAAACGTGACTCAGGTTGAAGTCATGACAGCAGATAAAGAGACTCTCAGGTAATTTCTCCACCACAAGACAGTAGACAGTAACCATTTATTCAAGCACCGTACTTTGGTGCCTTTTTAAAGGAACAGTGTGTAACATTTCTGGGGATCTATTTGCAGAAATGGAATATAATATTCATAAGTATGTTTTCATTAGTGTATAATCACCTGAAACTAAGAATTGTTGTGTTTTCTTTAGCTTAGAATGAGCCCTTCATATCTACATAGGGGGCGGGTCCTCTTCATGTAGTCCACCACGATGCTAGCCCAGAACGGACAAACCAACCACTGGCTCCAGAGAGAGACTTTCGCGTTTTTACGTTACCTGAAGGCCACCGTTCTCCGACACGCTTGTGAAACTGCGGTAACGTGAACCGCAGAGTGAAAAACCGTGGTACCGCCAGCCGCCGTCTTACTTCCGTTGCTCCTAAAGTAGTGTTATTATGGTATGGATGACCTCTGTGCGAGGCGAACAGCGTCATCATGGTCTTGGAAAGGGAGGAGTGAGCGGAGGGTATTCAGTTGGTTGCAGTCTGCAACCACACCATAGATGCCGCCAAATCCTACACACACTACCTTTGAGGTACTTGTACTTTACTTGAGTATTTCCATTTTATGCCACTCTATTTTATCCTTCTACTCCTCTACATTCAGAGATAAATGTACTTTTTACAGCACAACATTTACATATATTGTATTGATTATACAATATAATTGTTAAAGAATCAACAAGTGGAATTGCAATTCAGAGATAAGTATCGTACTTTTTACTAACAGCTACCAGTTTTTACATACTAAACACATGATCAATTTATAAAATATAATGCATCATAATAGACTTTTTTTTTATAGAAGACATTTTGTCTTGTCACAGTAGGAAAAGCACAGGTGTAAATAATTAAATTAATTGATGATTTCAGGGTCATGCTGGCTCTCTTTCACTCTCACTGGAACACTTGAATACAACAGAGCCATCGTTAGTTTTATTAGTAACACCTGTGATTTTCCTACTATGACAAGTCAAGCTGTCTGCTGTGAGGACGGCCTACAGATTGAAGGAGCTGCAGGTGTTTTGAGTTATGTGGCTGATTAGACCAGCACAGAAGAAAATCTACAGGAGCTCCCCCACAGTAACACAGTATTTTTACATTGTAGTATTGCCACTTTTACTTAAGTAAAGGATCTGAATACTTCTTCCTCGGTAGACGTCTCTGTATAGTGGGATTGTTTTTCATCTTGGTGTGAAATATCTCCATTTCACGGGATTTCACGAGATAATCGAATAAATCTGAATTCTTTGACATACAGTTTTCTCCATTTGTTTCCCCGTACATAGCTTAAAAGTTGATAAAGAAGGGGCAACCTCTAGCTTACCTGGTAGAGCGTGCGCACCATAGTCCTTGGCAGCGGCCTGGGATCAATTCTGAATCGTGGCCCTTTGCTGCGTGTTATCCTCTCTCTCTTCCTTTCCTGTCATTCTCAAGCTACACCAATAAAGACAATAAAAGCCTTAAAAAGTTGTTAAAATAATCATATCCCACATTGTCTGACAGCATCACATAAATGTTCTGTATCCACTTGAAACTCAAGATTAAATGAAATATTTCTCACATTTGCACATTTTTATGGCTGCATCATTCCATCAAACAACATTTTTTCTAGATATCCTGTTCATCATTTTATAAAAAAAAATTCCCCAAATTCTGCCAGACATATTTTGTAACTTTGAAAACTAGGATTGAATATAAAATTATGTGGGTTAAAACAACATTTAGCTGCACAGCATGAGTTTGTAATGACTGTTAAAGTTTTTTTCTAAAAAAAATGTTAAAGGATAAAAACAGTTGATTTAAGAATAACATACATTTGGACTACAGGTGCCATCAATCACTTTCTCTGATCCTAACAAACTGGCTGATTGTAAATAGTAAATTTCCAGCGTTCAGCTTCATTTTTCCATTTTGAGAGTCAGAGTGACATCATCACATGATTGATGTGGACACAGACAGGAAGGTGAGTGAAGGTAAATAATGAAATCCAGCTCTCCACTCAGCAACATCGAGTGCCAGTTGGCTTCAGACGGATCTGCAGCAGCAAAAAGCATTTATAGTTTATATAAACAGCTCGATTTATAGTGGTGGGAAGTTTAACAATGGACTCATGTTTTTCTTAATGAAGGTTTCTCTCATCTTTTTGTAAGTTAATTTAATGCAGGTTGCATTTAAGTCACAGAAACGACCTTTTCAACTTTCATTCTCAACCTAATTTAATCGTTGAAAAGACGTATTTTCAACAACATCTTGCTGGGTACTGGGAACTACAGCCATGCTAGCAGCTCTGTGAGGCTGCACTGAGGCACTGTGGTGATTTCAGCCTGTTCTCTTTCCCAGGGCGTCAAATACAGGCGCTTTATCACGGCCGTCAGCGTTCGATACCGCCGCACAAGGCATCCTTGAGTGCCGGTATGTGACGCACTGGGCTTTCCATTAAAGTGGCAGTAGGCAGTATAGTTTTGGCATCATTGGGCAAAGATTCCATCATAACCTTTCAGCATATTGTAATTCAAGTGTTCTGAGAGATAACTAGACTTCTGCACCTCATCATGGCTCTGTTTTCAGGCTTTAAAAAATGTAGCCCGTGACGGGAGACTTTGACCAATCACAGGTCATTTCAGAGAGAGAGAGCGTTCCTATTGGCTGTGCTCCTGTCATGTGACTGGAACTTGGCGTTCCTTCACCAGATTTTCCAATGGCAGCGGCGTCACAAACGTTCTCATTTAGCAGCTAAACAGTACACTACAAGATTATTCTGAAAACATTTGAGGAGAGAAATAGTCATTACAGTAACAGAATATTGATTCATATTCGATCAGCGCTGCCTAGTTTGACCGTTTGGTCGGAGCTCGCGAGTGATTGACAGCCGGCTCTCATAGACAGCAGACCTCAGATCAGCTCTTACTGCTTGTTTTCCTCCGGTCTGTAAAATCTTGCAGATGCCGTTAGGAGCACCGGAGGAGACCGGAGGACAAAGAGGCAGATGATTTTTTTCAGGTTACCTGTTTCATGTACTACTGTCCCGATATAGCGACCGTTTTATAAAAATAACTTTTTTAATCATATTTGCTCCAATCTCGCCTACTTCAGCTTTAACTACAATATAAACCAATCTGCAGCAACAGTAAACGGTCTGAGAAAGTGTTGCGGTGACGTAGTTTAAAGAGCGAAAGAGACACACAGGGCAGGAGGGAGGGGAGGTGAATGGGTCCAACAAACACAAGGCGTTCATCCAGGAGATCGCCGTTCGTGTCCAGTGCGTCACGTTTCACTTTCCCTTTATAATCAGCTGATTGTTTGTGTCCCGTGTTCACAACGTTAAGTATCATTTTCACTTTACAAACAGTAATTTTAAGCCCAACCATGTTGTTTTTTCCCAAACCTAACTAAGTGGTTTTGTTGCCTAATCTAAACAAGTGCTCTTAATTCTCAACGTTAGCCACGTGTTTACTGCAACCGAAAAGTGACGCAGATGGTCTGACAAAGCATCAGTGACGAGTTGGGATGGGAAGCTGTGATTTCAGCTAAATGCTCATGTTAGCATGCTAACATGCTCACACAAAGTTATTAGAATTCATCCCATAGAGACCTTGAATATCTGTAGCAAATTTCATGGCAATCCATTCAAGTCTTGTCAAGATATTTTGCACTAAACCACCAACGTCAACCTCATGGTGGTGCTAGAGTTAAAGTCAGGGGATCACCAAAGTCTGTAGGATTCATCTTTTGGGAACCATGAATGTCTGAACAAAGTTTTATGGCGATCCATCAAATAGTTGTTGAGATATTTCAGCGGTGGATCGATTGACGCTACTGGCACGACTAACGAAGATCAAATTCTTCCCTACAAATGAGGCTCAATTGTGTTATTTCAGCATTCCTCCTCCATTGCTGCAAACATCTCAAAACTTTCCTGTTAAAGTGAAAACAAGGACGATAGAAAACCACATGGAGCGGAGCGAGCTAAATGAACAAGAACAGAGACCACTAAAGCAGCAGCGCTGCCATCTGCCTTCACTTTACATTGCAGAACATTAAAACAGCCGACTGCCCATCTAGTGCACAAGAATCTGTGTGTGCCCGATAAATCAAAGCCAGGCAGCTTTTATCAAGCATCTGCTCAGTGTTAGGCATGTGCACACATACATACTACAGTACAATCTCACTGCAGTGAAACAAGAAGGGCCTGCAGCGGGTCAGTACAGCAGAGGGAATCCCTCCAACACCTTCCACCTCCTCCACCCTCAGAGAGGTTAAACAGAGCAGAAGGCCACTAAAGCTGCAGTGACTGATTAGAGATCCACTCTGGAGACCGGCTCCCCTCTTAATCCAGGGGGAGGAACACCACCCCAACAGGGTGGAGGAAACTCCCCACATTATAGGAAACGGGACGCCCCGGGAGAACAAATGAACTGCAGCTTTACATTTGCTGCAACACACATTAAGTGCCACTGTTCATTTCCTGTCACCTGCTTCCTAAAGTGTAGTGCTGTGATATACTGGCAGCCCTGCACTGCAACTCTTTTATTCTTTTCTTATCTTCTTTTTAATTTCCCTTTCCCTTTCCCCCATTTTAAATGTCTTTTATATTGCCTGATGTTACTTTTCTTAATGGCTTTTATGCCTTATGTAAAGCATTTTAAATTTCCTTGTTGTTGAAAGGTGCAAGACAAATAAACTTCTTGCTTTTTAGTTTGAACATAAACCAAAATGAGTGCAAGAGTGACACCTGCTGGCACAGACCGGAGGTCATAATAATATATTTCCATTTATTTTATATTTCTATCATTTGTTTTTCAATGATTAACTATGTACGTAACATTTATTGTCCATTTTCTTAAAATTCGGAATTATCCTACTTACATTGCACACCTCGTTCAACCTGCTTATAACTTACTTAATTAAGGTCATGCTAATAAAACAAAATCTGAATTTGAGTTAAAACCCCCCCACAGTATTTAGTTGATCTTTGTGATAAAGTTGTCTCCCTTTTGTGGCTGCAGCCCAGAAAGTGATAAAAACTCAAGCTGTGAACAATAACAGATATATTTTTACGTATTCTTATTTAATTTTTTTAAATTTCATAGTATGTCTTTACTTTTGCACTGTGTTTAATTGTTATGCACCAACTCACCAAGTCAAATTCCTTGTATTTGCAAACCTACTTGACAATAAATTGTTTCTGATTCTGATATACTGCACTGTATAATGCAAACGCTATGAAGCGTACACTATATGCAGGGTTGGAAAGTAGTAGGTATGTTTACTTTACTGGAGTATCGTATAGTATAGTAAATCAGTGTCTAGCTGGGTCCTCGTGTCATGTTTCAGATATGAGTTTCCCCCTAAACTCTATATTAAATAGTTTAAACTAGCCCCACCTCGAGGAGCTACAACAGTAAAATGCTGCTTAAACAGTGATGCATCAGTATTATATGCAAATTTATAATATATCATAATATATATGTCATAGGGGCCGTATTTTCTGCAGAGGCTGCACAGTACTTTTACTTCTGATACTTACATACTTTTACTTAAGTAGGATTTGAATGCAGGACTTTTACTTGTACTGGAGTATTTCTACATTGTTGTATTGGTATGTTTTATGCATGTGAATACTTCTTCCACCACTGGTACAGTATGTACTAACCTTCATACTCTGGCAAGTGTTTCTCCGAATATTTGATACTTGTTTGTTTTTCAGGATGTTCCTGGAGCTCAGCCTCGGCACCGTCTACGATTTAAATGTTTTCCAGCTGTGAGCAGCTCCTCTATTCCCTTTGTGCATCACTGATGAATATAAATACTGGAGGTTCATATTTGTGCCAGTTAACTATTGGAAGCAACAAAAAGTGAGACTGTTTTTCAGAGTTAACCCTTTATTCAAAAGAAATGTTCAAACAATAAAAGGAGTACAGTCGGCTCGGAGTAAAGTGTGAATGCTACAAGCCGTTAATAATAATAATAATAGTGGTAAAAAATAACAACCTGTTTCAACAGTCACTGAAATGAGTAATCAGCTTTTTTTGGAATAAAAAGCGACATGAAAATAGATCAAACTCTCATTATAAGCCTCATCAAAACAACGGAGTGAAATATGTATTAAAAACACTGGTCGTACACACATACACATACATACACACTTCCCCTTTTTGTTTTACAAGACTGAAATGGGTACAGGATGAGCTGAGTGGCGTTAATATTTGAGTGTTCAAGATTTGTACACAAAATAGCACTCATTTAGATAAATTTACCTCAAAAGTTCAGGTTTAATTTGACATTTTGAGCCTAAAAAAAGTCCAATTAAAAGTGGTTAAAACAAGATTAGAGAGTTTCATTCTAGTCCTCTCACCGTTCCATAAAGCAGCGCAGCGTTAGGACGGATACGCCATATTTAACAATTTATAAAAGGGCGTCCCGAAATTGTTCCTCTCTTTAATTGTATTACAGCATGCAAATACTGTTCTGTAGACCTGCTGACAGGTCGACAACACATCTGGGTTCTTTAAGTAAACGCCCTTTAATAATGAGAGAATCACAAGTACACATTAGTTACACAAAATAAAATAAAACATCCAATTGGTTGATTGTAGGATAGGTAATGGGGACATACAGTATCTACAGAACAACATTCACCAGGCCTTTTATTTGGAGTGAGTATTGTTCCTTTTTAAAAAACGTTTTGGTGTGATTGCTGTACCGAGAGGATGCACACTTTACACGACCTGACGGAAAACAACTGGGATGAGATTTAAAGGTGTAATCCTTAACATTTCATGAAATCAAACCCCGTTTTTAATATCATTTATCGGCAGCATTTTTTCTGCAATAGCCATTCAATGCATTCACATTCAGTAATAACTTCTCTATGTGGTAGTTTTCATCGTTTGTGGCGGAGTCCACCATTCCCGCGCTGGATTTAAATTGCCTTCATTGATATCAGCCTCACTGTTTATTCGCCTAACACAGTATCAGAGCTGTATTAAGTTGCTCCAATACAGTTCCTACTGCTGCTGCTTAACATTAAAAGCATTCAACTATGAGAAACACAGAGTAGCTTTATTGTGAAGGAGTCACAGGAAACGCAATGTGTTTGTCGAGGTTAGCACTGACGGCTATTGTTAAAGAAAAATGCGCCTACAAAACAAGACAACTGTTTTTTTTCTGCGTTTTTCACCAGCCGATCAGTTTTAAGTATTGCAGGTAGTAATGGAACAAAAAGTGAGCTTGCTGTTGCCACGGTAACCATGGGTGTCGCCAAGTCAACAGGAGTGAAACCTTAAGGATTATAACGAAGACTTTGGGGCCATTTCTTTACACTCTTTCTTCCATTATACACTGAAATGAGGAATAGTGTGTGATAGGGGTGTCACGATACGATTTGACTTTCGATTTTAAGATCACGATTCGATTCGATTTAAACATGCCGGTGTTAGACTACGGAGTCTTGATTCGTAAATTGGTTTTATACCATGACAAGTGTCATTTACACTTTCAACAAAAAGGAGATCCACTGGATGACAGGAGGGAACTTTATAACAACACCTAGAGTTTCTCAGAGGTTATGAGGCACACCTGAATGCACCATGATGTACCTGTCAGCGCCTACATAATTTACACTATGGCGAGCATAAATCCCGCTTTGCCGTGCAAAGCGATGTAGACACACAATCGATTTTAGGTGGAGATAGCCCGACCGCGGCTAAAACGGTTCGATGAGCACCGTTCGATGTTTACGTAGCTCACGGTGAAGGCAAAATATCGCCACACTGGTGACTTCAGGGAAGCAGGAGGATTTTCTCCGTCATCGGTCATGCTGCAGGTTACTGGTAAGATACGCTGTGTTTTTCCTTCGGACGGCCGCAAAACTGGGAGAATCGCTGATCCCGCTTTTAATTTGGATGGTCAAAATCGGAAGCGGATTTCGATAGATTTTCGATTTAGAATCGAAATCGTGACACCCCTAATGTGTGAACACTGTTACGTTGGGTTGAACCATCAGGGTTTGTAAAATATATATGAAACATTAAATAACCGCATGTATACATTAGTTGAGTTGTAATAAAATTTAACAAAATAAACCTCAAACACAAGCCTGGTATAATAATTCTGAGATAAACATATAATAAACACACATATCTTTAAAAAACGATGCATAGCATAAACAACATTGCAAAAATCCAGCTCTACTGCACTTCATACCTAAAACCTCAGCCGGGGCGACTTGTCGCCACAAGTGGAAACAGGTGTCAGGAGTGTTTCTGCTTTTTCCAGGTGGAGCCTGCTGCTCAGGCGGAGAGAGAGTCCAAAGCGCTCACGTTAAAAAACGAGGGAGGGAGAAGAAAAGAAGCGAGGTGTTTCTGGGGGCCCAGAGGAGGAGGAAGAGGAGGAGGAGGAGAAGGGAGGTTGAGGGTTGATTTAAGGGCTCCCTGTTGTAAACACTGCTGCTCGGGGACCAAAGCTCCTCCGACTCTGCCGACTCCATGACGCTCTTCGCAAAGGAACCATGTGCCTCTTTAGGTGTCCTCCTCGTCCTCGTCTTCCTCCTCACGGTTGCCCACCACCCTCTTCCTCAGAGCTTCATCAGAGAAACCCTGTCCTTTAGGTTCTGGGCGGCCCTCTGGGGACCCTCTCCTCCTCCGCCTCCAGACCTCATCCTGGTCGTCCTCTTCTTCGTCTTCGTCATCGTCTTCCTCGCCGTCAGCTTCATGTTCGTCCTCTTGCTGTTGGATTAACCTCGCCTGATCCATTGTTTGTTTCTCTGCAGAATAACATTTAGAACAACAGTCAACAAACAAAACCTGACATTAATAAATCTGTGTTCTGTTTCTGTCATTTATGTACATAAAATTAATGCATATTAAAGAAGTGTTTAGTATAATCTCATATGAAACTCACTCTGGTAGTAATCCGGTGAGGAAAAGCGTCGTGAGGGGAAGGCAAAATCTGCGATGAACACCAGTAACTGCAAAGACAAGACAACAATAACCATTAATTCACTGGAAATGCATGTTTGTACTTAATGAACGCTGTAAGAGCGTTAACTAAAGTTTCACTGTTTTTAAAAATGATGAATAAGTGCTGCACAAGTACTCACCAGTCCCAATGCAAGGCCAGAGAACAGAGTGGCCAAGCCAAAGATAACATAAGACCCCCAGACAGGAATCCCCAGGTGCTCCGTCATGTAGCTATGACAACGCTGGAAAACACAGAAACTGGTTTACTTGAGGCTGTAAATGGACAGTCAATAATACCTAAACAGGAGTACAAAGTACATCAATAGGCCACTGGGTGGCTCATTTTGATGAGCATGAGCACTCGGGCTGCCTCCTCTTAGTCAACTAATTGGTCGTTATGGTCTTAGCCGACTATGATTTCTTTAGTGGATTAGTTGTTTTTTATGCTTTTTTCATGCTGAATGACTTATTTCCTAGAAATTTATGAGCACATCTCTGGTAACATAAGATTTGAAGTGGTGCTTATGTGTGGAGATACTCAGTTTCACAGATCTGTCGATTAAATCAAATAATTGATTAGTCGACAAAAACTTATGAGTGTTAGCCGACTAAGAATTTCTTTGGTCGAGGACAGCATTAATTGGCACTGTAGTTTCTTTTGACTCAATCTCACATACTCACTAGAGCACCAAACATGTATTAATTCTCAGCTGAAAATAGTCCCCAATAATTTCCTCCTGTTTTGAGTAATGTTTGCAAAAAGCTAAACCAAAAACTGAAACTATTTACTTATGAACTGCATGTTTGTGCGTGTGAGCGTGCCCCACTGGCAAGCTCACAGCCGCCACTCTGCACTGCATACAGCGGTTACAGCTGATAACGGTGTCTCGACCCACGGCGTTGTCACAAAGCGTGGCGCCCAGCCTCCGGTTACCCCCCAGGTTGATACTGTTATCTCTGTCAGCACTGTTGCCATTGTTTGGACTGGAAAGCTATGTTCACATTACGAGCAACAAAAGCAACAAAACGGCCAGCGTGGTCAGCTGCATTGTCGCCGAGTCACCGTTCAAGTGTTGCTCAAGCGCTCGTTGACGTACTTATGTCGTTAAATAACACTGGACTGGGTAACGGCATTTTTGTAGACAGAACGGAACAGGGTGAAAAAAAAAACATATGATTGGTTGATGCTTCAATTTGTAGTTTCATGTCACCGGCTTCCAGTAAAAATGACTTGTAGCCTGTTGCTGTGTCGCTCGTCGTATGAACACAGCATTAGCGCTGTTAGCACCGTTAGATGTGAGCCGCCGGCTCAGCTGTCGCCATGTTGAGAGCCGTTTGGAGGCAATACAAATACTCTGAATATCGTATTGAGCACCTTTAATAATGGAAATAACAAGTTATCTACCAGGAGAGGCCAGACTAATATTGTGCTTTGTTAAAAAAACAACACTGGAGAGGATGATTTACTTCAACGGCTTTACGTTTCCTGTAAGATTAGCCTTCTGTCCCACAATATGTATTGTCTGTCTGCGCTACATGTGAGGTTAATTTCATGTTTCATGTGCCAGCAGCTCCGTATCCTGTAAAACCGGATTTGTGTTTTACCAGTAAAAGCCAGTCTGATTCCCTCATGCAATTTCACAGTGAGCAGCACATTCTTCTTTGAATGGATTGTGGGAAATGAAATAAATACCTTCCTAAATATAACAACCTACATGTTGACAGTGAGCACGACCAAAGAGTGAAATCCTCACTTACCCGGATAAACATGGAGAGCTTGAACAAAGCAGACATTGAATTCATTCTGCCAAAAGAGAGGAGGAAAACGACAGCATGTAATTTAACACGGATTTGTCCAGCTGCAACATCACCACAAAGCCTTGACATAAAAAAAACAAGTAGGAGACGGGAGGGGGTGTTTGTGTTTCTGATTTTAAACCAACAGAAAAGACACTAAGAATAGAACTAACAGGGGAGATATCGGATGTTTTCTGTTATTTCAAAAAGAGGGACAACTGTGATACAAAGCACTGGACTGTCACTATGATGAGAAATTACAGTTTTTATGTTATCACTCTGTGCATCCTTAGGGCTTGCAGATATCAATCTAAATACATTTTGTGATAACCACAAGCTTTTTTTTTTATATAATATATATCATAATGTTTGTAGAGAAATGGAAAACCTGTGTAACCGCATCATCACTCTTCATCATCATGATCGTGTAAAGCTGTAAATACTCACAGAAGCGAAGACGGCCCGAACCAAGAGGAAATTGGCTCGACTGATTTCCATTTCTGCTCATCGACGAAGCTGAGGAAGTCGTCTTTAGTGCGAGCGCCCTGGTACTTCCTGAAGACGCCATCTATACAGCTGATACACAATCACAGATACAAAACATTTTAGGAACAGTGCAGAGTTTTCACCCACAAAACAATGACACCCCAGCACTCATCCCCCCCTCTCCTCCCTTTTCCACCCAGGAGACTGAGGTGAGGAAGCTTTTAAAAAAATTAAATAAAAGGAAAGCAGCAGGGCCTCCTTACAACAGTGTGCAGTCCCACAGTGTTTTAAAAAAATCTACCATCATCCCGGTCCCTAAGTCAGCCAGAACAACACATTACATTTGGTGAGACTGTTAGTAGTTGACAGTGAGGACTGAAATAGTACTGAAACTATTTGATGATGAATCAACAAAACCTGCTAAATTTTTGAGAATCGATTAAGTATTGAAGTCATTTATCAAGCAAAGATACAAAGAGAGAGGGAGTATTTGCTGCTTTTCTCTGTTTTATACAAATTTATTTATGTAATTACTGATAAGATTCTTTTTAATTTGTAGTTTAGAAAAAAGAAAACGACTTGTGATCATCATTATTTTTCACCATTTCTTGACATGTTATAGATTAAATTAGGGCTGGGCGATATGGCCAAAATCTTCCATCATGCTATTATCATATATCATTTCATAGCTTGATAACAATATATATCACGATATAGCAGGTTTTCTGGTAGTTCAATAAATAAATATTCTATATGAAATAACCACATGGTAAAGCCCATTTTCTTGAGTACAAAATGAACATATCATTTTTAAGTGAAATTATAGAGAAAATAGAAATGAATATAGGCCTAGCCTATGCCGTGATAGAAACAATATAGAAAAATAAATATAATAGACATTTTTATATTGTTTTGACGATATATATCGTCATATTGCCCAGCCCTAGATTGAATGGTTATTCATCATAAATTATAGATAGATGAATCCAAACAGATTAGTTGCACCCCTTGACTGAAAAAATCTGATATATATATGTGTGTGTGTGTGTGTGTGGGTGAACCTCAACAGTGGCATATTTCAAAAACGCGCACTGTATTTGATAATGAGACATTTTCCCTTACTGATGATTATGAATAACCAAATTAGGCAAACAACAACAAGATCTAGTCTTTTCAAAATGTTAATGTGACACAATAGAAGAGGAGCAGAGACTTGATGAGCTAAAAGTACATGAGATACCAAACTTAGTTAAACCCACTAGATTATTTCTTTCAAGATGGCGCACATCCGTATTACATACACCACAAGAGGAAGCGATAAAAACCACAGAATGACTAAGAACTTACTGGTAAATAGTAGGAAGTGAAGTGATGATGAATCGCCCACTCAGACCTTACAGAGAGAGGAGAGAGAGTCGAGTCAGTGTGCAGGAAGGACAGTTTGACTCAGAGCTAAACTGAAAGGAAGAATTTCAGACTTGGCAGACCTGGGCTGAATCAATGTTTGATAGCAGCTCCACTGCATCAATGGCTGACATGAATACTTACATTTTATACATTTTGTTGTCTTTCAGTCAATATTTTGAGAGTCTGCATGTAACCACTGTTCCTTTTATACTAGTGCAGTTTTCCTATGGATAAGCTGCACGCTGTCAGGAATGTTGAGACAATTCAACTTGTCAAATCACATCATTTTGTAGTGACTGAAACTGATGCATCTACAAATCTGGTACCAACTATCTGGCGTCTTTGTACCTCAATAAGTTGCCTTCAAAACTCATAAAATGGCCTCTAACACCTGACCCAAACTGACATTATATATACAGTATAACATTATATATTTGTTGAGATTTTACCATACTATCAAGACTGTAGCATCTGTGTGATGGAGAACTTTGAAACTTGAATAGTCAGGCATTCAATTTGCATTCCTGGCTTATTATTTTGTATATAAACAGTCTCTCAACAGACAGAAAGCTTAATGTATCATAATATACTGTATATCAATATCACATTACTACATTACATTTACCGTGATAGAGGATTTTATCCATATAGCCTACTCTTTGTAACTGCCTTTGCAGCTGTAATATTACGTAGTACGCAAATATCTAAATTACTGGTGTATCTTTAGCAAACACTGCAAAATTACACTCTGTTGCCAGTTTATTAAATCCACAGCTTTACAATAAATCCTACCTTCATGAAGGTTATAGTGAAGTTTGTTTGTTGACTGTTTTAGAGAGGTGTTGACTCAACTTTAAGGTCATATTGGAGGCTGTAGTTAGGTATACTGAGAGGTGTTTATAATATTTAGTCTAAGCTCATCATCATAGAAATTGTGTGGACATTGTATTAGAGACACTTCCTATAATATACTGTATAGTTGTATGTACAAATAACATTACAAGAACCAAGGTCTCACCTATGCTGGAATATAAGTAAAAATATGCAGAGCTGAATCAAAACACAGTTTCAACAGTAAACTGGACATTAAAAGCTCCACCTATATGGAGTTTACTGCAGGGCTGCAGTCATTTAGCTATTTTGTCCTGCTGTTTAGTGCAATACGGACATGGTGTACTGGCTTGCCAGCTCTGTTTTTCTATGCATGCAGGAGTCACAATGTCAAAAGGTCATTGAAGCCTACCGGGTTGTTCTGTCACGTCCACCTTGGCTATGTTGACCCCCATGTCCTCCCCCCAGTCCGCGAACTCCTTCCACGCCGCCTGGAGCTGCTGGCACGCCGGACACCAGGGTGCGTAGCTGAGGGGGGGAACCAAGTTTCACAAGTAAATCCTCAGATAAAACTGCAGAATCACTCACATCATTATGTAGATAACACCGAGTACAAGACGTCTGATTGTGTTACTTTATTAGCGTGTTACTTAGCACACAACTCTGTGGTTAGCTGTTAGCTTAGCTAGACACTTTAGCAACTTCTCAGGATTAAATGGAGGCAGATAAGATAATAATCAGATAAAACGGAGCAGTTAGGTTTGAATCTGAACGGACACCGGAAAGAATGTTTCTACGAGTTCAAAAAAGCTAACTGACAAGCTAACTAGCCGTTAGCATTAGTCGTTTGCATGTCACTGACAATTCAATCATCCATTCTCCTGCCAGGATTTCCTCCCACGACCCGTCGGTGACTTCTCTGAGGCCGTCCCGCTTCGCCGAGACCGGCGGCGACGTCAAACACACCGCCAGAAACAAACAGCATATCCACGAGAGGTGTTTTGTTCGCAGTGTTAAAGAAAACATCGTTGAGCCCGTGTTGCTGCTACCAGCTAGCAAACACGCCATTTTGGATCTGTTTCCGACAACCAGCTCACTTCCGGTGTGCGCCCCTAACGTCCGAGTCAGGTGGGTCGGTTTTAACCGGTTTAAAAATCTGAAATTATCTTTTAGAAAATACAGATAAAATGAGCAGTTATTAGGTGTTGCTTGCTCAGTCGTAAAATAGCAAAGAAAGCAACGTTAGCGCTGCTAATATTAGCATAAAGCTAAAGGTGTGAGAGTAGCTAATAGTAGACTTCCACAGTAACTTGGACAGGTTTTTCCTATTGAATTTTTAATTATTACAACGAACTAAATGCAGTGTAGTAAAGCTTATTTTGTACAGTCTATGAAGGAAAGTAAAGGAGCTTTAAAATATGAAGTACAGTGCTTTATTTCATGCTCATGTATTGTAAAGGTGTATGACCAGCAGGTGGTGCTGTTGTCTCTACAATAGATCAGAAAGGAGGTAGAACTGTTGCATGTGAGTGAATGCAGGTAAATTAATGTATTATAGACAGTGATGGAAGATGTATTCTACTTTTACTTGAGTAAAAGTAGCAATACTACAGTGTAGAAATACTTTGGTACAAAATTGTCAGCATCAAAATATACTTAAAGTACCAAAAGTAAAAGTACTCATACAGAATGGCCCATTTCAGAATAATGTATATCATGTTATTGTATTTTAAATTATTGATGCATTCATTTGTTCATCACTTAAATGTTGCATATGGTAAAGGTGAGGCTAATTTTAAGTACTTCATATACTGCTTGGTAGCTTAACCTATAATAATAGATCATAATTTATTAGTTGATTTATATTTTTTATTCATAATCTAAATCTGCAAAGTAACTAGTAGCTAAAGCTATCAAATCAATGTTACGGGGTAGAAGTATAAAGTAGCATAAAATGGAAATACTCAAGTAAAGTACAAGTACCTCAAAATTGTACTTAAGTCAATTTACTTAGTTACATTCTTTAAAACTTTAAACATTTTTAGATTCGTCATATACATACAGGTACATACATGAAATTTGACCTCTATATATAACCCATCCTAAGGAGCAGTGAGCTGCTTTAAAGCGTCCGGAGAGCAACTTGGGGTTCAGTGTCTCGCTCAAGGACACTTCAACATGCACATAGTAGGAGCTGTGGATCAAACCGAGAATACCAGAATATTTGCAATTTTTGCTTGAATAAACAAATCAAATTTGAGAATTAATCAATCTGTAAATCAAGGATTTAGAAGTTCAGATTAATAGGTTTGTACTCCTGATGAATTCTGATAGTAATCAATGTTTTGATCCAAGAGGAACTGTGTCCTTTGCTCAGTATCTTCAAGGCTGCACGATCAAAGTGTTTTGCATTTTGCGTCTGCACATGCAAAAACCCCACTGAGAGCAGAGTGAAATCCATTTGATTTGACCTAGAGGTGAAGTGCAATCCTGTTAACATCCTGCCTTCTAAGTACTGACAAGCTATATTCTCAGTTTTTCCTTCAGCATTTTCATTTGTCTAAAAAAACTTTAACTGTCTAGAAAATATCCTTTAAATGTCCTGTTGCAGCCTGTTAGTTCAAAATAGTTTGCAAAGTTCTCTCATATTCTCAAGCACTTAGAATCTGCTAAAACCTACATATGTACATCCATCCATTTCCTGTTACATTTCTGCTGCTTTTTTCAGATAAATAAGTTCCTCAACGGACAAGTTCAAATTTTTTACATTTCTATCTGAATACAGCAGTCTGAGTTAAGCCTGTTGAATTCTCATATTAACTTTGGAATGCATTTTTTTTTTACAGAACGAGGACTGCGGATTTTGTCCTCTATGTTTTACAGTGAAGTCCTGTTGGGAAGGGATCGCTTCATGGCTAGAATGGAAGACTGATTACGGCTGCGTCTTTCGACCTTCATAGCACGGTATGTGAATCATAACCTGTTCTTTAACCCAGTGGTTCCCAATCTTTCTGGCTTATGACCTCTTAAAACAAAACAATTTTTACTGGCAACCTCTCTTTGGTTGCAAATGTCTGCCAGTTGTAACCAGTTCAACCAGAGACAGATTTTTTTAACCCTTGTTTTATTAGAAGTCCCAAAGACGTAAAATTAGTCTGTATTTCACAAGAAAACGCAAAGATTAGGGGTGAAAATTAATTTTGTGTATCTTATATACTTTTTTCTGCTTTCCTCTTCTGTTAGACATATCATAACCAATTTATTTTGTCTGAAATCGCTACAGTGAACTACATCTCTCGTCTCGCACAATGAACGTCACCAACACTAGCTAGCTAGCTAATTTAGCTATGTTCCACGCATAAATGAACCATTATCTTACCTGATGTGTTTTATCCAGCGACTCCTGGTCTTTTTATCAGCTGGGAAGAGAAAGAACGAGCGAGACCCGTGGCAGTACATCCCAGTATGAAACACACAGGTATCGTAGCTTCAGCAAGAGAGACGTCACTTGCGCGACTTTTGGGTGTGTAGTCTTTCTAATTACGTATTTTTACAGTCTGATACTTCATTTACAAGAAACTGTGACTTTCTTGACATTCAAAATTATCTTTTAAATTGACCAACATCATATGTGTGATTCATGGCACAATTCAAACAGGATCAAACAAATATTTGTCTCTCGCTGTTGACTAGCGTTTATATTTTTTCCAAAATAAGGTCCCATGTTGGTCCACTGGGAGGAGCGGGACTTTGCCTCTCTATTGCTTGAACCTGTCCTTGAGGATGATCCCAGACACCCTGCAAAAGAAAACATACTTTGACTACTTAAATCAACAATGTCTTTCTATCCAAAGATTATGATCATAACTGACGGCTGACACTTAAATTGTCTGAAAACCTCAATAAGCTTCTTCCGTGGGAGGTCTCAGGAATCTCAGTGTCTTTTTTGGAGAAAATATTGACATTAGATTTCAATCTGAGAACATACCAGGACAACATTTAGCTTCCAAAACATAATCTGTACCTACAAATCTGTCCTTCCCTCTCAAATCTTGACCTGCAGATTGACGGTTTAATTTGATTTTTTGTGCTCACTTAGTTTTGTCACTTATGAACTTCCATATTTTTGTGCCAATGTGTGTCTGTATAAGAGAGTGAGAGTGTCAATCATCCATGCCTGTGTTTCTCTGCATGAGAAGGTTTCGCTCTGAGTGAATCTGCAGAATGAGAGCAGTTATTATTGCTGGGAACCTGCAGGCAGATTGCAATGGCAGCCAGTTATCAGTGCACCTCACACTCTAAAAATATCCTGCAGATGACATCCTTTTGTGCCCCTACCATCGCCCCCTTTCTCCAGCCATCAGCTCTGCTCCACTTACAGCGCAAAATGAATCTCCTTCCTTCTCGGCAGTCATCTGCTCTCCTCCTTCAACTTAATGTGGCAGTGAGGAAAATAAGTGGCAGATCGGGGAGCTGTAGTGCTGTTTTGTGTTGTTCTTTCAAACCCTATTACTGAGCTCAGGCTGCGGCTGGTTTGGAAGCAGGGACACGGTGGCAGTTTCTCTCTTTTTTAGCCATTTTAGCCATGGTGTTCGGTCGATCAGTCGGTCCACCACAAAAGAAAAATACCTTGACAATCACTGAATGAATTGCCATGACATTTGGCACAGACATTCACAGTCCTGGATGAACTTTACATTAGTAATACCTTGACTTTTCATCAGATTTTTCATACCTCTAACACTGGGAAGAGTATCTGATGCGATAAGAAGTTGCTCCCAACATCAAACAAGCTCTCTGCTGCGGAAGATTTTTCTAATTTTACATTTAATTTGCTGCTGATTAAGCTGTTGATGGCTGGCCAGAGGCTGATTGTTGCCATGGTTACTGCTCTGCTACTGTGCAGCCTGCAGATGCTAGTTACAGACAATATTTTTCTGTTTGAATATTTTTTTCTTTGAGAATCCATGAGTTTATACATTGCTTAGCCCATCATATATATGAACCTTGAGGTGAGATTGTTTTCTCAGCTTTTGTTTCCAAAATCAACTTTAAACCTCAATTTCTATCGTGCTCAGGAAAAAAAAGTAAATTGAACACGTATAACTCCATGACAACCAGCAAAGTCCATGTGAGTAAACTCTAGGAGCCGCTTGCACCAGCTGTGCTTCAGTTCAAACTTAGCCTTGTTATAACCCAAGTGTTTACAAAGTGGAGATCTTCACATCAATAAATTAAAACTAGCTTCCCACACAAACTAGTTCTTACGTATGGTGGTACTGCTACGTAGCTAACCTATTTAGATTGAAGAGTAAAAGAGGTAATGGAGTGGAATATTGTCAACAAATCTGAGCTGACACTTAATCAAAATGCAAAACACAATAACATTAGGTTAATATAATCACACATGTTTTGTAGCAACCAATTTACACATTTCTAACGTCTTTATTTATTTATTTATTCATTCATGCATTCATTCATTCATTTATTTATTTATTTATTTGATAGGGACAATAGATGTAGGCCTTGTTACATTTAAATAAAGTGCAACCGATGCGATGTATGTAGGACTTCTACCCGTAGCTAATTTGCAGACCTTGTCCCTGGTTACTTGTGAAGACATTTCTTAGGTTTTAATGGTGCAACCCAGTGCAGCAAATTACTAGTTTGAAAATAGCTTGGCTAGTTAGTGAGTTTAGGAAGGACTAAATGGATTTAAAAATAGCTGGAGCAACCAAATCCTGAAAAGAAAACACTAAATTTGACCTTGAGGTCCATTTCTGTCAACTGCTGTTTCCAAGGTCAAGACAAAACTTTGAGCCTCAACTTGCAGTATGATCATCTCAAATATATAATATTCAGTGTCAAATGACGTCAAGGGAGGTTTATTTGTGTAGTCCAATATCACATAAAATGTCTAAACAAAAACAGTTCCTAATCCAGCGAAATCTCTCTTGGAAGACAAAAATCGTAGCACAAAAGGAAGGAAATGGTATAAACTTTAGGAAAGAAAGATCCCCACTATAGAAAATATAACAATGGAATTGCAGTATAACAATAGGATTATACTACAGTTGGTGCAATACCAATGTAACAAATCCAACACAAGATGTTCACCAAAATAAGTCCAAGAAATGAGTCCAGTCAATTGAATCCAATGCAATAAGTCCACTTTATAACTCCATATGAGCTCTGCTTTGGTGCGTAGCCATAATTGAGATCATGTCAGTAATTACTGCAAAATAAAAGTTCATCAGGGTGATTATTGTAGAAGCACAAAGTATAGCAATGGTCCCTTCACCAGCACTAGTAGAAGATATTGTTGCACCTCATGATGCCTCAGCAGGTGTTTTCCATTAGAGGTTTTTGCCAACACACCTGTTGTGACTTCACTGATTAAGCTGAAGCCAGAACAGAGCAGTACAGCACTGCTTTTATGCTCTTTAAAGAAGTAGCATTGATTCGCCTTTAAAGCAGGCACACGTATGGGTCTCTCCCAAGTGGTTTTCACAAATATCTGTTAACTTCAAACGCTATAATGAAAAATCAAAGTTCTACATTTGTACAGTCTATCCAATAAATTACAAATCATGAATGTGTCTGTGGGTGGTTGTATTTGTATGAGCTGCAGAAGAGTACAAGCAGCTGATTTGACCTATTCACTGTGGGAAACACATAGATGTTGAATTATTGATACCTTATATGCTAAACAAAGGATTCAGCTCTCTTATAAGGATGATGTGCACATGTATATACTGTAGGTGGAGATAATTTGCAACACTATTAGTGCCTTGAAAATGAGACTTTTACCTTGTTAGGGCAGCATTCATTGTTCTTTTTTGGCCAATTGTAAAGTTGTTACTGCAAACATGTTTCCCTATTTACACACTCAGCAGATAGCAACATTGGAATTAATTTGGGGTCTTGTTTCAGTCTAATATTCTCTCTCCTTTTAGCTCTGTTTTGGTCTCCACCTACTCTAACTTAGCTGCTAAATGCTCCACTTTGTTCACCAGCTAGTTGCTAACTTTGTCTGGTTTGCTGTTAAGTGCTAGACAGGTAGTGTACAGTTGGTTTATCAAAGGTTTTTAACTGAAAACAGCTGCCTCTTGCTGGAAACAAGAGTATTAAAGTGCAGAAACCGCACCAAAATAGTCAAGTTGCAGACCGTAAGTCCAATACAATGAGCTGAAAGATGCTAAAATGCTCCATTTTTGTTAGACCCATTTTTGCAGCACTTCTGCACACTCTGTGCAGCACCAGCAGGTATAAATGCCTGCCTTTTGCTGGCAGCCATGAATTTTTCCTCTCTAACATATATATTTTTTTCCAATATTTTCAAGGTTACTTGCCTCACCACCGCTCAGAGACCCAACGCTCTTACTTACAGCAGGCCTGCAGCTGTATCTCTGCATGAATGTGAAGGCCATCATATTGTCATACAGCTCTCAGAGACTGTTAGCATCCACGTGACAGCTGATGGTAATTCCAAGTGATGAGTGAGAAGTGGCACAGCGTGGGAATGAGGAGGTAGAGCATGCACTCCAATCACAGAGGAGCCTCTCAAACAGTGGCTGCACAACACAACACTTTAGGCTCACTTTCTCTGGGTTTTCCACTTCTCTCCCTCAGACACACATACTATAGTGATGTAAAGTATAGAAATGTAATGCTCCCACCTGTCTCTCTTTATCTCAGTCTTTCCTTCTCACATACAGTTTCTTGTTCTTTACGGCCATTTTTATGGTACCCAAGTGATAAGATGCTCTCATCAAACTTGTTTCCATCAGCAGCAGACGGTTGTTTTCAGCGATAAAGCTCTGATAATCCCACTATACGCTCCAGCTCCAAATAGCTGAGAAAGTTAGAGACTTGCTTGTGAAAAAAGTAGAACATCCAGCAGCTAAAGAGCCAGATGTTTTTTGCTGCAGTTGGTGGAGATCAAAACAGAGCTAAAAGAAGAGCACATTTCAAATCTTTATTTCTGGCACATTTCGTCTGTACAAACGAGTGCAACACTATAGATCATTTCAACGGAATTGCGTTGCTAGGCAACAGCTTGGGTCCATACTTCCTGTCAGCTGATGTCATTCACATACACTGCAACCAGGAATAAATAATAATTATATATTCCTTGCACTGCAACAGGAAATAAACTGGGACACATTTGGAATGTTTATAACTGTGAAATGGTCTACAAATGTCTTCGAGGAATGATTATTTAAAAGTGTGCACTCTTATATAACAACTAATCACGTCTTGCCTCTCTCAGTGATTACTGCTTTCCACTTTTCCTTCCTTTGAGTGTGGCAGTTTTGAACAGCTATAAACACTTTCGCATGAACTCTCCTTAGGGGAGTCTTTCACAACGATGACCGGCTCGCTGTACATTATCCTGCTTATGACACGGCTACTTACTTAAGAAAACAATATTTTTGACACCAAAACGGTCCACCAGAGTCCGACATCAGAGCTGCGCCCATAGCAACGGTCTGTTATACATAGCAACGGTCTGTTACAGAGAAATTACAGACCGCAGAACGCTGTGATTGACCAATCAGAATCGAGTATTCAACACAGCCGTGTAATAAAGCATGTTAGCCATTAACATCTTTAAAAGGTGATAATATATCAAAGCTGTTTGTCTGTCAGCTTGTTTTGGAGTTTTTCTGCCCCCTGGCAGCCGAAAATGGATTAATGCAGCTTTAAGATTAACTTGCACATGTCTTTTTTATCAGTGCTAAGGGCAGTACACAAAACAGGGACACAATATGTACACAATACATAATAATAGACACAAACAGGAATATAGATGAAACGAGTCCGACAAAACAAAGCAAAACAAACAAAAACCAAACACAAAAACAAAACAATAAATAAATAAATATAAAAATATTATTGCTGTTATAAATATGCAAACCAGTCTGTTTCTAAAGGTGGTAGGGCACACGTGTTTATGTGTATGAGTGCGTGTATATTTGAAACTGATAGAGAAGAGAGAGGGAAGCCTGAGCAAATGCTACTAATTTAAAAAATACATAATAGTAATAATAGTAATGATAGTAATAATAATAGTAATAATAAAAGAAGAAAATAAAAACAAGTCAGCACCTCCAGTCACCTTTCATGGCCCCGCGGGGGTGCTGGGGCTCAGGTGGGGGTCGGCGTGGCTGGAGAATTGCATATCTCAGTCTTTTATCTGATTTAATCTGTGTTAATGAGAGAATCAGCACTCAGGTTTGTATCAGCACTCAGGTTTGTATGGCCTGTAAACAGCATGAATTCAGTTTTCAGATCAAGTTCTGCATGTATTCTTGGACCAGATAATCATTGTTGCATTGCTCTCTGTGGGTCATCAGTAATGTCAAGGTGACAGCATGAAGCACATTGTGATCAGATCTCCTCACATGATCCACTGAGTGCACAAGGAAGAGTCTGAGTGTGTTTGTTCTTGTTCTCTCTTTAAAATTGCGTTGTGTCAGCAGAATCAGGAGAGGAAGCTGAGTGACGCAGACAAGATGTTTCCCAGTGGAGCGACGAACAACACCAGACATACCTGAGAGCAGAAAAGCCTAGCGTGGCAATTACAGCTAAATACCAGCTGTTCCAGGATCCCCATCAACATCTGGAGCCACCGGAGCGGTCCTCATTACCTGTGAGATTTCATATGTTTTGCCCTGTGTCCTCTCATACATCTTACTCATTCTCACAACGAGGACTTCCTGGGGTTCAGACTCTCCAGAGAGATTCACTGCCAACTGCTCACACATTACAAGCTTCAGGCAGCGTGGTTAAACTCCAGCTGTTTCTGTAACACACAACATCATAGCAACATCGCTCAGTGTACGGTGGATGACTAAATTTGATATTAATTATGTGACAACATGTCTTGTAAGAGCAACCATGTGTTAATGCATTTTTAAGCATTGATTAATTTGAAGTCTAATTTTCTGGGACAGTTTCAATTAAAGCAGGAAAACATGGACTCTGCTTGCCACCTTAAAAATCTGTAAATAATTATTCTAAGTTTTAAATTTCGTTTTAGGGGTTTTTAACACTTTGCAATCGAGATTGTGTTTGGGAAGCTGTTTTCCATATGAGGTCCATTTCTACTACGAAAGTTCTTTGTTTTTATTCTAAATTGTTTTAAAAGGTCCTAAAAATCTCAAACCTCCTGAATAAAATAGCTTTGTCTTAAATACAACTTTAAGTCAGACTTGCTATAGGCTAGACACTTAAATTTACCTGTTGCATAAAGCTAACCTATGAGTGACTAATTGTCACTCATAGGTTATAATGCATTGTCGCGCAATGCATTATGGGTGAAATAAGACACTTCACAGAGCAGAAAAAATGGTGGATGCAACAGCGACATCACACCAAGTAAAGGTAAACGAGATAAAAAGATACAAGGTACAAGAATCCAATAAAGTTATAGGTAAACAGTTAAAATACAGGTAGTTCAAAATTAGCTAAAAGTAATGGGTAAGCAGTTGAAATAGTTAGCTAAAAGCAATCGATAAACAGTTGAAATAGTTAGCTAAAAGTAATGGATATACAGTTGAAATAGTTAGCTAAAACTAATGGATAAACAGTTGAAATAGTTAGCTAACTGACTTTCTAACAGATTGTTGCTTCAAATTAAGTCAGTCTTAATATTTATGCAACAGACTAATCTAACAATCTAAGGCCAAGACTAGTCTTAAACTAAGTTTAAGCAACTGGCCCCTCCAGACACTGAGTGATCGGTCGCTCTTTTCCTCTCATTTTTATGCACAGTGCCATTAGTGAGCCATGTGTGAAATGGGAGCTGGTTGTAAGGCTCTAAAAAGTTGATCTTAACAGAAATGTTCAGCATTTTATTGCTTTCTACCAATATTCTCTCCTTTTACATTACAGTGTTATGAGTTTTGTCTCCAGTGTGAAATCCAAACTACAGTAATTGCCTCTGTAACAGCAACACCTCCGCCGCGTCTCATAAAAACTATAAATCACTCTGCATCCCCAAACCGCATTAGGGATTCTGCAACATAATGCCTTTTCTCATTTGTGAGGTCGGTACAAACAGTATCTGCAGTGTTCAGCGCGGCAGCCTGCAGAAGTGTCACAGTGTCAAGCTATTGAACCCTCTGGCCACTGATTAATGAGGCTCTCTCCTCCCTCAGCCCTCTTAAAGGTGCCACCGAGTTGTCATTTGTTTTCTCGTCTCAGTCACCTGAGGGGACCATGTTGGATTCAACCCATATGCCACGTTTGGATGTGTTGCACACTGGATGATAAATGGTTTGTTTCCTGATGGTATGCATTAGTTATGCTCCTCAGATAGGCACTTAGATAGACACAACTAATTACCAAACTCTGAAAAGCAATCTTTGCTCAAATGAAGCAAAAATGCAGAATTCATCAATGCCAACCTCTAAAAGATGGTCTCAAATGCAGCAAATGTATAAATGTTTAATTTGAAGTGTTTGATTTGTAACAGTGAATCACATTTTATCCAGCTGAGAAAGGTCTTAAAAAATGGATGAGGATTCCCAAAGTGCTTTCAACCCCAAAGTCTTTACCAGAAAAGTTTTAATGGTGCAACCCAATTCAGAAAATCAATTGTTTGAACCGTAATAGTATAAGAACTTAGGAAGGACTTGACTCACAAACTTAAGGATGGATTTACGATTAGCTGGTGCAACCAAATCCTGCACCGTAAGGACACTCTTCCTAAATGTGAAGTACGACCATAAATTCAGGAGCTAAAGAACCACACAAATGGTGAACACTCCAGTGCAATATGTGAAATAAAATTATATTACACTGCCTGCCAGCCACCCAGGCAGAGATGCGGATGGAGGAATCCATCACCTACAGGGGGAGATAATAATGTTTTACCAACACTCTAACATCATTTTGGCTACAGTGAGATTAGCAGTAAGAAAGTGAGAAAGCATTACTGGACTGTAGGTCGCTGCCACTGAGCATAGGTCAGTGTTGAATTTGATTTCCTTAATAGGTTTAGTTTAATCCTCCCCAACAGTATTAGATGCATCTGTCTCATGATGGAAAATGCAAGTTACATGCAATGGTTGGCTTATGACGCATTTTCTCACAATCTCCTTTAGGCTCTTTGCATGTGTGTTTTTGTCTGTTCAAGCCATAGACTGTAATATAAGAAGTGGACATAGTCAGCGTGACGTAAACCCATTGGTATGTGGACTGCCGCTTTAAAGACTTCGGAGTTTGGCATTTTGGCCGTCGCCATCTTGGTCTTTTTTAGGCAATTTTTAGGTGACCAGAAAGGTTATAATTAACTTTCATGAACTGAAAACACACTGTGAAAGGGTTAAAGTTGTATGACGAAAAAAAAACGGACAACTCCCAGACCGGACAACGCAGTGGTAGCGACCTGTCAATCACAAGGTAGCCCCGCCCTAAAGCTGGGCATACACTGTACGATTTTAGACATGTCAGAAATTTTGGTTGGCCGTCTTTTTTTAGACGTTTCAGCAGACAGGATGGCACAGATGATCAAGGCAGCATGTTTCTGCCTTGTTAGCATCGTGACCCGTACACACCTCTGCTAGCAAACAAACTTCACCTGCCTCGGTAATAAAGCAAGTGAGAAGTAGGGTCATTTCCTCATTGACTTCTATACAATCAGACTTCTTTTTGCAACCAGAGGAGTCACCCCCTGCTGGCTGTTAGAAAGAATGCAAGTTTAAGGCACTTCAGCATTGGCTTCACTTCTCAGACCGCGGAGTTGCCCACTCGTTCCAGCCCCTTTGCGTGTGCATTTTACCTACAAGGTCAACCATTTCATTAATCATCATATAAATAGTGGTTTTGTGCTGCTCTTTATGTGTGTGTCTGAGTGCAGTGAGGCTCTGCAAAAAAAAAGTGATTCTCCCAGCTTGTCACTGCAGTGCTCTGAGGTTTATGGGCAGCAATGTCGCAGTGTGGTGGCGTGCAAGGGTAAGGAAAGGGAGGGAGGGGTGATGCATTGAGTGACATAGGAGGAGGAGGTGCGGTTGAAACTGGATCAGTCGGACAGTGGGTCACTGGGCCGGGGAGCACCGCTGATTCTGCTGAGCTCAGCTTATAGTCCGACACCTTGACTCATCATGTTTCCTACACATTATTACTTCCACTAAGCATGTGAAGGGCATAAATTACTGCTTCAAAAGTAATTAAATGTGTCAGTGCCTCGAGATTAATTTGCCATGGGTTCTTTAGCCTGAATGAACTTTTATTCCATTATGTTTGACCGCTTGAGTCATCTGTGATGCTTCGCTTTATTTGATGCCAGATAAACTTGAGAATATTTCCCAGTTCGTTCCGTTTTGCAGACTTTTTAATTACAACCTCCTTAATGTCTCCTGCAATTATGTTTCTGTTACAGTCAGAGGACACAGAGCCCATGCAGTGCTGGAAAACACTTTACAGACATGTCCAGCAGGGGAGGAAACGAGGTCAGTGATATTCAAATGAGATTGATTTCATGTGTTGTGCTCCGCTTGTGTTTGTTTTATTTCACTGTGTGTAGAGCGAGTGTGCTAAATTTAAAGAAAATCTGCAGTGGTGTCTGTTCATTTAACGAAAAGCACACAAGTGCATTTGTTTGCATATTCTGTTTGGCTTTTTGCAAAGCAGCAGGGACAGGTTCACTGGGGTTTTGCATGCTGTCGATTAGTTCAGGAGCGTTCGTGGTTAATAGTGTGCTGCCTGGGATGCCTTTTTATGAGGCTCTGTAAATGTGTCAGGCAGCAGCAGGGGAAAGCCAACTCCTCTGGTCCCTCTAATTGGATTTGCACGTGTGGAAGAAGGCCTGGATTCATTTGGAACAAAAGACTTTATTCTACTCATCCTACACAGTTCATCCTATTGTTCAACATTTTCAATTCCCTGACGGAGAAGAACCAAATATGTAGCCAAGAAATGGCTCAGCTCGTTATGATAAACAGGTTAGGAAGAGGACAGTTTTAACAAACTCTGTAGCTTTAAGGAAAAATCAACACATATTGTATGTACCCCCCCATCACAAACATCCAATACTAGAGATAGCATTGACATTTGTAAGAATACAAGCATGCGGGTGTTCACCACCCACACAGTAAGTTTATATTATTAAGCGCGTGCGTGCAGGATGAGAAACCCCCACTGTGCTATAGAAGCTGTCAGAGCATCCCCATGCAATCAACTCTGACACATTTTATTGTGCTGGCTCTGTACGCCTGCACATTAATTTTAGAAGGAAACAAGAGCAGACTCTCGGCTTTAATTTGGAGGGGTGTTTACTCTACTAGTGGATCAAGGGATGGCAATTTTAGTCAGTTGGTCAACCACTTTGGTCCAAACTGAAATATCTCAAAAACTGTTGGATGGATTGTCAGGAAATTTGGCACAGACATTCATGTTCCCCTCTGAATGAAATGTAATAACTTTGGTGATCCCTTAACTTTTTCTCTAGCGACACCAACATGGTGCAATACTTTGATTTATGACCAAAATACCTTCAAAACTGACATTCTCATCACTTTGTTTTTGTGCTAATTAGCAAATGTTAGCATGCTAATACGCTAAACTAAAATGGTGATCCTGGTAAATATTACCTCAGCGTGTTAGCGTTCCCACTGTGACCCAGGGAGGGTGAAAAGCGGAGATGTCGCACGTCATCATCGCGTCATTGTGGTACAACACATGCGCAGTAAAATCTGGTCTGCACTCACCGAAATTGAGCCAATAGCAACGCACGACCGCAGCTCCAGTTACACTGCGCATGTGTCATACCTCATAGCTCAAGACCGTGTCCCAGCCTCTTTCAGTAGGCTTTGCTGTGAGCATGTAAACATGCTAATGTTAGCTCAAAGCACTACCGTGTCTACCTACAGCTTTAAGCCGGAAACACACCAAGCAGTGACAGCAATAATCGCATCTTTCGTTGGCCGGGAGGCGCTTTCATGTGTTTCAGGCGGGAACAAATTCTTTGTAACATAGGTCAACGTGTCACAGGAGTCACAGGACTCCTTTACTGTTTACTGATTGGCTGTGGGTACTCTCTATCCCCAATTTTTAGTTTGGCCGCACTTCGCCGCAGAATCAAACGGCAGAAGCTCGCTGAGCTCGGAGCGGCTACCGCATCTTTACATAGACATTGCATGGCTGCAGGCCGCACTTCGCTGCTGCTTCATGTGTTTCTAGCGTAGCGGTAGACTCTCAGTTTTGTTATTTTTTCTGTTTGAGAAAACATTTTGATTCCCTCAAAGAATTGCACAGAACAAGAAACCCCATAAAAACATACCACTCTCCACTACTTTCTGGCTGCACATCAGAGCATACACAGTAGGTTTTGTTTTGAATGTTCTGTGGTTCAGTTGATTCTCCTCTCCTCCACTTCACAGCCTCATATTTTAGTAAAAGGCTGTTTTTATCTGAATACTCTCCCCTGAGGACACATGCAACAAAACACCAAATAACCCCTCATCTTGGCTCACAATGTACCCGAACATTCATCCGATCTAATTTAAAAGCAGCAATGGTTACAACAGCAACTCTACAGCTCCCTGCCTCCACCCGAACTTCAGTTTAAATGCGTTAACACTAAGAGCCCCGAGGAGGCCATTAACGTGCACACATGCTCACATTAACGCTGGCACTCCCCTGTGCTGATCTGAAGGTGAAGGCGCGAGGTGTTGAACATGTGTGACACATTAATAAACAGTGAAACAAATGGCATCTTCTGGTATCTCATTTGCTGCTAATGGCATCTTTAATGGCGAGATCTGAAACACACAGAAGACTGTTTCATCTGTCGAGGCATAAATGAGCTGACGAAATCAGTCTCCTTCAAAATTAGTTTTAAAAAAAAGATGCTGCTTTGTGTCTGTGAGGGATTGTTGTAATGTGTGTGTACAGCAGCACAAAGGCTGCTTTCGACTGGCCTCTAAATGTCTATTGATTTAACTACACCGCTGCTCCTACAGTCTGTCAGGTTATTTGATTGGTCAGACATTTATATCTGGATCTTTAGCACACGCTCTGCTCTCCTGGAGCAAAAATTAATTTGTGGATGATATCTTCCAGATCCTTCAGAGACTTCACAATTCATATATCAGGAGTAATCAATGGTGGAAAGTAAATAAATTCATTTATTCAAGTAATTAAGCATTTCCATTTTATGCTACTATAATTCTACTACATTTCAGAGGGAAATAAAGTCGTTTTTACTCCACTACTTTTACTTAATTTTGAAGGCAGGACTCATACTGTATTGAAGTATTTTTTAGGGCTGTCAATCGATTAAAATATTTAATTGCATGGATTGATTGCATGGTAGTCCATAGTTAATCGTGATTGCATCTGTTCAAAATGTACCTCAGAGGGAGATTTGTCAAGTATTTAATACTCTTATAAACATGGGAGTGGGCAAATATGCTGCTTTATGCAAATGTATGTATATATTTATTACTGGAAATCAATTAACAACACAAAACAATGACAAATATTGTCCAGAAACCCTCACAGGTTCTGCATTAAGCATAAAAAATATGCTCAAATCATAACAACAGCTGTCAGTGTGCTGACTTGACTATGACTTGCCCCAAACTGCATGTGATTATCATAAAGTGGGCATGTCTGTAAAGGGGAAACTCGTGGGTACCCATAGAACCCATTTTTCATTCACATATCTTGAGGTCAGAAGTCAAGGGACCCCTTTGAAAATGGCCATGCCAATTTTTCATCGCCAAAACTTTGTGTAAGTTTGGGGCATTATTTAGCCTCCTTCGCGAAAAGCTAGTATGACATGATTGGTACCGATGGATTCATTAGGTTTTTCTAGTTTTGTCTGATGCCATTATCTTCACTCTAGCTTTAAAACTGATTATTATCGTGTTAACTTTGACAGCCCTAATTTTTACATTGTGGTATTGCTGCTTTTACTTAAGTAAAGGATCTGAAAATACTGCTGTCAGATCTCTATGTTCTCACTGTTTGGCAAACACAGACGCAACAACTTACGCTGTTTATTCTCCCTGCAGGCCTGTGCTGCTAAAACACCATCAATCCTGCTCTAATTCATCCAGAACCAGAACGAGACGCTTACATAAGGTGGATTTCCTCCTTGCTCAGAATGTCCAATGCCCATGTAAGTAAAATCGTTCATGACTCACTGACAAATGATGCTCACGCAGGCCTCTACTGGTGTCTGAGAGGCAGCGAGGATTGTCGGAAGCAGTGGGAGGACAGGACAGAAAAGTGTGAGGAAACAGCCTGAATAGCAAGAGGTGGGAAGCACACAGTGGCGTATCATTCACAGACAGACGCCCACACAGACACACACTCATCAATAGCCTTAAAATATACATTTATGTAACGAGCTTCCTGCCTGGAGCAAACATGAGTAGATCCTATTCCTTTACAAAAATAAATATGAAACAGACACCTCTTTCGGAAGTGACGTAAAAGGTTTCTCTTTTTATAACGTACCTCTCTGTATAGTGAGCGTTAATGCTGCTGTCAAGATGCCAAAAATGCATTTACAGGAAGTAATTCATTGATTCATAAAGATGTCCCATTGAATGATCAAAGATAGTCTGTAGTGCAGCGGTTAGGAGCTCTTCTTCTTCTGCCTGAAACATGTCCACCCACTTTTTCAGACACTGGCTTTCTAGAAGAAAATTGCACATTTATTTTTCTTGGCAGACTTTTCAGAAAATCCCCCAAAAATAAATATTTTAATGCTTTAAAATGAGCCAACCAGCCTCCAAATTAATCATGAGCTCGTATCAAAAGATTGAGGAATAATTTATGGAAACCAAAACAGAGGGGACTGCCAGTGCATCCCAACTCTATTCTTTATATTCACTGTAGTGCACTATATGTACCACTGTTTTGATAGATAACGTACAAGAAATTAAAGTACTGCCCCATTCTGTACTAGCAGAAGGATGCAGCTAACAGATACCACTCAAGGAATGACTTCAGACTTATTTGCATTTATATGGAAACTTCACAACACCTTGTAAATACGTTTTATCCAAGATTTGTTTTGTTACTGTTTTCATTTTCTGAGGCATCAGAGCTGTTTTAACACCATCCACTGTTTCTTTATGGTTTCCAGATGTGAGTAGTTCCACCATTTGTACACTTTTGAAAGAATATACTTCATGTATCGCATGCCGCATAAGTACTCTCTTGAATGCCCTTATGGTAGGTAAAATATGATAAAGTGTCCTCTACGGCGGTGCAATGTGCAAGAAAATATGATAAAGTGCCCTCTAGGCTGATCTACTGTATATGCTAGAAAACTTTCTACGCTTGGTTTTATTTTTTTTAAACCCTCAAAATGTTTTTTTGGGGGCTCTTAACAATCTTCCTATTAAGGGATTTTCTGCATAGTTTAAGGTTTCCAATCCATTAAAGGGACTTAATTTTTCAATCAAATTCAGAGCTTCACTCCAAAGTTGTGTTTATGGATAAATGAATAATGTTATTCTGCTTTATGTCCAAAAGATCTTTGAATAAGTTTAATGTCATCAAGTGATCCCAAAACATCAGTGTGCTCTATCAGCTGTGATACATTTCAGCTGAGGTATGAGTCACTTCACATATTATGAAAGCTGATAGATAGTGTTTTTACTCTTCTTCCTAAGAGAAGAACCAAACATGTTTCTCTCTGAGAACTTTTCTTCAGTTCTGACTGATTTCCTCCTCTGAGACGTTTTGATGAATTCAGGCTCTGATCAGCTCTGATCAGCTCTGAATGTCTTCATGAAACAGACTGATCTTGGTTCAGCTTGTTAGGCTCATTCATGACAGGCTTTTCAAAATAAGAGACATCTTTATGGACAGAAGGAATACACGAAGAGTACAGGTGGGATGTGAACCCACAACCTTCAGACTACATAGCTCTTTCTCTACTGGCTGAGCTAGTCTGTACAGTGAACTGAGTCTCACACAGGCTGACTTTGTCAGTGTTTATCTGTTTTATTTGTACCTTAATCAACCTTAATTGTTCAATTAATATGCAAATGTGAGGTTCATTATTGGATAAATTAATGGATTATGATATAAGGTTTTTATAAAAACCCTCGAGGACTTTAGTTTTTCTGGCTTTTAAGACAATCCTACAGTATCTTTCCTATTCAGTGTATTTTAATGGATTATCTGCATGGTTTAAGGATTTTTTAAGGGAGAACAATCCATTAAGATGTACTAAATAATATTAAAGCCACCTCAAAACTTTCACCTTCATTATAAATGGATTAAGTCAGACATGACTCAGTCTGATCTGTGATCTCACCTTTATGAGACAGTCCGCTGAGGGTTGACAGAAGGAAAACACAAACAGTCTGGGTTTTGAATCCACAACGTTCAGACTGTAAAGCTCCTTCTCCACCAGCTGAGCTGTCGGGACTCTGTGAGGTGAACTGAGTCTCACATTCAAAAGAATTAGACTCTTCAGTTTGTCAGTCTGAATCTGTTTCAGTCTGTAAACTTTGTTTTACTACAGGTTGATGAAGGTGAAGTTTCTGCAGCTTCAGTCTGATCATGTGTTGCTTGGCAGAGGAGATGATCCAGTGGTTAAGGACGCTGACAACCAACTGCCGAGACACGGATTCGAACCCCGGCTGAGGTACGTCACTCAGGTGTGTGTGTGTGGTGAATGTGTTTGTGGATTCATGTGTCTGCTCCAAACAACAAAAACTAAAAATTTCAAACGCTGCTACCACCAAAGTCGCTCATCGTTCAATCTTTTTTTCAATCCGATTTCAACTTGCAAATATCCGAATTTGATCAGCATTGACCATCGAAGAGGGAACAGAGGTGGGTTGAGCTAGCTAGCTTAGCAAGCCAGCTAACTTGACTGGCTTTTTGGTTGCTTTTGTTATCACTTTACATCATCTACAGTGTTTTATTCTGCAGGCTGTTCAACTGCAGGTGATAGAGGAGAACGCCTTAGTGGTTCCTCTGCATGCTCTCAGTTAAAATTGGTATATTTTAATGGAAACATTTCCTTAAAATGTAAAACCTTAGAATCTAATTAAAATGGATCAAAGTGTTAAACCTCCTTAAAATGTACAAAATAACATAACATGTATCTACACCTTAATTTGTACCTTTTATGATGATGATTTAGATGCAAATTTGAAGTTAATTAATGGCCCGGGGTGATCAAGTTTGAAAAAAATAAACCCGCAGCTTAAGTTCCCTCTTGGATGGTGCTGCTATTGATACAATATGATACTCTAGGGTGGCTACATGTGCAAGAAAACATGATGCAATGCCCTCAAGGGTGTTCTTCCAGTGGATAAACATGATACAGTGCCATATAAGCTGCCCTACATGCTGGAAAACTCGCTGGTGCATCACTGCATGCAGCTTTTTCTTTTTCAGACAGCCTGAAATATGATTTTCTTGGATGAAAAACATGAATTATACTCTGGTGTGCTTAACAATGTACAACTTTGGAGCAAGAGTGACATTGGTGTTGAAGATTGTGGGTATCACTGTAGTTTTCTAACCAATTTTCGACTATTTCTCAGCCTTGGAGCTTTAATATTATTATCACAACACAAGAAAGATACACCAGGTTGGTTTAATTTTCAAGGACTTCTATTCCTTTCTTCAAACTGGTGGACATGCAGCTTCATCACACTGCAGTCTGCACTACAATGCAATATACCAGAGAAAAATCTATAATCCTTATTCAGTACAACAAAAAGCACCAAATGGTTGAATGAAAGCCAACATGAAAGCCAACATGAAAGCCAACATGAAGCTGCTGCAGTCTGTCTTTTTTCTCTTTTTTCCCTCTTTGCTGCAATCTGTTGCAATACCAGTTCATCACAGACACACAAAGCTCAACTGTTAATGTTTAAAATATCAACTTAAAGCCGAGATGGACTGTGTTGTCGGGGTAGCTTTTGGTGAATCGCTGTGCTTTTTGATGCTCTTGAATAAGGATCGTGGATTTGTCCCCCCATTAGTTGCACTGAGTTACAGATAGGAAGCGAAAGCTGCCGGTCCAGTATGAAGAAAAGGAAATATGTACATCCTGTATACAGGTATATATTATTGAGGAATTTATGTGTATATCTACACAAGCAAGCATGGACTTTAACAAATTAAATGTTCCTTTACACTGTCTCAATGAGGACAACAAGCTGATAAACATCTGTAGGATCTGGAAGATATCATCCACGTTATAAAAAAAACATTAAAGCAAAATAAACACAACTAGATGAAGGAAATATGAATGGGAATAGTGTACTAACCCTCACATCTACAGCCATTAGGGGTATACTGTATATATACTTGTTGTTCTTTCCTGTTCTTCAGTGTCTCCCTGTAGTACAGTATGAGGGGTCTAATATTAGATGAGGGGAGACCTACTGTACGATGACATTTTAAAGCTTTCAGGGATGGTCTGTGTTGTAGTTTGAAGTGCATTTACAAACTCAGCTGCCTTTGGCCCATTTGAGCTTCTATTTTTGAACACTTTGCCTCTCAAAGAGGCCAGGAATAGCACCTTGTGTAGGGTAAATCAAACTCGGGTACACTTGGCCTGTGTGGCTCAGTGTGTTAAAGGAACACTCCAGTATTTTTCAACCTCGGTCATCGCTCATGTTATATCGTTTAGACCGAGTGCCGGAAAAGCTGTTCTGGTCAGCACCAAGCGACATGTTAATGAATGAATGAAATGTATGAGTATGAGTGAGTATAAAGCTCAAAATGTGATCATAAAGAAGTCCAAAATACCCACGAAACATTCAAAGTGATTTTTGTGTGTGCATTTACATAAACCAAATGATTTATGCTTCCCATAAGACATACTGTTCTCCAAGAAAACATCAATTCAACCTTTCAATCACGACCCGTCACTGTGGTTTATCCAGCAAGGCCAATGCCCAGACTTGACTGTTGGCTTTCTAATGTCCTTTACTGTCGGAGCTGGTGTTCACCAGCGAGCCTCTTATTGCTCCCCAGGGGGGCTGCTGATGCTGAGATGGGGGGAGGCATCAATGAGCTAACCAGTGGATCAATGGTCACCAAGCCAACCTCTCTGTCCTCATCTAGTGCCTGTGGGAGGTCAACTCTCAATGGCAGAAAGGAGAGATTTATACCTGGGTGTGGCTGGGGGAGGGATTTAAGGAAAGATGGAAGGAAGATGGGGGAAACAAAGAAACAAGGAAAAGGGAGGATAGAGCAGGCAAATAAATGAATCTACTGTATGTTAGGAGCCTGATGTCATAGATCACCTTCAGATGCTTATTGGTGACAGCATCCCCTTTCCTGAAAAGCATGCTTTAATTGCTTTGTATTTGGGTAGTCGTGGTTACTTTTCGTATAAACTGACCGTTTGGTCCAGCTGGCCTTATTGGTCTTTCTTCAGGTTGATTTTGGGGTGATAGAACAAAGTCTCCAGCATGACTATGTTGTTTGGAGCCATTAATTTATTGCGGTATTACATCTCGGATATGTCGAAACCATAGACTGTATATAAGAAGTGGACGTAGTCACCGTGACGTCACCCGTTGGTTTGTGGACTACTGTTTTGAAGCCTTGAGTTCGGCACTTTGGCCGTTGCCATCTTGTTTTTTTGCAACCAGAAGTGACACACGAGGCTGGAGCTAAGTACAACTGAACGCTGAATAAGACATTTTTAGGCGACCAAAAAGGTTCTAATTAACTTTCATTAACTGAAAACACACTGTGAAAGGGTTAAAGTTGTAAGACGAAAACACGGACAACTCCCAGACCGGACAAAACCGTGGTAGCAACCTGTCAATCACAAGGTAGCCAAGCCTTAAAGCATGCCCTGCTTTATGGTCTGTTTGACTCTAAATGGGACCATAATTTACGAAATGAACATCATACTGTATTGAAGAAGACTTGAAACTAGCGATTGAGACCATAAACTCATGTTTACAATGTTTACTGAGGTAATAAATCAAGTGAGAAGTAAGATCATTTTCTCATAGACTTCTATACAATCAGACTTCTTGTTGCAACCAGAGGAGTCGCCCCCTGCTGGCTGTTAGAAAGAATGCAAGTTTAAGGCACTTCAGCACTGGCTTCACTTTTCAGTCCTTGAAGTTAATGCCCTCTGATCGAAACAAGTCCTACTTTTGCAACAAAGTTTTCCTCCTGAGAAAATACCAAAATGTTTCTTTAAAAGTAAAATCTAGTAACTCCGATTGCTACTGTAGGTAATACAGCACAGTTTGGACTTTATATTACATTACAAGTTCAATAACTTTTCCTAAACAGTATAACTGCTACCTCCATCATTCTGAGAGTTGAAATAACATCACTAGTTTATGAGTTCTGAGGTTTTATGGAGACAAAGGGGAGTCATATTTCACCAGCTGCTGTAAATGGCTCTTCATATTTGATAAAGATGTTTAATGGGTTTAAATCTCTCGGCTTTAGGCTGTATGAGGGCGGTTCCTCCGTTCCTCACAACTCCCAATGAGCTTCCCGTGCTTTATGTCCACTGATGGATGTCGCCATCAAACTTTCATTGGACCAGAATGTATTTCTTTTTAAAACACAGTCTGTAAAAGCAGCATACTGTACCTCCTCTAGTTACCTGGCGTCTTTGTCCTCATGAAGAATAAACACTAGCATTGGCTGTAACATCATACAGTCATTTTCTTATATTCTTGTGCTCCATTTTTCTGCACCTGTTCTGTTTTCACTAAATGGGAGGTAAACAGAGGAGTCCTCGGGCCAGTAACAAAGCCTGCAGTAACAAGAGCTGACTCCATTAGCGGGGAGTCCCTGCTGGATGCTGGTTGGGGGTTGGGAGAGGGAATGAATGTATGGATGGAGGCTTGTGAAGCACATTGCAACTGGGAATAGAAGAGGGAAACAATAAGTCTCGGAATCCAACATTGCCCAACACTATAACTCTTAATTTTCTTGACATTTCTGGGTTATTGAGAGTATTTAGTCAGAGTAAGGTCCTTGGAGGAGAAGGGGAGAGGTGAAGCTGGTCAATAAAAAGACTCTACACTGAAGCCTTGCTGAAGTGCACAGCTATATTATTCAAATAAATGATCCCTACAGACACATTGATTTAATCGTGGCTTAGCTAATTTCAAACTTTGTCACATACTTTGTATGCTTTAGCCCACAGGAGCTCAGAGACACCTAAATTGGACTGATTGCATGTTGGAAATAATCAATATTCTACATTCTGTGTCAAATCCTCGGGTTTCTTTGGGTTAGGAGAGCGTTGTGTGAGTCCACGTGCAACAGGAGAGCTGGGTTTTAGAAGCAAATCCCCATCCTGCTTAGAATAAAAAATCATTAGGCTATTAATTGCAGCACAGATTCCCTGCAGAGCCCGGATGCGGTGCTGCACGTGGAGGCCTTTCCCTGCTCACATGTCTCCTCATGCAGCCCACGCATTCAGTAAAATGACTATCACACTTTTGTGAATGTTGCTCTCCATTAGAGATGCAGCAGCGCATTGTCGATAGCTTGTTTGGTGGAAATTCATAACAGCTGTGACGCTGGCCCCTCTAAAGGCTGTGCAGAGAGAAAGAACCACCCAGCACACAATGGAGCACTTAAATGTATTTCAGTTGCAGTTTCAGGCCGTTGTGTCTTCACTGACAACATGGCACTGAGAGGCAACGAGCCAATCCAAATCAGTGGCTAAGAAACACATCATTATGACATTCCTCTCGTGCTGATTCCCTGAACAAAACTGCAGTGCTTAAACTCAGCATGCAAGAAGATGAACAAACAGGCAAAAATGCTATTTTTCTTTCACTGGATCAATTCATTGACATCGATTCACTGAACCTGATGTCAGTAATTCTGCAGCAAGCATTACAAATTTGTTTTGTGCATTCTCCAAAAGCACAAACGAACAAATGTGATTCTATACTGTATGGTCCCTGATTTTGTATTTATTTTTATTTGCATCAGAGCAATAAAGAGAAAAGGTTTAAGACTTGTGATCAAAAGGAAAATCAGAATGATCTTCTCTAATTGAAATTGCAACTGTAAAATGTTTCTATATTCTCCTTGAATTAAGATCAGACATGTGGCCTAATGCAAAACACAAATGTGACCTGTTTAACTTTGCGTTTTTGCCAGTGGGCAACCTCCGGGTCTGAGAAGTGAAGCCAATGAAGTGCCTTAAACTTGCATTCTTTCTAACAGCCAGCAGGGGGCGACTCCTTTGCTTGCAAAAAGAAGTCTGATTGTATAGAAGTCTATGAGAAAATGAGCCTACTTCTCACTTGATGTATTACCTCAGTAAACATTGTAAACATGAGTTTATGGTCTCAATCACTAGTTTCAAGTCTTCTTCAATACGGCATGATGTTCATTTCGTAAATTATGGTCCCATTTATAGTCAAATAGACCATAAAGCAGGGCATGCTTTAGGGCATCTACCTTGTGATTGACAGGTCGCTACCACGGCATTGTCCGGTCTGGGATTTGTCCATGTTTTCATCTTACAACTTTAACTCTTTCACAGTGTGTTTTCAGTTCATGAAAGTTAATTATAACCTTTTTGGTCGCCTAAAAATGTCTTATTCAGCGATCAATTGTACTTTGCTCCACCCTCTCGTGTCACTTGTGGTTGCAAAGAACCAAGATGGCGACGGCAAAAATGCCGAACTTGAGGCTTCAAAACTGCATTCCACAAACCAATGGGTGACGTCACAGTGACTACGTCCACTTCTTATATACAGTCTATGGTTTTTTCTTGATGCCATGTTTGTAAGTCCTCTGTTTTGTATTCACTCTCCTTACCCTCCTACTTCTTTTTCAGGATAGATATGTGAAATTACTCTATAATAACCACAGAAAAAAAACTTCTCAACGTTGTGATTACTGTCATTAATTCTGGAGCATATTGAGTTTAGAAATAATATTCATAAAAACGAGGCCTCATTCCCAATTTCTCCCTGAAGGCCTAATTTACAAATATTGCATCAGGAAAAAAAAAGCATTTTTCAGGTCACTGTGAAGGGCACAGATGGCGCTGAATCCATAAACATGAGTTCATTTGAGGTTGTTGAAGATGCTGCAGTGCTCTGAGATGTCAGGAAGTCAGCACAGTGACTTTGGGCTTTTGTCCGCCAAGTTGCTCGTTCTGCTACAGAGAGCCACAATAGCAGATGGTGATAATGTGAGAACTGTTGCATAAGGAAAGGTTACTGGAGGTGAATGTGCAAAGTGATGTTTAAGCAGCGCCTTCATTACTTTGATTCAGTACTTTCTGAAGGTTAGATAAAGCCATGAACTCTGTCATCTGCAAATGCACTTTATAAATAGCCAAACATCTCTGGGGAGATTATATCCATAGTGGACGATTGTGCATGTCACAATTTATCTCCAATGCCAACATTTAGTGTCAACGCAGGAACTAGTGTGCCCTAGAGGCAAAAAGTAAAGTTGTGTAGGTCGGGGTGGTGGATGGGTTTGTTGCAAGTCCAACGTGCAGGAGACCACAGAACTGCAATTACCATTTGTGTTTTTGTTAACGGTAGCCATGATCTTTCTCAAACCTTAACCAAGTGTTTTAGTTTCTTAACCCTAACCTCAATCGTATTTCATTTGGAGACTGTCCTCCCGAGAAGAGCGACAGCATCAAAGACATATGTTTACATCCAAGTGACAAAGACCACTTGCGTTCGTAGTAATTGTGACGGGAGCAAAGGAGGAAGGCTGGTGATGTGGATATAGAGCGACAACGTCCACGTAGGGAGGAGGTCGGGGTGGATGGATGGGTCAACAAAACATTGTACTTCATCACAAGAGACCGCTATTCGTTTCCCGTTTCTCACCAACAGTCAACGTTGTTTTTACCACGTCGTTCCCAAACCTTAATCACGTGTTACCATGATGACAAAGGTCCCCTAACCTTAACTACGTACTTATTTATAACCCAAACCATGATCTTTCCCTAAACCTAACCAAACCTTGTGCTCATACATTTGGGTATCTGGAGTGCCTACCAACCCACAAACTGTGAAATAAGACAACCCAGTCAGTTTTTTGTGGGCTGTCTAGATCAGAAAACGTGATTCAACAATTCAGATTTAAAAATGGAACTAAAATGGAGCGTTTCAGACAGAGAGTGAATACAGGTATATTCAAACAGACAGTATGAGAAGCATAATGTATTTTTTGAACATTAAAGCATGTAAACATGTTCTAGTAGAAACCCAAAATTGTAGTATTGAACCTGAAAATGAGCATGATATGACCCCTTTAACTCAAAACAAAAGAAATGTCAAAACTTGTTCAGAAAGTATGTTTCCTTCACTGTGTAATTTTGGACCCAGTATAACCATCCATTCTCTAAAATTACAGTAGCTTCATCCTTTAAAGAGTTATAAAACCACAACTTTTCTTAAGCAAGAGCTCAGTAACAAAAACTTTCTATTCTTATCTTGAATATCTCCACTGCGTCCCATAGAGATTCCTATCGAGCCTGAGCCGTGTGCCGTAAAGCTCCTGCAGTCTGTGTACTTCTTTACTCTTGAGTCGTCTGGAGGCTGCGGAGGGAGTCTGTGCTGAGAAGACTTAATAGACTCAGTGCAACACACAAAGGAGACTTTATCCCTTATCGATGGAGGGGAGGACTTCAATAAACTATGTGAGCTCCGGGCAGGATGATTGAACTGTGGGTTGTATACTGCTTTAACTAACAATGGGGCTTTTTTTTTCTCTGGTGTGTAAGAGATCCAGGTACTAAAAGTGTTGTGATGCATGAGCTTTTCAAGAGCAGACATGTCTGCAAATTTACAGTAATAAGTGTAAGTATAAGTGTATACCTCTGTCTGAAATCAACAACCCATTGTTTCAGAAATTACTAAGAATTTTGATCGGTATATCTGCAGTGTAGGAAGAAGTACTCAGATCTTTTACTTTAGTAAATGTAACAATACTACAGTGTAGAAATACTCAGTTACAAGTAAAGGCATGCATTCAAACCCTTACTAAAAGTACAAAAGTATTAGCATCAAAATATACTTAACGATTCTCTATACGATATCCAGAGCATTAATATAGCAGCAAACAACTATTTGCTATGTAAAGATATAGAGGAGTAATGTCTACCTGAGCAGAGAATGAAGTCGCTCTCCCTCTGTGTGTGTTGTAATCAGAGCGTCTCTGTGCTTTGTTGACATCGCCGGACCAGCCGTGCATGCCTGTTAGTGCATGATCGTGCATCTGCACTGCTCTCATACGGCGGTTACAGCTGATAACGCCGTCCCGACCGATGTCGCCATTGTGGAAGTGTAGCACCCACCCTCCGGTTCCCCCTCAGGTTAACACTGTTAGCTCTGTCAGCACTGTTGCTGTTGTTTTCACTGTTAGCACCGTTAGCTGTGAGCCGACGGCTCAGCCGTCGCCACGTTGAGAGCCATGTGGAGGCAATACAAATGCTCCCAATCTCGCATTTAGCACCTTTAATGTCCCAAAAGTAAAAGTAGGCCTACTCATAATGCAAAATAGCCCATTTCAGAATCATAGGCCTATATTATATTGGATAATAATTATTGATGCATTAATGTGTTAATCACTTTAATGTTGCAGCTGCTAAAAGTGGAGCTAATTTTGCTATATAATTAAAGTAAAATTGTAAAAAGTTAATTTAAGTAAATGTACTTAGTTACATTCCACCACTGTAAATCTACCACCATTATCATTACAAACTGCACTATGTGACAAAATATAAAACAAATATTCAAGCCAAATCTTAAAAGTTTAGTCAGTTAAGTTGGCAAAAATGTCCCTTTTCCTTTAATTGGACTTTGTGTGTTTGCTGATACGGTTGCTTTGTCACCAGCCAGTTAATCAGCAGCTATTTTACATTTGTCCTCATGACGCCTCCTCTGTGTTAGTGCACACGAGGTCACCAAAAGCAACTTAATCACCGACTTTGGGAGCATTCTGGGATGTGATCACCGAAAAGTAAAAAGAAATCTGTGATGCTTTTCGTTCAGAGCCGCCTGGTGTGTCTGTCCTGGCAGCAGGAGCGAGTTGGCTCCGACACAGAAAGATGAAATAGATTCAGAAGAATTGGCCACTTTTCTACTCAAAGGCGGCAAACGGGAAGATGCAGTGTGGCCCCAAACTGAGGAGATTACACAGAGAACAATGTCATCATGCTGGAGGCGTCAGCAAGCACGCATCCAAAAATAGCTGATGGTCTTGTTACAAACATTTGGTTTGGATCAACACTGTATTTGGTTAAATCCAGAGGAATATTTACATGGATAAACTTGCCATTTGTTGTATATTTTCCCAAATCTTAAGAGAATTATGATCTGAAGCATTATCAGCACAGAAGGCTCTGATAGAAATTAAACACCTAATGCTTTAATAGTGTTACAGAAGAGAAAATAAGGAGCACAGTTTGAGTTTATAGATGATTATTATGTAAACTTATGGTGGAAATGTGTGTTTACACAATAAATCCATGTTATATTTTGATTTCCTTCAGTACATTTTCTTTGAATCAACATTATTATTACTCAATGAGATTATTCACATTTCCACTTTGATATGTTTATCAGCCAGCCGACAATCTGATGCACTGGACACATTCCTGAGCGATTATCTTTATTAGACAAAGACGCCCATATTAACGCTCCTCTCATTCTCAAACTGCTTTGCAAAATATGCAAATATAATCACACTGAGTGGCCTCACGTTGCCCTCTGTGGGTCTGAGAAAGCGTTCCGCAAAATGGGATTATTTCATTTAATTTCCCTATCAACGGCCTCACTGGGGGCTCACGTTGCCATGGACGTCTCCGAGATGACTGAGGTATTTGGCCATAGAACCGGAGAGGCTCATGGATACGGAAAGAAAAACCTCTTTCGAGAGCTGCTGCTTTATCTTATCTCACAAGGTGTCAGTTTCCATGTTCTCAATCTCCTCCAGGAGTGATCTTTGCTCCCTCAGCAGCTGAGAGGAGAAGCTTTTCAAATAACAAACAACCCAAATCCTGCAAGTTTCTACTGTGCAGCCGCTATGCAAAGCTGCGTGGGTTTTATTATGCAGATCCTGGCTTAAGAAACCTCTAGATAGTCTGTCCTGTTTCTGTCAGTCAGAAAATCAGATGTGGAAAGTAACTAAGTACAGTTTTGAGGATTGATATTTTACTTTATAGTATTTCATTTTACTTTAAAGTTGCTAAATTTGATATTCAGAGCATTAATATAGCAGCAAACAACTATTAGCTATGTAAAGATATAGCGGAGTATTGTCTACCTGAGCAGAGAATGAAGTCTCTCTCCCTCTGTGTGTGTTGTAATCTGAGCTTCTCTGTGCTTTGTTAACATAGTCGGGCTGGCCGCGCGTGCTTTTAGTGCATGTTCATGCATGTGAGCGTGCCCCACTGTCTTGCTCACGGCCGCCGCGCTGCACTGCTCTCAAACAACGGTTACAGCTGATAACGTCCAGACCAACTGCGTCGCCGCGGAAGGGTAGCACGTACCCTCCGGTTCCCTCTTAAGTAAACACTGTTAGCTGTCAGCAGTGTTGCCGTTGTTTTCACTGTTAGCGCTGTTAGCACCGATAGCTGTGAGCCGCCGGCTCAGCCGTCGCCGTGTTGAGAGCCGTGCGGAGGCAATAAAAATGCTCCCAATCTCACATTTAGCTCCTTTAATACGCCACTACATTTCATAGGGAAATATTGTACTTTTTACTCCACTTTATTTATTTGACAGCTGCTGAAATGCTTAGTCAGTTAATCAATTAGTCTGCTGTCAGAAGATTCAAACAAAAATGTCAAACATCCACTGGCTCCAGCTCCTCAAATATCACGATTTGTTGCTGATTTCTCTCTTTTATGTCATATTTAAATTAGGGCTGTCCTCAACCAAAGAAAATCGTAGTCAACTAATCGATTAATTGATTTAATTGACAGATCTGTGAGACTGAGTTTCTCCACAAAGAATCACACAAAAGCACCACTTTAAATCTTGTGTTTATCAGAGATGTGCTCATAAGTAAATTGGAAATCAGTCATTCAGCATGAAAAAAGCATAAAAAATACTAATTGACTACAGAGATCTTAGTCGACTAAGACCAAAAACACCAATTAGTCAACTAATTGTCTAAGAGGGGGCAGCCCTAATTTAAATTGATTATTTTTGGGGGGGTTTGGGATCGTTTATTGGGGGAAAAAAACAGCAATTTCAGGATGTCACCCTTGGTTTTGAGCTTATGATGGGCATTTTTCATTATGTTTTGACATTCCATAGACAAAACAATCAATTGATTAATCAATACTGTAAAATGCTAATATAAAATGTAATTAGTTGCAGACCTACAGCGGTATAAGATACTTTGCTGATTAAGATTTGGCACAAAACGTGGTGAACCTATAAAATATGATGCATTGTTATAGACTACAACTACCAGCAGCATCATTGTATAAATCACTTCAAATGATGCTTCCACATTTAAGTATTAGCAAAAGTAATCCAATAATATTATATATAATCGTGTCACATACTTACTGATAATACTTCAGTACTTTTGCTCAGTTTGCATGCAGGACTTTTACATTGTTGTACTGCTGATCTTTATTAAGCAAATGGACTAATAGGCTTAAGAGAGCATCTTCTAAAACAATACTTCTTGTCTTTTAGTCTTTGATTGTCTTCATATATAAATTATGTATTATATCTGCATGATCTCATTTTATTAATTGCTCTGCATTGAAAGGATGATCTTGCATTGTTCTCCTTATAATCCCCTAAACAATTAGGTTGGTACATGTTCAGTATAATGTCTACAGACACTATAGTATCTGTTGTTATATCTCGCTGTAAAGCTCATTAACACGAGCCTCTGTCTCCACACTGACAGTTGACTCATCCAATGGTTGTTTGGAATCCACTGGTTATCCAATAGCGCCCCAGTCTGAGCTGATGCCGGTTTCCTATTGGTGGAGAGTGTGTCTCCTCGGTGCTGATGCCTTTCCTCTGGTCAAGGTTGCACTTGCAGTAATAATCGCAGTAGGACGCGACAGGAGCTCCGTTTACGCACAAACAGAGCAGCAGCCCGATCAGCCGAGACTCTGCTGGAACTTCTCCCGCTTGTTGTTTCTCACGCCACCGAGGAATCTCTCACCTCTCAGCAGCAGCCATGGATGAGATGGAGGAAGAGTTAAAATGCCCCGTGTGCGGCTCTTTTTTCCGGGAGCCCATCATACTGCCGTGCACCCACAACATTTGCCTGGCGTGTGCTCGGAATATTCTCGTGCAGACCCCCGACGCGGAGTCCCCACAGAGCAGCCGAGCCTCCGGGTCCGGCGTCTCTGACTACGATTACCTGGATCTGGATAAAATGAGTTTGTACAGCGAGGCGGACAGTGGATACGGATCCTACGGGGGCTTCGTCAGCGCTCCGACCACCCCTTGCCAAAAATCCCCAAACGGGGTGCGGGTTTTCCCCCCGTCTGTCCCCCAGCCTCCTGCGCAACAGCACCTGCTACCGCAGCCCGGCTCTCTGCCCCCGATCCCCCGCAACTCCTGCATCACTTGCCCGCAGTGTCACCGCAGCCTCATCCTGGACGAGCGGGGGCTCCGCGGGTTCCCCAAGAACCGGGTGCTGGAGGGGGTCGTGGACAGGTACCAGCAGAGCAAAGCGGCCGCGCTCAAATGCCAGCTCTGCGAGAAGAGCCCGAAGGAGGCCACCGTGATGTGCGAGCAGTGCGACGTCTTCTACTGCGACCCGTGCCGCCTCCGGTGCCATCCTCCCCGCGGTCCCCTCGCCAAGCATCGCCTGGTGCCGCCAGCGCAGGGGCGGATAAGTCGCCGGGCGAGTCCCCGCAAAATCTCCACTTGCACAGAGCACGAACTGGAGAATCTAAGCATGTACTGTGTGCAGTGTAAGATGCCAGTGTGCTATCAGTGTCTAGAGGAAGGCAAGCACGGCACACACGAAGTCAAAGCTCTGGGCGCGATGTGGAAACTGCACAAGGTACGTGCGTAAAAAATATATCAAGCTGCAACATCTTTATTTTCTGTTTCACCAGTGCGTCTTTTTCTCTGTATGTGTGTGTTTATTCACAATGATTCATCATCCTCTGAGCTGAGCAACAAGTCTGCCTTGATAATGATTTGCGCTACATCTTGTCAGTTCCGCTTCGCATCCAGTAGGTGTACAGAGCTGTGTGGGGATGTTTATTCTGCCACATTGGATTTAAATGAATGCTTTACAATGCACAATATAGGGATTAGATGAATTTCCACCTCTCTGACAATCCTCCAGCTCACATTTCATGAAATGCGCACGTCTCCAAACTGGGAACTCTGCTGTCTTTGGTGCGCAAAGCTGTCAGGAGGCGACTCTATTTGAAATTCAGTTCACGAGTGGACAACCAGGAGCAGGCCTCCTTTACCAAAAGGAAACTGCTTCTATGACATCTGCATTTCTCTTTGAAATGATGAGCTTAAGTGATTCTGGCATGATTTCAGCTCACGACCATTTGTCTCCTGAGCTTCCATACAGCAGATTCCTTCACTCTCTATATATATGTTCCACTCCCCGCTGTGCTCTGACAGCTCAACAGGCGCCCCAGAGATCATTAGGCACGGCTAATATTGGAGCTACGCGTTAATAAGAGGCAGCAGTGAAGCACAGATGCAGCAGGCCTTCAGTGTGGCTATTTTGGTAGCTGTGTTGTTGTGGGCAGGGAGGCATTTCAGAGGGCTGCAGAGCTGAGTTTATCTACGCCTCTGCAGCTGCAGCAACCCTCACCTCCACACTCTCAGCTTCCAGTGGTGAGGGAGGATGGAGAGCTTGATATAGATGCTCTTCAGTACTCACTCATACACCTCCCACACACAGGGAGGGTGATGTGTAGTGATGGTGTTGCCTGGTTCCCATTAGAAAACCCAAAAATGCATTGAGTTTTTGTGCACAAGAAACTCACACACACCAGTTTTTTCCTCGCTACAGGTGTAGATAAGCTGTCCTCGTTATTTACAGTCAGAATTGGTCTTGTATATCTCCATTTAACAGACCTCCAGTGCAATCATCTCCTCTGGGTGGTGGTAGAGATGGTGTGTCACCTCAGATGTATGAGGCAATTGCAAAATTGATGGAAAAATCAGAGGGAGGTTGATCATTTCGCTCACATCAAATTGCCATCACTTGAGAAGTTGCAGACCTTTTCTGCTTCATCTTTCTTGGATCCAAACTGGCAAATTGGCATTTTTTAGAAACCAATCGATGTGATATTAGTGCCAGTATGCAGCGTGTCGCCCTGTTTTTGGCTCCTGTGATGGCACCTGCTTATTTGTGACCTGTTCTCTGAAGCTGCTGCTGCCTGCAGAACTGTAACAGATGGCTGTGAGTTGGGAGCTGGCAGCGTTGAGGATGGGCATCTTTCAGAGCCTCGGGGTGTTCCTCGCATAATTCATCAGGGGAAAAAACATTTTCCATATCCTGCAGATATACTGTAGATTCTCATGAGTCACTTGTACTTATGCATAATGCACATATAGTGTAGAAAGTCAAGGAGGTGGTGGCACTGGCTTCCTCTGAAATCTGATTGGTCACTCTCCAGATTTTCTCACACGTTATTGGGAGTTCAAGTAAGGCTGGGCGATCATTTTATATGATAATTTATTGTCTTCATTGTGGTTACTTCATATAGACTATGAAGAGGGCTCTTGCATCGCCCTGAAGGTTGTTTTTTTTTCACAACAATGACTTGCTAGCTTTACATTATCCTGCTTATTACACGGCTACTTACTTAAGAAATCAATAATTTGACACAAAAACAGTCCTCCAGAGTCCAAGATCAGAACTGCATCCATAGCAACAGTCTGTTATACATAGCAACGGTCTGTTATAAATAATTAACGGACTGTAGAACGCTGTAATTGGCCAATCAGAACTGAGTATTCAACAACGCTGTGTATTTAATTTTTGTTATTGTTATTTTTGTATTAAATCAGGATAGAATATTTTGGCCATACCCCCAGCCCTAAATTCAACTCCGGTTTACAACGAAATTACCTGAAATATAAGATTTTGTTGTCTTAAGTAGGGCTGCACCTACATTGTTTGAATCATAAAATGTCAGAAATAGTAAAAAAAAAAAAAAAAAAAGAAAAGAACATCACAATTTCCAAGAACCCAAGGAGGCATTTCCAAATAGCTTGTTGTATCTGTCCAAAACTCAAAAATATTCAATTCACACAATGCTATAAAACAGACCTGCGATGTGTGATACATGTTTGCATACTTTCTTTTTTTTAAGATCTTTTACAGTAAAGATGATGATCTGGTTTTCAGCCAAGTAATAACTAGATTCCTTGCAACTTTTGCACTAATATGACCAAAGATTTCTCAGAATAATGGTCAAACTTCTCAGCCTAATCTTGGGATCACAGCTAATTTCTATATTCACCCTTTTTCACAGTTACAGTGTACATACAGTACGCACAAGCTAAAGTTATAAGCTATGTTTTTGGTATGTCAACTTAGCCACACAATGCATCCTGTCAGTTGTGTTTATTTTCTTGACCTTTGCATCTTTAAAGCAGAATCAGGACATTTGATTTGGTCACTTGAGGGCATGATGTAAACACAACATCGACATATTATCACCTTATGAAGATGTTATGGCGAAACAGTTGCTTCTTTACACATTCAGCAGACACAGAGAAACATTAACATTCATTTTGTGTCGTGTTTCTGGTCAAATTACAAATTTAAATCCAAAACTAGCGTTCCTTTTAGATCTTCTTTGTCTCCACCAACTGACTCTTTAGCTGCTAAATGCTCCACTATGTTCACCAGCTAATCGCTAGCTGTGTCTTTCTACTCTTTGGTGCTGGGCATGTAGTGTACAGTGGATTTATAGAGCTTTTCTGCTAGAAACAGCTGCTGGAAGTTGATGAGAGCGGTGAGAGTGATTCAAAACAGTAAAGTTGTGGGCAGTCAAACCAAAACAATGAGCTGAAAGGCGCTAAAACGCTCTGAGGAGCTGAGGGGAACTGAAGAGTTGGGTGATGATTCTCTCTGGGTTCATCACTACGAGCGACACCTTTCGTTAGTCATTTGATCCACTTTATATATAAAAATAATGGTTAGTGCAGCTCTAAGGTTTGGCTTTGGCCATATGCAAAACCATCCAGTATTCAAATACACTTTCTCTCACCCATATACTCATTCAGCCGGAAAAACACACACAAATGCACATGAACAAACACATTAACGTCTTGCTTTTCCATTCAAACCGATCAAAGCTGTTGGTTGTCTGATCTTGTGACTGGGCTGCTGCAAGTTGTCAGCATCAGTGTCTAATGTTGATGCATGAAGAACAACACTAGGAGACTTGAACCTTGTTACTTTTCGACAAAATCTTGAATCCACTCCTGCAGCATTTACATTTCAGAGCAGAAAACACGCTCGCTTGTATCATTTAATAAGATCTCTTCTATTTTCCAACTGGGGTTTTTCTTCAAGGTTTCTAATCTGCGCCATCATCATCGTCGTCGTCGATGTCGTCTCGGTGCGTTGGGACAAACTGTGCTCGCTCTATCTTTGTGAACATTTCTCTCTTTATGGAGACGGAGTTGAACCACCTGCCGCCATGGCAACCAAATCCCTCTCGATGTTGTGCAGAGCAGCAGAGGTCTCCAAGATACCGGACCTCACGAGGAATCCATCCCAAATGCTTTACAGCCTTCCCCCTCCTCCCTCTACAGTACATGTGTGTCTAAATGAACGTGGCTGCAGATCATTACTCCCGCTTTTTTTTTCACAGACGTCTTCTTAACTTCTCCGCTTGTCTCACAGGCAGTAAAAACCCACCGTGTTTTATCTCTAACGCCTCCCTTTTGGACTGCGTGACCGTGTCTAAACCGCGATGGTAATCAATTTCATGTCTCCAAAGTCAATTCCAGTCACGAAAGACGAGTAGAAATTTAAGAGCTACATCCCCCGTCTCTCGTCTGCCTCTTCAGATTTGTGTCAGAGGGTTTTATGTGGTGACAGGATGTCTGTGTTAATCTCTGTAAATCACATTAAAAACAGTAAAGGGGCATCGTCAGAGTGTTAAATGTCTACATGGCGAGCGGTCCTCGGCTCTTCACGGGTGTCACAAGAGGTCGCGCAGGACCCCGAATGCAATCTAGGTCAAGCTCTGTCGCCTCAGTGTGTTTAGTGGCAATTAAAGGTGATTAATCACACAGAAGCTTAAGTACGAGAAGATGCGTCGGTGTGCAGAAAATAAGCAGCAGATTGTAGCATAAAATTAGCAATTTGCCCTGTTGCCACAGGAGGAGAGATAAATCAGAGGAGATTTGAACCCAGACGTCCCTTTGAGCTCTGCAGAAAAAGGTTGGAGAAGTGAGTAATTTCAGGAATTCACAAGTGATTTAAGGAATATTTCACTTCCAGTGTGCACATGTGTTCCCCTTTAATGTCACCACGCGTTTGATCCTGAGCCTCCTGACACAAACAGACGGCCTGCACACCCTGACACCAAGTCAACACAGATGGATGCTCTCATCCGGGATGCCCCAGAAAACAGGCTAATGAGGACAGACAGAGCAGGTACTGGGACGAATATTAAAAGACTCAATCTTGAGGCCGATGTTGTCGACAGCGGTTGATTCGTGTCCGGATGAGCGACCTGCAGCTCTGCCCGAGCTCAGCGGGAGCAGGGAGGGAAAAGCCTTGAAGAGTCAGACACTGGCGGCGGGATCCCCGTCCTTCTCTCCCGGTTTAACTCCTGTCTGCTAATAGTAATGAGGCTGGCTGTCAGTCTGGATCCATTGTACCCTCAGTCGGTCCCGCTGTGCTGCTGCTCAACACGCAGGACATCCAGACAAAGACCAGCATGCAACTGTTCCTTACAGAGGATTAATGAACTTTATTGGTTAAATGTACCGTGCAACTATTAGTCCAGATGCGAAATACAGTAGGACGGCTTTACCATAAATGACTGCATGGCAACTACGAGTGTGAACAAATGTGCATCTTTCTCACAGAAATTGGTAGAATTCATTAGCAACACGAATATTCAGATATACAGTTCAGCTGCCGATTTAACTAATCATTTGCAAATACTGATATTAGAAGTCTCTGACCAAAGTCATTTTGCTCATGTAACATCAAAACATATGTCATCCAGTCACATGCTTCAAACACAGACTTCTGTAACTTCAAACAGAACCAAAGCAGCATTAATACGTTAACTGATTCTGCCGTGTCTTTAGTGAAACAGCTCTGATAAACCGACTGTACAGCAGACAGACACAGTTAGCGACCAGCTGGTGATCATAGTGGAGCATTTAGCAGCTAAAGAGACAGATATTTATCTCGGAAACTGGTGAAGACCAGACCAGAGCTATAAGGAGAGTGAATATTGGACTTGGTGATAGGTGTCAATGTTGTGTTTACAGCTTGTTCCACTGTCCCCAAATGATCAATAAATATATTAATGCTGCTTTAATATTCAGTATTTAAAACATGATCTTTCAATAGATTATATGATGCAGACTTGTGATGGTCAGTGAGCCCTGTTGATAGTTAAAAATTACATTTTTGAAGCCATTTACAAATAATAGCTATCACCCACTGTAATATCAGAATTTAGTGTTACTTCTATGATACGAATTACAGTATGAATAATGTAGGATTCTGGACTTTTTTGACTAGACTGTGGTTGGTCGAAATTCTAATTTAATGTATTTGTTTTTTGTTGGTATTCTCAGTTTAAGTATATGGGATTTGTGTATTGAAAAATATTACATGATTAAATAAGGATGTTAACATATTCATAAATTGATGCATTATGATACAGATTTTTTTACCTTGCACGGCAGCTGGATTCTCGTGATGTCACGAGATCACGCAAGAATCGCAGGATCACATCTCACACTAAATGTAAATGTCATATAAATCAGCTTTTATTATCACCCGGTACATTGTACACACAGCACAGCACACAGTAAAATGTACTTTCTGCATTTAACCCATCCTAGTATTAGGAGCAGTGGGCAGCTACTAGATAGCACCCGAGGAGCAGTTTGGGGCTCCGGTGCCTTGCTCAAGGGCATCCCGGCAGTGCCCAGGAGGTGAACTGTTCTTTCTCCAGCTACCAGTCCACGGTCAGTACTTGGTTTTTGCGGGCACTTGACCCGGCGACCCTCCGGTTCCCAAGTCAAGTCCTTGGACATAGGGACAAAAATCCATCTTGTCAGGCTTCAAGTAATGCGTTTGTGTCCAGCAAGCCAGATCACGGACCATTCAACATCCTGTGAAGAGCTACTGGCAGCAATGAACGTGGCTTAGGTGTGTGTTACGACACGGAGAGGTGATTGTTCATTCTAAACAACAATGGCGGCTCCTGAAGAGGTTAGCGTAGATGCAGTAGCATCAGTTATATCAGAACTGGAGAGTATTTCTTCACTGAAAGAAGAGCGAAGAACGACACAGGGCTTTTCTCGATGGAGAAGATGTTTTCGCTCTTCTCCCGACTGGCTTCGGCAAAAATTTGATTGACAGATGGGTCATCCAATCACCTGCCAAGTATTTTTTGAAAGTGCCTACCCTTTTCCAAACAGTTTCCAATGACGGCTTTTCAGATGGTTCTGTGTAACAAACCATCTGATCAGGTTACAGATTTTTGGCCATATCACCCAACCGTACTCCCAGACAGCAACTTATGACTGTTGTGTTTAGTGCTTTCTCTTATGAGTGAAGAAGTCATGTGTTCTACATTGTTTATGACGAGTCAGTCAGCGGCCTGTGGTGACAACGTGGACAAGTACGTTGTCTTTGCTATAAGTGATTCTGTGCAGATAAAAGATACGATTGCTCGATTGCTCATGATAGCAGACTGTGGTTCACTGATATGGGGATGAGACGGAGGACAAAGGCGGGACAGAGGAGAATGGAATTTCACAGTGGGGCGTCAAAGCCGTTTAGGTTGACACTGCTCCATTACAGGCGGTGATATTTACCCCCTCGAGCTGCCATGTAAAGTGATTAGCTGTGTAAATGTTAATGAAAGAGGGAGATAAAGGAGAGGAAAATGAGAGCGACAGAATGACCCAGAATGCCCAAAGAGAGGAAGTGAAACAGACACAGAGCAGGAAGGAGAGGCCGAGCGACGCCGAATGTCTCATCGAGTTTGACGAGATACTCTACAGAATATTTCATGTCCGGTCTGGGTCATCTTGTCATCTTGGCTCCGCACAGAACACATTGGCTTATGCACTGAAGGTATTTTTGTTTTGACATATTTTTATATAACTTCTCTGGGCGGGAACACGGACCGGCTGAATATTTCAGCTTGCTCCAGGCGGGGAACTGGAAAGAGATAAATGCCTCAAAACTCCAATGTGCCAGTTTCCCTTTGTGGCCCGACTTGGAAAGAAAGAAAGTTTTTTGTTTCTCTGCATAAATGAGTCCAAACCAAAAGAAAGTTATCAGATTTTTAAAACAGAATAAGTAATTATGCTCTGTCACATCTGGCTGCCCTAACACAGTCAGCCCACATTAAACGAGGACATCAGTTGCGTAAGAAAGTGAGCTCAACCTGAAATGTGTGCAGCAGATGATGAGGACAGGTTACAGCCTGCAGTGACCCTCTTCTCATCAGCGCCAACGCCATAATTATCATCAGCATAATCATCATCAGAGACATTGTTTTGATTTGGATGATAAGGTTACAAACTTAGAAGAGGAACTGATATAATTATCCTCAGTCTGTTCTCAGCGTCGTGACTTAAACACATACAAGACTTTACAGAGCAGAATATGAACAGAGCTTCATCTTATTGGTTAATGTTGGTGGGTGAGGTCAAAATCCAGGATGTCACAAAACAAATCGACAGACTTGAAAAGACTTTTGAAATCCATGATCTCAGATCTCAGAGGTTCAGATGTACAGTAATCTAAGAGCCCATCGGCTGCATTCAGCCAAAGCCTGCTCGAACGGGATTGGTCAATACAACTTGGACTACAAACAGAAACCAGAGCGCTTCCGATGTCAAAATCTTGTCCCGCTGCCTACAGATTCTACATGTGAATACAGAACCTGTTTATAGAGGTCAGGCGGACAGTTGAAGAATGTTGCCTGATGCACCATGGCAACAGAAAACTCCTGTTTCTGATTAGCTGACAGGTATCTATTAAAAGTCTATATTGGGACACCTGTAACATTGTTCTGTTATCTAATCTGTCCTCAACTCCCCCCTCTTATATTAGACTGCAAGTAACCATAGTAACAATACTGACACAGTTACAGTAAATGATGGTTAAACCAAATATTTAGTTGTTATATTTGCAAAATGAAACACCATTTTCTTCAGCTTTCTTGTATTTGTTCACAAAAGTGACCGTGGTGTAAGCATGATAATGGATTCTGAACATAATGACCAAAAAGGTGTCCACCCTGGCCATTCATTCCTTAAATTGAGGCAACTTGTCATTCTCGCTTTCATAGCTGATTGGTGGTTTGAATGGACATACAGTAAATCTGGCCAACACGTTCTCATCCCGTCACTTACTGCGCTTTGTCAGACCCCTCGGCGTCACTTTTCCGTCGCAGTAAACACGTGCTTAGTGACCACTCGGTGTCAATTTTTTCAATTTTTTTTTCTGCAGTAAACACCTAAACACTTGATGTTGTGAATTAAACAAAAACTCTTGCTTAGGCTTAGTTTTTAAATGTGCTGTAGTCAAAGAAGAGAGTATCTGATACCTGACTGAATGACCTGACAGGACCTTTAAAACACCTTCCTCTTCCTCTTCCACAGTTTTAACTGTATCAACACTCTCCATTTCACTCTTTCTCTGTACTTGATTGACACATTCAAACAAGATCAGCATATATAGGCGACTTGATCATCTGCAGAAGACGCCGCCCTCCCAAATACATCCAGCACTGACAAGAATAGATCACTTCTGCCCCATTTCCTGCTTTGCTGTCCCAGGTGTCCGTCAAATAAGGACTCGCATGAAAAAACTGGCAACTTTTTTTTTTTATCTGAGTTTCATGGCTTTTTTGTGTGTGGATAGTTAACGACTTCCTCTGCATTATTGATGACGGCAGATATAAGCGATGAATAATGCACCAGCCACTTAGGTTCTGCTTGTGAAAGATGGGTGTCGTACGGGATCTTGTTAAACACGGAGGAGAATCACAATCTGGTCAAATCTTAACTCTTCCAGAGTGTTGGAAGATGTAAGAGCTTAATTTTTAACAACAGAAAGGTTCCCAAGACGGTAAATATCATGAAGTCGCCTGCTTAATATTTCAAGCTGTATTCTCTGAGGGCTGCGGCGGTGCGTGTAAACAACAGCAACCTTTCATGTTCGAGTCTCTGGTTACTGATAACTGTAGGGGGAAACACAATCAGTAATCAAGATGTGCAAAATCACATTCATTTTCACTTTCTTTCATCGTAGGCCTTCAGTGGAAGTTTGTTTGGTGTTTTCTGTCACCAGAAGTTGACCTCGCCCTCTGTTTATGCCTGTTTACAGTGTTTAACCAAAAGACACACCGGATTAAATTAGGCTGAAGAGACTGTTTACAGAGCACCAGAGAAACTACTTAACCCTGAATCTCTGAGAAAGAGCAGGACACTTAAAATATTTCTCTGAGAGGTAACGCAGCTTTTTGAAAGTAGGTTATGGGGACTCAAAATCTGTCTTTACCGTGGAAACATTTTATGCATATATGTGTATTTTAATTGGCTTGAAGAGTAATGCTTTTCCTCTGCTGCGGCTTTAAGAGCTTAGCAGTGACATTACACCTACCTCCCTCTCTCCTTGCACTTCCCACTTCCTAGTGGGGGCTTTAATCCAAATTGGCTCTGACGCCTCTCTGACATCCGCGTTTTCCTGTGACAGATTGGCTAGTTCGCTCGGCCGCAGCGAGAAAATGAAACACGCCGAATGGCCCTGGAGCCGCTTGTGAATTATTCATGCACGTGTTCCCACTCGGCTTAATTACTGAGATGATTAGCGCTCCCAAATAGCAGGGACATCCTAAACCCAACCACCACCTCAACAAATCCTTCATAGCTCATTGCAAACATTTCAGCATCTTCTCCTCTAATGTTTCATGATGCTTTTAATTCTGTCACTGAACAAGCTTGAATTTGTGTTGCGTTAATGTTAGTGGAGAGCTGTTCTCAAACTCTTATTACTAATAGTTCTCATCAGTCATTCTAGAAATGATGGAAATCTCTTCATGTTGTCCACAATTGACTGGTCACTAAGAGTTTGGAGGGTGGTGTCTTTTTTTAGCTTTCACACAAATCATAAGGATTGCATTGGTGTAATATAACATTTATTGATTGTTTGATACTTTTTAAGACTATAAACACAATGTATTTGTCAGTGTACACAAGCGCAGGCTGCCGGCTAAATGGCCAACTGTGACATATCCTCTGCCAGCTATTGTATATTGCTATCTGGCTGTCTTAATATGATCTATTATAACAAATTTTCCACCCTGGGGGGGGGACCGAAAATGTACTCTTGCAGTGTGTCCTGGACGTAGCATTTTCGAAGGAAGGAGCTTCCTGGAGCTCTTTGGAAAAGACCGACTTTCTATTCGGCATGACAGATAACCATTAGTGTAGCCTATCACCAATAGCCTTGACAACAACACATTGATTGATTGACTCATATACAGACAAATCAGTGTTGAATTTAGATGCGTGGTGCATTGTCAATGTTTTTATATTGGGTTGGGTAATAATGATTGGGACAGAACATGGTAAACATCTATGTAAGTGCTGAAAACAAGTATACCGATAATGTGACTATTAATTTAATTGTGGTGAAAACCGGGACAATTGAGTGCTTTGCAGATATTTGTCTGGACTTGGGACACACAGCTTGAAACCGAGACAGAAAAACCATGACAATCCTGGCTAACTAGCTCTACTAACGCTGATCCTTATTTCTATATCTTCTACGTGAATCATCAGGTGACGATGCCCGGGAAATGCACTGGCCTCGATTTTTTTTGCATATGTATGTGCATTTGTTCACAGGGTTCTCATTTTAAAGTACGTAAGCTGAAGTACAGTGAGCTGGAAAAATTTAAAGTCAGCTGGACAATGAGTTTTCAGTCAACTGATAATTAGCCACTAGCTACAGCTGACAAAAAATAGTTAGCTTAGCGTCATAATGTCATTTCTAGTCATAGGCTAGAAATGAGAAGCTTTGTTTTGTACCCGTTTCTTTTCTACCTTTGTCTGCAATCAAGGACTCATTGTTTTGAGAGTTACATAAGCCACCGTTATCACTGTGAACGGTGTCGTTTGAGGAAAGGAACTACGCCTGTCAAATCTCAGACTGTGAAGCTTTGGTGTCAGTCCCATACTGCTTCAACCATTTGTCGCTAAAGTCTGTCTGCCCATATGCCGACCTGCCGGCCATGGCACCGTTGTCTTCACCGAGCAGGAAGTAGCCGTAAGCTGTGCAGAACTAAAACAGCCTCTGTTTTCATGGCACGTTTTGACCCGCTTTTGAGGACTGAGCTCTGCAGGCTCTCGAACAGACACTGCGGAAAAACGCCTCCAGACAATCAAGTGCTTTTCATTTCATCTGCTCTGTCACCGAACGCACGCTGACTGTTAACTGGGCGAGGCGGAGGCAGGGGCTCCCTCAACGTCCATCACTGCATCACAGGGAGGAAAATGAGAAAGCTGAAAGGGAAAATGAACTCCAATTTAGGAGAAGCTGAAAGGGCAGGTGTGAGTGACCTGGCTGATGTGTGATGAAACCGCCAGAGTCAGAGGGAGCGTTTTGGATGACTGGAGCGGGATTGGCAGGATCTCAAAACGATAAAGTGAAATGGAGCTGGATTTCAGAGACTCAGAAGTAGTATCATCTCAGAAAATGAGGCTGACCGGGAGTAGCCTATAGGGCACACATGCACAAAAATCAACATTCGCATCTTTGCATTCGACATGCAGTTCATCTTTGGTGAACTTTCAGGCGAATATCACCTCGGCAGGCGATGGTCGCTCGCCCGCATTCACGCATGTGTGACCGTGCCTTTACACATCAGGAGGCAAGGATGCAAATTGTGTGCTTTTGAAATGTCCTCCATTCACATTTTTATCCTCTCAGGTAAAATAGACATAACTTAAAAGAATACTGTGACATTTTGGGAAATTTGCTTTCTTGCTGAGAGTTAGATGAGAAGATCGATACCACTCTGCACATTAAATATGAAGCCAGCAGCCAGTTAGCTTAGCTTAGCATAAAGACTGGAAACAGGGGGAAACTGCTAGCCTGGCTCAAATTAGCACATCAGTTTATGTTTATATTTATTATGTCTCCTTGTTTAAAAAAGTCACTGCGCCCAAACTGCAACTTGTCGCTTTTACACGTACTTTTGCATGAGTTAAACGAATGAGATATAATGTGTTAATTAGTGAGCTTTAAAGATGCTGGTAGGTTGATTTTTTAATATTTGGACAGAGCCAGGCTAGCTGTTTCCAGTGTTTATGCTAAACTAACTGACTGTTGCTTCATATTTAACAGACAGATATGAGAGCGGAGATTTTCTTTTCTATGTCTCAACAAAATGAAGAACGGATATTTTTCCAAAATGTTGAACCTTTCCTAGAAAGAGAGAGTAAACAATCATCAAAAAATACATCACAACGTTTAAGTTATATTGATTCTAACTACACTTGGATTTGTAATCAGTTCCTTTAGTGCTGAAATGATTTGATCAACAAATATTTTGGTAATATATTTTTGTTATATACTGTTCCCAAAGTTTGAGAATGAGCATCCATGCTGGTAATCAATTAATTGTTTAAGCCATTTAGAGAGCTAAATTGTGAAACATTTGCAGGTTTCTGCTTCCCAAATGTGAGAATTTACTGCATTTTTCTGTTTTATTTCATTGTAATTTGAATACCTTTTAGTTTTAGCTGGTTGGTCAGACAAAACAAGCAATTCAAAGGCGTCGCCGTGGACACTACGGGAACTTGTGAGAGGCATTTTTCATTATTATTTTACATTTTATAGACTAAATGATTTGATAATGAACACAAAGGCCTATTCGTCCTCAAAAGTCTGTCCAGAGGTTTTTGAGATGTCCTTGTGAGAAACAAACAAACTGACATGGGAGAAAACATACAGTTCATATCTATTCATTGATGCAGGTCTCTTGAGACGTTGAAATAAGAGTCCCAAGTTAAAGAAGAGGAAGTTCCTTACAGGAAAGTTTACATTTCAGTCTTTGCTCAGCTGTTACCGGCTCAGACTGTCCCTTGGTGCAGCAGTAGACTCATGTTAGCGGCAGCTGTCACGGTTTCCCAAACACTGGGGTCAGAGGTCAGGTGTTGGCCCCCGCAGACGGATTCCCATTTGGCCGGCTAACGTCAGAGACCAGGAGCTGCGTTGACACAGAGATGTTTCCACAGCGTTTTTCACTGTATCAGCTAGTTCCAGGTTTTATTGCTCTCTTCCGGAGTTGAAGTGATTTTTTTTTTCTTTTTGCCCGATACCCTCTGTTCCTCCCAGAACACAATACGCTCCCCAAGTTGACGGTTGTTCACTCAACCAAACGAGGTTCCCACAGGGTCAGGCCGCGTCCTCTCGCTCCGTTCACCTCCTTGTTCACACAACCTCGCCTCACATACATGAACACCCCGTCTCTTTCCCCCGCTATCCAAACAGGAGCGTTTGTGTGTCATCGCACACATCCAAAGCAGTGGTATTTCCCGTCACATGTACAGAGCTCTGCTCCGCATGACCAGGGACTATAATCCAATAATAAGACCATGCCCAACAGTCAAGTGCTTTATTGGACATAAATCATCTTAGTTTTGAAATGTCATTTTTGTGTGTGAGAATAAAGCCGACGGCTCATTTTGTCTCCGGGGTGAAAACTTTGACTCTTCAAAATGTCAGTTTCTCAGCAGCGATGAAAAGCAGCTTTGTTTGTAAATTGAGTTCATCCAAAACTTAAAAACTGACAAATTCAGAGTTAGGAGATTCTCACAGCGTGACGGCTGTTTATAGGCTGTTTATATGACTGATACTTTGAACTGAGCAGGCCACACTGGCCTGGGAATCTGCATCTAAAATAACTTTAGCTGCTTGGAATGTCATGCTGCGCTGCCTCCATGTGTCCTTCCTGTCAGTCATCCCATTAAATATATTTTTCTTACATGGTTTGATGTTCCTGCATAAAACAAGATGTGGGGTTTAGAGTTTAGAGTTAAAAAGTAAAATTTAAAATCCTACAACATATGCTTGAGCCTTTGGAGTGGGAGAGAGCTGCTGATAAAGCATGCTACTACGGCTGCAGTGATTGTTATCATTATCAGATAATTTGATGATTATTTTCTTGATTGATTGATTAATTGTTTGGTCTAGAAGTTGTGTGAGAAATGGCTAGTTTCAAAGTGGTGTTGTCCAACCAGCTGTCCTAATTCTAGAGATATTCAGTTTACTATCAAATAAAACAAAGAAAAGCAGCAAATCATGACAAATATCAAGCTGGAACTGGAGAATGTTTGACATTAATGCTTGAAAAAGGACTTTAACGATAAATTGATTATCAAAATTAGTTGCTAATTGACTTATCATTACAGCTATGATTGTAGAGGTTGGCTGAATTGCCCCAAACATATGATTACTATTTATTAGATTAAGTTGTTGCGTCAGGAACGGTATCTGGCATAAAACTTATGTCAAATCAAATATGCGGATCATAAAATCAGATTTCCATACCGGATAGGTCGAGGCCCGGGTTACCAATTAAAAGGAAACAAATGATCCGCTGTGGCGACCCCTAACAGGATATGCCCCTAAGTGCAAGATGAGTTAAGAAATGTAATTTTACAAGAAGAGAGAACAATGAAAAAGGGAGATTATTTTGTTTCGTAATAGATAGCAAAACAGTAAACTCGTAGATGTGTGATTATAACATGGAAAAGCCATTATTCTAATTATTTTGTTAATTGTTGTTTGGAGCATGGCACTTCCTGTTGTCTATGTTGCATTTCAGTATGTCTCATAGCTGAGTGTGTTGCAGAAGGGCGTCTGCCCAAAACGTCCATGCATGAGTGAATCCTTAAATTGGAGTCTTGTCCTACCGATGATGTTTTATACTTTTGGTCCTGATGATTCAGCACCTATTTCTATATAACGGAGTGTTGATTTATTGTTATTTGAATGCAGTACAAACCAATAAAACTGCAGTGCTGCTGCATCTCTAATGTCCTCTCTCTGTGCTCTCTCTCCTCAGGGTCAGCTGTCTCAGGCTCTCACCGGCCTGTCAGACCGAGCCACTGAGGCCAAAGAGTTCCTGGTTCAGCTCAGAAACATGGTGCAGCACATCCAGGTACTTAAATACACACAATCACATGCAGACATGCTGCTGCTTTACCCACTGCAGCCTCCATCCCAGCAGCAATGCACTGACATGTCTTGGCAGTTTGTTACCCGTCTCTCATCGCCCTCTGTGATCCCAGACTGCCCGCTGTTAACATCTTGTAATCCCTGGCATTGTCCAGCCATAATGCTGCATATGACAGGTGGGAAATGACACTATTTATAGTAGGACAAAAAAACTCACATACAGCAACACTCACAGTTGCACTGTTTCGTTAAAATCAGACTTTACCATCAATTTCAGATTAAAGTCCTTTTTAATACATCAAACATTAAATTAGAGTCAGCTAAGTAATGGATGTTTAGCATGTAGGATGATAAAGTTGTACTAAGATATATTTATGGTGAAAATGATTTCAAATGTTGACACAGACTGTCAGGATACATATAAAGAACACTGTAATCAATAAAGGCAGCTACATTCAATGAAACTGATGCATCACCATAGTAACAGCAGAGCATTTCTCTGCTGCAGCTTTCACTTCTTTTAAATGTGTGAGCGAGGATATTGATTTGGAATGTCTCACATGTCTGGTATCACACGTACAGTACTTAGTGTAAGCACAATATATTGACCAGGAATAGATTTACATGCTCGACAACCTCCTGCTGTGAGCAGAGACAAAGCTGTGGTCGGCTTAAGAGGCCGATTAGGGGAGGGAGGTGGGATTAGATGCTCCCGTTGATTATCCTCACACAGTCAGATAGAGCTCCAGGGAGGCCCATCAAGATGGGAGATGCAGGATAGAAGAGGAGGCGAAGGAGGAGGAGTGGAAATTTGGGATGTGTGAAAACAAATTCTAATAGGCGTAATTGTAGTCAGTCATCTCATGGTGCTGATGCTTCATGATGACTTTATCCACCCACCTCGTACCATGGCGAGCTACTGGAGGAGACGTGTGAACGAAGATGCATTTTTATTAGAACTCTTCGCAAAGGAAAAATTACGAGTACTTAGGGCTGAGCAATAATTCAATATGATAATTTATTGTCTTTCAATGGAATCATATTGTGATGAAATCATTAGAGCTGTGATTCGATTGAAATATTTAATTTTTATCCGTTCTAAATGTACCTTAAAGGGAAATTGGTCAAGTATTTAATAGTCTTATAAACATGGGAGTGGGTAAATATGCTGCTTTATGTAAATGTGTGTATATTTATTATTGGAAATCAATTAACAACACAACACAATGACAAATATTGTCCAGAAACCCTCATAGGTACTGCATTTAGCATAAAAAATATGCTCAAATCAAAACATGGCAAACTGCAGCCCAACAGGCAACAACAGCTGTCAGTGTGCTGACTTGACTATAACTTGTGATTATCATAAAGCGGGCATGTCTGTAAAGGGGAGACTTGTGGGTACCCATAGAACCCATTTTCATTCACATATCTTGAGGTCAGAGGTCAAGGGACAAGTTTGGAACATTATTTAGCCTCCTTCGCGATAAGTTAGTATGACACGGTTGGTACCAATCGATTCTTTAGGTTTTTTCTAGTTTCATCTGATACCAGTATCTTCACTCTAGCTTTAAAACTGAATCCGCTACAATCTAATAATCACATGTTGCAATAAAGCGTTAAAGAAATTAGTGGCGTTAAAACGAATTTGCTTTAAGGCATTATTATCGCGTTGACTTTGACGGTAATCATAAATCGAGATCTCATGATAAACAATTACGTTGTCTAAACTGATAATAACAAGCACATACTATATCAAATTTCTTGGATTGATAATAATTCTGCCTATGAGAATACCCCAGTGTAGTTAAAACAAAGTGTTGTCTTAATCTGATTACTCTATGTGTGTCCATGCATGTAAACATAATCTTATTATCTCGATACATTTCAGTGTTCATCCTGCTATTAAATTGGATTAGATCATTAGTATCTCCTCTGCTTTTGGTTTTGTATACTGTATATTTTGAATTGAAAGTTCTTACTGTATATTTTTTCGGTTTTTACGATGCGTTATTCTTTTCAGCCTTTGTCTGTTGTGTTGCAGGAGAACGGAGTGGAGTTTGAGGCCTGTTTGGTGGCGCAGTGCGACGCCCTCATCGACGCCCTGAACCGACGCAAAGCCCAGCTGCTGTCTCGAGTCAACAAAGAGCACGAACACAAGCTGAAGGTGAGTGAGCGTGACCAGACAAACAAAATAGACATCTCAATAATATATGAGGTGGTGTGTTCATTCACAAGATACAGCATATTGTTGCAAAATCTGACCAAGAAGGTAAAAAATGAGCACAAGTGTAACGTGAATATTTCTGTTTTTGCATGAAACGCTTGAGAAGTGGAACAGTCAATAACATGGCTTGACACTTAAAATGCAACAATATTAGTGATGAATTAGGTATTTGAAGCAAGGTTTTTAACCAAATTAGTGAACTGGTGGCTTCTCGATTGGTAAGAAAATCACTTCCATACTGGCTCTACTGAACTGAAAGCAATTGCTGCCTGGAAGGACGGAAATTAATCTAAATGTTAATGGTTGGCTGTAGTGTCAAATGTAGTATTATCAAATGTAAATTATTTAAGCTGTTTCTGCAGCTCATTGCAGGTTTAAGATTCATCAGCACAGAATTAAACAACCTACAAATACACATTTGTTAGATTTAGCATAAGAAGTGCGAACTCAATTCCACCAATTTCAGAGACATAAAATGCCACATTTGTCTTTACACCATCTTCAACACATTGAACGGGCGACATAACGGAGAGATGGAGTCAACAGGAGAGGAGGAGGAGGAGGAGGAGGGAGAGATACATTTGTGCTGTACAGCATCCAATTTCACGCTTGGACGCTCTGTAGAATCAAGGTTTCACACGTGTAGGTGGTTTGAGAAACGCAGCCTGTGCACGGCAACATGTGAACACACTCATACTGTACACTGACACACATTTTCTCCATATATGAAATATTTAGATGTGATGCATTTCATGGAAGTGCCTCATAAATCACTCACAAACTGAAAAACTCATTTTCATTTCATTCCTCTCTCCAAGGAAGACCTGTCCCTCTTTGTGTGTTTTTGAGGTTTACATGATGACTTTTGAGAGGGTTTGTAACAGAATTTATCTTTCAACATTTACGAACTGAGTTTAACATATTTGGGTAAATGTGCTTATTCAATTTCTTGCCCAGAGTTAGATGAAAAAAACAATACCACAGTCATATCCTGCTGGAGTCTTGTCATCATTGGACCATCAGACAATTGCAGCTAAAAGTGTTAACTGGAGAAATACAGTAGTCGACCCCCTGTCCACAACTTACTATTCAATTTGCAAGTTAATTTAATTAAACTTCCTCAATTGCGAAAAGCATTTTATGCTCACTTGAGGTGATTTTTGCCTTTGTCGAAAAAGAATTGATGCACTAAATGGGACATGGAAACGCCTTTGCCAAATAAATTGTCGAATTTGACGTTGCGAACATTTAACTCACAGCTGACTGATCAGCTGTTTCTGCTCTCTGTGTCCTCTCTGACATTCCCATAACGTTGGAATGCTTGTCTTCGTCTCCTGACAACATGAAACAATACTAGCTGACATGAAAGAACAATTAAAACTTGCACAATTGAAACAAATTCCTGAAGACTTCTCTCCGTTTTTCTGTCGTAGATGGTTAGATGCATGGCCAAACCGACTTGTTTTGTTTCCAGTTTGCAACCTCTACTTCTTCTTCTACTCTTTTTACTGGCGGATTACAGTCATGCGTAGCCTATAGCGGCAACTTCTGACCAACCTACACTGTAGCTGAGTCTATTTGCTCCAAACCAGTTGATGGAAACGCTCCTAATTTGCATTTAATTTCAAGTTTGCTTGAAAAATTTGCATGACAATTGAATGGAAACACGACTAATGACACTCTGAGCAGTGTGTACTCTTCCCAGTATTTAGCTGCAAAATGCTCCAGTCAACAAAACTCATATTTTGCAGGGTAGAAATATAAAACCTCTCGCTCTCACAGCAGCTTAAAAAACTGCAAACTGTTACACTCATCGCCTGCAGTGACAGAAGTGTCAAAATTACTGCAGCTATTACTTTTTCTTTCCCCTGTAGCTGGAACACGTTACGACATGTTTACGGCTGCAGCTCTAAACTGTTGCTGCTTTTATTGGTGGCACTGGCTGGACTGGAACTGCAGGTTCAGAAACTTCAGTAGTTTTTGGCTCCATTGTGCACGCTTAAAATGCAAAATCTGTTCCGTTAATGATTGATTGGCTGTTAAGAGATGGATGTTTAATGTGTGTTATCGGACACGTTCACACCTCCAAGAGGGAGGAATGTTAATGTATCTCAGCGCAGATGTGATCCGTCCTGTCAGCCAACAGATCGGTGCCTCCATGTGTCCTTCACTGAATCTTAATGGCAGAAAGACACATTTCTCCACGACAGATCTGATATTCTTTTTACTGTGCTGCTCAGTCACTCACTCACTCGGGGACACTGCCTCCATCATAGGAGTTTCCCACAGAGTCGGTGATGCGAGAAACTCTCAGTTTCACATGTTCTGCGTTTCTCATCTGCTCCTGGAGGGCAGCGTGGATCATCTGAGGTAGATATCAGCCGGAGTAAAGGGGGATGGGAGGATGTTTTCTGGAGTGCACCTCCAGTAATTGGAGCCCCTCTGAGACGGCCAGTCAATGGGACGCTTTCTGCTTCATTAGCATGTGGATCAGTGGCGGAAGTCTTCCTGAAGCCGTAATTGATTGAGACACATTTCTGTCTCCTGATGTTAATGCAGCCCTTTGTGTATTCTCCAGCATCTCACATAGGATTTATTTATATAAAAAGCAGATTGTTGCATAAAACATAATGCCAGCTCTGCATTTTATACGTGTCCAATTAAACAAACTAATGAAGTGTCCTGATTAATCCTGCTGATTCAGTCACACGGAGCTCATTTTATGAGGGGAAACCATAAACACATAAAATCAATTAACAACAATTTAAACCGCTGCCGCTGACTTGGCATCTCCTACAGAGCTTCCTGCTGCTCTCCGCCGGTCCTGACGGCAAAGCCCAGTCGCCATGGTGACCGGTACGTGTTGAGCTTGTTGTTTGAAGCTGTGGAGGCGAGAGAAGTAGTCCTTAATAACATGAGTCAGATTCCTTTTTGTCCTGCGCTTCAGGAGGAATGACCCTCGTGTTTGTTCAGAGAGACGGCAGAGGAGGAAGGTGGTTTTACTGCAGTTTGTCACACTGAGCGAGTTACAAAAGCTCCTTCACTCAAACATCCGTACATACAGTGGTGCTTTGAAATGTATTATAGCCAAGGCAAACCACCAAGAAGCTTTTCTGGGTGACCTGATACTTAATCTCTTTTTATATTTGAACAATATCTCGTAGAAAAACAATGAAATTGAAATATTTTTTAGTTGGGCTGATAAAGCATTAACACAAATTCGTTTTAACACCACTCATTTTTTTTAACGCAATAACGTAACTTGTGATTTTTTGGGTTCAGTTTTAAAGCTAGAGTGAAACATCATGGCATCATGGCATCATATGAAACTAGAAAACCTAAGGAATCCATCGGTACCAACCATGTCATACTAGCTTGTCGTGAAGGAGGTTAAATAACGTGCCAAGATATGCTAAATTTTGGCGAGGAAAAACTGGCATGGGTATTTTTAAAGGGGTCCCTTGACCTCTGACCTCAAGATATATGAATGAAAATGGGTTCTATGGGTACCCACGAGTCTCCCCTTTACAGACATGCCCACTTTATGATAATCACATGCAGTTTGGGGCAAGTCATAGTCAAGTCAGTACACTGACACACTGACAGCTGTTGCTGCCTGTTGGGCTGCAGTTTGCCATGTTGTGATTTGAGCATATTTTTTATACTAAATGCAGTACCTGTGAGGGTTTATGGACAATATGTGTCATTGTTTTGTGTTGTTAATTGATTTCCAATAATAAATAAATACAGACATTTGCATAAAGTAAACATATTTGTCTACTCCCATGTTGATAAGAGTATTAAATACTTGACAAATCTCTCTTTAAGGTACATTTTGAACAGATAAAAATGTGCCAATGTGTTATATTTGTGTGCAACAGTCGAATGTAAAGACATAACGTTGAGGACACAACCTCGCTGTCCTCATTTGTAGCTACTACAGCCCTATTTGTAGCTGGTTGACTTTATCTTTTACTGGCAGCAACTTTCCAAATATTTTTTTGACTGTTTTTCTTCCTTTCAGACAGACATTTCTCTCACTTTAATGTCAGTAAGATATGGAAATCAACTTACAAAGAACAAAGCTTGTTTGATTAATAATCCATCACAGTGAACTTTTTACATGCTTCTTGATAAAAGTTTGCCACAAAGAGGAGGGACTGTGCATTCAGGAGGATTTCTTGCATTATAAAGTTGACGTTCTGCAGCGGACTCCGAAGTCTCAGATGTCTGAGCTTTCCACATGCACTTGAATGCGCCAACCATAAGAGTCTTTGAGGGAGTAGTTTGATGTTTTGGGTAATACACTTACTTATTAGCTTTCTTACAAAGCATTAGTTCAGAAGATTGATACATCTCTGTCCATATGAAGCTACAGCCAGGAGATGATTAGCTTAGTTTAGCATCAAGACTGGGAGCAGAGGGAAACAGCTAGCCTAACCCACTAATTACCATGTTATCTTGCTGAAATGTAAAAACAAGTTGTGGTTTTGCAGGGGGATATGTGCCAGATTATTCCTTGGCCAGTCCAAGCCCCAAGGAAGAGCGCGGGGCTTTGAAGCAAAATTTCATAGTGGCCAAACCGTGGAATTACAACTTCCGTGTCGGTCACGTGATGCCATTGGGCCCAAAAATACTTTTCCCATAGACTTACATTGGGAAAGAGACGTCTGTAAACCAGCGGATATTTTTTTTCCCCACTATGAACACTTGAATAGCCCTTCTTTAAATCATTAGGTCCTAAAAGTTGTAAATGCACTAATAGCTGAATCCAGAGTTATTTTCGTGCTTTCGTTCATTTGAATGAGACCGAGGCTGGAGCGGGGAGGGTGAAAAGAGATGTCACGCGTCATCATAGAGTCATATTATTGGGGTACAACACATGCGCGGTTTGCACTTGCCAAAATCGAGCTAATAGCAACGCAGCTCCAGTTACACTGCACATGTGTTATACCCCATAGCTCAAAACTCATGTCCCAGCATCTTTCCCTTTGGCTGGACCGAGGGCTGGGAGGCGGGGTTAAAGGAAATACTACTGCGCCTGCTCTACGGGCCCAATGGATGCAGGAGATCGCCGGAAGATCTGGGTACTTTATCTCTCGGCAGTCGAGCCATTTTGGCTTCATGAGTCACTGAGAAACTCTCATAGGAATGAAACAGGAGCCCGCCTCCAACTCCTCCAAGTGACTTCCTGGAGTCTCTGTTGGTTGGCTAGCAACCTCACAGTGACGAGACTCCTCCTGGTTTTTGTATAGATTACACAAACAAGATAATGACAAGTTAATTAATGAGCTTTAGAGATGCTGGTCGGCAGATTTTGTTACCTTTGGACAGAGCCGGGCTAAGCTAAGCACCATTGTAGCGCTTTAATGTGGAGAATTATTAAATATGATCAAACCGCTGTCAGTCCTTTTCACTGTATTTCCCTCTGGGAGAGCCGAGCTCACGGAGTCAGCAGTGAACTGATGAGGAATTCTTCTGAGGGCTGATTAGAGAAACACAAAGTGAATCAGAAACTAAGTCAGTCTTCGTCTTCTGCCACCGGATGCTTCGTCCTCTGGACACCCAGCCCGTTTTGTTTAATGAGCACAGCTGCACTGAGGCTATTTTTATTTCCACTGTAGTCATTTGTTGACCTCCCTGTTGACTCCTCGTCATCTGACTAAGTGTGTTGCTCCGGGGGATCCCTGCTCCCCGGGGTCCTCCTCTTCCAAGCACTTAAACATGGGCAACAGTTTGGACTGTACAGCGATGAACTATTATGAAATATTAAACACTGGAGGCAAATATCGAATGATTAATTCTCTCGCTGTGAACAACAGTTTTTATGGCTGCAGTGGGATCTGCAGCAGAGACGATGAACATGAAATATTAAGACTGCTGCCTAGTTCAGTATCGGGGGATTATTCATCAGTAGTTTTGTGCTTTCTTTGTAAAGTACTTGGTCGAGGAATCAACTTTCTGTCCATCCGCAGAAAACTTTTTAAGGCTGCAACTACATCATCGATTAATAATTAATCATTTAGTCCAAAAAATGTGATAAAATAATAAACAGTGTCCATCCCAGTTTCCTGGAGTCCAAGGTGACATCTTCAAACATCTTGAAGTCCAAAACCCCCAAATATTCAATTTACAATTATATAAAACAGATAAAAGCAGAAAATATTACATATTTGGGCATTTTTACTTGAAAAACGACTGAAAATAATTGCTGATTATTATCCAATCTATTGACTAAGTGATTAATCGACTAATTGTATCAGCTCAAATCATTTTAGTCATTTATTATTGAGCTAAAACATGCAAAACAATCTTTAGTTCCAGCTTCTAAAATGTGAGAATTTGCTGCTTTTCTTAATTTTATATTATTTTAAATTGAATGTATTTGGGTTTTGGACTGTTGGTCGGACTAGATAAAGGTTTTCTGACATTTTATGGAATAAACGATTAAACAATTAATTGAAAAAATAATTGACAGATCAGTCAATAATGAAAATAACCCAATATCTGTCATTTTGCCCCGTACACTCCTTTTTTTTTACCATTGAGTGTCGTGTTATGTTTTCATCAAGGAAGTGAAGCTCATCTTTGTGTTGCATTTTCTCCGCGTCCGTCAGAGTAGGAGACACATTAATGGCGAGCAGGAAACGCCCCGATCCTCGCTGACAGCTGAATGTCGTGGAAGTGGCACTTGTCACTTTCTCTGACCGTCACTGCAGCGTGTAACATACAGGACGTGATTTTAATCCCTTTATTCATCTTCCTTTCATCTTGTAACAGTTTGATTTAACGTTTCCCATCACATCCCTCTTGTACCTCTTTTTGTCTTCCTCCTCTCTTCTCTTAATATTCCCCCTATCCTCAACCTCCTTTCATCTTCTTCTCTTTTGCCCCCATCCATTTCCCTTCTCCTTCACTGTCCTCTCCCTCTTTCACTCCATGTCAGTATCATTAAATCATCTTCATGCACTTCCATAATGTCAACCTGTCATGTATTTCCTGCCAGGGTCCTGCCTGACTGTACAGCAGCCTGTGCTGCTGCTGCTGCTGCTGCTGCTGCTGCTGTAGAGGGACAGGTTAGGTTAGGAGACTGCAGCCACAGCATCTCACAAGGCCAAAAGTGCCGCAGTGGCCTAATAATTACAACAGAAACAGATAGAAGGAGGTAATTTATTTCACAAAGAGGCAGCCGGTCCTGCAGACTCGCTGGCAGTACAATATGTGCAGCTGATGAGATACTGGATAATATCCTGCCTTGTTTGGTTGTAGTAAGTGCCGGTGCACGAGTTTGATTTATTATTTCGGCCACATCAGTCAGCCGTTTGTAGCGAAAAAGCTCTAAAAAAACTGCACACTACCTGCTCAGCATCAAATGGTAAACAGACACACAGTTAGAGACTAGCTGGTGAACATAGTGGAGCATTTAGCAGTTTAAGAGACATTATATTTCCCTCACGAGTTGGTGGAGACCAAAAACGGAGCTAAAAGGGGAGTGAATATAAAGTAACTGGATAAAAGTCCAGTTACTGTAGGTTTTAAATATAAAAATTCCCATTTAAGAATATGTTGAGGTTATTTTAGCAGCTCCTTTTATAACAAGAACATAGACTGTATATAAGAAGATGGTGTAGTCACTGTGACGTCACCCATTGGTTAGTGGACTGCTGTTTTGAAGCCTCGAGTTCGGCATTTTGGCCGTCGCCATCTTGTTTTTTTGCAACCTGAAGTGACACGAGAGGGTGGAGCTAAGTACAACCAAGCGCTGAATAAGACATTTTTAGGCGACCAAACAGTTATAATTAACTTTCATGAACTGTAAACACACTGTGAAAGGGTTAAAGTTGTGAGACAAAATCACAAACAACTCTCAGCCTGTCAATCACAAGGTAGCCCCGCCCTAAAGCATCCCCTGCTTTATGGTCTATTTGACTCTAAATGGGACCATAATTTACTAAATGAACATCATGCTGTATTGAAGAAGACTTGAAACTAGCGATTGAGACCATAAACTCATGTTTACAATGTTTACTGAGGTAATAAATCAAGTGAGAAGTAGGCTCATTTTCTCATAGACTTCTATACAATCAGACTTCTTTTTGCAACCAGAGGAGTCGCCCCCTGCTGGCTATTATAAAGAATGACAGTTTAAGGCACTTCCAAACATGAATAATAACTGTAATATAAAGTACATTTTCAGCGCTCTGAGCATCAGTTTGTATTAATTTTTTCCTCTGGTTGTTTGGGATTGTTTTAGCAGCGCTGTCGAGCTGCTGTGACTCTGTGCGAAGATGTGGTTAATCACCATGGCAGCCACATATGTCACGAGAGTACGGAGTTTGTTCCCCCCCCCCCCCCAGTGAGCTCCGTTCATCTCTGCTGCTGCAGAAACTGTGGCCCACTTTAAACAGCCCGATATGCCCTCCACACCGTCCTGCACTCACCCCTCTCTCTCCCTCTCTCTCTTAATTCATTCCTCCCACATCTCTTCTCTTTCTGGATGCTTAATTTCCTCCCACATCAAGCTGCTGCTGTCCCTTCGTTTTGTGTTAGATTCAGGTGAATGAATCTTCCCTACCCTGATTATCCGCTGATCATCCGGCAGAGCGGTGTTGCCGGCGGCAGCTTTTCTATCTGAAGCTGATTTACAGCAGATTTCGAGGAAGATGACGGGAATGCTGAGAGAGGCTGTTCAGTAGGCAGCGAGTGTCGAGTCTGTGTGAGAAAACGGAAAAGGAAGGAGCGCGATAAAAGTTGTCTGCAAAATTCCCCCACATGTATTGTCCTGTATGAATTAAGAGATTGTGATTCCAGCTGCGTGCGGAGGAGTGACAGCGACTCTGATTGTTAAACAGGCGGCGACAGCAGTGAGAAACTCTTCCTGGAGCGCCGCCAGGCCACTGCAGGGGTGTGGATGTTCCAGGCTTGACACAGCAGGGAGGGTTTGGCTCCCAGCCAGAGAAATATAGACCGAATCATCAGAGCTCTCCTCACTGTGTGGGGAGAGAGGTTAACCACGGTGCTCCTCTGGCTGATTGATTACAGCACTAAAACGGAGAATAATTAGAACATGATGAGCTACGTCTCTGTAAATGTTTATTTACTTGAAAATATTCTATTTGCAGTTAATATTTAATCCTCTTAGAATGCAGTCAGACCTGTAATTTGTTTAATTTGGTCTAAACCTTGGAGGAGAAGTTGCATTTTTCTATTTGGTTCATTTCAGTTCTCGCTGTCTTCAAGCATTCAGTCATTTTGCAGCATTTTACTGCAGACATTTTGTCAGATTGAAGGAGGTCAAAACACATATCTAGACTCTGTAACTTCAGCTAAACATGATTGACTTATTTGCAGATAAATGTACCTTCCCTGGTGTTTGCAGCAGATAAGGAAACAGCTGAAGAGGAGGAGACGAGATGGTCTTTAGTGGTTCAGAGCTAAAATCTGTATTTTCACGTGTCTCCGTGCAGTTTGTTCGAAGGCGCCTGCGGTCGGTTCAAATGGTTTTCAGCTGCACCAACAAACCAAATTGGGAGCAGAAGTTTTCAGTTCTCTGAGGTTTGAATGAAGCAAACCAAACATGGTGCGGTGCCCTTAACAATACACTGAAAAAACAATGTGATCATAACACAATTCTCCTAGATGTTAAAACTGGATGTTAAGAGATTAAAACACTGATCTGAGCCTGAAGCCTGATGCTGTCGTTTCGACCACAATCAATAGAATATTTTCACACTTTGCTTCATGTAAGGGAAGGGTGATATGACGATATACAGCATGAGACAATACAGATTTGTCAACCAGTAGAAATTTAGCTGGATGTTTACATAGCTATGCCTTTAATATCTGTGATGTTGTGTGTTGATTTGGACAGTATGCAGGACTGCTTTATAGAAATATTATATTAATGGGATTTTTGTGTCAAATGTTGGAAAGTACATTGATTTGTCAGGTATTTATTTCACTGTAGCAGTCAAAGAAATGGCATTCAGATCTGGTTATCGCAGCTGTAAATGGTTTCCCAAGAAAAAATGAATATATTTTAATATCTGATGCGATTCAGAGGACATCTTCTTATATGCTCTGATTACAGCCTTGAAAAGGGGGCTATGTTAAAGGTACAGTGTGAAGTAGTGTTGTCATGATACTGGAATTTCTAACTTCGATACAACACCTTGAAAAATATCGATATTCGACACAATTTTCGATACTACGGGGAAACATTGACACAACATTGAGGGCATAAAATTTAACATTTTTAATAAAAGATAAATAGCAGTGTGTGTAAGTGTCAACTCGCTGTTGGAGAGAAGAGAGCAGAAAGAGCAGCTGGTAGCCGTGTATCGATACCGCAGAAAATGAGTATTGAAACCGTTTCAAATATTCAGTATCGATATGTATTAATACTTCGATATTTTTGCAACACTAGGACTTGGCAGCATCTAACGGTGAGGTTGCAGATTACACCCACTGAAACTTCTCCTGTGTGGTGCCAAGCCTGTAGGAGAACTATTAACTACTACTTACTATTTTCAGGTGATTATACACTAAAGAAAACATACTTATTAATATTATATTCCATTTCTGCCAATAAATCCCCCTAAATGTTACACACTGGTCCTTTAAAGCTTACTCTAATGTGTCTTACACTAATGCTAAATACTGTACACTGAATAATATGAATAATCTGAAAGTCTTAACAGTTTGTTACGTGTCAGTGGTACAATATTTGCATATTGATGCGTTGTGACTGCAGTCATCAGTAAATCATCTTCATGTATACTGTCGGTCTGCAGAAAAGATTTTCCTCTCCATTCAGCCTTGGAGCCCCTCAGATAGCAACGGCGAAGTTTCTGTTACCTAGCAACCCTCGGTCCAGCACCTCCGTGTATTTCACACTGTTGCGAGGAGGCTCAGTGGACATCAGTAGTGTCAGCGGCGGAGAGGGAATCTCCCTGGTCTATCAGATATCACATCAAATCAATGAAATGTCTCATTGTATGTCTGATAAAGGGGGTTTCTCTTATTGATTTAAACCTGCTCCCTTTTATTCAGATCATGATATGGGAGGATAAATGATGAATATGGGGAGGGATGCAATATAAACTGATTAAATGACGTATTTTTCTGTTATCTGAGGTAAAAATCTATGAGAATTCAAAAACTTCTACATGTGTTGATTGTGGAGCTGCTCAGAAAGATATTTCCTGCAGTCTCGTCTCATCTCTGATGTAACCGGCGATGCTGACGACCGTTCACACACGTGTGAAAACAAAATGTCACTTTCCTTCCGTTAACGTCAATAACAGGATCGCTCGCCGATGTCCCTCCAGCCTCCTCTTCCTCCCTCAATCTGTGTGCGAGTCTCAGGAGGAAAGAATTACTCAATCAATCACTTTGACAATCCTGCTGCTAATCTCATTATTGGTATTCCTGCTGCTCTTCGTCCATTAACGGTCTTGTTTAATCTGTGTCCTCCATCCATCCTCCTCCCTCTTTTCTTTCCCTGTCCTTCTTCCTTTCAATGTCGCCATATTTTCTTGTCTTAAGCTCTCTGCATCCATCTTCCTCTCCTCTACTCTCCTCTGTCTCTCTTCTTCCCTCATTTATCAGCATTTCTGCCACCTTCTGCTTATTTAATTTCTCTGCATCTCCAGTCTTTCCTCTCCTTTCCTGCCCTATTTACACTCCACAGCACTCACACACTTTATTAAACCCTCTTTGTGCATTTTATTCATGTTCCACTCCAGAGTGATTACATGAAAAGGGTGATGATTAACATATGATTATCCTCTGTATGCTTGTTGTTGTTGTTGTATTATACATGCAAAACTTGATTCCCTCGTGGCTGTTGCTTCTTTTCTCTTCCGTCATCCCTCTTTTTTCTTTCCACTCCTTTTTTCCCAGGTGGTTCGGGATCAGATCTCCCACTGTACGGTGAAGCTGCGTCAGACCACGGGCCTGATGGAGTACTGCCTGGAGGTCATCAAGGAGAATGACCCAAGTGGTTTCCTGCAGGTAAGATGCACAACAAGAAGCTACAACTTTTTTCATGTCCCAAGTTACATTAATGAAGTGGAGCAGAATGTAAAATGTTTCCTAGAGCACCAGTTTTTAACCTTTTTGGCTTGTGATGAAGCAATGTTTACTTACAACCTCGCATCACTGTTTGCATACGTCTACAGGTCGTGACCAGCTCAACCAAAGATGATTTTCCTTGCTATCGTTATATTTGAATATTCTTTTAAGCTCTGAAGAAGTGAAATCATCCATGAATTCACAAGATAATGTCAAAGATTTGAAAAAGAAATCAAGAAAATTAATGTAGTTTTGTATAGTCCCCAAGGCTCCGTTCTCGGACCTCTTCTGTTCAACATCTTAGATGCGTATTTTCAATTTGAGCATAAAAAATCTGAGTGGAAACGCAGAAAATTCGAAAAAAATCTTGAAATATCGCAGAACGTTTTAACGCTTGGCTGAGGTGGAAAAGTTGGTGTATAAATAAAAGCAAAATGTGACAGAGTGCAATGGTTTCCTACTGCTTATCTCAATGAACCAACTCCTAATAATCACATAACGGTAGTGGATGCAAACAAGCATTCGTTTGCATTTTCTTTTGCTGATTTTCTCGAAATTCTGTAAATACATTTGGATGGAAACCTGGCTACTGAATTGACTTTAAACTTCTTTTGTCTGTTACCTATTATGTTTATTCTACTGGTTTATAAAGCACTGAATGGTTTAGGGCCAAAACACATTTCTGATCTGCTGCTCCTTAATGAACCATCCAGACAGACAGGTACATTTACTGTGCCCACAGGCAAAACTAAACATGAAGAAGAAACATTCAGTTTTTATGCATCACATTTCTGGAAAAAAAACTCCCAGAAAACTTGATGTAAAGCGGTGACAATCTATTTTGAACTTTATGCTTTTAAAGCTGCAATTTTCACCCATTTTGCTACCTGCAGTGGTAACTTTAGTGACATTTCTCTCGGGAAGAAAAAACTTATATTTCAAAAAGAGAAATTCCTCCTTAAAAGCAGTGAATTACTAGCTGAGAATATGACTCAGACCCAATCATTTTAGATGAAGTTGACTTTATTTCAAGGTGAAAAATAATTACAATCCAAACTGATTTTGTTTGTTTGTTGCCAGGAGATGTTTTCACTGCCTTTGCTGAGCAATTTCACCTTGTTAAAATCAAACCTTGTATGACATCTTTGATTTAAGTTCAAGAGTTTTATGGCTAAAAAACTTCAGTGTTTTTTTTTTTTGTGACTGAAGAGCTGAATCTGATGAGATGATGAGCAAACACAGTATCACAGTTTATAAATGTATGTGCTTGATAGAAGTGTTGAATGAAATTGAAGTTATTTACCATGTCTTTTTAGCATGGACCAAAATGATTTTTACCCATTATGATAAAATGTTTATAGGGAAAATACAAGTTTGGTGTTTATGTTAGTAACATGCTCTTTAATGGCTCAAACAATAATTTCCAGATAATTTCCTTGGAAGTTTCTTTTTGGAAAAGGCATTCAAGAGAATTGGTTTTCTTTGTAAAAACAGCTCCTTTTGAACCCAACTAGATATTATTCTTTATATGTGTAGAATTGTTTTCTTCCCTGCAGACAAATTTCACATCTTTGCATCTTCAGCTGACCTCCATTTATTTCCCTGTTCAAGTTTTGGGGGGATTTGTTCCTCATCTGAACTGAAACTACACAAATTAAAGTACAAAATGTAAATGTTGTTAAAGTAGAGGATGCTGTAACATTAGATAAACACAGATCCATCTGTGAATCTATGGGGTTTCCTGGTTCCCAGTACAGTCTTTGTTATTGATGAGTAACAGTTAGAGTTTTAAATTGTGATTTCATTTCTTGTCCTCAGATCTCCGACGCTTTGATCCGGAGGGTCCACATGACAGAGGGCCAGTGGGGGAAGGGAACGCTCACCCCCAGGATGAACAGCGACTTCGACCTCACTCTAGACAGCGGACCCCTCCTGCAGACGATCCACCAGCTGGACTTTGTCCAGATGAAAGGTAAAAGAGAGGAGATAAGGGGTAGAGACACCTGAGGGATTTATATAAGAGTGGGCTAGAGGAGGGACTGATAGAGGAGAGCAGGCACTGCTACTTTTTAATAATTGCTGTGTCTCAATTCGGATACCTCTGTTTGTACACTTCCATGTACACTGTGCACACTATGTACTTACTTGTGTAAGGTGTGAATTTCAACAGGGTAGTGTTGTCTCAAATCACACACGGCCGATATGTACTCACTGGAAGTTCGGTAGATCAGCTGGTGATAGTCAGCAACGGACATCACGCCGTAACGGCAGTGATTTAGGAAAGGCAGCCACTGACCTTCAGTCAGTTTGCTCTCGTCTCTGAAACCATCTGTCGGTCTATGAACCTTTATCCCTCTGACTATCTATCCATCAAATTGTGTTACAACTTGTGGTGTATTCACCAGGATGGCCGAGCGGTTAAGGCGTTGGACTTAAGATCCAATGGACGTAGTCCTCGTGGGTTCGAACCCCACTCCTGGTAGGAAGAGGAAGTTTTAACCTGATTATGAATTGTTGGGAGAGAAGACTTCAGTTCCATATGAACTATTCATTATTGTGAAAATTGTTTGTGTTGACACAGAGGTTTCCACTGGCTTCATCGAGGCGGCTGTCAGTTCAGACGGATAAATTAACCCAATAAGGCTTACTATCCGACTACAGTATAGTGATATTTAGTGAAAAAAAAATCCACATAACTTAAATTTGTATAATTCTGTGTTCATCGTTTCAATCGCAACTAAGTTTTTCACAAGTTTGAAATAGGTTGGTGGCCCCTCCCCTTCCGCTACGTAGCAAAGATGGCGACCGTTGAGGGAGAGAAGTGTCCAGCGTTCCACACACAACGTTTTGACCGTTATGAGTACACCATCTGGGTACTCATAGTGCACTGTATTTTGCCATATTTGTCAGTATGAACACACTTATGCACTCAAAATACTGTAGCAAGTGTAAGTACAGAAGTACAGTACGCAAATTAAGACACAGCAACAGTCTTCTCTACTGAAGACGGTAAATCCATACCAGCCTGTCAGAATGATTTCTGTTATGAAATTTGTATCCATAATATTTCTGTATGTAGTATCTTTCTCAAACCTTTTTTTTAAGTGTCTTTTTTCTGTGACAATAGCACCTTGAGTTTGCAGTTGCAATTTAGAGACAGCTTGTTTTTGCATATGACCTCTTTATCTTTTAAAATCACAAATTATTTTACAAGTAAACAAGAAAATATATTCAGAAACAGTTTGAGTTGGGGAACTTGCTGGATGTGTGCTTAGACATTTGTGTTTGGTTTGGTACCTGCTTTATACGTACAGTAGCCTATCATATCTGTGACACACTGTGTTTACAATATTCTGTAAATGACTCAGAAAGTCAAAGAAGTTTGATGTGTTTATATGTGTGATTCGGAAGCCTTGGATTATAGATTCATATGTTCATTATTGAATTTATAAATGATAAATATTGAACAGGTCTTCGTGCACTGCAGAGTCATGTCCAGTGTGTTTGTGTTTGTGCATGTAGGCTGTAATTTGTAACCTGGGTTTCCCCCCCCCTCAGTCCCAGCTGCTCCCATGCTCCAGCTGGAGGAATGCTGCACTCAGAACAACAGCGCCACGTTGTCATGGAAACAGCCACCGCTCTCCACCATCGCCGTGGACGGATACATCCTGGAGCTGGACGATGGAAACATGGGGCTGTTCAGGGTAGGTTCCCCCTCTGCAGGTACTCTTTTGTCTCCGTCCGTGAGGATTTATCTCTCGACTTTAATAGAAGACAAACTCTTACTTGTAAAACAGGAGGATCTTTGTTGGATTTACATTTAGATTACAAGCCAACAAGTGAAAAACAGGACCAGTTAGAGTAATAATTCACCTTTACAGAACACCACCCGTCTCTCGCTCAACAAAGACTCCTTCATTTGGTGCCAGGGAGGACACCAGCTCAGCCAGGGGAATGTGAAAGCAACGCTTTGTCGCTGAAATCCCTCGATTGCTCTCTCGTACCGTACACAGCTCTGAGTGATCTGAGAGCAGGTCACGTGACACACTGTAGCGAGGCATTGAATGACACAACGTCAGGAGAAAGGGTCTGTAATGCAGCTGCCAGCTGGGATGATCCCACAGGAAGTGTGATCTGGGATCAAAGCTGCGTTCAGACCCTCTCAGACGTTCACCATGTAATCCATCCAGCTAAGAGCCTCCCCTGGTCTCCATACATTGAGGCCCCTGCTTTGTTATAATGGCAACTTAAACCCCCTGAACAATACCTTCACTACAAAGGCAGAGGATATCTGTGTCCGACCTCTGAACCTGTAAAGAGAAGGTTCCTCCATACAGTACAGCCGGCCTGTTGCCTCTCATAACAATCAATCTGGGAGATATTTCCACTTTCTTAAAGTGATGTTAAACTCCCTGCAAAGTAGTTTAGATAATCTCAGATGGCATCATTTTATTTTAGATAATTTATTACAAACCAAAGGGTGACGTTACGGTGACTACGTCCACTTCTCATACAGAGCCTATTGAATCCAGACACACACTCAGCATGACAGTAGACAGTACTATATGCAGAGTCAAAATCCTCAGAATTCCTTGTTCATTTTTCTTTTTCCACTACTCATAATTGGGTTAAAACTTCCACTTTCTACCAGGAGTGGGGTTCGAACCCACGAGGACTACGTCCATTGGATCTTAAGTCCAACGCCTTAACCACTCGGCCATCCTGGTACACACTGGTGCATATAAACCAGCTGTAACAGAATTTGGCATCGACTACCCCCAAATTAGCAGTTAGCGGATGCAGTTGGTGAATCTGTTGGCAGATTTGATGTAAATGATCACCCTCTGATGCAACAGTTGTGATTACGACAGAAGGACGAAGGTCTCATACAAACAGACAGCTGGTTTCAGAGACGAGAGCAAACTGACTGAAGGTCAGTGGCTGCTTTTTCTAAATTAAAACACAGGATGCCTCTACAAACAGCTGCTGGACCATTCACATTACACAGGAGAGTATTTAGCTGATGCTCTGAGTCTAGAAGAGTGTTAGCAACTGTAGTCACATTTCAGCCTCGTCACCAAGCACTAAAGTTGACATTTATTTACAGTTGTGAAAGGTGTAAAAGTCAGTAGATAGTTATACAAACAGAATATGCAGCCAGCTGTGTACACCACAAGCTAAAAAGTCCAATATTTAGATTATTATCTCGTGTATTGCGGTCTTTGAGTGGGAGGATGTGGTTACTACTGTTGGGTGTGTGTGCAAATAGAGTCAAATCAAACCACTTTAAATATGTTGCACCAGCTGTTTAGAGGAATCTGATGGACATGTTTAGGAGCTATGAGAAGATGGCTGCGGTTTGAGAGAAGGCTGAGATTGAAATATGGGGGCTAAATTTAGATTTAGGTGTGTTTCAGGGCTTTCAGAATGGTTAAGGCGTTGGACTTAAGATCCAATGGATGTAGTCCTCATGGGTTTGAACCCCAATCCTCGAAGAAAGTTTAATCATAAACTGTATATAAGAAGTGGACGTAGTCACCGTGACGTCACCCATTGGTTTGTGGACTGCCGTTTCGAAGCCTCAAGTTCGTCATTTTGGCCGTCGCCTTCTTGTTTTTTTGCCACCAGAAGTGACGGGAGAGGGTGGAGCTAGGTTTAACCGAACGCTGATTAAGACATTTTTAGGCGACCAAAACTTTACAATTAACTTTCACGAACTGAAACACACTGTGAGAGACCATAATTTACTAAATGAACATCATGCTGTATTGTAGAAGACTTGAAACTAGTGATTGAGACCATAAACTCATGTTTACAATGTTTACTGAGGTAATAAATCAAGTGAAAAGTAGGCTCATTTTCCCATTTACTTTTATGCAATCAGACGTATTTTTACAACCAGAGGAGTCGCCCCCTGCTGGCTATTAGAAAGAATGCAGGCTCAAGGCACTTCCGCATTGGCTTCAGTTTTCAGACCCACTATTTATGCACCATAACAGCACCAGCGTGTACCAGGATGGCCGAGTGGTTAAGGCGTTGGACTTAAGATCCAATGGACGTAGTCCTTGTGGGTTCAAACCCCACTCCTGGTAGGAAGAGGTAGATTTAACCTAATTATGAGTTGCAGAATAAGAAGAGTGAACAAGCATCTCTGGAAACTTCAACTCCGTATAAAATACTGATGTCAAAGTGTCTACGGGCAAGGTACTGAACCTCCAATTGCTCCTGTGAGTTAATGAGCATTAGATTGACTCCTGATGAATAGTTTGGCACTATGAAGGTGTGTGTGAATGGGTGAAAGACTAGAAAGGCGCTATATAAATGCCACTTAGCTTAGAGTCTTAACTGTTAGCTTTATATTTACAGCAGAAATACATGTAGACATTTTGACACATTTTGGAACTTGTATTTTTTTGTGTGTTTCAGCCATCCAGTCTGTGCATCTCTTTAACTCAAATTTGATGTCATACGTGTATCTGCTAGTACATTTTACCAAACAACTATTTACTTTCCAAATTGCGAGGGAAGTTTTTCTCTTCCTCCTCTGACTCATTGAGGCTCGCCAACGCAGCGCCACACTGAGCTTGGCGAGTTGTGAGTCCCCATGTCTATTTATACTCCGGTGTGGGCTGCCTCGCCCACGCTCAGTTGTACAAACTCACACTCTCGCTTATTACGCTCCACCAAAAAATCCAAACGGGACGCTCCTTCAGAGGCAGAGCGGTGCGGGTTAAAGAAGAAGCAGGACTCTCTGTGTCATAATTACGCACTCGATGTATCTGCCAGCGTAACAGGAAGCACTGTGTGTCTTTACAGGAAGTGTACGTGGGGACGGAGACCATCTGCACGGTGGACGGGCTCCACTTCAACAGCACATACAAGTCCAGAGTGAAGGCCTTTAATGCCAGTGGAGTGGGCCAGTACAGCAAGACGCTGATCATGCAGACCTCCGAGAGTACGTTAAGCATCATCTCCTCCTCCTACTACTAACATGACTGTATGTCTTTAAGGGAAAATACACTCTCAAAACAGAATTCATCCTTTTATTCCTCTGATCTTTGATCGTTCAGTCAGTATTTGGAGTAAAATTGTCAGTTTCAACAAAGTTAGAATCCAGAAAGAGCCGAGACTCAAGTCTGTGTTGCTAATAGATCCAACGTATTAGTGCTTCTTCACTGGCAGTACTTATTAATCAAGCAAACTTTATTGACAGTATTTATCTACACTTTTCAAAGCAGCAGGTCTGAAGTAGAGCTAGGCTGATTTATCTGCTGATAAGTACCAAGAAATGGTACACTAGGTTTGAGATAATATATAGAAACTGTCACCATTACATAGTTTGTCCACCAGAGGGCACTGACAAATTTATTTTTGCACTGTAAAATATCACCCTTAGTATGTATCTTGGTCACAATTCTTTAAAATATCAAATCTAAGGGGTTCGTATTAAGATTGGTTGGCTAATATATCATTATCAGATTTTTTTAAACACCTTACAAAATTACGTTCCCATACAACTAAACTGCATTCTCAATTTCGTTTCATAATTTCTTCAGTAACGCTCGCAGTTTTAAACACGTGATTAACGTTGTAAATTGAAACAAAACAAAACATAAACGCAACAAAACTACTTGATTAGGTTTAGTAAAACATCATGGTTTGGCTTAAAATAAGTACGTTTGTTACGTCATTTAAATTACGGACGTTCATTAAAATACGTCAATGTTGACTTTTGGTTTCACACAGGACACGAACAATCTGCCAACACATTCACCAACTGCATCCACATCTGCTAACTGTGGGCAGTCCATGTCTAATCGTGTTCCCACTTGCGAGTGTGCACCAGGATGGCCGAGTGGTTAAGGCGTTGGACTTAAGATCCAATGGACATAGTCCTCGTGGGTTCGAACCCCACTCCTGGTAGAAGCTGGAAGTTTTAACCTAATTATGAGTGAAGGATAAATGAGGAATTCTCAGAACTTGAACATCGCTTAAAATACTTGACATATAGAGGTTTCAGCTAGCTTCATTGGGGCGAGTGTGACTCCTCCAGTCTGCATGTCGTGTGTTCTTGGGCAAGATGCTAAACCCAAATTGCTCCTGAAGGCTGTGCAATTGTTGTGGGAGTCAGCATTAGATTATCTCCTGATGTTTAAAATAATATTGGCTAATATATCATTGTCAGATTTTTTTAAACTCCTAAATATCCAACCCTCTCTCCTACAAAATTATGTTCCCATACAACTAAACTGCATTCTCAATTACATTTCGAGGGAAACATATTTTCTCCCGGATTACGCTCACAGATTTAAACTCCTGGGTGGAAGTCATCTGTTGACCCACCCATCCATCCCGACTTCCTCCCTATGCAGACTTCCGCGGACTATCATTAGAAACGTATTTGTGATGCATCAAAAACAAACATAATCCGGGAGAAAATACGTTCCCTCGCAACGTAATTGACGATGCAGCTTCGTTGTCTGAGAGCATCATTTTTAGGAGACCAGGCTGAAAGATCAATATCAGTATTGGCATCAAAATCGATCTATAGTCTGAAGTGCTGCTGGCACAAATTCACCTTCTTCCAAGGTGCACGGAGAAGGGAAAAATTCTGAAGAGGTCAAATCTGCAGCAACGCTTGTGTATAAAAAACAACTTTATTGTCAGAACAACGCATTTCAGCTTGCGGTCTTCATCAGGGTCTTCATACAAAACATTAATAAGAACATTTAAAAAGATGGATATCTTTATACTAGAAGTGTTGTTGCAGTTTTGACATCTTTAAAGTGTCCATAAGGTCATAACAGGGAAAAAGGGGCAGGAGTGTAAGCAGCTGAAGACCAGCTGACAGTTGAACAGAAAGAATAATGCAAGTGAAATTAAGACCTGGTTGTAGAGAGGAAGCAAAAGAGACATACTTCAAACAAGAATACGAATAAACCACCAAATAATAAGGAAGTTATAAGATCCAGAAAAAGCCAATGTTCACTGATTTCGCTTCTCTGCGGTTGTTCCAAAGTTAACAGACGGACGTGACTAGATATACATCTCTACTGCCAACTCTGAAATCAGTTTGTCACTCATTGTTTCTTATTTTTCAGCACTTTTGCTTCTCCAAATGCCTGCCACATGTTTGTTACTGTATCCCTGTGTTACCCAGGTACTCATATGTTTTTTTGCATGATCAGCTCTTCAAAAAGTTGCATTTCTATCATGATGAATCAATCTGACTGGTCGTGATGTTGTGCTCTGGCAAACAGCTGGCAGGTATTTTATCTAATAACGGTAATAATATAGTTGCGTAGTTATTCACATCACGAGATCACAGACTGGAGTCCCGGCTCAGTTTCCTTCTTCTTTTGGGAATGAGGCGTTCATTAACAGCAAAGAAATCTTGACTGAACTCATGAAGATCTTAAGAATAATAAAGTGTTGCTGCCAGACTGAAGCCTTGCATCTTCAGAAACTTCATAGAAATTTAGGGGAAGTTACTTGGCCACTTCCTCCTTTTTCTTATTTCAAATTCAAAACTATACAGTTTGAGTTTTTAATTATGGATTTCAAAGGGATTTCAATGATCCTCATCCTCTTTTATCTGTCACGTAACACAAAAATAATAACAGTAAAAGCCTCCAAAATATCACTTCCAAGGCTTTGACCCAAAAGCAGCAGCAGGATGTGGATTCTGTTTGAGGGTGTGTTTGAGCTTTTAAACCAGGTGAATCCAGTAGCAGCTGTATAATCCACCTATGTGTGCTCGCTTTCCCATTAGTTAAATGCTGCTCTGCACACAGGGACGCTTGTCATCCATCAGTGGACCTGAAAGGCCCAGACGGCCTCCCTACCTGCCAGACAGAGCACTCAGCTGCTGCACAAAGTGATCTAACCACTCAGTGTTTTTGCAGAGATCTGACATCCGGACCGGACTGGGATTTGATTTTCTCGGTTTTTATTTCCCGCATGGAGAGAAGAACGGTCTTTCTCTTTGTTTTCATGCTTGTTCTTATAAGTCTCACCTGATCTGTTTCCAGGAACTCTTTGCTTTTGTTTTTAGGATCTCCTCTGTGGTGTTTTGGTTGAACCAGCTCCCCTGATCAAACCTGCTTTCTCCTCCCCCCCTCCCGACCCCCTCTACACTGTCTGCTTCACCGCTTCGCTACGCTCTCCTCCCCTTTTTCTTCCTCCTCTCTTCCTCTACTCCCCTCCTTCATTTCACATTTCAGCTGGACTCCCTCCATGCGATATTCAGTCTATAGGCACAGGTATGGATGGCTCTCACCACTCTAACCCCCCTCGTTGCCATTGCCTGTGTCATCAGTGCTTCACTCTCAGACCAGCAGGTGGGCAGTTTGCTGCTCTGTGGGCTTCACTTATTAAACGTTCAGTACGGGCTTCTAATAAATGTCTTTGTTTTATTTCCTTTGGGAAATAAAGCGATGTAATGAAACTTTACTGCACACAGTGACACCAATGAAAGATGGTGGACAAGTCCAGTGGAGCCCATATAAAGCACAAACATCCCATCTGTTAAACTCCCATATTACTCTGTATAGAGTATAGAGCTTTTTTGAATACCTTAGTCAAACAGTTTGCAAAGTTATTAGCAGTTGATTTAACCTGCTTGCAGTTTAATGTGTTGCAAGAGCCCACAGAAAGTTAAAGGGTCAGCTCACCCAAATTACAAAACATAAAATTAAAGTGATTTGAATTTTGTTTGTGGTGCATAAATTAAAGTAGTATTAAATGTTTTTGTTTTTTTATTAGCCACTTTGGGGGCAGCGCAACAATGACATATTATCATCCTGTAAAGTTTATGTGGCAAACAATTAGCAAATAATAATAGCAAATGCATATTTACACTTTCAGTAGACACAAAACAGCATTATCATTCAAGTTAAGTAAATTTTATTTATATAATGCCAAATCACGACAGAATTTATCTCATGAATCTTTTCATATAGAGCCGGTCTAGACCGTACTCTATAATCTATTTATTTATTTATTTATTTATTTTTTTAAGTTTTTCCTCATCCGATGAGATGGTCGTACTGTAAAGGACAGAGGGTGTCCTATCCTGTACAGACTGTAAAGCCCCCTGAGGCAAATTTGTGATTCGTGATTTTGAGCTATACAAATAAAATTGACTTGACTTGACTCAAGCAAGCACTTGGAAACGCAGCAAGGAAAAACTCCAATTTAACAGGAAGAAACCTCATTCATTTACGAGATAAGAGAGAACCTAAGAAATTATTAAAAGATGAATTTTAAAGTCAATTTATTTACAATTGACTTATTATCTCGATGTCATAGACCCCACCCGTCTGGTGTTGCAAGCCGGTGAAAACAAACGCCTATTATCATCTGCAGACTGTCTGACACAGGTGTGATATTATTATAGATATTAAGATTATTAGGATTAAGTTATAAATTAAGTTATAGAGTATAAGGCTAATAATTATTAATCATAATAGTGATAGTGAATCTTCTTCCTCTCATCTTCTTTCATATTATTATTCCTTTCATTACAGTGTAACTTCACCTCATCTAACCTCCAGCCTCTAGATTCATGTCACCTGTAAAGTCATCATCATCACCAGGTGTTGCAGTCAGTGATGCTAAACAACAGTGTGTGTATCTCTCCCCGTGTGTGTGTGCACAGTCGCTTGGTTCACTTTTGACCCGGCCTCCGCTCACCAGGACATCGTCCTCTCCAACGACAACCTGACAGTGTCATGCAACAGCTACGACGACAGGGTGGTTATGGGTAACTCTGCTTTCTCCCGCGGCGTTCATTACTGGGAAATGACCGTCGATCGCTATGACAACCACCCGGACCCGGCCTTCGGGATCGCTCGAGGCGACGTGCTGAAAGATGTGATGCTGGGGAAGGACGACAAGGCGTGGGCCATGTACGTGGACAACAACCGCTCCTGGTTCATGCACAACAACTCGCACACTAACAGGTAAACAGTCACAATGTGTCCAGTACTGATGCAAGTAAATGTAGTGGAGGAAAAATTACATTTGCCTCTGAAATGTAGTGAAGTAGAAGTATAAAGAAGCTGAAAATGAAAACACTTGCGTAAAGAACAAGAAACCTCAAACTTGTACGAAGGTAGAGTACTTGAGTAAATGTACTACACAGTACAGTTACAGGATGGGAGGACAGATATACCGCATGAAGCACCAGATTATCTGTCATATCTCTTTCTCTGTGTGATGGTGCAGGACGGACGGCGGCATCAGTAAAGGAGCTACAATAGGAATTCTACTGGACTTCTCACGCGGGATCCTCATCTTCCTCATCAATGATGAGCAGCAGGGTCCGGTGGCTTTTGAAGCCTTGGAGGGCGTCTATTACCCTGCTATCAGCCTCAATCGAAATGTCCAGGTACAGAATAATATTGTATATAAATGAACTGTGGCTACGCATTTAATTTAAACTACTTCCATGTCTGAATAGAGTGCTACAGGAATGAGTTGTAAAACCTGGAAATCACTTCGCATTTTGGCACTTCCGGTTCCCTCGTCTGGAAGTCAATGGGCTTTTTATAATGGGTTTTTAGTTAGATGCCTGAAATAAGGTCTGTGGTTAACACAAGCTGAAGAGATTTAAACGTTTTGTTCTACAACATAAAATACGTCAATAAATACCCCACTCATGAATTTTGAAGCGTTTACGTGTCTTAAAAAAGGCGGTGGCTAACAATTGGCTAAATGAGACGACTAAACGTCATCACGCTGACTCGTCTGCCTTTACAGCCTCGTTGTGTATACTCGCGTTCATGCAACCATGGTGTAGTTCATTTATAGCCTAACGTTAGAGATTATCTTGCTGAACAAAACATGCAAGTATCATAAACGTTTGTTTGCCAAAACAAGAGTTTATTTTCTGTTATAATCCAAAACCCAATGGAAAAATCCCATTGGCTTTTTGTCGAGGGAACCCAGTGCGATGCTAACTTCCTGGTTGGTTTATAAAAATATGTCATCCCTGGAGAACTCTGCAGAAAGATTGGAAAATGAATCCCTTAACATAGCGATTTCTGCTTTTGTTTTCCCTCAAGTAGCTTTAAAGGAATAGTTTTCTTATTAAGATTGAGACCACTCTCATGTCTGTTAATATGAAGCTTCAGCCTGTAAGCTTAGCTTAGCATAAAGACTGGAAACAAAGGGAAACAGCTAGCTCTGTCCAGAGGTGCAAAAACTGGTGTGAAAAAAATGCGTGGGGGAGCAGGCAACTATTTCTTGGCCAGGACCAGTTAACAGGCAACCAGCAGAGACTCCAGGAAGTTACCGGTCACAGCCAAGAAAGAGTCCTGCACATAACAGCAAATAGTCTTTTTCACACTTTGGTTTTGTATGAATTAAACACATTTGGCTCAGCTCCAGGGGGAGCTGTTTTATATCCGTCCCTGGCTCTCCCTCCCCGAGCAGTGCTGCAGGCCAAAACAGAGGTTTTTACTTGTAGATCAACGAAGTATCATATAAGAACAGTTATTATTCATTAAAATTGCTTTTCCAAGTTTTACAAATATGGGCTCAGAGGATTAAACCTTGAAAGAGGAAGCTTCAAAGACTCAACAACAGTTCGTCGCTTTGAATTTCTTATTGCTCTCAGCCAGTTTTCTCATTTTTAATGCCGTCTCTGGGTGATGAAAGCAAAGCGCCTCCAAGACAAAACACTTCACTCACTGAGGAAATAGTTCAACAGCTCCACCTGCAGGCAGGAAAATAAATCAAACCTCTTTGCCATGATTTAGTAACCCATATATTTGTATGTAAATGTGTTTTTCTTCAGATCACACTGCACACTGGTCTACCCATCCCTGATTTCTACACTCCCGGGGAGGCGGATCCCAATGGCTCTGTGTGTTGAAGACTCACACACCGACTGGCTGGGGAGAACCTCTCCAGGATTTCCCCGGGTTCATCCTGCCAGTCAATAACTATGATCCAGCCCTCACCTCCCCAGCTCCTCCTGTCCCCCTGAACGACTGACACCCAGACTCTCTGTAAGAGGCCCCATCCAGCGCTGAGCCATGCTTTTATCATGCCTAAACCTTAGACACATGGACCATCTGCAGGACAAAACTGGATCGTGCTTTGCAACCTTGTATTTTGACGTGTTACAGTTGAAGAGGGTTTAATCCTGTTGAAAAATAACCTCAAACTGAAGGAATTGGAATTATGCGCAATGATCATAATATCTGCTTAAAGGAATAGTTTGACATTTTGGAAAAATACACTCATTTGCTTTTTTGCAGAGAGTTAGATGAGAAATTACCACTCTCATGTCTGTATGGTAAATATGAAGCTACCGTTAGCAGTCGGTTAGCTTAGTTTAACATAAACTCTGGAAACGGGGGGGAAACAGCTAGCCTGGCTCTGTTGAAAGTCCAAAAATATGTTTTTCTAACACTTCTAAAGCTCACTTATTAAAGGGTGGGTCGATTATTTTGGAGCTTCCCAGTGGTGTTCCAAGGTAAAGTAGTGAAAATATTACAAATATAGCGTACACTTACACTTGAACTGAAATTGATTTTTTTCAGGTGGCTAAAATATGTTTTTCTGCTGCCCCCGTCTACAGCTGCTTTACATCGCCGTCAGATAGCCATTTCCGACGGGGAACTGAAGCCGTTATATCGCTCTCTTCAAAGCCACCAGACTCCATTCACAAAACTAATAATTTTGCCTCGCAGAACACGGGAGTATACATACAATCCCACTTCAAAAATCCAAACTAACCCAAATTCAGCACAACTATTGTTGACTCAGCTAGTGCTAGCGTTCAGATTATTCATAACCTTATTGATTAGCTTCATGGTTAGCTTACTTCGGTAACCTACGTCACTGCTTTTTGCTAACGGTTGAGTGGGCGTTTCCGTTTGAAAAAAAACAGAAAAGAACTCAGATGGACCCACCCTTTAAACCATTACATGTCCTTTGTTTAATCTGTACAAAAACAGAGGTGTAAAAACGGCATGTTGTAGTTTTAAAGGCACGAAACAATAGTTATATAACAGCCCATAAAGCCACAACCTCTCGTTTTTACATTTTGATTTTAAACAAACAAGATATAACGTGTCAATAATGAGCTTTAGAGACGCTGGTAGGTGGATTTCGTTATCTTTGGAAAGAGCCAGGCTAGCGGTTTCCCCCTGTTTCCAGTCATTTAGCTAAGCTAAGCGAAACGCCTGCTGGCTGTAGCTTTATATTTAGCATACAGCCATGAAAGTGGTCTTATCTTACTCTCGGCGAGAAAGCAAATGAGCATGTTTCCTTAAATATTGAACTATTCCTTTAAAGGTAGGAGTTTGTTTTGTAAATGATTCGACTTAGAAAAAGTAGCCCCCGTCATACAGAACTATCACCATACAGTTCAGTATATCTTATTCTTTATTCTTATTCTACACAATATCCTGTATGTTTCTTTTCCTGCCAACAATCATGAACATCCTGACACATTCAAACCACCAGGGGAAGCATGAGAGGTCGTGTTTCATGTGTTTATGTGTGAATGTATGTGAGGTGGGGGTGGACAGGTCGAGACTGGTCTGCAGCTGCAATGATTCCTGTATGAGAGCAATAGTCCGACTCTCAGCCGCGTCACTGTCGTATCCTCATCCGTATACATGAGACGCTTTTCTTAGTGGCTTAGCTCGTGTGATCCTTCTGTATCGTCTGTAAAAAAACAAAAAAAACATGCAGCCTTTCTCTGCGGTGCAGCTCTAAAAACAGGAGGGATGGATTTTGGTGTAACGTACCATAAAAGCTGACGATTCTGTGCATTGAAGTGTGTTGTAAATGGGTTAAAGATGATGACTGTGAAGCTCTTTGAATAAGGTGCTACAGCAGCTTCGCTTCATTCTGGCTTTTTTTACTGTAGGTGACTGACTCCTGGTAGTTTTGTAATATTGTTATTGCAAAGATCTATTGCAAAGAGGTGTATAGCTAAATAAGTTATTGATGTTCAGAGTTTTTTCAATGAGATTCATCATTTTTCCTTTATTTGATGTTATTACAGAAGGAAAGAAACTGAATCTTTTTTTTTGTCGCTTTAAAAATGTAGTTTGGAGTTTGTTCTCAAACCAGTGTATGTCCTACTAAAGCAACAGGAAAGGTGATGAGGTACTGGGATGTTGTTGTGGCGTCACATTTGGGCAACAGCCTCCTCAACAGGCAACAACTAAGCCATGCAAGCAGCTCTGTGCTTTGAGCTAAATGCTAACGCTTAGATGCTGATTTTTAGCAGATATAATGTTTACCATGTTCACCATTTTAGTTTAGCGTGTTAGCATGCTAACGTTTGCCAATTTGCGCTGTACACAAAGTACAGCTGAGGCTGTTGGGAGTGTCTTTAGTTTTGCAGGTTTTTGATCATGAATCAAAGTATTGAAAGTAATTGAAATGTATTCCCAAAACTGGTACAATTCAACCTGCGGGGGACATGAATGTGTGTACCAAATGTCATGGCAATCCAACCCACCCTTGTTGAGATATTTCGCTCAAAACCACAAATGTGACCCTCATGGTGGCGCTAGAAGAAAAGTCAGAGTATCATCAGAGTCAGTAGGATTCATCCTCTGGGGACCATGAATGTCTATATAAAATGAATTAACAATCCATCCAATAGTTGTTGAGATATTTCACTCAAAACCACAAATGTCAACCACATGGTGGCGCTAGAAGAAAAGTCAGAGGATCACCAAAGTGATTAGGATTCATCCTCTTGGGACCATGAATGTCTGTGCTAAAGTTTGTATCAATCCAACTGGTAGATGTCGAGATATTTCACAGGATAAGTGACAACTTTGAATGTCCGTACAAAATGTCTTAGGAATCGATCCAATAGTTGTTGAGATATTTCACCAGATTTCACAGGATAAGTGAAAACTTTGACAGTCAGAGGATTAAGAAAAGTCTATAGGATTCATCCTCTGGGTACCATGAATTGCTGTACATGTCTTAGGAATCCATCCAATAGTTGTTGAGATATTTCAGTCTGGACCAAAGTGGTGGACCGAACGACCAACATGGCTGTCCTTGGAGACATGATGCCAATAGCATAGCAAAAAAAAGTAACTGAATTCAAAATGTTGAGAGGTCAGTTTGAGGGAACTGTTGCCCTCCAAGATGCCCAGAAACTTTTCCCAGTGCATCGTCTCCCTGAGACGTACCGTACATGTCTAGCATACACATAAGGTGCTATCCTATGTTTGAGCTTCATGGGTGTGCCTTTTCCCCTCTTCAATAACAACCAGATTTATTATGAAACTTTGCTACAAACTAGATTCATTGCTTCAGCAGAGTCAACTGTAACATCTGTGATGCCTGACTTCACCTGCTGCTACGTATCTTTTCTATCGGCAAAAGGGCAACAATAACCATGTTTGTTATGGATATAATAACCACAGTATTGAGGTTCAGGTTCTTAACTTCATAAATCCTCTCTGTGATTTTTAATTTCTCTTTCCCTGGATTCATATTGATTGTAAATCATCTAAAACTGATATATGGCTGCACAGTAAACTATATAATGTTCAGTATGATATGTGCATGTGTGCTGATAAACCAGACTACTGCAGCGTTCAGCAAGTTGCACGGCCTTTGCTGCAAGGCTGGATTCAAGCTTCGATTCATACAACATTTAATTGGTGGGTTTTCAAGGTAAGCCTTTTGTCCGGCCGCAATTATAATAATAAAGTACAAAAGCAGCCCGTTCAGCTGAGGGTCACCGAGCAGCGACAGCTTCCTTTGACTCGTACCGAGACAAGTGCAGCCATTATCACGACATTACACAACCTCAGATTCCAGGAAACAAAATGGCTTTAATTCAGCAAAACAGTTCATTAAAGGGATTCTCCACTTGTCCAGTAGGAGATGACACACACGTCTGTTACTGCTCAACACAAATGATCTTCTCATGGAACATTGTCTGTGTGAATAAGTTCTATCTTTGATTGACAAATAACATAAATGTGTGTTTATTTACTGAACATGTGAGGGTGCTGATGTTAAAAAGTGTGTGATTGTAACATTTTATTATTTCTAAACCAGCCAAATACACTTTAATAATATTAAACCTAGACCCGGGATTATTTAAAATCCATCAAACTTTTGTGAATTATTAAAAACTGACACACAGTCGCTGGGCGACACTGGGTGTTATACTGTATATCCAAATGTACATACATGTGAGTGTGTGTGTGTGAGTGTTACCTGCATTATAACCTCATTTTAACTCCAAAGTGATTTGTTTTGCCCTGTTTGATCCGAGGTGGAATGTCATCACTCGATATTATTATTATTAAGTGATGCTGAAATATGTCTATGGAGAGTTTTATGAATATAAAATGAACATTGTTATTATCAATATGATTTTAACACAGTATGATTATTATGATTGCTATGATTATATGTCTATCATTACCATATTACTGCAATTATTATTATAATGACCTGATGTGTAATATGAGCCTCTGTGTTTTTTTTGTATGTGTGAATATTCAATAAATAGGTGTCAACAAGTCTAATGTTGCCTGGAGTATCTGTCTGTTTGTCTGTCAGTGTTTTATTGTCTTACAACAGTAAATCAAAGTAGATTTAATGTGGCTTTTCCACACACAGGTGATCTCTATTTAACTAATTACATGGCTTTTAATTGACCCCTCGCTAAGCCCCACCCTAGAACGGCCACTGTCCAATCAAATGTTAGCATCCGTAACTAGGTTTAGGAGGCCTGTCAGTCAAGGTTTCAGCGGTGTGTATGGAACCGGAACTAGCAAGTCCTACAGTAGATATCCTCAAAGTTTAGAGGGGAATGTCGTATTTCTTTCGCTTTTCCTATCCAAAACAAAGATGGCTGAATATATCCTGGCCTGCTTTAAGCAAATGAAAAAGTGGGATAATTTAGTTTTATACTAGATAATGAAAGCTTTAGGGAGTCATAACTAAACATTAACCAATTTGTGCCCAAAGAAAATATTTAGTATGATAAAGAAAAATGCTCTGATAAGTCAAAAGTCTTGAAATTTGGGACGGACATACTTTGGGCAAGTATCTAACAGTACAGCTTTGAAATGTTTAGATCACACGAAAAATCACACTTTTATTAATATCAAAGTCAGGATTTTGGAAAAATGACAAAAAACGCTATCATTGTGTTTCTTAAATGTTTTCCATATTAAATATTTTCTTTCTTTACTCTGCATATTTGTGGAAATCTCTGATATTCAACTTGTTATGAGTTCATAGATACCAAATACTTGATTGTGCTCCTTGTAGTTTCTTAGATACAGACAATTTCTTGTCATACTATATCTAGTCTTTGGCTACCAGGGACTGCTGGTTTTTCCTAAAATATAATGGAGTTTATTACAAAAACAGTAGTCCCATTTGTCCAAAGACAAGATATAGTATATATATAGATATAGTAAATTTCTTCACATTTGTGCTGAGGCAGGCCCAGAGAACACTTCTATTAAAGGTAATAAAACATGTCAGTTGCGGACGAAAGTGGGTTAACTTAACGTGAGCTTAAAACCGGTATATTGACATGCTGGGCGCAAAAGCTTGACAGGCCTAGCAACAGTAACCAAGGTGGGAGGGGCTTGATTTAGGTGTGTTATATTGAAGGGAGTGAATGCTTATGCAAACAAGTATTTTATATTATATTTTTTTTTTTTATTAAGTACAAAATAAATAATATCTCTATTTATGCTGAAAAAGGGAGAAAAATATTCATTAGAGGGCAAACAAGTAATTATTATTTTCAGAATAACAGTGTTTCTTTTTGCTTTCATGCAACTATAATTAATTTGAATGAACTTACAAAAAAATAAAACTTAGAACTATGAATCATAGAGATTTGTTGCCAACTTAACCTGCACAAAACTTTCCGTCCTTCTTATCTGTAGTCTCTCTGTGCACCTTCTCCTGCTGCTCAGCTCAGCGGGGGCCGGTCGGAGGAAACACCCTCCCCCTGCACTCACCAATGAAAAGCAGCAAAAGGAGGAGACTGCTGCATGAAAACCTGCCACCATCTTCCCTTTCAACTTCACTTCCAGCCAGAACAACTTTCCAGTAACACACAGGACAGACCAGCCCAGCCAGCATGGCGACACCTCTCACCGACCAGGAGAAGCGCAAGCAGATCAGCATCAGGGGGATTGTGGGAGTGGAGAATGTCGCCGAGCTGAAGAAGGGCTTCAACCGTCACCTGCACTTCACCCTGGTGAAGGACAGAAACATTGCAACACCCAGGGATTATTACTTTGCCCTGGCTCACACTGTGAGGGATCACCTGGTGGGGAGATGGATCAGAACACAGCAGTTTTACTATGAAGCAGACCCAAAGGTAAAGAGCAGAGGTTTCAGCTAAACTACTTTTCACACTGTAAACATACATTCCACATGTACTTTAGAGTAGGATTCAACTGCAAAACATTACAAAGTATCTCTAAATGCAGATAATAAGTTTTTTTTATGTATTTGAGACACTTGAAATCCTGAAAACTACACTGCAAAGAATATATTTCACATACACTTGAAACCATATATGTTTCAGACTGTCCAGAAACTGACCAAAAATATATATTTCACATGTAGATGACATTTGAACTTCCGTATAACAAATCTGTTCTATCTTAAAGTACAAATAAAATCTGTTCACTGCATTTCAAATCCTTTCTCCCGACATGGTTTGTGTTTGTTTTGGAAGAAAGCCAGACATTTATTCTGAAGAGCAAGTTGTAATAGGAAGAAGGCTTGTGCAATGTTTTTTCTATTACATAAAACTTTCCATATTTTCAAGAGGTAGAGTGTTTTTAGGTCATTGCTTCATGTTTACACTGCTAGAAAAATGTTAGCTTGTTCCAGTTTCATTAATTTGCTGCGCAGCTCTACTCTGCATTTTCTGCACATTAAATCCACGAGCAAACACAAATATTCATTTGTAGTTAATCTTTGATCTATAAAGTGTCTGAAAAGATGAAGTCTGTGCAAAGACACATGATTTTTTTTCTTCACATGTCCAGAGGGTGTATTATCTGTCTCTGGAGTTCTACATGGGCAGGACGCTCCAGAACACGATGATCAACCTGGGGCTGCAGAACGCCTGCGATGAGGCCATCTACCAGGTCAGACACAAGCTTACAGGAAATAGAGACAACAACAACCACAAACACTGAACACACATAATCACTGTGCTAGTTTTGATCATATCTTGCTTTTTCCTAAAAATGTAAACAGTGGGCTTTTATGTTTCCCCTGTGCTGTAGCTCGGCCTGGACATGGAGGAGCTGGAGGAGATGGAGGAGGATGCAGGTCTGGGGAACGGAGGCCTGGGCAGACTGGCAGGTAAAAAGCTGCAGATGTTTGAGAAAGAGAGAAAAGGGTTTATTATATTCCCTCTTCTCTAAAACAAGTCAAAGTGACAGGAAAAATGGAGAAAACAGAAAAAAAACCAGCTTCATACTGCTTTTAAACTGACTCTAAACGAGTCAAAGACCAATTATTCTTGCACGCAAACACTTTATCTCTAGTGCAGCGTAACTTCATTATAATTTCTAGACTGTTCTGGCAGTTGTCCATGAAATACCTCTGTGTGCCTATTGAGCGTTTGAAGCAACTTGCAGCCACAGAAATGTTGAAACCGAATGTGTAAATGAGCAGTACACCATGAACTGTCCTTTTGTGTCTCAATTCAGCACTATGGAGTTTGTATTTTGATTTTATGTCTAATTATGAAGGTTTTTTTCTGCACACAGCATGTTTCTTGGATTCGATGGCCACCTTGGGTCTTGCAGCGTACGGTTATGGCATTCGATACGAATATGGAATCTTTAACCAGAAGATAAGAGACGGCTGGCAGGTGACTGCAGCTAAAAGTTATTTTCTGCTAATTTCAGCTGTTAATCAACTGCCTTTAATCTTGAAAATACAGTCTCATAAGCTTAATCTTACCCAAATGACTGGATATCTTCCTACAAACAGTTCATAGATTTGTTATCTTTTACTTTGAAATTCAGGAATCTGTTGTTGGCACATATTCATGCTGTTAGGAGTCAAAGCGGAGCGAGGCCAAAGTAGAACTGAATTAGGTCAGAATACATCACAAGCTAATCATTAACAGTAACTTAACTTGATGTCTGCCCCTCTTTAGAGACACTGCAATGGTGCAAGCTCCTGACAGAAGCTAGTGTTGGTTGGTTTTAGATGAAGAACAAAATAAATATTGGGTGTCTAGTGATAAGAGATCCTCAAACTAAAGGCTTTTGCCCTTTTGAATTCTCCTGGTTATTTGCTGTTCAAACCCTCAGTGTAAACATGTACCTCTGAACACTGAACTGGAGTTTAGCTCAGTGTTTTCTCACTTGGGTGGATGAACCTATAATCCATGCTACTAGTGGACAGTAAATGTATTGAAAATTGGTGCATTTTATTCTACAGATTCTAATCTTATTATGGACCTGTTGGGCTTGATATAACTTGATTAATCACAGAATTTTTTACCTCAATCTGCTGTATAAAGAGGTCAGAGGTCAGCGTCTTTGCTCAATGATTCTTCCTTATCTGGCCTCCTGCTACCATATGTTATCTCATATTAAAGCTTTTTTATCTTTACCCTGTCTGACCTGTTGTAGGTGGAGGAGGCAGATGATTGGCTGAGGCATGGAAACCCGTGGGAGAAAGCACGTCCAGAGTACATGTTGCCAGTTCACTTCTATGGACGAGTAGAGGAGACGAGAAATGGCTCGAAATGGGTCGACACTCAGGTACTGAAGATATGTTCACATTACAGTAGGTACTGATGGGTAAGATCGGGGGTGGGGCCATAGGGGTGCCCCCCCCCCCCTGCCGGAGTCAGAAGGTGATAGGTATATTGTATCATGGATGAATTACTGAACATGCCTACCAGGTACAGGCCCAGGGGCCCCCTGGAGCAGAACCTCTGAATGAAGTGACTAACAATTATTGTTGAAAAGTCAATGAAACGACTACAAAGAGACACAAAACAAGTACAAAGAGACACAAAACAACTACAAAGAGACACAAAACAACTACATAGAGACACAAAACAACTACAACTACAAAGAGACATAAAATTACTACAAAGAGACATAAAACGACTACAAAGAGATGCAAAACGGCTACAAAGAGACAAAATGACTACAAAGAGATGCAAAACAGCTACAGAGGGACACAAAATTACTACAGAGAGACACAAAACAACTACAAAGAGATGTGAAACAACTACAAAGAGACTCAAAATGATGACAAAGAGACATAAAACTACAAAGAGACATAAAATGACTACAGAGAGACACGAAACAACTACAAAGAGACATTAAACGACTACAAAGTGACGCAAAATGGCTACAAAGAGACATAAAACGACTGCAAAGAGACATAAGACGACTGAGAAGAGACACAAAACAACTACAAAGAGACGTAAATCAACTACAAAGAGACTCAAAATGACCACAAAGAGACACAAAACAACTACACAAAGACACAAACGACTACAAAGAGATGCAAAATGACCACATTTTACATGTGTGTTTCCAGAGGTCCCGTTGTCTCGTACTCTGTCCATGGCTTTAGGCTATTTTGAGTTACAAATAGCAGCTATTTATTTATATTATTTCATGTGCAAGTTTTTAAAGTAGTTTATTTGTTTATTATCACCAAGAACCAGGGCTTTACATGTGAGGCTTAACACATATATTTACTCTATTTTTTTATCCCATTCAAAAGTCTGTAAATCTGCCCCTGGGTAAGATTACAGCCTTTTATTCTGAAGCTGTGTGTTCCTGCTGACTCACTGTTTTCACTTTTATTCATGCAGGTGGTTTTGGCGATGCCCTACGACACACCCATCCCTGGCTACATGAACAACACTGTAAACACCATGAGACTGTGGTCCGCCCGCGCCCCCAACGACTTTAACTTGAGAGACTGTGAGTGCTGAAGGCAACTTTGACTATTTCCAGTGTAAAACCCACTTTTCCAAAAAGTCTGTGCATTTCCTTTTTAGTTTTCAACAGAAACACTTTGCAAGACATAAGGAAACTGCTGCAACATTGGCAACTTGCATAAACATGTCTGTGTTGCAAAATAGTGGTTTATTCCCCTGCAGAGTTTAATCTTTGACTTTAGATTACACTATATAAGTAACATGTATATATATTATAGTGTAACTAATATGCTGCACTATCAGCAATCTGCTGCACTATCAGCAACCACCTCTTCTTTCCACTGGTGCACTTTAAACTTAAATTGTAATTGTACATATACATCTATTTATTGCACACTACACTTTTTTATTGATGGACGATAAACACCATGCTCACTCACCATGTATACTCTGTATATTCTGTACCTCTATTTATTGTCTTTTTATAATTCTTGTACACCTGTACCTGTTTTTGCTCTGCTTTGCTGATTTGACACCTGAATTTCTCCCAAGGGGATTAATAAAGGTTCATCTTATCTTATCTTATCTTATCTTATTTTATCTTATCTTATCTTATATGCACTTCACCTGTCTGTAGTTAATGTTGGAGATTACATCCAGGCTGTTCTGGACAGAAATCTGGCGGAGAACATCTCCCGTGTTCTCTACCCCAATGACAATGTGAGTTCAACATTTTGTCATTAAGCACATATTGATGTGTCTATGCAGCAATATGCAAAATAATACTGATGTGGGCCCATTGATACCTGAACATTTTGCATTACGAGATCATCTTCTTCCACAAGAAATGCATAGTTTCCTCTAAAAAATGTCTCCTGTGCTAAAGCCAAGGCCTTCACCGTCTCTGTGGTCTTTATATGTTGTAGTTCTTTGAAGGAAAAGAGCTTCGTCTGAAGCAGGAGTACTTTGTTGTGGCGGCCACACTCCAAGACATCATCCGCCGCTTCAAGACCACTAAGAAGGGCGATACTGCCCGAACCTCCTTCGAGAGCTTCCCAGACAAAGTAAGCTTCAAAATCATCAGTTATTTATTGATGAATGCAAAGACAAAGGAGCAGAGAAGCTCAAAAAGTGAGTGACAAATGGAAACGAGTTATGTTACTTTTTTTTAGCCTCAGTTATTTGCCAGAGGTGATCAGTTTGTTTCATAGCACCAAGTGAGAAGATCTCTGCCAAGTGAGAAACCCTGCAGATATAATATTGTGATTTTGTGCAAAGGCGTGGCAAATCGTATGCAAGTTGTGTCTTGAATTCAAAGGTATTGTGTTTTTCCTTTCAGTGTTCCACAGCAGCGTCTTTAATCTCCCGTTATTCAGTTATAGGAGGTTAAATCAATAAGGTGTCAGTGCAGAATGTCGTGTTTTCCAGGTCGCCATCCAGTTGAATGACACTCATCCGTCCATGGCCATCCCCGAGCTGATGAGGATCTTTGTGGACATTGAGAAACTCGACTGGGACACGGTGGGTGAGAGTCAGATGTGTTAGATTGGAATTCAACCGTTTTGCTTTCTTAGAGTGACTCAAGTGCAACAGGATTAATATTAGGAAATCATAACAGGTAACACAAAGGAGGTTAAAACCACAGAGGATGACAAACGAAACAGATATTCCTGTGTTGCATAATGTTCATGTGCAATAGGGAAGGTCAGGCAGAGGCAGTTTGTTGATGCAACTTTTGTGATGTAAATTAGCACCGATATGGAGGCAAGAAGGGACATTATCAAGAAAGAAGGAGAGATTTAGACTTAGATTAGGTTGTAAGTAGTTGCAAAGCTCAAGTGTGATGATTAATCAAAGAAAATAAACTCCTGGTCTGCAGGCCTGGGACCTCACTAAGCGCACCTTCGCCTACACCAACCACACGGTGCTCCCCGAAGCTCTGGAGCGCTGGCCTGTGGAGCTGCTGGAGAAGCTGCTGCCCCGACACCTGCAGATCATATACCACATCAACCAGGTCCACCTCGAAGTACGTATACTGCGGCTCAGACACTGCAAAAAGAGAACGGTTGTGTTTTATTGACTGAACATGTCGCATGAATCTGACATCCTAAAGGTGTGTCTGGTCTGTGTCTGTTTTGTTACTGCAGAATATCGCAGCTCTCTTTCCAAAAGACATGGACAAACTGAGGAAAATGTCTCTGATTGAAGAGGACGGGTGCAAGAGGGTGAACATGGCGCACCTGTGCATCGTGGGATCTCACGCTGTCAACGGAGTCGCTGAGATACACTCCAACATCATCAAGACTGACGTGTAAGCCAGTAAAGCAAAACACTTTAGCAACAGAGACAAAGCTACAGCTCTATTGGTCTTGAAAAAGTGACAAACATTTTTATAAACAATGACAGTAAAAGACAAAGAAACAGAGGCAAACTGCATCCACAGAATGAAACAAAGGTAGCTCAGACAGGCCGACCACTAAAACAATAGTTGCTAAACACCACATGAGTGTGGGCTCATAGAAAACCACAGGATTGAATCATCTCCTCTGTGACACACTCTGAACAATAACCAGATGATGGGAGCTTTAAAGGCAGGACATTGTTAGAAAACCAAGACACAGAACAAACAGCTGAAAACTTTCCTGAGCAATGAGAAATGAATGTTATCAGATGAGTCAACCATCTTTGTTATTATGGTGAAGGACAACACCATCGTATTGGCATGTTTTAGTGCATTTACTACAAATCTAATATAGTTTTCCCAACCTTTTTCCTTAAGGGACCCCTTTTCTATCTTTGAGTAAGCTGTTGACCCCTGACAAAGTGACATATTTTATAGATATTTCATATTATATTCAATGTATAACAATAACAGTACACAGAACACATGATAAACTGTACAATTAACCCAAATAGTGAACGCAGTAACTGCAGGAAGTTTGTGTAAAACGAGCGATTTGGATGAATTTTGAGCAGATTATTTCCTGTGAATATTACACCAGAGAGGAGTTTTCCTGTTATTTTTAGGAACTTTTAAAACAATTCTCTGTCTGTATTATGTATTTTCTTTTTCATTTTTAACAATCATATGTACTTAATAGGCTTCATTTTTGACAAATTCAGATTTTTCTTCTCCTTGATGCTTGGTAATTGTTCTATTAGCCCTTTAGCTGTTTTATCTGCGTACTTTTTTAATGCAGGACGAGGCTGTTCAGGAGAGAGGGGGGGGTCCGTGAATATAACTTGTTTTCAGGTCTTCACCGTGCCCTTTTCCTATTTATATCTTAAATAATAATCCAATATAATAATCTAATATTTAAAATTAACAATTTCATTCAGTTTTCTTCACAGAAATGAATGAAATGCTGAGATATAGGCCAACTGCATATTCAATTTTACACCCCTTAAAGTCAAGAAGGCCGCTCGACCCCCTGTGAAGCTTTGGTGACCCCTAGTAGGGGTCGGAACCCTCAGGTTGGCAACCAGTGATTTACATCACAGTTGTCTATTTTTGTAAAAAATAAAAAGTAAAAATGGTGTTTCAAAGGTCAGCAAAAATCTAAACATCACATGATTTTATGGTTGAGGAGATAAAACAAACATGCTGGTTTGCTCCTTTAATATATGCACTATTCAGATGTTTCCATTAATTTGTCCATGAAAGACCAAATTAAGTTCTGCCTCAAGAACGTTTCCCATTGTTCCCCAACAGATTCCGTGATTTCAATGAACTAGAACCGGAGAAGTTTCAGAACAAAACCAACGGCATCACTCCCAGACGCTGGCTGCTGCTCTGCAACCCCGGACTGGCTGAGCTCATCGCTGAGGTCTGTTTGAGCTGCAAATAAATGATCGGCTGCCAAGAGATGTTGTAGCAAATCCTCAGTAATATATTCCCCAGCTGTTGTGTGATCGAATCTTGGCGTTGCTTTCTCTCCTGAGTCTTTTACAGCCCGTATTCCAGTCACCTTTCCAGATTTACAGTATATATATATATATATATATATATACAGTATGAGGTGGAGTGTAGTAAACAGTGTCAGTTTGTTTTGCCCACATTTCACTGTGACCTTTAACGCCTCTTTCAGGTCATCGGGGAGGATTATGTGAAGGACCTCAGCCAACTACGGAAGCTGAATGACTTTGTTGACGATGCGGTGCTCATCCGTGATATCTCTAAAGTGAAACAGGTACATTTACTCAACTACTGCACTGCAGTACAATTTTTGGGTGCTTGTACTTTACTTGAGTTTTTCAATTTTAAGCTACATTCCACTGCAAAACCAAAATTATGAACATATATTCAAATGAAGCACAATTATGGCTATCTTATGTGATAGCAAACTTATCAAGGAGTCAAAGGTCTTTAGTTGCACAGCTGAGAACCGGAATCCTTCCTCTGGCCCTTGAAGTTGGCAGATTTAAATCCATCCAGGTTGTGTGAATTATGCAAATTAGGAGAAGTTGAAAATGAATCACATTTTCTTTTGTATTGTCCATACTATGATGAGTTAAGAACTTCTATTTTAAATGAAATGTGTGGTCAAAATCCAGAAATGTATTGATGCATGGATGACGACAGAATGGAATGGCTATCTAATTTCAGTGCTTATAAGTCCTTTACTTTTGTTTCTCAAGCTTACAATAAATAATAATAATAAAATAAAATTAAAAAAAATCCACTGCGTATCAATAGATTTAGAAGCTTTGTCTTACATGGAAGTTTAACTGTATTGACAAATTGCTAAAGTCTTTCATAGCATAGAGGTTCCTGTTATTATGTTACGCTAATGATTTTATGATGTTGCCATACATGCACAGTGGAAGCTTTGTCCTGTTACACCATGAGTCCACACATTTCAACATGAACATTTAGTGCCTGTGTGCTGTAAAAAACATCTTGTAATTGTTTATTATCTCTGCACGTCATTGCAGACAAAGACATTACAATCTGATTATTTGTCAGTCAATCGGACATCTTTTATGTCTGTACGTGTCAGGACAGGCCGCACCTGTGATTCAACGTCACCTCACTGAATAAATCCTTTGTTGCTAAGTCACGTATTTCTGATTTCCTCACAGGATAACAAAGTGAAATTCGCCCAGTACCTGGAGAAAGAGTACAGGGTGAAAATCAACCCATCCTCCATGTTTGACGTCCACGTGAAGAGAATCCACGAGTACAAGCGGCAGCTCCTCAACTGCCTGCACATCATCGTCATGTACAACCGTACGTTAAATAACTCATTACTACGTTTATAAGAAGGTTTCACAAGCCAACACAGGGCTCTGTGAGAGCTAAGTTACATGATATACTCTGACATGTCCTGATGTGTTCCTGATACCCCCGTCACACACACTCACTCACACACACTCACACACACACACACACACACCGTCATGCTCCTAGCAAATTAAAACAAACACTAAGAATGAGATATATCTGCCTTCTACATCACCGGTGGAGTAATTTTCCATGCAATCATCACACTGTGATAAACAGGAAATCACTTTCATCAGCAGTTCTGTTTTGTGCAACATGCAATTTACTTTACTGCTGACTTTCCCTGCATCTAAAACCTTTTCCTTACTTGGGAATACTCCAAGCAAATATTTCTATTAGAGCTGTTCCGATACCATTTTTTCCTTCCCAATACCGATTCCGATACCTGAACTTGAGGTATCGGCCAAAATACCAACCCGATACCACCAAGAAAAAAGAAATATATAGTTATTATTATTGTTGTTATTATTGCTATTATTAATCGATTTTTGATTTTTTTCTGGGTTAATAAATTATGGTATCCGATCGGTGCATAGACTGGCATATTCACCAATACCCAATCCCAAATTTTGGGCAGTATCGGACTCATTTCCAATACTGGTATCGGTATCGGAACAATTCTAATTTCTATAGTATATTTAATTAAAAAATGTCAATTCAGTGTCCTTAAATTGCATAAAAGAAGAACAGAATAAGACATAAACTAATAAGTCAGGACAGATCTATCACAAAACAGGAGTCTGCAGCCATGCTAGAAGCTCTGTGAGGCTGTCCTTATGCACTAATCCGAACATGTTAGCATGCTAACATTTGCTAATAGCATAAACGCAAAGTACAGCTGAGGCTGATGGGAATGCCATTCGTTTAATTGGTCATAAAAATGTTTAAGCTGATGATGTAGTGAAATAAAACGTTGAGCCTTCCCCAAAGCAGTTATTGCAATTAATTTCCAATCCTTCACTTTTAATGAGTTTGTGTCATTTTTTGTTTCCCAAGGCATCAGAATGAACCCCACTGCACTTTTTGTACCACGAACAGTGATCATCGGGGGAAAGGTACGAGCTCAGCCACAGCAGACCTGAAGTTCAATAAACAGGCCAACAGTGGAGTGATGTTTTAGTTTTACAGTAAGTCTGTCCCCTGTCGCCCTCTGCAGGCTGCTCCTGGGTATCACATGGCGAAGATGATCATCAGGCTCATCACTTCAGTGGCTGACGTGGTGAATAACGACCCTGTGGTGGGAAACAAGCTGAAGGTCATCTTCCTGGAGAACTACAGGGTCTCTCTAGCAGAGAAAGGTAACATTCAGACTACTTTCTGTGGTTTCATGTGAAAATATTATCCATTTTGGGGAGATCAACTTCCTTAAAAGAAAAGGACAGTTCATCAAAAAAATTAAAAAGATCTGCTCTCCCTCTCTAGTGATACCTGCCACAGATCTGTCGCAGCAGATCTCCACCGCCGGCACTGAAGCGTCAGGAACCGGTAACATGAAGTTCATGCTGAACGGAGCGCTGACCATCGGCACCATGGACGGAGCCAACGTGGAGATGGCCGAGGAGGCTGGAGAGGAGAACCTGTTCATCTTCGGCATGAGGGTGGAGGACGTGGCTGAAATGGACAAAAGGGGGTAAAGGAGTCTGTTTTGTTGTTTACATTTTTTAGCTCTTTTTTTGTTGTATATTAACTTGTCTTTTTATTAGATATGATGCCATGTCATACTACAAGAAGATCCCAGAGCTGAAACATGTGATGGACCAGATCACGAGTGGATTTTTCAGCCCCAAAAATCCAGATCTTTTCAAAGACGTCACTAACATGCTCTTTCAAAATGACCGGTGAGCAACACACAGATACATTCTTTACAAGTTAATTGATTCAACCTCTCAAACCTGTTTTATATGAGAAGCAAAGGTCACTAATACTGTCATGTGAACAACCATTCTTTGGTAGTTTTTCTTCTAATGATGGATGTCAAACTTCTGTACACTTTTTAAGCCTTTTTGTTTTTTGAAAGTTGTCAGACTCGATGTATTTATTCTCCTCTGTCTCTCCTCAGTTTCAAGGTGTTTGCAGACTTTGAGGAATACATTAAAAGCCAAGAGAAAGTCAGCAAGCTCTATCAGGTAACATTTCCCTCTAACAGACAGCTAGACAGCTGTCATTGGGCTTAACTCAGGTTTTTAGGTATCACGAAGCTGGCTCATTTTCAGCTGGGATAGATCACCATGGTAACCTAACTTAACTTCAGGATCAGATCAAAACTGCTGACAGATCACTGGAAAAAGTGACTCATCATTCCTAGAGGATCCTGACATGTACATAACTGAGTTCACAATGAGGTTACAAGTAATGAAGAGCAATATCTGTATAGGTCAGTAGAATAATTTTGTTCTTCTTGGCTCTCCGTGTGTCACTTTGGTTTTCTAACAGATCTCCTAACAAACGGTGGGATTTATGACACTATATTATACATAGTGATGATTTTAGCTGTAACTCAAAGAGAGCCAGACTAAGTCGAACTTGCTTCCTGGTCCAGGCCCATGGAGCGAGTTGTATTTGAAAACACTTGATAGATTTTGTTTGTCAATTTTGTTAGAAGCTCGGTGGGCATTGCTTAACAGGGTAAGAGTGCCAGAAACTTTAGACAACCACAAGAGGGCATCCTTCTTTCTTTCCTTTTATTTTCATTAACTTTGTTTTATTTCTTTATTTTCCATTGCTTATTTTTACTGATGTTTTTGTTTCTGTTTGTTTTCTTTTCTTTTACTTTGTTTATTTTTCCTTTCCTTTTCTTTTTTATTTTCTTTTACTGACTTTGTCTGATTTTTTTTGTCTGTTTTTTTTCCTTTTCTTTCACTTTTTTTCCCCTTTGTCTTTGTTTTCTTTTTCCTTTCCTTTTATTTTCTTTTACTTTCTTTTACTGTTTTTTTTGTTTTGTTTTTCTTTTCCTTTTGGTTTTGTTTTTCTTATATAATAGTATTGATATAAAAAAACAGTTATTACAAAGATCTTTACAAAAGGCCACATAAAACGACAAAGCATCAAAATGAAGAACTAGTCACGTGTATTAAATGGTCAAGCAGAAATTAAAAAAATTATTATGAGCAGAATTATCTCAAAGACAACACACCTACAGAAACAGAAACACCAGAGTATTTATAAAACCTATAATAAAAATGTTTTATTCTTCTCTAAAAGAATCCGAAGGAGTGGACGAAGATGGTGATCAGGAACATCGCCGCCACAGGAAAGTTCTCCAGCGACAGAACCATCACCGAGTACGCCACCGAAGTGTGGGGCGTCGAGCCGACCGACCTGAAGATCCCTGCTCCGAGTGAGCCGAGAGAGGCCTTCGAGGAGACGGCCAGAGCTCTGAAGAAAGTGTGAGGCTGTTTCACCACCTAGGGCCGCCTTTATGTTTACAAATCACTTAATGTTCCTTTAACCTTCAAGTCACTGTTCTGAACACTTTTTATTGTCAAAGCACTTGCATTTAAAAAATATGTCTGTTACAATCTTTTAGCACCCATACAATAAACCAAGAGTCAGTGTGGAGAGCGAGATCCAATCATTTGTTCATGTTTGACATTCCTGGAGTTCAGGATCGCTGCATTTCTGCATTTTAGGAATCCAGTAGGATGTCAGTAACAGAGCAGCTGACTAAACTGTTTTTAATTACATTCCTGCGACTTTATGCTGCATGTACTGAGTGACGAAGCCTGTCTGTACTCCAGGCAGATTGAAACAAAGATTTATTTGCGTACGTATCAGTATAACTTGGCTATGGAAAGATACAAACCTACTTCCTTTGTGATGTGAGATAAAATAATAAAATTAAAAATAAAACATTACTAGGGAGAGGGACGTCTGGAATTCCCTGCTAAGCCTGCTAAGCCTGCTGCCCCCGCGACCCGGCCACGTAAGAAAATGGACAGATGGAAAATAATAAAAAAGAAATTAAATGTTTTAGAACACACACACACATTTTGTGACCAAAATAAACCTTTATGTTGGAATCCATTGGACCTTATTTACTTCTGTGGAGGAGGGAGAGCTGATCTACTCTCTCAGGTTTTGTAGAAATCTCCTGCATATAAAACAGATAGAATATTACATTTATTTCCCGTTGTTTGCTGAGCTTTATGGACAAGGTTTACAGGAAAAACACAGTAAACTCATAATACAAAAAATAATTGTCTTAAATTAAGTAATCATCTGGGGAAGTGTCATGGCGATATCTATGAGTTAAACATTTTTACCCTATTCACCTGGGGTGTAAGACAAGCATTAGTTGTTGTTTACAATTGTGTTTTCTTGTGTTTTGTTGAAATTCATGTCAGGTTTGACTAAACTTACCTGATCACATTTGGCAGATTGGGATCTAAGTTGATGTAGCTGTGTTTGTATCCAAGATCGCCGCTGTAGGTGATCATTTCAACTGGAGCATCTCTGTTATCGTCTTTTTTAGCCTGGAGGGCTATCTTATAGAGCTGGAGACAAAAATGCAAAGTATTTCCAACATGGCAGCAGCTTTATCCACGAGGAAATGATCTAAACAGTCAGAGGAAACACACATAAAGACCAACCGTACCTTGACACCCATCTCAAAAGGCACCTTATCATCATCCTCTGAATTGAGGATAAGAAGTGGGCAGGTCAAGATCTTTACACTGTGGGGATAAAATACATATTCACAGTCAGATATGGATGCGTTTCATTAGTTGAATAACATTTATTTAGCACCATTTTATCATATTATTGTGTACACAGCTTCTTTTTTTTAAGTGTACTTACTTTTTATCGTTAGCGAACGCAGTGTTGGCCTTATCCAATATCTTACAAAGCAAGTTATGAAATCCTGGAAGGAAATTGTAAAACTGGAAGAACACAGTGTACAAAGTGAGGAGAAATATTTTTTTTGCAATTTCCTGTGTACTGTAATAACATACAGATACTTGCAGAATAGAAATGGTAATTTGGTTTAAAGGTACAGTGTGTAGGATTTGGTGGCATCTAGTGGTGTGGTTGCAGATTGCAACCAACTGAGTACCCCTCCACTCACTGCTTCCTTTCCAAGACTGAGGTAACGTGAGCCGCCGAGTGCAAAGCCGTGGTAACGCCGTTCGCCTCGCTCAGAGGTCATCCATACCATAATAGCGCTACTTTAGGAGTAACGGGAGTCAGACGGCGGCTGGCGTTACCATGGATTTGCACTCTGCGGCTCACGTTACTGCAGTTTCACAAGCGTGTAGGAGAACTACGGTGGCCTTCAGGTAACCTGAAAAAAGTTGCAGCCCGTTTGCAGAACAAGGTGTATAAATGCTACGATAATGCGTGAGGCGTTTAGCGTGCAATAAATACGCTTTTCTTGATTTCCGCGCGACATTCGTACACCATGTGTCCTGTACTGACTGCAATGTCAACGCATTCGCTTATAAATGCTGCGGTAAGAGAAACGGATGTTCGAGACCGTTGTTGACCGGTGTTTCGTTTTGTGATATTTGTGACGTGTTTTCTGTAGTTGTTTTCATATGTGTTTAACTTCGTTTACGTACTTATTTTAAACCCAACCGTTTTTTTTTTTCTTGCCCTAACTAAGTTGTTTTCTTGCCTAAACTTAACTGCGGACGTTTGCGTGGCGTACAAATGACACAAAAAAAGGCCAAAATGCGTCCTCACGACACGCGGAATGTCCGTGTAATGTGGTATTTATACGCCTTCCCGTGAAACCAGGTTGCACTCTGTATCTTTCAGCCTGTCTCAATTGTCTAATTAAAGATTCTCTGTAATTACTTCAATTATTTTCCCACAAACATTTCCTCCTCTAGCAGTAAAAGAAACAACAACCACGTCTTAGTATTTGCACATTTAGTGTTTTCATGGATTGGTAAACACCCAGAGGGGCTGCAGAAAGACAACTCACCTTAGCGAAGGAACTGCGGAACAGGATTTCTTTAATAGATGTGAACGGAGCATGAAGGACTAAAGCATCAACAGCAGACCCTAGTGGATTAAAGACAATGACAAAATTGATTATAAACAGATTATAAAATAAACAAAACATATAGATGGGTGCATGAGGTATTCAATTTGAATTCCAAGGCTTGTAAAGTCAAAATGTATTGACTTCTAAGTGTAATATACTGTATTGTAGAATAATGTACACATGAAATGCAGTGTACAGTTCAAGATTTTCAGTTTAAAATAATAATAATAATTATGATTATTATTATTATTATTTTTATTGTGAATAATATTAAAAAGAATTAGAAGAATAATAATCATCATAATTATAATCATAATCATAATTTTATTTATATAGCACTTTTCCAGTTTAAGCACAAAGTGCTTTCCAGATTAATTCATTTACAGAATAAAAATTAAAAATCAGAAACCATGAAAAACCAATAAAAAAACATGGCTCTCTGATTTTAAATTTTTTTGTATGACACAAAAATGAGAGCACATATATCAAGCAGCACTGAGCCCACTGAACAGAAAATAGTTAGGTAAGGGTACTTATAGGTATGTAAGATGTGGATGAGAGAAATAAGCTTATATAAAGTGGGTGAATATTAAGTCCAGGAAATATATATCATATATATATTTTTTAAAAAGAGATGCAAATATGAATGGCAATAAAAGAAAAAAATGTTGAAATCAAAACAGAAAAAAGTGCAAAATATATAGAAGTGCATATCAAAATATCAAAACAAGCACAATTTAAATGACAATAAAGTTAAATACGGCACCATAAAGTAGTAAAGAGGAAACACATTTTTCAGCTCTAGGAGTAAGTTATTTTCAGCTGTTTTGAGTTCTGGCTGCAAACTAACAGAAGAAGAGAAAGATGTCAATCAAACAGTCTCTACGTACGTACACGCCCACACACACCTGAGATCTAATCAGCCAGAATGATTAAAATCACCTGTGTGGGTTTATATGTTGATGCAGTAACCCACCTTGCTCCTGTAATTTCACTACAGTGTTGGTTGCCACCCTACAAGAAAACAAAAACAGGTAAGTGTTACACATTTCTGATCTTTGCTGTTGTGTCTGTTGGTGTCATGGACAGTGGATGTTACTGAAGAGCTACTGACGCGGTGCCGAGCGAGTGTCCCCACACACAGACCAGACCTCTGCTGTGTTTCTTTACCCAGTGGTACAGGGAGAGGGAGTCCCTGGTCAGTCCAGCTTCAGTGGGGCTCCCAGTGGAGTCTCCAAAACCTCATTACAAGACACACAAAGCTTCAAAATCATGACTGTATATAGACTGACAGGACAATACATCAGTAACATGATATGTGCTCTGTTTTAGACCTGAAGAAACTATTCAACTTGAACTCTTTTGTGTTGTTGATAATAGTTTTACTTCCTCACTGCTTAATGTGTAGTAATAATAATAATAATAATAATAATAATAATAATAATAATAATAATAATAATATATTTTGCGATTGCTCAAAGCTCCTGGATTTCTGGAAGAACGTTCAAATAGAGATTAAACTAGTTTTTTTTTTTTTTAATACTTTATTTCAAAAGTTCAATACAGTAGATTCATAAACATGTTCAGATTTTTCATTTTATTTATTTAAATAAAAATGGGATATTGTATCATTTATTTTGGTTAAATAAAATAGATATAATAAAGTAAAATAAAATAAAATAAATAATATAAAATAAATACTGTCATTTATTTTATTTAAATAAAATAAATTATACAACAAAAACATTGGAATACCTTTGAAATGTCTAAACAATCTAATATTTTTGACAATTTAGAATTTTTGAGTTTTAAGTTTTCAATCATAGTCAAATATGTTTTAAAATCAGTATCTTTAAAAATATAAAAGGAGTGTATTATTTTAAGCCATATCATTTTATGTATATAATATTTTTCTATGATAATAATCAAATTAATTATGTAAATCTCATCTGCCGAAAAACTGGGACATTTTCAAATAGAGATTAAACAATTTTTTTTTATATACTTTATTTCAAAAGTTCAATACAGTAGATTCCTAAACCTGTTCAGATTTTTCATTACAATTCTGTAAATATATTTTACAGTATAAAAATAATATAAAATAAATAAAAATGGGATATTGTATAATTTATTTTATTTAAATAAAATAAATTATACAACAAATAAAATGTAAGGCAGGGAAAAGATCCAATCCAAATTTAATTATAAAGCACATTTAAAAACAACAAAAGTTGACCAAAGTTGAATAAAAAAAAATAATAAATAAATAAAAAAACACTCTCAGCACCAATCACAGATATGGAGAATATGTAAAAACGATTGCATTTAACCACGTCTTACAGCTGAGGTCACAAAATTTGTGTAGCGGACTTCTGAATCATGTCAGTCATGTTTATGAGTAATCCTCATAAAATTAGGACAAATCCAGGACCCCAAAAAGAACATATTATTGAGCAGAAATATCAAGGGAAACACCTGAGGAGCAACAATAAGCCTCTTACCTCTGTAGTCAAAAGATATGACATGGTAACCTGTAGCACTTAAAACCTGCAACAAACAAAAATTTTAATTTAAAGCTGGAAGTCAAAACTGAAAATGCTTTAAAACAGAAAGCGTACCTTCACGAGCTCCACTCTGTAGTCTAAGGCCCTGCAGAAAAGACATGAGAGCAATGAATACAAACAAACAAGTGGCTTTCAGCCTCATTTACTGCATTGTGTTCACTGTGGATAAACCCAGGGGCCCGAGCAGTCACGTGATACCCACTAGACTCCATTAGGAACAATTCAAGGGTCCCTATCCTGCCGCTCTCACCCCACCTGGTCTCTTTTTGGCCGTGGAGATAGAGAATAACAGGACTGCCGTCTCCCAGAGTGTCCCGGTACCACTCAGGGCTTTTCCCCTCGGCCTCCTTCCATTGGCTGGCAGGGAGTGTATGCCTAAAAGACACAAATTATTAGAGAGCGAGGGAGGAGAGAGACAAACAAACACACTTGTGTTTTCAGACATACTGCCATTTTGTTCTACTTTTTCTGCAGATAAATGAGTAGATTGTGGTCCTATTTACTCAAGAGCCACCTGTACCGAATATGCAGGGGATTCTCAAGTACTGATGCACTTCAGAGGACAAAACAGGAAGCCACAAATGACCTACCAGACACCCAATGAGACGCCCTCCTCTACGTCGAGGTAGAAGTTGCTTGTGTAGTTCAGCACGTCTTTAGGTTTGCTGAGATCCACAGGGAGTGGAAACAACACTGCAGCAGGAGAGAGCACATAAGGTCAGTTTGATTTTTGTATTTAAGTCGTATTTCATCATATCCTATCATATTGTATCACATCAGATTGCATTGTATTATTTTATTATTGAAACGTATCGTATTTATATTGTATCACATCAGATTGTTTTGTATCGTATAGTTGGGTCTGGAACCTCAATTTCATTCTCTGGAGCTTTTATAAAAAATGTGGCCCCCAGGTCCCTCCCAAAAATCCAAAGGGCCAAATCCAAGATGGCCGCTGGCACCATCCTCAAAAATGAACTGTTGAACCTAGAGTCATGTATGAAGACACTTTATCGCGTAAGTTAATTACGAGGATTCCGATTCTGACATCAGGGCTGCAGTCAAAAAGTTAAAAAATAACGTCCTAATGTCTTTTCCTATCCACTTTTCCTTGACCTCGATGGAAAACGTCATGAAGTCAAGGAAAGGTGTGAAGGAGAATTCATGAGGACTTAGGAAAACACAACCGTGGTGTTAAGAGAATCCGACTGCTCTTTCACTAGGCTCCGTAATTATGATGCGAAGGCAGCGGACGTTATCGACGTGTTCTGCCGTGGTAAAACTACAATGTTCTGAAGATGGACTACAAAAGGCGCTGCTTCCTCCCGTGCGTTCTTAAATAGTTCTTTCAGTGACCGGCTGCTTCACCCGCGGTGTGTGAAAGAGATACTGCAGGTCGTTCTGCTGCTGGAACACTTTACATCAGCATATAATAAAGGATTATCTGACCTAATGTGGACAACCGGTGAAAAATATCACTTCATTACCAAGGTTGGAATTGAAATAAAAAAGTAATAATCTACAGGCAACCACAAAATTTATATGATAAATATTGAGTTATTTTTTGATTTATAGCGAAGGAGTAGAACCATTGAATGTATATTTCTTCCTTTTCGGACGTAATATTTATTTATGTTGATTATTTTTTTGCTATATATTTACTGTTCATTTGATTTGTTTTTTACTTATTTGTTGATTGTTCAAAATAAATAAATAGAAATAAAGTGAAACAAAGTGGTTGTCACTGTCCACTCATATTTATCAACATGAATCCCAATTAGTATATGACTGTCTGAAAATATTATGCAAGATAAGCATATCGTTTGTTTTCATGAACGGCAGAATGGTGCGTCGCCTTAAAAGTTGCGGCCGCAAGGAATTGTGGGTCGGCATTATCTCCTTTCCTTTGGTAAAGGATGGTCCAGTGTATCCTATGCTAAAGGAGATAATAAAAGGAAGCATTGAAGCACCTTTCCTTAACATTTAGAGGATTCAAACAGCTCTTATCGTGGCTGCTACTGAGATACTTCCGGGTCATTTCACTCCTTTAGGAACCTTCCTAAGAGAAAAAGACTTTTCGACCGCAGCCCAGTTTTGACCCAGAAATCCAATATGGCCGCCATCCAGTAGAGTGAAAACATAGCTTTTGAACGGAAGGATGTTTTTCAGTAAAATTGTCTATAAAAGAGATCAAGACATTATATTGTAGAAGACAACCAGATCTGGGTAGAATGAGACTCAATCTGGGTAGAATAGGACCAGATCTGGACAGTCTTCATCACACTATCAGAAACTATACTTTGCGCCTGCCTGGTGGATTTTTCAGTACTAATGACTACAGACAGTACTTACTTAATGTTCTGGCCCATAAAACCTGTTTGAACATTGGATCTCATCCCAACTGCTCATTAGAGATGTGCTTGTACCTGAGGAGTGGAAGGAGGTGTGTTCTCTCTCTAAACTTATTATTTTGCTATCGGTGAAATATAAATATATTTGTGACATGATATTGTCAAATATATAAAATAAAACTGTGAATCTTTGTAGGTTTATGGGTCTTGTATTGAATCTCTACACATCTAAATTAGTACAATTTTCATAATGAGAATAGTGTGTGATAATATACAATGAGATTATTTTCACTGCAACCACAACACATAACTTGACAACATAACACACACTGTGTGTTTGTGCCTAGATATTAGAATAAGAACATCATATCTCTTTCACAGGGTAACCACATCACTGTGTATGACCCACCTGGTTACTTAAGCATTATGTTGTTCTAGTAAACAGCTATTTTCTATGACATTATACATATATGGAAGTATTCAATTCAATTCAAACTTTATTTCAGACACACAGGAGGGTCCATAGCAATAAAAGAAAAGAAAAGAGTATTGATTTATAGTGAGTGGAAACACACGTTACTTACTGTAGTGAGAAAATACGATTACGGTCATTTTCCCGGGGAACAGGTAGAAAAAGGCAAGCACTGAGACGTAGACAGTGATCAGAATCAACACAACAGTCTTCATTCCTGCTCCGGGTGAAAGTATTTCCTATGCAGCAACAAAATGTTCCCTTTTCCTTGATTTTAATCTGGAACTGAGGGAGAATCCAGCAGAGCTTTCCTCCTCAGTGTTGTGAAATATAGGAAATAAATTGGTGAAACCAGTTATTTCCTCTGCTGCTATTGGTTTACATTTAATACAGTGTCAAACCGGTTCAAAAACAAACAAAACAGAACACATCCAGATGACAAGTAACAACAGGCATCGTGGGTAAAGTCTAGTTGATACAGCATGTTACAATTAAAAGTCATGCATTCAAAAGTTTACTTAAGTAAAAGCACAGAATTATTATCAAAAATGTAATTAAAGTATCAAAAATGAAAGTACTCATAATCCAGAATGGCCCTTAAAGGTACAGTGTTGATTTGGCAACATCTAGTGGTGTGGTTGCAGATTGCAACCAACTGAGTACCCCTCCACTCACTCCTCCGTTTCCAAGACTGAGATAACGTGAGCTGCCGAGTGCAAAACCGTGGTAACGCTGTTTGCCTCGCTTACCAAGTACGCAACCGAAGTGTGGGGCATCGAGCCGGCCGACCTGAAGATCCCTCCTCCGAGTGAGTCGAGAGAGGCCTTCGAGGAGACGGCCAGAGCTCTGAGGATAATGTGAGGCTGTTTCACCACCGAGGCCTTTATGTTTACAAATCATTCAATGTTCATTTAACCTTCAAGTCACTGAACTGAACAAGAACTGTGGGTGTTTCAGAAATCACATCTGCACACGTTTTTATGTTCTGAACACTTTTTATTATCAAAGCACCGGAGTAAAAGCACTTGCATTTAAAAATATGTCTGTTACAATCTTTTAGCAACCATACAGTAAACCAAGAGTCAGTGTGGAGAGCGAGATCCAATCATTTGTTCGTATTTGACATTCCTGGAGTTCAGGATCGCTGCGTTTCTGCATTTCAGGAATCCAGTAGAATGTCAGTAACAGAGCAGCTGACTAAACTGAGTTTTCAATTACATTCCTTCGACTTTATACTGCATGTACTGAGTGACGAAGCCTGTCTTTACTCCAGGCAGATTGAAACAAAGATTTATTTGCGTCCGTATCAGTATAACTTAGCTGAAGAAAGATACAAACCTACTTCCTTTGTGATCTACAGTATTTTGTTTAGATAAAATAATAAAATAAAAAATAAAACATTACTGGGGAGAGGGACGTCTGAAATTCCCTGCTAAGCCTGCTAAGCCTGCGGCCCCCGACGACCCGGCCCCGTAAGAAAATGGATGGAAGGATGGAAAATAATAAAATAGAAATAAAATGTTTTAGAACACACACACACACATAGCCATTTTGTGACAAAAATAAACCCGTATGTCGGAATCCATAGGGCCCTATTTACTTCTGTGGAGGAGGGAGAGCTGATGTAGTCAGGTTTTGTAGAAATCTCCTGCAACCAAAACAGAATATTACATTTATTTCCTGTTGTTTGCTGAGCTTTATGGACAAGGTTTACAGGAAAAACACTTAATGAAAGACACATTTAGGAGAAACACCCCAGGCAAAAATTGTTTTTCATGTACTGATCAATATGGGATTTGGGGTTATTTTGCTTCCATAAAATGTTGTCTTTAAGGCTAGTGGAAGGAAAACATCCAAAATACACATTTAGGCGTTCTCATATACATGGGAACGGCTTTTTCTACGTAATGTTTCTACTTCAAAGCTTAAAGATGTTCAGAGATTTGCTGGAAAAGGTTGTGCTTATGTGTAATTCCAGAGGGCTTTGAGGGCTAAAATATTTTTGTTAAATCCTTCTAGTAGCCGTTATAAAGTGTATCACAAGTAGGTGGTTGAAACGTAACCTTCCCTCAAACAACATGTGCATTCAACATGTACGAGAACATGATGAAGCAAACCATAACAGCTCTGTTAATACAACCAGTGGTGCAATACGTACATTTACTCAAGTAGAATATTGAGGTACTTGTACTTTACTTAAGGGGAGACACCCCAGTCAAAAACATGGTTTTTCATACACTGGTCAACTTTGAGATTTTGGGCTATTTTGCTTCCATAATATCTTCTTTCAGACTAGTGGAAAGATAACCTTCAAAATACACATTAAGGTGTTTATTTTACTACTTTGTCTGTTTGTGTCTGTGGATTTCTCCTAAATTCACCAAAAGTTAGCATTAGATAATGCCTCTTTTGCATGTGATGATAGTATTTTTTTTTATTTATGGAACGATATAAAGAGAAATCCAACATTCCTTTTGTAAAAACCTTTGACTCTAATATGAAGAATTTTGAACCTGACTTTATCCAAAGTTCAGATTTCTGTTCTGGAAATGTATGCAAATTAGCACATATTTTATGAGATAATGCCTCATTTGCATATTTAAACATAAAATTTCAGAAAACTCATAATACAGAAAATAATTGTCTTAATTTAAGTAATTATCTGGGGAAGTTTCATGGTGATATCTATTAGTTAAACATTTATACCCTATTCACCTGTAGTGTCTTGAAAAATGTATGAATTTTACAATTCATATCTTTAAAGGTTGTTTTCTCAACAAAAAAAAATTCTTAGACTTTGAGCCAGAAATCTCCACTTCAGTAGCACTTACATCAACCAAACTTTCCAGTTTAATTCCTATCTATATTCTGAAGGTTTTTACTGAGGGGTTTGTACATATATCATTCATAGCCTGATTTATAGAACATTTTATTAGGGGTAGTTTCATGGTGATATCTATTGGCTAAACTCATTCACCTGGGGTGTCAGACAGGCATCAGTTGCCAAGTTGTTTACAATTGTGTTTTCTTGTGTTTTGCCCAAATTTATATCAGGTTTGACTAAACTTACCCGATCACATTTGGCAGATTGGGATCTCTGTAGATGAAGCTGTGTCTGTATCCAAGATCGCCGCTGTAGGCGATCATTTCAACCGTAACATTTCTGTTATTATCTTTTTTAGCCTGGAGGGCTATCTTATGGAGCTGGAGACAAAAATGTAAAGTATTTTCAACATGGCAGCAGCTTTATCCACGAGGAAATGATCTAAACAGTCAGAGGAAGCACACATAAAGACCAACCGTACCTTGACACCCATCTCAAAAGGAACCCTATCATCATCCTCTGAATTGAGGATAAGAAGTGGGCAGGTCAAGTTCTTTACACTGTGGGGATAAAATACATATTCACAGTCAGATATGGATGCGTTTCATTAGCTTAATAACATTTATTTAGCACCATTTTATCATATTTTTGTGTACACTGCTCTCTGCATTAATTAAAACATGGCAAAGGTTAGAAACCCTACAAAATGAATAAACCAAGAAGTAGAATAAGCTTTGTTTTTTTGTTTTTTAAGTGTACTTACTTTTTATCGTTAGCGAGCGTAACGTTGATCTTATCCAATATGTTAGAAACCAACTTCGGAAATCCTGGAAGCAATTTGTAAAACTGGAAGAACACAGAGTACAAAGTGAGGAGAAATAGATTTTGTAATTTCCTGTGTACTGTAATAACATACAGATACTTGCAGAATAGAAATAGTTATTTGGTTTAAAGGTACAGTGTGTAGGATTTGGTGGCATCTAGTGGTGTGGTTGCAGATTGCAACCAACTGAGTACCCCTCCACTCACTGCTCCCTTTCCAAGACTGAGGTAACGTGAGCCGCCGAGTGCAAAGCCGTGGTAACGCCGTTCGCCTCGCTCGGAGGCCATCCGTATAAATGCTGCGGTAAGAGAGACCCATGTTCGAGACCGTTGTTGACCGGTGTTTTGTTTCGTGTTTTACAACATTTGTGACGTGTTTTCTGTAGTTGTTTCCGTACTTATTTTAAGCCCAACCGTGACGTTTTTCCTCACCCTAACTAAGTGGTTTTCTTGCCTGAATCTAAGTTAGGGTTTTTTTTGCCTGAACCGAACTGCAGACGTTTCCGTGGCGTACAATTGACACACAAAAAGGCTAAAATGCATCCTCATGACACTCAGAATGTCCGTGTAATGTCGTGGTATTTATACGCCTTCCCGTGAGACCAGGTTGCTCTCTACAGCCAGTGTTTGGTTTGTCCGTTCTGGGCTACTGTAGAAACATGGAGGAGCAACATGGCGGACTCCGTGAAGAGGACCCGCTTCATATTATGTAGATATGAAGGGCTCATTCTAAGCTAACGAAAACACAACGATTCTTAGTTTCAGCTGATTATACACTAACGAAAACATAGTTAGGAATATTATATTATATTTCTGCTAATAGATCCCCCGGAATGTTCCACACTGTTCCTTTAAGTGATTTCAACATCCTAAACACATCCTGATATTTGCATCTCAATAGAAATATTTTCATTTGAGGCTTTATTACTGTATCTATTCATTTAAACTAGTCTAATTGTGGGTCTCAGATGAATCAGTTGAGTCATATAAACATGACCAACCAGTGTTTCCTGTCTCTTTCAGCCTCTGTACAGTCTCAACTGTCTAATTAAAGATTCTCTGTAATTACTTCAATTATTTTCCCACAAACATTTCCTCCTCTAGCAGTAAAAGAAACAACAACCACGTCTTAGTATTTGCATATTTAGTGTTTTCATGGATTGGTAAACACCCAGAGGGGCTGCAGAAAGACAACTCACCTTAGCAAAGGAACTGCGCAATATGATTTCTTTAATAGATGTGAACGGAGCATAAAGGACTAAAGCATCAACAGCAGACCCTGGTGGATTAAAGACAATAAAAAAAATGATTATAAAATAAACAAAACATATAGATGGATAGATGAGGTATTCAATTTGAATTCCAAAGCTTGTAAAGTCAAAATGTATTGACTTCTAGGTATAATATACTGTATTGTAGAATAATGTACACATGAAATGCAGCGTACAGTTCAAGATTTTCAGTTTATAATAATAATAATAATTATTATTATTATTATTATATTAAGCTTTTGTGTCTTGTCAGTAAATAACATATACTGTACATAGAGCTAGAGTGCTTCAAACAACCCCAAATTTCCACTTATTCTGTGTTGAATTGCAATATCTCTTTGACTCTGTGGAGACCCCTGCTGTCGCCTATACAGTAGGGTTCCTGTTAACCTGCCATTAGGGCCTTCTGGGAACACCTGGGCCCAGTGTTACCAGACTATAAATCCTAGGCTCATGACTCATTCTCTCTCTCTCTCTCTCTCTATCTCTCTCTTTCCCTGCAGACACCATCGCTGGGCATGTGGTGGCCTCAGGTTCTCCTTGGTTAAGCTTTTGCTTGTTTTATATATTTTACAGCATGCACACACCATTTACACTCTCCATGCACATCTTACACTGCTGATACTACTGATATTCACACTCCATAACTTTTAATCCTTTTGTTCTGCATAATTTACTCTACTTTTGTTAAATAAATAAATTGATTTAATCGTTACCACGGTGTGTCTCCCTATTTGTCATTGCCGTGAGAGCCAGGTTGTGACAGACTCTGTCTCCAAGATCACTACAAACAAAAAAGCTATTTTGACATCCCAAATATACGAAACAATTATTATGTAAAGAAAATATTAACAAGTGAACTGTATAAATTAAAAAATATAGTCATTGCCCTTGTACTAAATGTCATCATGTCGCTTATTCTTACTTATTCTGTTTTTATTTTATTTTATGTTATTTTATTTTATTTTATCTCTTTTCTGTCTTTATTCTCATGTTGTCCATGTCATGTAGTGATGATTTTTAAGTTATGATGTAAAATCTTCATTTTCTTGCTCCATGTAAATTGTGTTGTTGAAATAAATATATATATTTTTCAATAAAAAAAATAAAATAATATATATATATATATATATATATATATATATATATATATATTCAGTCACCCACGCAGTTGTTTTTGAGTTATTCTGGTTGCAGATGTCAATCAAACAGTACACGCCCACACACACCTGAGATCTAATCAGCCAGAATGATTAAAATCACCTGTGTGGGTTTATATGTTGATGCAGTAACCCACCTTGCTCCTGTAATTTCAATACAGTGTTGGTTGCCACCCTACAAGAAAACAAAAACAGGTAAGTGTTACACATTTCTGATCTTTGCTATTGTGTCTGTTAGTGTCATGGACAGTGGATGTTACTGAAGAGCTACTGACGCGGTGCCGAGCGAGTGTCCCCACACACAGACCAGACCTCTGCTGTGTTTCTTTATCCAGTGGTACAGGGAGAGGGAGTCCCTGGTCAGTCCAGCTTCAGTGGGGCTCCCAGTGGAGTCTCCAAAACCTCATTACAAGACACACAAAGCTTCAAAATCATGACTGTATATAGACTGACAGGACAATACATTAATAACATATGTGGTCTGTTTAAGACCTGAATTAACTATTTGATAGCACTTTTTATCCTAGTGTAGGGTGTCAATTAGTCTCTCTTAGACCTCTTATGAACAAACTGTTAGAAAACTGCAATAACAGAAATCCAAATGCACTAATTTGGGATTTGGGAGAGATAATGCTGTGTAAAAAACACCGTCAGCACCAATCACAGATATGGAGAATATGAAAAAAAACGATTGCATTTAACCTTGTCTTACAGTTGAGGTCACAAAATTTGTGTAGCAGACTTCTGAATGATGTCGGTCATGTTTATGAGTTATCCTCATAAAATTAGGACAAATCCAGGACCCCAAAAAGAACATGTTATTTAGCAGAAATATCAAGGGAAACACCTGAGGAGCAACAATAAGCATCTTACCTCTGTAGTCAAAAGATATGACATGGTACCCTGCAGCACTTAAAACCTGCAACACACAAACATGTAAATTTGATCTAAAGCTGGAAGTCAAAACTGAAAATGCTTTAAAACAGAAAGCGTACCTTCACGAGCTCCACTCTGTAGTCTAAGGCCCTGCAGAAAAGAAATGAGAGCAATGAATACAAACAAACAAGTGGCTTTCAGACTGATTTACTGCATTGTGTTCACTGTGGATAAACCCAGGGGCCCGAGCAGTCACGTGATACCCACTAGACTCCATTAGGAACAATTCAAGGGTCCCTATCCTGCCGCTCTCACCCCACCTGGTCTCTGTTTGGCCGTGGAGATAGAGAATAACAGGACTGCCGTCTCCCAGAGTGTCCCGGTACCACTCAGGGCTTTTCCCCTCGGCCTCCTTCCATTGGCTGGCAGGGAGTGTATGCCTGAGAGACACAAAGATATTAGAGAGCGAGGGAGGAGAGAGACAAACAAATACACTTGTGTTTTCAGACATACTGACGTTTTTTTGTTTTTACTTGTGCAGATAAATGAGTAGATTGTGGTCCTATTCACTCAAGAGCCACCTGTACCAAATATGCACACGCTCGGGGGGTATTTTAGTACTGATGCACTTCATAGGACAAAACAGGAAGCCACAATTGACCTACCAGACACCCAATGAGACGCCCTTCTCTACGTCGAAGTAGAAGTTGGATGTGTAGTTCAGCACGTTTTGAGGTTTGCTAAGTTCCTCATTGGATATAGACACCTCTGCAGCAGGAGAGAGCACACAAGGTCAGTTTGAGTCTAAGTCGTATTTTATCATATCGCATCATATTGTATCACATCAGATTCCATTGTATTATTTTATTGTAACGTATCACATTTATATTGTAGAATAACACCAGATCTGTGTAGAATAAGACCAGATTTATGTATATAAAACCAGATTTAGGTAGAATAAGACCAGATCTGGGTAGAATAAAACCAGATTTAGGTAGAATAAGACCAGATCTGGGTAGAATAAAACCAGATCTAGGTAGAATCAGACCCAAACTGGGTAGAATCAGGTCAGATCTGGGTAGAACAAGTCGTCATCACACATTCATCAGACACTACTTTGCGCCTGCATGGTGGATTTTCTTCAGTACAAAAACGTTCTTGCGTCCTTAAAACCTGTTTGAACACTGGATCTCATCCAAACTGGCTCATTAGAGATGTCCTTGTACCTGAGGAGTGGAAGGAGGTGTGTTCTCTCTCTAAACTTATTATTTTGCTATATATGAAATATGAATATATTTGTGACATGACATTGTGTAATATATAAAATCAAACTGTGAATCTTTGTAGGTTTATGGGTCTTGTATTGAATCTTTACACATCTAAATTCTCATAATGAGAATAGTGAGTGATATACAGTGAGATCATTTTCACTGCAACCACAACACATAACTTTATGCTATTTCAGTTTAACACACTGTGCGTTTGTGCCTAGATATTAGAATAAGAACATCATATCTCTTTCACGAAGTAACCACAACACTGTGTATGACCCACCTGGTTACCGAAGCATTATGTTGTTCTCGCAAACAGCTATTTTCTATGATATTATACATATATGGAAGTACTGATTTATAGTGAGTGGAAACACACTTTACTTACCGATGTGAGAAAATACGAGTAAGGTCATTATCGAGGGGAACAGGTAGACAAAGGCAGGCACTGAGGCGTAGAGAGAGTACAGAATTAACCCAATTAACTTCATTCCTGCTCCGGGTGAAAGTATTTCCTCTCTGCAGCAAAAAAATGTTCCCTTTTCTTTAATTTTAGTCCGGATCTGAGGGAGAATCTAGCAGAGCTCTCCTCCTCAGTGTTGGAAAGGTTCATCTGAAACTAAATATGTCCTCTGCTGCTGCTGATCCACATTTCATACAGTGTCAAACCGGTTCAAAAACAGCAAACAACAAAAGAGAACACACCCAGCTGACAAGACAACTAAGTGCACTACAATGCATAGAATAGAAGAATAATAGTAGAAAGACACCAGATTTAGGTAGAATAAGACCAGATCTGGGTAGAATAAGACCAGATCTGGGAAGAATAAGACCAGATTTAGGTAGAATAACACCAGATCTGGGTAGAATAAGACCAGATCTGGGAAGAATAAGACCAGATTTAGGTAGAATAAGACCAGATCTGGGTAGAATAAGACCAGATCTGGGAAGAATAAGACCAGATTTAGGTAGAATAAGACCAGATCTGGGTAGAATAAGACCAGATCTCGGTAGAATAAGACCAGATCTGGGTAGAAGACAACATCTGGGTAGATTAAGACCAGATTTAGGTAGAATAAGACCAGATCTGGGTAGAATAAAACCAGATTTAGGTAGAATAAGACCAGATTTAGGTAGAATAAGACCAGATCTGGGTAGAATAAAACCAGATTTAGGTAGAATAAGACCAGATCTGGGTAGAAGACCACATCTTGGTAGAATGACACCAGATCTGGATAGAATGAGACCAGATCTGGGTAGAATAAGAACAGATCAGGGAAGAATAAGACCAGAACTGGGTAGAATAAGACCTGATCTGAACAAAACAGAACACACCCAGCTGACACGTCAGTGCACTAATGCATCCTGGGTATTAAAGTCTATTGATACCACATGTAAATCTGTTACAATTAAAAGTCATGCATTCAAAAGCTTACTTAAGTAAAAGCACAGAAGTATTAACAAAAATATACTTTAAGTATCAAAATGAAAGTACTCATAATCCAGAATGGCCCTTAAAGGTGCAGTGTGTAGGATTTGGCGGCGTCTAGTGGTGTGATTGCAGATTGCAACCAACTGAGTACCCCTCCACTCACTCCTTCCTTCCCAAGACTGAGGTAACGTGAGCCGCCGAGTTCAAAACTGTGGTAACGCCGTTCGCCTCGCTCAGAGGCCATCCTTATAATTATAACACTACTTTAGGAGCAACGGAAGTCAGACGGCGGCTGGCGGTGTTACGGTTTTACACTCTGTGGCTCACGTTACCACAGTTTCAGAGATGTGTCGGAGAACTACGGTGGCCTTCAGGTAACGTAAAACCGTGAAAGGCTCTCTCTAGACCCAATGTTTGGTTTGTCCGTTCTGGGGTATAACATGGCGGAGCAACATGGTGGACTCCATAAAGAGGACCCGCTGATTCTTATTTTCAGATGATTATACGGTAATGAGAACATAGCCTAGTTATGAATAATTATATTCCATTTCTGCTAATAGATCTAATAGAATGTTAGACATTGTTCCTTTAATGTTTTTAGGATATATTATGTAAGGGCACTTGAATTACAATATGCTGAAAGGTTATTGTGGAATTTTTGCCCAATGATGCCAAAAACATTCTGCCTACAGCTGCTTTAAAGCTGCAGTGCGCGATATTGGCCAAATATGATTTAAAAAAGTTATTTTTAGAAAACGGCCGCTATATCGTGACAGTAGTACATGAAACAGGTAACCTGAAAAAAATCATGTTCCTCTGTGTCCTATTGTGTCCTCCGGTGCTCCTAACGGCATCTGAAGGATTTCACTTACCGGAGGAAAACAAGGTCCGCTGTCCAGCTGCCGTCTATGAGAGCCGGCTGTCAATCACTCGCGAACTCCGACCAAACGGTCAAACTAGGCAGCGCTGATCAGATATGAATCAATATTCTGTTACTGTAATGACTATTTCTCACCTCAAGTGTTTTCAGAATCATCTTGTAGTGTACTGTTTAGCTGTAAAATGAGAAAGTTTGTGACTCCGCCGCCATTGTAAAATCTGTTGAAGGAAGCCAAGTTCTGGTCACATGACCGGAGCACAGCCAATAGGAACGCTCTCTCTCTCTCTGAAATGACCTGTGATTGGTCGAAATCTGCTGTCACGGGCTAGATTTTTCTAAAGCCTGAAAACAGAGACATGAGGAGGAGCAGAAGTCTAGTTTTCTCTCAGACCACTTGAATTACAATATGCTGAAAGGTTATAATGGAATTTTTGCCAAATTTTGCCAAAAAATAGTTCCCTACTGCCGCTTTAATTGAATGTAGCACTGTCAGTTTGGTCCACAGGGGGCCGGACTGTGGTCGGTCAGGCGGTTTCCATGGCTCCAGGTCACCGCCCCTTCCTCTACCAGCCGCTTTTCAAAAACCCGCTACAAGGCGGAGGACTGGAGGATGAGACACAACCGAGGAGGACACAAAGCGACCACACTACACTCTCCGAGGATTTTTTTTGGGGATATAAAACGTCTCCAACAACGTAAACCGACCGCATCTTCAAGCTAACGGCTCATTTATCTTTCTGGAAAAAGGAGCATTTAACCTGCGAGGAGGAAACTGCGACGCGACGCCGGGAGAAATGTTGTAAAAGTTTATCATTATACCCGCGTTTAAGTTTAAGCGTTAATCACCAAAATACTTTTGGAAAAAGGAGCCAACTTTCGTCCAAGTTCTGAAACCTTGGTGAGTGTTTTTAAGCTGTCAATATGAACTGTTTATTTGCTTCCTCTTCTGTGTTCTTTCACAGCTTTTTGGGGATGAATTTGAACAGGGAAACCGTTTCCTCCCAACATGCCTGCTGATAGGTTAGCCCGGTTAGCATAGCCACTCACTTTCCTGTGAGTAGCATCTTTGACTAGTTTAACTCGCGTTAGATTAACCACTTCACACAGCTAGTTAACGGTTGTATCATGCTCATAACTGACTTTAACGGTTACTCGGGTGTAGTCAAACGGCACTCAGGCATTACTATGACAACTGTTGACAGTGTTTCCAATCAGTGATGCTAAAAGGAGATTCCTTTACTGAGTAACTGGGAATAAGAGACTGTGTAACTTACATTTGACATGGTCTTTCTTCTCATTTTGACTGTTAACAGTGTCCACAGCTGACTTGAAGTTTGCGACAAAGCCTTTTAACGTTTTATAAATAATATGTGGCCTTGAAAATAGTTTATTTCAAACTTTTAGACATTGTTTTCACATCCCAAAGAAAACACTGTGATTGATATATGACTCTGGAACAGTTTGAGTCTTTGAGTCAGTCTTTTTTATTTTAAAAATTACTAATTCATTAGAATTTTGTGGTGCTCAGTATTGATTTGTGTCACAGCATCCCTCCAAAACATGCACGTTTCCTCCAATTTCATCAACTTGGATTATAAAAGTGTTGGAAGTGAGTAGATGTGAATTGTAGTTTACTGTCAGGTAAACCTTGTGGCAATGTGGGCAAATAATACTCATCATGTTTTGCTCTAGATATCATCAGTTACTTTGTATAATGCACTTTGCAAAGAAGTTTATACAGTTGTTTTTCTTGTGCAAAGTAAAGCAAAAGATAAAAGAAATGCAATATGATTAAAAATATGTTGCTTGATTATAATGGACAGGTAACTGGTCAAAGACAGGGTCAAGTACAATAATTAATTTGCACAAAAATAGTCATAAAAATTACGGGGGGGAAAGCAATCACAGACGAGAATTAATTTGTACAAAAAAGTCATAAAAATTGGGGGAAATAAAGCAATCGCAGACCCGAGGAAAACTATGTTTCAGAGCGGTATAGAGTTTTCTCCTACAGGAGTGGGTGATGGGAATACAATTAACATTAAAACACAACTGTAAAATATGTGCAAATATATGCTAAATCAAATGTTATTCTTAAATATTTCCAAAAATATTCTCCTGAAAACATTTTCTGATTACATTTTTTAAGCTTTATATTGTTTTACAGTCACTTAGATTGTGAAGCTGCAATTGAAGCTAATAAGAGATATTTCTTCAGGACAACAGTTTGCTTATCAAAATGCAGGAAACTTGCTTTTGTTCCATAGTCATCATCATCTCCTATCCCAAAATCGGCATCAGTGTTTCACGAGGCTGATGTTGTAGAAGAAAAGTTTGAAATTTTCACTTTCCCAGTCTGACATCTGCTAGTGATAATTACCAGTGTCAGTGAATGCTGGGATGGTGTGAAGGATTAACCTCCTTCTTGTGACCTGGACTGGAGAGATTCTTTGGCTGCAGCAGCTGTCAAACTACAGCCACCGAGAGCCACTGTGGCCGAGCAGCAGGGCTACCGGGATAATTTGCCCAGAGGCTGCAGGAGAACGCAAACACAACACAAGCAAAGTGTCTGGAGTGAAACTTACTTCAGGCCAGTGCTGTTATGAATACAAACATTCTGATTATTTTCCTACATTTGTTTTTATGTTTTCTCAAATTTAAGACCCTATAGCTTTAGACAAGCTGCCACACTGCTGAGCCATGATTTTCTTGCATTTCATAAGCCGCTCAGATGTGCAGATGCAGAATACTGATTTGGTTTTTGTCTCTATTGTCTGTGGTGATGTGAATGGGAACCCCGAGTCTGGGGTGTGGGGGACACCTGGCCGAGCGCTTGATGATCTCAGTGAGAGCAGCTGGAAAAGCAGGGGTCAGGAGGGTTCTCTCTTTGTGTAGACATTTAGGCACAAACCGGGACGTTTCAACTCGTTATATGTATGTGTGTAATGTGTATTTATGTATTACCTATGATAGAGCAAAGTTTAGTTCAGATCTTTATTGTCCCACAAGAGGACATTATTTTTTTTCATCTGTAGGCATTAAAAAAGCTGCACTACGTACACAATTCAGAACAAAAAGTGTATGGTAAAAGCAACAAAAGCTGCAACACGAAAAATAAAGATTAGAAAAAATAAGGTGCAAAGCGTTGCAAGGAAACAAGGGCAGTAAGTAAGTGAAGTAAGTGAAGTAAGATAATAAAAAACAAGACACAAGAATAGAAAGAAATTTAAGTTGTTTCAACAGAATAAAATGCAGGATTTAACATAAAAAAACAAATATATTCAAGGATGGCAGTTAAAAGTGCAATAATATTTAACTCAAGAAAAGCAAAAAAAAGATAAACAGTGGAGGCACTATATGAGCATACAGCTGGTGCCAACAGTCCACTTATGTACTGTAGCGTGCAGAAATGTGTTGCAACGGTCAGACATACAATTTGTGGAAACAAGCATTTATAAAAATAGAAGTAGATGAATGTTTTACTCTGCTCAGCTCTCCTGCTATTTCCAGTCATGTTAACTGACATGTACCTTCCTTAAGCTTCAGGTGGCTGACCTGTCGCGTCTATCAGTTTAGTTATGTCATTGCTAAAGTTAGTCAGACTCCATCTTTTCTTTTTTATTTTGGCACACGATTACGTCTCGCATGCATCTCTCTTTAAAATAAAAGATTAGCTTCCTAAATAATTACCCAAGATTCATTGTTTGTGTTTCTATTATTGCTGGCCTGGACCCCAGACTTGTGTTTTGGGGCCACAAAAGGGCCTTTGTTTTTCAATTACAGCAATGATGCATCCCAATAGAAAGTACGACAACGTTGTCCATGTCTCTGTAACTGACGCAGCCAGACAGCCAGTAAATGTTGGCTCAAGACTTTTGGAGTAGCCTTCCCAATTTAGTTCCTGGCTGCTTGTTCCACTTGGTTCAGAGCCACTTTGCTGTCTTTGTCCTTAGTCTTTATCAACAGTTTGAAGTATTTGAAGGAGCATTCGGTCTTAAAAACTTAAAACATGCTACATTTTTGTCATTATTACCTTTAGGATTTATATTTTGTCAGCGTTTTCAAAATCAAATACCATTACATTTTGATATTATATATATTTATACTATTTCTAACAATCCTGAATGTTTGTTTATTTATTCATTTATTTATTTATTTATTTATTTATTCATTCATTCATTCATTCATTCATTTGACAGGGACAGTCCCGAGCTTCTTAGCTGTACCAGAGTTAGCTATAAGCTAGTTTACATCTGTAGTCCCTGGGCAGGAAACAGAAAATGGCATCTGTTAAGATTAACACTGTAGTATAAAAAAACAATTACAAAACAGTTATGTTACACCTTCACTATACAACAACCACAAGATTTCACAACATTAAGACACATCAAGTGTTTGTGTTCATGTGTGATGGGTACATGATTGTGTTGATTGGGTTGATTTTTCAGCCATGATTTCATTTTGAATTTAAAATCAGTAAGTCTGCAGCGCTCTGTTGGTCGTCCTAGTTGTCCTCCCGTTATCTGAGCGCAGTGAACTACATCCAACTGTGTATACAAGGTGAATTTTCCCTTTCACGTGTGCCTCAGATTGAATTACATGGGTCATGATGAAACATCCCAGCTAAAGGCGTTAAAAGCGAGTCCTGGTCGGTTTCAGACTTGGCCGTGTCGATCAATTTGCCTGATTGTGTAATCATTGTAATTGGATTAGCCAAAGCCTCCACCACAAATGACGCTGGAGCGGTGTGTGTCGGTAGCTCAGTGGCTGAGCGGCGCTCTCAGATGAAGGAGCTGTTAAGAACGCATGCTGTTGAGATAGATGTTTCCTCCCTGTTTGTGAGTATCTGTTAACAGTGATCGGATATACAGTTTCATGCTATAAATTTAGAGTGAGGAGATTTTGCCCTCTTGTTTTCCTTTGTAACAGTGATTGAAGTTGAATTCTGCTGTTGTTGATAGCCACATCAGCTGTTATGTGATGATAAAACAAAGATTTTGCTCCCTTGTCTTCCAGGGCAGGGTGCTGTCCTGTGGGATGGATGACACCCAAGAGCAGGACCACTACGAGGAGCGCCTAAAAGAAGTTTTTAACAGTTTTGATGCCAGCGGCGCCGGCTCGCTGTGCCCGGAGGAACTCTCTGACCTCTGCCTGTCCCTTCACCTGGACGATGCCACACCAGCTCTTCTCCACACACTGCTGCAGAGCCAGGACCGCCTCACTGCCAGGGTCAGTTCAGTCCTCTGCCACTGAAAATAAGTTTTTCTCCTACAGATGTGCGGTAATTTGCTCAGAAAAGTCGTATTTGCAGAATTAATATCGTTCCCTTTCTGATGCTCATGTGAGCCGCGGCCTTTTGGCTTTCCTTTGCAAAGGTTTCCCTGCACCCTTTGAATTTGTCAGACCCCCGTGTTGAGCCACTCCAGCTCTCAGGTCTTTGTGTCTCCAGGCTTTTTTGGTGCTTTGTTAGCTGTCTTGTTGAGGAGAGAATGTGCCCCCATCAGCCCTCGTCCCAGGTGTCTGTCGTCAGGACAACCAAGCCGGCTAATCACATTCACAGATGCATTTCTTTGAGGGTGCTCCATATGGAAATGTATGACATAGAAAGGACACTGGTCTAATCAGTTTGTATAAAATGGATTGTACATTCAGAGGATCTCCAGTATGTAGTTCATATCTTTTCAGCCTAAAGTAGACTGATGATGAGATATATTCCAAATTGCTTACCTCCCATCCACACTTTTGCATCAAGTTGTGTTAGTATATAAGAGTGTGGACAGACGGATGGCTATTGTCTTGCATGTGTGTGTGTGTGTGTGTGTGTGGGCGGGGGAGAATGTTAGCAGAGGGCAAGTGAACTGATTGCCTACCCATGGCATCCAACAATGCCAAAAAAAATCCACGTAAAGCCGGCAGCCGCCAGCCTCGACGCACAAAGAAAATCACCATATTCAGGGTGAGCAGCTGTTGATTCTTGAAGTGCGACCTCGCTGCTCACCCTCCTCCACCCAGACGCCCAGGGACACGCAGCCTCCACCCAGCAGGCACACTGGGAATTACATCCAGTCTGAGGAATTTCATGAACTTTTGTTTTTACTTTTCTTCACATACTAAGCATTGCTGGCATTGTCTCACATTTATGTAAGACTACTTTTTTCTATTGTTGTTCCAGGTTGACTTTGACCAATTCAAGAATGCACTGATTCTGGTGTTGTCATCAACTATTGAGCCACAACAAACAGAACCGGAGGAGACCTTGTCAAAACCAGGTAAAGTCTAGATTCTGGTGTTGCATGTTTTAAAGAAATCTCACACAGACATCTTTAAAATGCACATGGTGGAAACGAGCACAATGAAAATAATGGTTAGTTGCAGCCTTACTTCACTGTCAATATTTATGTCCTACTGTTAATGAAGCATAAAGTCTATCAAACCTACAGAGTTCCAGACATTGTCTCTGCAGTTTGCACCTGAAACACTGTTGACCTCTAGTTTCATGTCTGTTTCAAACAAACACCGAGAACATGTGGCTTTAAAAACGTTATGTTGTTACCACTTTTAGAGAAGTTGTCACTTTTGGAGAAGTAGCTTCTGAATGCTGCGGCAGGTATTAGTCATTGAACATCTTTTCTTTCTGTATTTAATAATATCCTCTGTTGTGCAAGCCTTTCTATGACATATGCAAGTAATCATGACTCTACTCGACTGCATTGGCATCGTGAAATGAGTTAGAATATATCGGATATCGGTAAAAATCCAATATTCTTTCTCGATTAATCAGTTAATGGCTCGGTCCGTGAAATGTAAAAAAACGGTCTTGTTTTGTCCGACTAATACTCGAAGACCCCCAAAAATAATGTAAGACGAGCAGGAAAAATTCCCCATTTTCCCCCTAGAAGTTTTTAACATTTTACCTAGAAAAAATGACTCTATGATGATAAATTGATTGCCAAAATAGTTGCTGGTTAATTTCCTGTCAATTCATCAACTAACTCTACGTATTTGATTTTCTTGTCGTTGTATCTCCTCAGAATCTACTGAGATCCAACCAAAGTTTGTGAAGGGCAGTAAACGTTACGGTCGCCGCTCCACGCCGGAGTTCATAGAGCCTATTTCAGACTTCTCTGAAGTTACGAACGCAAACCCGGCGGAGGAGGAGGAGGAGGATCTGGAGGACAACTATGACTCGGCTGTTCCCCGGAAGCGTGAGGTAAAAGGCTAAAGACTGATGAGTTTTTCCAGCACTGACTGCTCTGAACCTCCAGACACTCAGACACTCAGACGCCGCCCTTATCACCTCCTGTCCTCGCACTGCGTTTCTCGGCAGCCACAGGCCGTCAGCGAGGCGTTATTCTTAGCTAATCAGCTTAGTGGCATGCAGGGCAGATCCTGAAATGTAGTGTAGACACTCATACGCAGGATTCACAAGGCCCTGATCATTGCACAACAACGCAGCACTGCCTATAAATAACAGCATAATTACTGTTTTAATAAGCCTCCGGATGAAACCGCAATGTTTGTGTAACGCCACACAGTGTTGTCAGTTTAATGTGTCATGATGTGATTCTGTGTGAGTTGCCCATTGCCCGGAGTGTATATGCTGGCTGTGATTTGGTTGTCAAGGCAACAGCACAGCGATTTAGGAATCTACATCATCATGTCCAAACAGATAAAAAGAGAGACGGAGCTGATTGTTCTGTTTATGGTCTTCAATATTTTTCTTTATTTAAGATTGGCATTCGGTGCCTCCCGTTGTCTGCACAGGACAGTAGTGGCTTCAGTGCGGCATGCGTCTCTGTGTCACAGAGTTGTAAAGCATTAGTTCAGTCATGGTTACGCACAGCTGAACACTCTGCATGGTTCCTCTGGTTGATCTTTAAATCCTTTTCTTGGATTATCCTGCTCTCACTGCTGCTGACATAGAGAGTTGTTTGACATATGTACGGAGGTCTAAGCTCACACTTAGAGTACGTCCACGGCCTGCGATGGAAATAAGGATGGGAGATTTACATTAACCGCAGCAAGAGGTCCCATTTTGTCCTGAAAGTCTATTTTGCTGTAAAGTACTAGGGCTGTGCTGTTAATTAATTAGTCTCTGTAATTTATAGGGCTGCCTCCTCTTAGTCGATTAGTCGACTAAGATTTCTTCAGTCGATTATGCTTTTTTTATGCTGAATGACTTATTTCCAAGAAACTTATGAGCACATCTCTGGTAAACACAAGATTTAAAGTGGTGCTTTTGTGTGATTCTTTGTGGAGAAACTCAGTTTCACAGATCTGTTGATTAAATCAACTTATCGATTAGTCGACAAAATCGTATGAGTGTCGACTAAGAATTTCTTTGGTTGAGGACAGCCCTAGTAATTTATCAAGAAAAGTTGCTAAACATTCACCAGTGCCAGCTTCCCAAATGTGAGAATTTGCTTTATATTTATTTTTTGTTTTATATCATTTCGAATTGCTTATCTTTTAATTTTGGACTGTTTGGTTATGCAAAACAAACATTTTGAAGACACCACCTTGGGCTCGTAAAACCTGTGATCACTATTTTCTGACATCTTACAGACTAAACAATTAATTGATTATTTGAAACAATTATCAAAAGATTAATAGACAATGAAAATAATGGTTAGATGCAGCCCTATGTTTAAGTTTTTGGCACGTATGGGATTTACTGACTGCCGTGGCCTTTTGACAGCAGGTTAATTTTTCAAACCAATGAATGTGCTGCAGCAGCATAAATCACGACAAAGAAAAGTCCCCAAAACGGTATAATGATGGCCAGTTCAGCTTGTGCACGGCTGGATGTGTTAATATTCTGTGTATTGTCTGTGCTCCTGACTCCGCCCCAGAAGACAAACACTGTTGGAGACATTGAACTGAAGCGTGTCTCGGTGTTATTGAGTAATCTGGGTCGCAACAAAGCTACAATGTCCGGCCCGGGGACCAGCAGATGGGGATGGGTCAGGGGGCTCTGCCGAGGAGACGGCAGGAGGAGGAGGAGGAGAGTGTAGGACTGTGACAGAGGAACAATGAGCCCCACTACCCCCACCCCCCTGGATGCCTATACACCATGTATCAAAACGCCACTCGCAGAATCCCATCTGTTCTTCATTCCCTCACTGTTTGCTTCCCAAACAATAGACGGCCACGCTGGGACCGGGCTGGAGCGCAGTGGGTCACACCCACATAAACCCCTCCTCCTCCTACATTTCTTGACAAGCGCAAAAAACACAACCGTGTTCACGTTAATATCGTAACTCTACTGTTGGGTTTAATTAGGATTTAAGAGTAAGAAACATACATTTGGATTTTAAACTGTGAAATGCCTGATTTTTTTTTTTTGGTGTCAAAAAAGTATTTTTAAAACATAATTTTTTCCTGAGTGAGTGACTAATTTTCAGCAGCAGTTTCTCATTTATGTGATTTTAATTTAAGTTTTTAAATGTTGCACATTGGCACGAGGAGTATACTTTGAATATGTTTGAAAAGGTAAAAGAAAACAAAGAAAAGTGTGTCTGTCCATGACACATTTTTTCTATTATTACCACCGTTCCTGATTTGCACCCTGACCATCCTTAATGCCCTCGTGCCGTCACAAAAGCTCTTTTGTGCTTTTTGTCAGACGCTCCTGCCCCCCCAGTGCACCCAGACTCCCACCTCGCCTAATTTAAAAACATGTTTGAACTTATAAACAGCTGATTGTCACACAAAAAAACAGACTGTGGGGATATTTTAATGTGGTAATTTTTCTCACAAATGAGTTTGATTCTTTCCCAAAATTGACATGTTAGTAGGTTATTTAAAGCATGATATTAAAGTGTGATATTAATCCCAATTTCTGTGTGTTTCTGTCTCTAACAGCGCTGGAACGCTCACGAAACAAGCACAGAGGAGTACGAGGCAGAAGGTACGCAGTATTTTCATAAAATTCCCTCTATAGATGTCTGTCACTAGATGATCACAGTCTCTTCTTACCTTGTTTACAGGCCAGATGCATCTGTGGAACCCCGATGAGCCCAGCACTCCTCGGGGAGCCATCTTTCCACCGTCAACCTGTTTAGAGGAGAGACTGCGTGAAGCCTGTGACGAGCTGGAGATATCGTGGAACGGATGTGCCGGTCACACCGAACTGCTCGCGCTTTGTGAACACCTGGGCCCGGAGGTGAGATTAAAAGTGAATGGAGAGACCGTTAATTTATTACTTTTCAAATCTCATTATCAATACTTGAGTTAAACGTTGAAAATCACTTTGACTTTCTATAAAATCACACTGTATTTCAGTGCACTCCGGCTAGTGGCATATGTAAAATCCATTTTTGCAACAAAAGGCTAATGGCTCTAAATCAATGTGGTTAAGATTTATTGATGTTTTTCTTGCTCTTCCTCTGATTACATCATTTAGACAATTTGAGTCCAAACAAATGTGTTTTCTGCCGGTGACTCCAGGAAAACCTGTGTCACCAGCTTCACCGACTTCTAACATGACATTTTGCATTTTAGACAATTTGAGTCCAAACAAATGTGTTTTCTGCCTCCCAAGGGCCGCTCTCTTTAAAGTTTTTACTTTATAACATATTAGGAAAAGTACATATACCCTATAAATATCATATACACTAGGGATGCACGATGACATCAGCATGTCATCGCCGGTATCAGCAGATAAAGGATTTAAAATGAAATATCAACATTGGCCAGAAATGAACATTTCTTCCGATATGACAGGCCAATAAGATGACACATATGCGCAAATGAGCTGAACTGTTGACGAAATTTGGTTGCAAAACCAAATATGTCTGCTCTTACTTTCACATGATCCCTGTGGACAGAGATTATATTGTTTTGCAACTTGTGAAATAGGTCAAATTAGCCCTGGTTGTGCCAATTTTCATGATTGTCTCAGGGACAGAATCTTCATCCAAGCCTTTTTAAATCGGGGGAATTTTTGTTTGAACATGTTACATACAAATAAATATGGCATGTTTTACATGTAACCTAAGTTGAAGTAGTTTTCTTATTTCTACATTTTTAAAAGCATTGTATTTTATGTCTTTTGAAGAATTCATGTTCTATGCAATTAGGTGGAAAAAAATGTGTGCGTATATCGGCATTGACTGTCGGACAAAATAAGTTGGAAAATATTGGATATCGGCAAAAATCCAATATAGCGCATCCCTATTTTCTCGATTAATCAGTTAATGGCTTGGTCCACAAAATGTCAGAAAACAGTGAAAAATACCAGTCACCAAACAATTCACTATCACAGTTGTCTAGAGAGTAAAGTGACGTCTACAAAGGTCTTGTTTTGTCCGACCTATACTCAAAACCCCCACAAATAATTTAAGGCGAGGAAAAATGGAAAACTTCCCCATTTTTGATACTAGAATATTTTGCATTTTAGGTAAAAAAATGGATGATTTTACTTGATGATTAATTGATTACTGAAATAGTTGCTGGTTGCCGTTACAGCTCTACATACATGTAAACTATTTGGTTGGGGTGCATTAGTCCATGTGAAATTCTTACAAATTTTGGACTTAACTTCAAATCAACCCGAGTGAATCAAATGATAAAAAATCACACACCTACAGTGTAAAGAAATGACCTTGATTCTCTAGCAAATGTTGCTACTTAAAAAAATAACAACGTATATTTATTTTTCAGATAAATGTGGACGTGCTCCAGAGTCTGACCGGCGATGGAGTCATGAATGTTCAGGAGTTTGTTTACAGGGTTGTAAACCACAACAAACCCCCGACGCCGTCCGCCTCCACGCCCTACAGGCAGCTGAAAAGACACCACTCCACTCAGGTATTTGTTTGTTGAGCTCTACGAGGTCACAGCATGTGAGGTAATTCCCTTGTTGGTAATTAATTTCTTTTAATTATGTATTTTTTTATTGTTGTCTGTTCCAGCTTTATTAAAGAAACTACCTATCATATCATCATGCATAAAAAGAAAAATTGTTGGTTGATAATAACATGTTTCCTTTCTAGTTCCTCTGTAATAGTCATTGAAAGCTAGATCTCAGGGTGATTAGGTGGAATTTTGGAGATTAACTGTTTTTTTCCAGTAAAAATACACATTTTTTCCCCCGTACAGCCCTTTGATGAGGGAGGCCGTAGGATAGCCACAGCTGCTGCTCTGACCAGCACCATCGGCATGCGTCTCTTCTCCACCCTCGATGACGGTACCGGCTTCACTCCGGTCGAATACATCCAGGATGCCTGGACGGAAGAGGGAATAGAAAACAGCATTGAGATCCTGCAGGTACTTATTGGCAATTAGTGTTTAATTATTATCAGCACTTTAAATTTAATTATTTGTACATTTTGAAAATGGTTTACAAAACTCAAACCAAACAAATAATTAGTATAATTATTACTTTTTTTTTTGCAGGCTTTGAATTTCAGCCTAGATGGAAAACTGAGTCTTACTGATCTCACCATGGCCCTGGAGAATGAGCTCCTCGTTACTAAGAATGGGATTCACCAGGCGGCGTTGGCGAGCTTCAAAGCTGAGATCAGATATCTCCTGTGAGTATGAGTCACCACTATAATGCAGCTCATTCAAATATTAATGCTCTTTGTTTATATTTGATAAATGCATTTGGAATCATTTTGAACCTGTTAGTCTACATACAAATAACACCTGCAGGATTATTGTTGGTGATGGTTCTGTTGTCATGTGTCATGGGTAAATCTTTGTACAATTATTGACCCTGTTGTTTTTCTCTTTTCAGAGAGCGTGTAGACGGAGAACTCGGGGAGAAAGAGAAAATCCGATCTGACCTGGAAAAAGCAGAGAAGCTAAAAACTGAACTCGCCACTGAGGTGGATGAGCGTCACTCTGCAATTGAGCACATGAACAACCTCAATCTCAGGTAATTTATCCCTCAGATTTCACCAGATGATATTTGTTCTCCAGTTTTATCAGAGCCAGAGGCCTCCGTCCACGAAGGTATTGAGAATAATTTGATTGATTTATGTTTAATTGTGCCTTCTTCTCCTTCCCTACATCTCTGCCTCATTCCTGATGTGGATTTTAAGGATTAAAATACGAAGGGATTATATCTGTCACTCTTTATCCCTTGATCTCGTCCATTCATAAAGACTGCAGCTGATCATAATTAGCTTTATATGCTCGTCGTATGCTATAGTCGACTAATCGACTGAGAGGGGACAGCCCTAGTTCATTGTAAGCATTACACCCTGTTTTCTGTGTGTCTGAATGTCTACAGGAAGCTTGAACAGGACCACAAAGAGAAGCTCGCAGCAGTACGATCAGAGCTGATGACGGAGATGGACCAGATCCAGCAGCAGGCCGGCCTGCAGCGCGAGCAACTGGAAGCAGAAGTGGAGAAGATCAGGGGGGATGAATCTTTTCTCAGAGACCACCTCTCCATCTCTGTAAAGGTACCAAACAGACTCTCTTCACTTAAATGTGTTTTTAAATGGTTTATTGACTGATGAACCTTGCCATGGCTTAATTTTTCTGTGTTGTTGGTACCTTTATTTTTTAGGAAAACAGACGCCTTGAAACGGAGTTGCTGGACAGCACCGAAAAACTAATGGAGGCACAAAGTCAAAATACAAAACTGCAGACTAGTTTGGACAACGTTATGAAAGAAAAGGTACAGAGACATTTTATGGCTCCCCATAATTTCAATACTGACTTTCTCTATTGGAGTTATTGAAACGTACACATACTTCTTCTCACTTTTATTATTTTTGTTAGTTTTTAGTGTGGTTTTTCTGCTTGCTTTTTTGTTTGCTTATTTTCTGTGTTTTCTCTCTTCTTCTGCCTAGTTTTTTTTTTTTTGGTATCTTTGTTTGCACAGAAACCATGAAATAAAAAAACTATTAACTTGTAAAATGTCTTATTTTCTTTAGTTTGGAGACTTGGACCCTGGTAGAGCAGACTTCCTGCTCCAAGAGGAACGTATTAAAGAACTACGCAACAGCTATGAAGCTCAGTACAGGGTAACTGCATCCAAATCACCTTTTCTTGAATATTCTCCTTTCGATTGTGTGTCTAGGAAGTGGTGACAGTAATATGGTCTTCACAGGCTTGATGTTATATACATGTTTAACTCGTAGTGCTCTCATCTGGTAGGAGCTGCAGGATCGTATTGATGAGCTGCAGTCAGAGTTGCAGGAGTTTCACAGTCTTGGACGAGTTCATCAGCCCTGCCACAAACCTCTCTCTGAAGAGCTGGAGAGTAAAAGCCCCGGCATGGAGTCTGATCCAGGTAACACATACAGTATACTGTACACTCCCTGGAGAGCTAATTACAGTGCAGAGCCCTGACTGCATCTGTTCGTGACAACAATCGGTACATAAATATTTTGCATAGAAACAAGGAAAACCTGTGTCACCAGCTTCACCGACTTCTAACGTGACCTTTTGCAGGTATCGGTTCAGAGGAGGTTCAGCCCTTCAGCATGAGCCTCGAGGCAGAGATGATGTTGGAGCAGCTGAAGGAGCAACACCTTCAGGAAATGGAGGATTTGCAAAACCAGCTGGAAAGCAAGGTTATTGTAGTAGTTTTATATTTCATTGGATGGCATTTTGGTCATTCACATGTACTTTAATTGGTCTTGACTTGGTCCTGTTCGCTGCATCACAGTTCTGAACTTACTTGACTGTCGAGATGAGTTAAATGAACAATTAACTCCTGTTTTTGAGAAATGCGCTTATTTCCTTTCTTGCAGAGAGTTGGATGTGAAGATCGATACCACTCTTGTGTTTGCAGTAAATATGAAGCTACAGCCAACAAATGATATGATTAGCTTAGCTTAGAAAAAAGGCCAACTAGCTGGCGGATTTTGTTACTTTTGTACAAAGCCATGCTAGCTGTTTCCCCCTGTTTCCAGTCTTAATGCTAAGCTAACTAGCTGTTGCTTCACGTTTAGCCTGCAGACATGAGAGTGGTATCAATCTTCTCATCTAACCCTCAGCACAAAAGTGCGTTTATTAAAAGTCAAACTATTAATTTAATATATTCCTCTAAATTCTTTTCTTTATCACCACAGATCAATGAGTTTGATAAGATGTCAGGAAAGCAGAGGGCGACCCATGAGGACCAGAAGGCTGCCTTAGTCCTCCAGTACCAGCAGGATGTGCAGGCTTTGAGGGAGGAGATGTCCAGCATTCAGAGCCATGGACAGCAGCTCAAGAGCCAGCTAGAGCAGGCGGAGCTGGAGCGGACCTGCCTGGAGCAGAAGCAGGCCGAGGAGAGGGAAGAGCTGGAGAATCTGCAAGAGGAGGAAGTGGGAACTCTCAGACAACAACTGCTAGAGGCCCACACCTTCGTTGCAGACCTGGAGGAGCAGCTGAAGACCCTCGAAGCCCAGCAGACGGAGACGGATGGAAACCTTGTCAATGATATGGACGAGCTGAGGAAACAACACGGCATTGAGATTAAGAAACTGGGTGATGAGCATGTAGAGCTTTCTGAAGCCAGACTGGAAGAGGAGAGGAAGAAACTGCAGGAAGAACAGGCTGAGTTGGAGAAGAGGTTGTTAGGTGATTGCGAAAGGGAGAAAGAGCTGTTGCAACAAAGCCATGAGGATGAACTGAAGGCCAGACTAGAGGAGGCAAAGGTGAGGTTTGAGGGAGAGCGTGACGAGATTGTGCAGAGGCTGACGGAGCAGTGGCAGAAAGAGAGGGCTCAGCTGGATGAGCAGAATAATGAGTCTCTGCAGGAGGTGCTGGAGGAAGAGATGTTGAGACTTGTCAGGGAACAGGAGGAGAAGGAGGGCAAGCTCAGGGAGGAGTGGGAGAGTGAACGAGCCCGGCTTCAGGTGCGTCACGAGGAGGCTCTCCTCGATAAAATACTGCAAGAAAGGCTGCAGGTACAAGAGAAGTTTGAGCAGAGGGAGAAGAAGCTGAAGGAGGAGTGGGAGAGGGAGAGACTGCAGCTGGAGGAGGATTACGAAGGGATGCTCCAGGAGAGGCTGAACGAAGAGAGGGAGAATCTTGAGATTGAGAAAGAGGAGGAGGAGAAGAGACTAGAAGGCTTAATGGCAGAGGAGAGGGCTCGTCTAGAGGAGAGTCACCGAGAGGCCATGAAGGAGCTGACGGTCAAGCACACTGGAGAGAGGGACGCTCTCAGCAGCATGCTGGACAAACTACGAGATGACGTCACTCAGGAGAGGTGAGAAATTTGGCTTTTGAGAGATTTTTAATTGTGTTTTTATCATAAGCCGTGTTTTCATTCACATTTTTATTCGTATTTTGAAGTATCGCATTAGAAATGTAAGTATGGAAACAGCAAAATTTGATAAAAGTTTTATGCTCGCTTGAGGTGGATTTTGTCTGTCGAAAAAGAGGTGATGCACTAAATGGGACATGGAAACGCCTTTGTCGAATAAATTGTGACGTAGCGAAGATTTAACTCATGATTGATCAGCTGTTTCCACTGTCAGCATCTTCTCTGACATTCCCATAACGTGTGAATGCTTGTCTTTGTCTCCGGACAGCATGGAACAATACTAGCTGACATGAAAGAACAATTAAAACTTGCACAATTGAAACAAATTCGCGAAGACCTCTGCATTTTTCTCTCGTAGATGGTTAGATGCATGACCAAGCCGACTTGTTTTGTTTCACACGGTTCACAACCTCTACTTCTTCTTAGATCTGTTTACTGGCAAATTACAGCCATGCGTAGCCTATAGTGCCAACTTCTGACCAAACTACGCTGTAGCAGAGTTTATTCGGTTTAAAACCAGTTGATGGAAACGCTCCTAATTTCTTTTTTTGCGACATTTCAAAGGTTTGCTTGACAATTGAATGGAAACACGGCTAAAGTAACTTCTTTATCAATAGAACTGGCTTTGTCCTTAACATGCATCCTTTTTAAATGATATAATATGATAAAAAAAGTTATTTGTCTTAACTTGTACCATTAAGAGTTCAAAACAGTTGCTGTAACAATCATTACATAACCGTGTACAGGAGGGAGATCGAGATCAGCTTCACCCAGAGAATCAAGGAAGTGGAAAGTCGTTTCTCAGGTGATCAAGAATCTGCTGCAGAGCGTTTTCAGGTTGATGTTTTGAAACTCGAACAGCACTACCAAAGTGAGCTGACGGCTCTTTCTGAAAGGCATAAGCTCCACTGGGAGTCACAGATGCAGGAGGTCCTGGAGAACGCCGAGGAACGGAGAAGAATGATGGAGGAGGCCATGGAGCAAGAAAGAGAGAGCCTGGATCAAGAGTGGACAAAAGAAAGACACGAGCTAGAAAGTGCTCATAAAGAGGAAATGGAAGAACTTGTGATGAAAAACCAGCTACTGCAAAACGAGCTGGATGACTTCATCAGTTCGGCTCAGACTAAAGAGATAGCGCTGAGCAGGCAGCTGAATAACCTCCACAACCGGCTTCAAGGGAGCCTGGAAACCAAAGACGAGCTTCTCGCTCAGTGTGAGAAGAAGACGCTTGAGACGGAGCTCCTGCTGAATCAAACGGTGGAAGACTTTAAACAGGAGAGGGAAGAACTGCTGAGCAGCAACGCAGAACTTGAGGCAAAATACAACGAGATGCTTTCCATCTCTGAGCGGCAGATTACTGAGAGGATCGAACTGTTGACTGAGCGCGATGACTTGAAGATGAAGATCGAGGAGCTGGAGATGCTGCTTCAACAGGCAGCATTGGACTTTGAGCTCGAGAGGAAGGAGCTACAGGAACATGCATCCATCCTTGAGGAAAAGTTAGAATATAATCGAGAGGACGACAGAGAAGAGCTTATAGCAGAAAGAGAAGTGCTTAAAAACAGAATCAAAGAGCTGGAGATGATATTCAATCAGGTTTTGTCTTCTGCGGAAAAGGCGAAGAAAGAAGAAATGGAAGAATCAAATGAAATAAACACTTTAATTGAGGAAGAATGTATTTCATGTTGTGCACGTCCTGAAATCTGTTTAACTGAGGCCTCGGATGCAGTGGATGGAGGTCTTGAAAATGTAAAAAATTCCACCAGTGATGATAAAAGAGACAACATGTCGGAAGTAAATCAAGTTGTTGCTGTCCCAGAAGATTACAAAAGTGGAGATTCAAGCCCAGAGGAAGTTGAAGGCGACCCTAAAGTAGCCTGTTGTTCTGCAGAAATTAGACACGAAGACTCTGAATCCACATCCTGTGATGACCACAACCCAGATTCCCCAGATCACGATGGAAATAAGTCACCAGTTGAATCCCAAAACGAAGCTGTTTCTCTAGAGAGGCCGTGTGAGGCGGTCTCATCCCCTGAGGCGTCTGAAGGTGTAGATGAAGATGGTGAGAAAGTAGCTCTTGAATCATGTGAGGAGGAGAACAAACCTCAAGATGTACAAACTTTGGTCAATGAGCGCTCTTCCCATGAAGATGAGCCATGTCATGAGGCTGTGGTTGATCCCTCAGCGCTCGAGGAGACAGGTGACCCAGATGAACTCTCTCTGGTGGATGCTGAGGTTAGGTGTTTACCAAATAACTCTCACAACTGTAGACAGGAAGTTGAACTTGTTTCAGACTCAGACAGTGAACATTTAACCACCAAAACAAAGGATGAAGATGCTGAATGTTCTCACCTTAAACTACAAGCTTTGTATACCACTGCCACAGACGAGAACATCCTCCTACATGAGAAGATTTCTCTGCTTCAACAGAAAAGCGAAATACTAGAGAATCTTCTGGCTCATAACACTGAAAAGATCAACACTGGCCACCAGACATTGGAGGAAAACTATAGCCTCAAAGTTAAAGTGCTGCTTTTAATGGAGCACGTCAAAGAGCTGGAGGTAAAGGCCTTAAAGATGACCGATGTTCAGATTAAATATGAAGATTGCATGTGTGAAAACGCCAAACTGAAGGAGCAAAACGGTGAGCTTTCAAAGAGAGTTTGGAGTCTTGAAAGCCGGATGAATGTTTTCCATGATTTCCAAGATCAGCAGATTGCTCTGGTTGATGAGATCAGCAGGTTGAGAGAGGAGAACAAAAAGCTGTCTGAGTTGTTGGGTGAATTTGAGAGGCAGGGTGAGGTTCTCTCAGACGCTGGACAATCAGAGGAGTCTCTCCTGGATGAAGTTCAGGCCGTGACCGATCTGGAGGACAGCTGTGAGGAGTTTGAGAAGCAGAACACCAAACTTCGCAGAGCCATCACAGAGCTACAGGACAAGTCGCAGTCATTAAATGAAACGACACAGGCTCATAGGTAACGTGGAGAGAAACTAGGATCCCGTACCTCCGTGTCTCCTGTGGCTTTCCGTTGTCCCATCCCTGTGGTGCTTTGATTTTTAAGCCCGCTCCTCCTTTTGTTCCCAAACACAGTGTAGTGCTGTTTATCCTACCTGTGATTAAGTTCCTAAACCCTTTGTGCGATGCAACAGATCTTGAACACTTGTGCAGCTTTGATCCCTGTAGATCACCAGTGGGATAGCAAAAGAAAAAAAATGGATGTTCAAAGTGTGTAAATCGCAGAATCAGATGCTTTTAATCAATATGTAGCAAGTGACTCCTTTTACATCATCCCACTGAATTATAAATGTCGCATCCCGACATATACGGTTTTATTATAGCTTGCTGTAATCTGTTTTTTAAAGTGTTTTTGTCTGTCTACAGATCCGAGGCCAGTCGTCTCGCTGAAGAAAACGTCGTCCTCAGGCAAAAGATCGCTACGCTGAAGGAAGAGGACTTGAAAGAGGTCCAGGAAGAGTTGGTGTAAGAGACAACACCTTTTAATTTAAACATATATTTAATAATGACCTCTGTTCATTTTTGTTTTGTCATGTAAACTGACTTTTTCTTGTAATGTTTAATTTTAGACAAACACTGGAGCGCTTACAAAAAGGGAAGATTACGGCTCAAAAGGCAGAAGAGAATTTCGAGAAACAGGTACTGATGTAACTATTAAAACTAGAGTCTACAGCCACGCTAGCAGCTCTGTGAGGCTGCACTTGGCCACAGTGCTGCTTTGAGCTAAATGTTAACATCAGCAATGATATCAATGAGCCTCATTCACAAACAACTCTGTGCTTAAACCGTGCGTATGAATGTTTTGCGCACAAATCCGGGATTCATCAATATTTTCTTACCTGAATTTGTTCTTACTCTGCGAACAAATTTGAGAATTGCCTCAGACCATACGTACGCACAAATGATGAAGGCTCGGCCAGCTCTCTTAATGTAAACACACACCTTTTAACTAAATGTATCTCATATTAATACCACATTCATTTAAAAAGGCTTTAATAGACAACAGTATTTTAAACCGTTAATTTACTAATGCATATGTCAAATGTATGAAGTAACTATGAAATCAATTCCCTTTCATCCTCATCAATTATTGTCATAATAAGAATATACTATATATTTCAAAGCTTCTATTGAGGTTTTTGAATGAAGCTTCAAATCTCTGTTGTCATATATTATGATGCCATCACCCTAAAAAAATATATTACCTCTGGGTGAAAGTCCTTGCTGGATGTCATCACTTTCACCCTCATTTATTGGACATATCTGAGTCACTCATCTTGGGCCGACAGATCAGGTGGTCCTCCTCCTTCACCCGTTTCCTTCTTTTTCTTCCGGTCTGTTATTATTATTTTAACTTTAATATCGAACTTTCTTTACCTTTACGCCTGTCTATTTAGAATGACTCTGATTCACTAAAACAATTAATTCTTCCTTCATTCAGAAGCAGTAAATAAGATGTATTATCTCCTCTGCAGATTTCAGAGCTCTGTTTGCAGAGCCAACATCTGGAGGATGAGAACGGGCTGCTGTCAGAGAAAAACACCCAAAACATTTCTGATGTGGAGAATCTCCGACAGCAGCTGGAAGAGCTGATGAAGGAGAACGAGAGGAGGGAGACGTCCGCCGCTGAAGAGAAAAACAAGGTAAACAGAGTTTTATGACCGACCGACGGTCGTCATGGTGTCGTGTCGGTTGTAGCGGGTAGTTAACCGGTGGCTGTTTTGTGTTAGCTGGCAGCTTGTGTGTCTGCTCTGGAGGCAGAGCTGACCAAAGCTCTGGAGGACGCTGCACAGCTGGAGCAGAGGAATACCCAGCTGTCACAGCAGCTCTCTGGCCTCAGAGAGAAGGTGAGCATCAGACCAGGGACACTCTGATGGGGGAAATAAAGCGTGACACAGACACAAAGTGATAAAGCATCAACACCACCTACTCTTACCATGAAATGACTCTTTCAATCTAAGTGAACACGTATCTATGAATATTTTCACCTTCAATGACGAGTATAAAAGAAAAGAAATATTTTCTGTCCTTAAGGCAGCTGTGATCTGCTGAGATATTGTGGCGTGGAGCTTTAGCAGTGAAGGTGCACATAAAGGATTGTTTAATTACAGCTGTAGTTGTCTTCTGGTTCTCAGGCGGTCAAAGTGGACTCTATGGAGAGTCAGCTCAGCAGCCTGGTAGAGGAGCGGAAGAGTGCTGATAAGGAGACTAAGGGCCTCTGCAGCCAGCTAGCCAAAGCTCAAGAGAGGGTAAGAGTCGGCTGTAACCCTCAGAATCATCTCTATCAATCAAATGCTGTTTTATTTCAAAGCATTTTACAGTAGCATTCACAGTAATTAAACAGATTTGTAACTGGGTTAGTCCAGGAACAAGTCAAACCCTGAAAACAGTGTTACTCAGGACCAAATACGTTCCTTTCTCCACTCTAGGTAAAGACGGTGGATGAAACTCTTCAGGCTGTGAACCATCAAAGCGCTCGTCTTAAGTCAGACCTCCGTGTTTTGCAGCAGGAGAGGGATTCCCTCAAACATGAAGTTGCAGTGCTACACAAGCAGCTGCAAAATGTCAACGATAAAGTACGATTTCTTTATGTTTTTCACTTTGCAAACAAAAAAAACAGAACGAAAAAACACACTTAAAGGAATAGTTCGGCTGTTTTGAAGTGGGGTTTTATGAGCTACTTATCCATAGTCAGTGTATTACCTATAGAAGATGACGGTCGGCATGCTCCCATCTTGGAGAAACAGACAGGAGTTACCGCACGGAAGCAAAGCAATATACTGGTGTGGACGGGGCAAGCAGCAAAATGTATTTTAGCCACCTAAAAGAAAGGCTCACCTAAAAAATCGTATCGGTTTAAGTGTACGCTATATTTAGAATATTTTCACCGCTTTACCCTGCCGTCAGACAGCTCTTTCCAAAGGGGAAACTGAAGGCGTTATCTATGCTCTCTTCAAAGCCACCTGACTCCATTAACAAAAACAGTCATTTTACCTCTCAGAACACGGGGGTTGCTGGTCTACCGCTGCCTCAATCAGTTGGTTTGCTTGTGTTAATGTGTGACTGGTGAATCCAAACGAACCCTTTAGGACACCAAAGTCACACAGTAACACAAACAAACAAACTGATTGAGGCAGCAGTAGACCAGCAACCCCCGTGTTCTGTGAGGTCAAATTACTGTTTTATTCAATGGAGCCTGGTTGCTTTGGCGAGAGCATAGATAACATCCTCAGTTCCTCGTCGGGAAGGGCTGTCTGACGGCAAAGTAAAGCTGTGAAAATATTCTAAATATAGTGTACACTTAGTCTGATATTGATTTTTTTAGGCAGCTAAAATAAATTTTGCTGCTAACCTCGTCCACAGCAGTACATTGCTTTGCTCCCGTGCGGTAACTCCTGTCAGTTTCTCCAAACTGGGGGCGTACCGACCGTCATCTACTGTAGGTAATACACTGACTATGGATAAGTAGCTCATACAACCCCACTTCAAAACATCCAAACTACTCCTTTAAGTTCAAGGTGAGGAAAAAACAAAGATGATTTGACTTATTTTGCAAGTGATGTTCGAAGATGTTCAAATGTAGAGACAAGGAAACACAATTTTGTACATTTTTTCAGTAGACTTGACCTTTTCCCTTTCGTCCATCACAGAACCACGTTTTGGAGATGGCATTGCGATCGAGTGGTCTCCAGAGTCAGAGCAAGAAGCTGTACAGAGATAAGATGTCTCGGCTGGTGGACCAGGAGCAGCAGCTGCTGAGGAAGGAAAACGACCGGCTTCAGGGTGAAGTACGCAACGTCAAAGGAGACCTGGTGCAGTCCAGAGAAAAGGTGAGCTGACGACTACAGCAAACTGTAATGAACGTATAAGTGTTTAATTTTCTCCCTCTGCCACTAATCTATAAGCCCTTTATTTTATGTGTGCAGGTGCGTCAGCTTGATGCTACCGTCCTGTCCCTGAAGCAGCACAAACAACAGAGTCCGTCCTCGTCCCTGGTGAAGGCCTTGGAAAAGGAGAACGCCTCTCTGAAGCAGGAGCTCGAGGCACAAAAGGAGCTCACCAAGGTAAACTGTATAACCAGACAACCTTTGTTGCTTTTTTTTTTCTTTTCAAACTATGTTTGTTATGTGGCTTAAATTCTTATTACATGTGCTTTGTGTGTTTCAGGGCCTTGGAGCAGGACAAGGACTCGCAGAGCTGGAATGCCTTCAGCAAGAAAATGAGGCGCTCAGGGCTCAGATGGCTCGACTGTCCACACAGTTGCTAGAGGTACAAACTGTTTTCCTCTTATTCTAGTGTTAAGATATTGATTTGTGTAATTTAAATTGGGCATTTCTTTAATATATAGACAGCTTATGCTTTGCTTTCTTTTTGCTGAGGTTCACTATTTCTGGCTACAACTTTTGTACTAGAGTTATTATAATTTTGAAAATTTCATTAGATTTTATTAGGGCTGTCACAGTTAATGTCATAATAACGCGTTATCGCAAGTCATAGTCAAGTCAGCACACTGACACACTGACAGCTGTTGTTGCCTGTTGGGCTGCAGTCTGCCGTGTTATGATTTGAGCATATTTTTTATGCTAAATGCAGTACCTGTGAGGGTTTCTGGACAATATTTGTCATTGTTTTGTGTTTTTAATTGCTTTCCAATAATAAATATATACATACATTTGCATAAAGCAAGAATATTTGCCCACTCCCATGTTGAGAAGAGCATTAAATACCTTTCAGGTACATTTTGAACAGATAAAAAATGTGTGATTAATTGCGATTAACTATGGACAATCCCAATTAATCGCGATTTAATATTTTAATCAATTGACAGCCCTACTTTTTATTTTTATTTACTCTTTCATTTTGGTTTTGATTTCAGTTTAGTTTTAGGTATATAAGTAGTATTACTTTTATTTTAAGGATTTGACTAGTTTTAGTTTAGTTTTTATTTAGTTTTAGGTTTTCAAGTATTATGAGAAAAGCCCTGATTTACTGTGGCTGGAAAAGTTACGATGAAAGAATGTATGACCTCAAATATGAATATGGGATTTTACGGCAGCAGGTATCCGCTGTGTTGGTTGCCGCCACCTTCTGGAACCAGTTAACGTGTCATGAAGAAGTAAACAGAACAGGACACAGTGGTATACTAGCAACCACAATGCAAACGAAGGGAGAAAACCAAACTGATATTACCCACAATTCAATTTTGTTTTAGTTTGTGTTGCTTTGTTCATTGTAGTTTTTAAAAACTGATGTTTTTGTTTCAGTTATTTTTTCACTGCTGGTTTTAGTTTTCGTTAACTAGAATACTTACTCTAACTTATTTTTCTACTTTGTCCAGACATTTCAGGCTCAGTTGGTCGGACTCCTGCCTCCATCCCCTCACAGGATGCCCCGGGGTCAACATCGTGGTGAAGATCCCGACAACATGCAGGTACAGTACAACCTGAGCCTTCCCTCATAGCAGACTCTGGCAAATACACATGTATGAAAATACAAAAGCTGCTTGTCTACATTCAACTCTAGTAGGCCTGCAAATTAAATAATCACGCACAGGATGAACAAATTATTCCTTTTCAAACTACATTTTTCCTGAGTCTGCTCTGAAATTTTACAAAAAAAACCTGAACAAGCAGTTTAGTACCTGAACATTTAGTTCCATTGTATCATTGCACGGTTTGGTTTTACATTCATCTCCTGCCATTTTTCTCTCACTGTCATCATTTTCTTTTGTCATATTACAGCCCTATGGGGGACGGAGCCTGCCAAAATCAATAAATAAATACACATGTCATTAAATGTAGCAAAAATAATATTAAAAATAAATGTAGCCATTAATTAATAAAATAAATAAATAACTTTTAAAATTAATAAAAATAACTACATAAATAAATAAAAGGGAACCTTAAACAGAAGAGTAAATAAATAAGGGAATTAATATATAGATAGACAAATAAAGAAGCAAATATGAATTTGTCACATTTTATCAATTAATTACTACATGCTACATTTATTTTTAATATTATTTGTTGCTAAATTTAATGACCTTTATTTATTTATTGAGTCATTTATTTAGTAATTTATTTGTGATTTTGGCAGGTTCCGTCCTCCATAATAGCCATCTGTTGTTAATGGCTATAAGATGGGAACTATGATCTACTATCTCATGTTGGAACTGTTGTGGGATATAATGGGAGTTTAATGTAAACACACTCTCACTTTGGTGTAGGAAGTGAGCACACTCAAATGAGTCACTCAATTCAGGTGCTGAAAATGTATTTTAGGTTTTTTTAATTTGGCTGGAAATTCAAAGAAAAGCAATGCATCACTAAAATGTTCAGCATCAAAGTGAATATTAATAATAAATTGATTTTAAAGTGTCTCAAACACCTGAGCTGAGTGTCATTTAGTTGTGATAATCCTCATTTATTTGTATTTTCGATTATTACCTTTATGTTTGAACGCTGGGCTTGCTTGCAGTGCTCCTTGTTTTGGTTCTTGTCACAGATCATCTCCTGCAGCACCTGTCTGTCTTCACCTCCTCACTGTATGTCGTCTGTGTGTCGTCTGTGTGTCGTGTTTACCTTTTGGGTTTGGTGTGTTTAGTCTGTGGTGCCTGTCTGTTTCTGAACTCACCGTCTTTATTTAATTTTCCATCTGGGGACTGACGTCGCTGCAGCGGTGTGATCATGTGTGATCATGTGGGTGTGGTCCTGGTGGCTGTTTTTCCATTTGTCATATCGCACAAACCTCCGTCTCACCAACTAGATAGGCGTAGTTTGTCCAGGTTTATCTGTAAATAGCATCATCCCACTGATAGGGTATTTTGATAGCATCTGCCTTTATGTGGTTTCATTTTTTATCTTGAACATGACTTTACTAGTTATCACCACTTTACCATGAATGTAGTGGAAGGAAAAGAGGATCCCATCTAATATAATAATTGTGTATACTATACATTTATGTCAGTTTAGTAGTTTTATTTTAATATATTCCGATTATTGATCATATATCGATCAGATCTAACGGCACAATATATATTGACCTCATACAAATTTGAACTACATTTTCCAGGAGATGTCTAACAATGGAAATTAAATAAACAAACAAATAAAACATTTTTGCACATTTCAGTTCATCAGTTAGGACATTGTATGTCTCGTTCAGTTCATGAAAAAATGATATAATCTGTAATCTTCATAAAGTGTAAGGCTTTTTATCTATAAGATCATTTTTTTCCTCCTCTTCCTATTCTAAACATGCTATATTTTGATGGATATTGCCATAGAAGTATGAAATCACTTCTATCCTGATAGAAGATTTTGGCCTTATCGCCCAGCCCCATTAAAGCCAGTGTGGAGGCGTGTTAACTGAGGTCTGTGTAGGTTTTTAGGACTAGAGGAGAGGGTGGAGCCGTGGTGAAGTGTACCTGCCTTCTCTCTCCAGGGGCCGATGCCGGAGCAGCGGGCGGCTCACGCAGACAGCTACCGGCGGATCGGTGGATTGTAACACCAGCGTCTTTCCCTGCTCTTCACTTTAAGCCTCTGCTCTTCTTTCCTCCGTCCTGCTCTTCTTCTGCTTTGTCTGGAGCCAAAATCTGACTGTGGCTCATGATGCCGTCCTTTCTGCATCCTTATAGGAGACTGTGAACAAATGTGGTGCCTGGTTCAAAAGGCATGAATGTGTGTAATTGTATTTCCCTGCTGCTAGGTGGCAGGAAAACACAGAAAAAGGCGCCTGAGGTTTTTCCCAATGGGACTTTGATTCAAATGACATTGAAATTTTAAGGTTTGTTTAACATGCCGTATCAAATTGACATCTACAAACACAGAGTTGTTTCTTGACAGATTTTTATAATCCTTTTGTGCATTAAAAATAGTTTGAATACAGGGAATCTTTTTAACGCAGGGTATATTTTCTGGGAATGTTCTGTTATTGTTATCATTGTTTGAGACAGGGTATATATATATACATCCTCAGAGGCTAAATCTTGTGCGACAGCTTGCCTTATGATCATCGAGAAGTGTTAAGTTGAGGCGAGGTCAGTGCCTAACAGCCTTCTGAGCCTTTTCCAACAATCAAGCAACCTGTGATTGTCAGGTGACGTTACTTTCTGTGTCCAGTATGAGATTTCCTAATGCCGGTACCGTTTTCACTGTTTGTCTTCTGTTGTTTATGCCTGTATTTCTTATTTGACACTACACATAGTCGAATGTTTCTTCAAGCTACCTGTTGTTATGTTGTGTTTGTGTGTGTTGCTGTTTCTGTTGCTGCTGCTGCTGCACAACCAAAGTGAATCACATCTTTCTGGGTCATGTTTAACTGTTCAAACACGTCACACAACTTTGAATGTTTATCTGGTATTTATTATTTGAAACCAAATCATTGTTTGTCCCCAGTAGTAATCTATTCTGTGTCTTTGAGTCATTTAGTGAGTCTTTCTTTATTTTTGCACCAAATATATTTTATTTGTTTTATTATTTTGTTATTTATTTAAATAGAAATCATGTTAGGATTTATTTTTATATATGCATTAAATTATTTTTGTAGAGGTATCTGGAATACATGGCATAATTTTATACCTATTTATATTTTATTTATTTTTTATTAGTGCGTTGTCCTCTCCTTTTAGAAATGTACCAGAAATCATTTAATGCTGAAATGAAGATAAAATAAAGCTTCTAGCTCATTAGACTGTGGTCTGCATGTGATTTTTCTCAGTTTACACCAGATCAAAGGGAAGAACATTCAAATTATCATCATCACATTTGCAGCAGTTTGTTGACATCCCTCCCTGTCTTCTCACCAGGATGAAAGGGAGAGGAAGATGAAGAATATGGAGGAGCGTATGAGGGAAATTGAGCTGTCGCTGCGTAACGTCAAACTGCTGCTCAAAGAGAAGGTCGGTCAGCTCAAAGACCAGGTCAGTTCAAAAAGCTCATCAGAAATAATTCAGTTATGTCTCTTAAGGAAAAAAGATTATAGTCAAATACAAATCATACATTTAATTTTGATTGTCATGGTTGCCAAAATTATGAACTTGGAAATGTCTAGCATAAATGTCCACATAAAGTTTTTATTCCATTTCTCAAGTGGAAAAAAACAATATGGAGTTGTGTTTTTTCAGAAGAATTGTGATTTACTGTATTTTTTAATTAGATAAGTGATGCATAGAGTCCGACCGATACTGGATTTTTTAGGCTGTTATTGATATCCGACTGTCTGATAATGATATATATTGAATTCCTGCACACTTTCACGAGTTTATAAAAGACACAACATCAAATTCACAGTGTGAAAAAACACATGTTTATACTGAAGCCACAGGTTGTAACAACCACTCAAAAGGGAAACCAAATCTCAAAACACCTGAGCCAAATATCCTGAAACAACTGCCACAACAATTGATTAAATTATCCAAAACAAGATTGTTGACGAAATTATAGAAATTTCTAACAAGTAGAACTTAAATCTAAAAGAAAACAATATCCTCTTTATAAAGGACCTCTTTAAAAGAGGAAAATGGAAACCAAATTGAAAATAAGGAACATCCCAACAAGACGTCATAGCATCACATGAATTAGCTATTTATCAGTAAGGTCGCAGTCTGGGAGACCTGCCCAACGAGTAAGGAGGAAATGTTTGTAAATATTAAGTTTCCATTCTTGAATAAGTACGTTGTGGTTACCCTCTCATATTCACATAATTCAAATAAGCTTTATTGGCATGGATGTTAAAGTTACATTACTGCCAAAGCTAAATTACTAGGGCTGTCAATCGATTAAAATATTTAATCGCATGATTGTCCATAGCTAATCACGATTAATCGCAAATTAATCTCACATTTTGTATCTGTTCAAAATGTATCTTAAAGGGAGATTTGTCAAGTATTTAGTGCTCTTATCAACATGGGAGTGGACAAATATGCTGCTTTATGCAAATGTATGTATATATTTATATTATTATTATAAACATGCTTAACATGAACAGTTTGATACTTTAAATGTGGTTAAAGAATGTTGGCCAAGATACTGTAGTATGTACTGAGAGGGTGACACTTTCTGAATTACTGCAGACATACTTTATGTTTGGCTTCTCTAATGCAATTTCATTGCTTCATATTGGCCGACACACAGTATGTGTCGATACAAGCTAATACTAGCTGATAATATTGGCCAGCCAGTTTTACATCAAATGAGATTAAATATGGAATTATCATCTACTTTCTCCTAATTTTACTAGCTGCACAAGAACGGCAAAGCAGACGTGTTGATCACAGACCTGTATGAGGAGAACAACCAGCTGCTGAAAGCTCTGGAGACGACTGAACAGCGGAAGAAAATCGCAGAAAAGAAGAACTACCTGCTGGAAGAGAAGATCTCCAGCCTGAACAAGATAGTGCGTGACCTAAACCCCTCGCCCCTTCCCTCACTGCCATACCACTATAAATGCACATAACGTTAAACACCTACAGACACTCTGGACATTAACACTTGCCATGCCAAATGGTAATGTCCAAAGTCAACCATAAAGTGCACTGTTTATTTACTCAAAGCTCTTTTAAAATGTGCTTTTCTTTGCTTGAACCCTTGTGCAATAAATGCATCCAAATGCACAAGAAAAGGCCTTTCTGTTGCATGTCCTCTGGCATGTTTTATCTAATATTATACTGTTTAAATATGCAGTATTTTTATTCATTGTTTTCTAAGCTCATGTTGGACTATGAAGAACCAAATGTGAGGTTGGACTGTAAAGAAAACAAGCTATTTTACCATAATTTATCATGTTTAAATACTTTTTAAAGCAGTGGCTGTTACTAGTAAATGAGTAAATATTTTACCATGACACTATATTTCTCTTTTGAGAAAGAGAAAAGCAATACCGAAGTGCTCTTTTTATACAAGTGTTCTTTTGTCTATGTTGTCCAAGAGATTAATTGTGTTAATCTGTCTCTCCTTTGCTTCTCAAGCATCTTATGTAAAGATGCAACAAACCTGTCAGTGGTAAAATCATGTCAACACAACGGTCAAATAATGTCGTGACCTTTTCAAGGCGTTTGCTTTCATGTAACTCTACCTGAAGACACACATATGACTGTCAAGTGGCAACACTCGCTATTTAATTGAAATCCTATGAATTGTTGCAATATGTAAAGTTTCCTACATAAAGCTGTGCCATTATGAATGTTTTAGACTCAAATGAAGGACCTTAATTGTTTTTATAATGAAGTACTAAAGATGAAAACAGGGTCATGTTTTGTGTTGCAGGTATAAATAAAATACATGAAACATGTCTGCTTTGATTTCTTACTGGATTCATTTTAGTTGTTTTGTGAGGATCTTGTCAGCGTCCTTGCTTTTGATACTTTTATTACATTCTGTTTCTAATATTTATGTACTTCAGTCAGTGTGGTATTATTGCCACTTTGGATACTTTTCTATTTCTATTTTATGTTACTTATACTCTACTACATTTCAGAAGTAGATATTGCACTTTTCACTCCACTACATTTCTTTTCCTCAATAATATTTTACATAAAATATGATGATCATCTCTAACTCGACCACCCACAACATTAAACAAACGATGAACAATAATGATGTAAATATATGTGTAATGATGTAAAAATATTTATTATTGCCAATATTTCTATTTTATGTTACTTTATACTTCTACTCCATTACATTTCAGAAGTAGAAATTGTACTTTTTACTCCACTACATTTATTTATTTTCACAATAAAATGTAAGTACCATCTACAACATTGAAGTTCATGTTACATGTAAATGCATTAACAAAATAAAATAAAATAAATGACAAATGAAATGATAAATGACAAAATGAAAATGATAAATGATAAATATATTTATACTTCACTGACATGGACCATCCTGCAAAGTACCTTTGAACTTTTGATGCTTTTCTTACATTCTCTTTCCATTATTTATGTACTTTTACTTATGTGACATTTAAGTAATTTTTCAGTGTGGTATTGCCACTTATAATTAACTAAGTACTAACTTTTCCACTTTTGCTCATAGGGTCAATTTATTATTTATGTACTTCAGTGTGATATTATTGCCACTTTGGAAACTTGCATATTTCTATTTTCTGTACTTTATACTTCTACTCCACTGCATTTCAGAAGTAGAAATTGTACTTTCTACTCCACTACATTTATTTATTTTTCACAATAACATTTTGCATACATATATACTGATCATAAGTACCATCTACAACTTTAAAGTGCTGTTAACATTTAAATGCATGAACAATGATGCTATAAATATATATTTATACATCCCTAGCATGGACCATTCTGCAAAGTACTTTTGCTTTTGATGCTTTTATACCATTATGTTTATAATATTTATGTAGTTTTACTTATTTGACACTTTAATGCAGGTTTTATTATTAGAATAGTATTAAGTATTATATAGTATAATTAGAATTAAGTGTGATTTTGCCACTTTGAATACTATTTTCTTCTAATTGCAAAGGTTGGAGCTCATATTCTCAGTTTAGAGTCAAAACACATGAACATATTTGTCACTTTATCTGTCAGCTGTGTGTCATATCGATGAATGAGCTCAGTTGTCAGCATTATATGAGTGTCTGAGCTCGGTGGGCAGGACCAGGACTGTACAGTAACCGATCCCAGTGAGGAGGACCAGCGGTGGGAGTGGAGCTCAACTCAGAGCTGACTGGACCTCTGGAGGAAAACATTCATCCAGTAGCTCAAGTTAGCTGGCTAACTTGCTGCTAGCTAATCTAACGCTTTAAAAAATGTTTACTCTCCGCGCTTTGCGAGCTGGATGGAAACGGGACGGTCGCAGAGTGTGCCATGACATTTGTTGTTGATGTTTCCCCGAGCCTTGAGTTATGCTCTCACGGAAGAAAAGTAAAAACGAAGCGTCGAAACCAGCCGAGGTACACGGGAAATATGTGAAGAAGGAAACGTCGCCGCTCCTGAGAAGTAAGCGCAACAAGTTAGCGTCAGTTACCTCAAAGTTAGCGTCAGTTAGCCTGCTAGCTCAAAGTTAGCATCAGTTAGCTCAAAGTTAGCGTCAGTTAGCCTGCTAGCTCAGAGTTAGCGTCAGTTAGCCAGCTAGCTCAAAGTTAGCATCAGTTAGCCAGCTAGCTCAAAGTTAGCGTCAGTTAGCCAGCTAGCTCAAAGTTAGCTTCAGTTAGCCTGCTAGCTCAAAGTTAGCGTCAGTTAGCCAGCTAGCTCATAGTTAGCGTCAGTTAGCCTGCTAGCTCAAAGTTAGCGTCAGTTAGCCAGCTAGCTCAAAGTTAGCCTCAGTTAGCTCAAAGTTAGCATCAGTTAGCCAGCTAGCTCAAAGTTAGCCTCAGTTAGCCTGCTAGCGATAACAAACTTTACTGCCAATAAGTAACAAGCTTATAATAGCAAACAGGCTGAAGTGTATGTGTGGAGACATAATGCCACATTAATGTGTTTAATAAGCTTGTAACCAGCTGTTTAATCGCGTTTTTGTACACCGTAAACAAATGCTAACCTGGTAGTTAAAGTGCTAAAGCTAGCTAATCATCTAGCTACATTAACGTCAGCTGCAGAGCTAACGAGCTACTCATATTGACAGCAAGAATACAAAACTACTAAATGAAAGAAGTATTTGGCCTTTATGTGGTTCACTAAAAGTCTGATTTTTTTTGCTATTTAGCTTATATTTGTCCATTGGTAGTAATTGAATGAATGTTGTCATTAGTTGTTGACTTGTTGAATTGTCCCCTGATGTTAAATAGACTGTAACTAAAGAAAACGTGCCTTTTAACTGACATGTAATTTGCATTATATCGTTAGTGGCTCAGCCATTAGTATTAACGTTAGTGCTTTGTTCTTATTAGCAGTGGTGGAAGAAGTATAAGAACATTTACTACAAGTGGCAATACTATGCTATAAAATACTACATTGAAATTAAAGGTCATGCATTCAAAATTTTACATAAGTAATTAAAAGTATGAGAGTATTATCAGCAAGATGAACTGAAGTGTTAAATACAAGTTCTTATGCAGACATAGCATACTTTTTATCTGTTCAAAATGTATCTTCATAAATCACACATTTTTTATCCGTTCAAAACGTACCTTAAAGTGAGATTTGGCAAGTATTTAAAACAAATATGTTTGCTTTTATGCAAATGTATGTAAATATTTATTATTGGAAATCAATTCACAACTCAAAACAATGACAAATATTGTCCAGAAACCCTCAAAGGTACTGCATTTAGCATAAAAAAATACGCTCAAATCATAACATGGCAAACTCAAGCCCAACAGGCAACAACAGCTGTCAGTGTGTCAGTGTGCTGACTTGACTATGACTTGCCCCAAACTGCATGTGATTATCATAAAGTGGGCATGTCTGTAAAGGGGAGACTCGTGGGTACCCATAGAACCTGTTTTCATTAACATATCTTGAGGTCAGAGGTCAAGGGACCCCTTTGAAAATGGCCATGCCAGTTTTTCCTCGACAAAATTTAGCGCAAATTCGGAGTGTTATTTAGCCTCCTACAAGACAAGCTACTATGACATGGTTTGTACCAATGGATCCCTTAGGTGTTTTAGTATTATATGATACCAGTATCTTCACTCTAGCTCTAATACTAACTAACTTTAAAACTGAGCCCGCTACTACCTTAAAATCGCAAATTTTGTGTTAATGAGTTAAAGAAATTAGTGACGTTAAAACAAATTTGCAATAACTCGTAATTATTGCGTTAACTTTGACAGCCCTATTATATAGACATTATAATATTGTATTTGTTCAAGGTGGAGCTAATTTTAACTACTTTATCGTACGTACTGTTGGGTAATTAAATCTACACTATAACAATAAAATATATTTTATTACATAGTTTATTTTCTATGTTAAAATTGTATATGCCGAACATACTGGAGTAAAAAGTACAATATTTCAAAATCTGAAATGTAGTTGAGTAAGGAAATACTCAAGTATAGTACAAGTACTTTCAAACTACGTAAGCCTAGTACTTGATTAAGTGTACTTGGTTGTATTCCTTCACTGCCGATTGGTACTACTACTGTGTTATTGTGTTGACTGATATTGATATTTACCTTGTTTACCTGGTTGCAGATCTTATGCCCTCATTCATCCGTCATGGACCCACTATTCCACGACGCACAGAGGTCCCTCTGCCAGATATGGGACCCTCTGCCTACCCCGTGGCACCCACCCGGGAGCCTGTGGTGTCCCGCAACAAGAGTTTTCTCCGTACCCCCGTGCAGAGGCCTCCTCACGAGGTGGCCCGCAGAGAGAGCCACCGAATGTCAGCACCTCCATACCTGCCTCGCAGTCTTGGAGACCTGCCCCACGAGTACGGAGGCTCCTCACAGTCCTTCCTCACAGACGTGAGCCCCATGTCTGAGAACGGAGACGCTGCCCGGTATTACTACCCCTCTGAACCTTACTATGACAACCAGCAGCACCAACAGCAGCAGCAGCAGCAGCAGCAGCAGCAGCAGCAGCAGCAGCAGCAGCATCAGCAGCGCCAGCCCAGGATGGTCCCGGACCGCTTTCCTGAGGACTATAGATACTATGAGCACAATGAACACAACTTCCAAAGACTTCCACGACAACACACTCCCCCAGCTCCAAGCAGACCCCCTTCAGGTAAACATGAAATGTGTTTTGACACTCACCTTTTACTAGGGCTGTCCCGAATACCATTTTTTGGGCTTCGAAGCTTCGGTGAAAAATATTCGAAGCTATTCGAAGCTTCTCAGCACAGCGCGGTGCAGCAGGCTGACATGTTCTTCTGTCTGCCTGTTTCAATCTCCCCCGTTTCAGTGCCTGACAGTACTGATACCGATTTGGGGGTCGATTACCATGGCAATAGTCGATGCTTCGAAGCATTCAGGTCAGCCCTACTTTTTACAGTATTGGTTTAGGTAGTTCTTCTTTTATCGGAAAGTAAACAAGGGGCAGTGACAAGAAATTGGAAGCAAAGAAAGAGTTGAAAATGTGGCAAAAATCAGGAATTGCATTAAACTGCACATGTGGTTTTGGAAAGTACATGGCAGGCAGTCATAGTTTTTTGAGGGATTAAAACAGCATGGCTTTTTTTTTTTCCAAATTCTGAAATATAAAAGTAGAGCAGTCATGTTTGAGGATGAGTGAAATCACACCAGCAAGTCTACAACTTTTCAGATGTCTTTTGGACAAAATGTCGAGAAAACATTGCCAACTTTGTGCTTCCAAGAAAATGTTAGAAGCTGTATGATTGCTGTTTTGAAATGTCAAAGTATTATGGATTGGTTTTGGACCATACATAGGCCACTCTGAAAGGAATGCAAGCCGCCGGTTGTCACTGAAGAGCTCAAAAGAGCAATTTTATTTTTCCTGAGGGATTAAATATTTTTAAACGACTGCTCTACATTGTAAACAGTAGTATGATGCAAGTGTGTAATTTCCATGAGATTAAATGCTAAGGGCGTCGAAGGAATTTTCCAGGCCACTCCAAACGATAGAGAACCTTTTATTATGTGGCTGACTTGTCAGCGTCGTGTATATGGTTTAGTATTATGTCAGGTTCGACTATCGCATATCACAGAGCCTTGTTTGGAGTGAAGTTAAACAAGCATTAGGGGCTCTGCATTTTTCACCTCTATGTTTGCTGAATCTCTCTGCCAGCAAACTAGCAATTTGCAGACCGCCCTAAGTCAAATGTCTCAGCCTCAGACTGCTGATTTATGAATCATCTGTGTACGCAGGTACTGTTTTCTGTATAGTTACACTGCACACGTAAGGCTAATGCACTGAGTGGTAAGCAGAGTTGTTTTGAAGGAGTCATCTACCTACAATCAGCTGATGCTTCCTTTTTTAAGAATCAAAATTTTCCCAAAAAAATGGCACAAAGGAAGTAAGATGCGGTTTGAAATTACAGTATACCATATGTATTTGTTGTTGGGCTGAACAATTTAGAAAAAATATGTAATTGCGATTATTTTGGCTGATATTGCAATTTCGATATGATTTGCGATATTAGAGGAAACGATTTATTGTTCTCATTTTAATTGGAAAAACAAGATTTTTGCGGGGATCTGTAGCAAACAAAAATATTATATCATGTCTGTCTAATATGATGTGAAGGCCAGGACATCTCTGCCGAATGACACGATTTAATTTAAAAAGGTATTTTAACACATATTTCGCCTTCAACAAATATTGCGCCTCCTGCGATTTGAATATTGCAGTAGGCCATATTGTGATAAAATTGATTAATTGTGCAGCCGTAATTTGTAGGGCTTTTTATATTTATTTTTCATTTAGAAAATCTGGCAATTTAATAGTGTTTATTTTGAGTAGAAATGGGTGAACATTGGCAGATAATCAATGTAAAAAATATTAGTAAAACTGTATTATTAACACCATTTGACAGTGTGTAGTTTTACCATTTGTTGGTAATTTTTTGTTTATCACACATAATCATCCTGATCATTTATGACACATGATCAGCATCTCATTTGTCTTCTCTTCCTCATTTTCCTTTTACTTTCTATTACCGGAAACATTTTTAAAAAATGTGCTCATTGCAAAAGTATCCTGGTTTCTGGAAACTGCAGGGAAAAACTTTTTCTTGCAGCAGAAATTACTTCAACTTTTGGATGCAGGACAACATAAAATATGTGTTCAAATCAATTTTACACTGAAAAAAAAAATCAGTTAACCATATTATGAATAATTTACTGTCAAATCTGTTGTTGGTGATTCATACTTTTGGTGTTTCACTGACTCTATTTCTATGAGGTGACCTACTTCATTTCTTTAGTACAACGACTGCATCACCAGTTGTAAATATAGTAGTCTACTACTCTCGACTGTGTCCAGTGAAATTCCTGTAATGCATTGAGCTTTAGGTCTGCAGTGAGTGTGGCTCTCTGCCATTTTTCTGAGGAAAAGGGCAGAGATGATGATGAGGTGGAGGAGGAAGAGGAGGAGTGCATTTCTGCGGAGCGCTCGCACATTCCGTCCCTTCACTCAGCAGCTGGCAAAGAGCTCCGGCTCTGTTGCTGTCACTCTCGTGCAGAATTTATCAGATTGTATCCGCCATTTTGCCGAGATACTTCATTCGCCGCACATTCTGCAGTGTTTTCAACCCTTTCTGGGTCCCTCCAGAGTCGTGATAGCTCTCCTTCATCCACACAGCTGTTGGCTCAACATTCCTCGCTGACATAATTCACCAATAAAAGTACAGGACCTGTTGAATGAACGCACTCTGCTGGCTGCTCTTACGGGGAGTGTTTGGGAGTTCAGTGGTTTGTTCTCTTCCGGTGAAAGCTCCAGTGTGTTTGTCTGGCCATGCAGTGATCTCTGCCTTCCTGTCCAAACCTAACAACACTCCCATTTCCTACCATTCATCAAATGATGTCGGTCAGAATAAGTAGTGATTGCATTCCTCTCTTATCCTGATCTATGTTGAGTTGCCATATCAAAATGACCTTTTCAAATGCTGTACATCCCTTTCCTTTAAATGACATTTTCCCACACATGCTGTTTTTAAGAAAAGTCCCCAAATATTTTTTCTTTCCCAGCGGCGCTGTTAGCTGGCAGCTGCTTTGCTGCTGTATGTTTGGTCAGACATCTCTCCTTCTCCCTCTAGGTTTCTAAAAAGAAATGTTTGTTTTCCTCAGGCATAGGTCGAATACAGGCCAAGTCCCTCGGGAACCTCTCCAATCTAACGGGAGAGGACATCCCCCTTCCGGGCGGCTGGACCGTTGACTGGACCATCCGTGGCAGGAAGTACTACATCGACCACAACACGAACACTACCCACTGGAGCCACCCTCTGGAGAGGGAGGGGCTCCCTCCGGGCTGGGAGAAGGTGGAGTCGGCCGAGTTTGGGGTCTACTACGTGGATCACATCAACAAGAGGGCGCAGTATCGACACCCCTGTGCTCCGAGGTACGTCATCAGAGTGGAAAGAGAAAGATTTTGTGTTTTTATAAAGCTGCATTTTTTTCACTTCCATTTCTTTTTATGTCTTTTGATCCCTTCCTCACAGCCCTTAATGCTCACTGGAGCATCTACAAGTTTGACCGGGATCATCAGCACAGTCTTTTGAGTTGTCCAAAGTGGTTTCACAATAAGGTATAAATACTATATATATACTCTGTCTGTTCCAGTGTGCCCCGCTATGATCAGCCTCCACCGTTACCACCTCCTGTGACCTATCAGCCACGTCCTGCAGAGAGGAACCAGCCGGTGCTGGTGCCAGCTAACCCGTACCACACGGCCGAGATCCCGGACTGGCTGCAGGTGTACGCCCGCGCCCCTCTCAAGTGAGTACTTACTTAGTTATTAATCATCACTGATTAATCGTTTGGTCGATAAAATGGTGAAAAATGCACATTACAATTTCCTAAAGTCCGACATTAGGTTTTCAAATTGCTTGTTTTGACAACTGTTGACTCTTGACTGTTTTCGACATTTATTAGACATTTTATGGTTCACAAAGGTTATATTTATGAGGCCTTAATTCATACAATAGGCCTTTTTTCACAGCAGACATTTTGACTTGTCATAGAAAAACACAGGTTTTACTAATAACATTAACAATGGCTCCGTTATAGTCAAGTGTCCCAGTAAGTCATGACAGTGAACCAGCAGCATGCACAATACCAGCACTCTGAAACTGAAGCATTCATTTTATTATTTACAACTGTGCTTTTCTCACTGTGACGTGTCAAAATGTATTCCATAAAAACAGTCACTTTGTCCTACACTGTCATCATGGCAAGCACTACTAGAGACCATCTTGCGATGGGATCACACCAGCCGCAATGCCAAATCGGGCCAGGGGCGTTAAGTGTTGGAGGGGCAATGGTCCCTTCCCAATGCCTACTTCCGGCGCCGTTGCTCGGACCACACCCATCTTCTAACTGTGTTTTCATTTTGATCTCAACTACACACCTGTAAAGTTTGCATCTTGCACGGCTATGACGCTATCGCGGTGACAAAATCTGTCAACAGACTATAAATATAAACACCTGGCAAAGTACTCTACTCTAAACCTCTTCTGTGGTAGTTCCTGCTACAGTAGGTGTCTCCAGGACCACATTTTGCCATGATGAGTCACACACAGACTCACAAGGTGAAAACAATACCAGCCACACACTGTCACAGCTGGTAAATACTCCAGGTGTGAGTAACAAATAATATTCAGTGGAGTTTTCATTGTTGGCAAATGCGGGTTTGTCTCTCTCCCAAGTGCAAAGCACTTTGTGTGTATCCTTAAGTCCTTAAACGTGTTGAATGCATTTCCTACTTCGTAAAACATTTGCAAAATCTTCATTTTATTGTTGGGAACCTGCTTACTTCTTTTCCTCCTATTTATTGGAATCTTTCTATCTTTGCCACGAAATTTTGATATGCGTTACCACCTCTTGAAGTCAGTTGAAATGTGTGTTGTGGCGTGTGGCAGCATCCTTTTGTGGGTTTTGGGAGTACTACTAGACCGATATATTGGCCAATAATAGCTTATTGCAGAAATATTATGTCATCTAAAGACTTAACAAGAAATTGTATAGAAGTCTATGAGGAAATGACCCTACTTCTCACTTGATTTATTGCCTCAGTAAACATTGTAAACATGAGTTTATGGTCTCAATCGCTAGTTTCAAGTCTTCTTCAACACAGCATGATGTTCATTTAGTAAATGATGGTCCCATTTAGAGTCAAAGCAGAGGATGCTTTAGGGCGGGGCTACCTTGTGATTGACAGGCTCGCCATCACGGTTTTGGTCTGGTCTGGGAGTTGTCTGTGTTTTAAAACTTTAACCCTTTCACAGTGTGTTTCAGTCCATGAAAGTTTATTATAACATTTTGGTCGCCTAAAAATGTCTTATTCAGCATTGGGTTGTACTTAGCTCCACCCTCTTGTGTCACTTCTGGGAGCAAAAAAACAAGATGCCGACGGACAAAAGGCCAAACTCGAGGCTTCAAAACAACAGTCCACAAACCAGTGGGTGACGTGACGGTGACTTCGTCCACTTCTTATACAGTCTATGGTCACAATGGAGAAAAAAAAAACGAATCCAGGATCCGCATCAAGTGTTTAAAAATATTACCGTCAGCAGGTATATCTTTATCTGATTTTTTAAACTACCAAAAATCAATATCAGTCGCGCTATAGTTGGTAGAATGAGAGGTACAAAAAATACAGTCCACCGTTGTCTCTAACACTTCACAAAGTACCACAAATATCTTTCCTTTTACATCAGGTATGACCACATCTTGAAGTGGGAGTTGTTCCAGCTGGCAGACTTGGACACGTATCAGGGCATGCTGAAGCTGCTCTTCATGAAGGAGCTGGAACACATCGTCAAATCCTACGAGGCGTACCGGCAGGCGCTGCTGTCGGAGGTGGAGGCTCGCAAACAGCGGCAGCAGTGGTACGCCCAGCAGCCCACCAAGAACTTCATTGGGAACATGTGATGTGTGTGTGTGCAGCGGGGCCGTCTCGCTGCCACACCTCTCTGAGGTTTCCACAGTTTGGGAGCGGTCAGGGTTTCCTTTGAAATCATGATGGACTCTTAATTGCCTCTTTACCAAACACATCTGTGCCTTCGCTTGATCCAAATATATCAGCCAGGAAGTCGAGACGCACATTGGCGGAGGGGCCCAGTCCCCCCCCCCCCATGTGACACTCAATTTATGATGATCATGTGACTGAAAAACACTCCAATGAAGAAGAAGAATAATGTGCTACATCTGGGGAGACTGCTTGTGGTGCCATTTACAGCCACTGCCCTAAAAAAACTGAATTGCTGTATGGATTTCTGTTTTTACGACTGAGGAGAACGGAGTCTGAAAAACTACGGATATTTGTTCAAAAACATCCTGAGATTGTGCCTTTTTCATAAAATGAAGCGCAGCAGTTTTTATACACCAACTACTCCGTCATTTTTTTTCCCGTTGGAGGAAATGACAGGCAGCTTCTTCTAATTTGTTTCTATATGAAATACTTATTTTTCCTTTGCTTTGATACCCTCATAAACTGAGACTGCACTCTTTAACATTAAACAAAAAGTGTGCATTTTTCTCCTTTTTTTTTTTAAATGACATATCCTTTATAAGACAATCCACCAAAACTTTCACAGATATTTAAGTTTTGATATGAAACACGTCTGTATTTAAAGACCTTTTGTTGGATGAAGCATCACATTTGATGTTTGAGCATCTCGTGGCTCTTGGCATTACTGTAAGTCAGGAATATTCTTGTGTGTATAATGAAACATAAATAAGCTACTGGAACTTTATAAAACACTTCAGAAGACACACACTAAGTTTACCAAACAAGTGCAATTCAACTTCTCCTTGTTTCGTACTTTTTGGATATTTCTTGCCTTGGTAATGCCTTATTTTTATGGACTGACACGTCTCTTCTGTGGAAGAAGTGCAGGTTCCTGCAAGCAAATTCTATTGATCGCTAATCAATCAGCTTAAGCCGTCTTAAGATACTCAGAAAGGTTTTCATGCTGGAGGTTTTGGTGCTAGCTTCCAATCAATTTACTCATTGAGGTGAAAAAAATGTTTTTTTTTTTACATTATTACTTTAAAAATGTACAACGAAAACTATTTTCACAGTAAAATAAAGAAATAAAGTGTTTAATGGGACCTGTTTATGAGAGTGATTACAAATCCAAACATTTCTGAATGTCCTAAAAGGCTGTCTGATTAACGATGAAATAGGTTTGTAGAGAACCTCTCTTCACTATGCAAGAAGGTCTCATAATCACATCTTTTCAGAACGGTGTCATCAGTTTGTACATATCTGATTTTATGGATTGCAAATACAGGACATAAGCAATAAAGTCTGCAGTGAAGAAAAATATACTTCTGACTGTTCAGTTGTTGCCTCTTGCTGTCTGTTCACTTTCACACTGAGCCTCAAACAGACGTAATGTTGAGACTTTTCTATTGTAAAACTGAAGAATACTGTTTGAAAACACTTTAGACAAAGCATAAATCTATGGAAGAGTATTAGGGCCAGGCAAGGGAAAATAATGAGAGGTGGAAGATTTTTTTTGTTTGCATTTAGAGAAAGAATGCCAGGCGTAAGAAAAAATAAATCAGAGGATGATTTTTTTGCCTTTCGAGAATAAAGTCAAAATGTTGAGAATAAAAGTCTTAAAAATGTTTAGAATAATGTCGAATAAATGTTGAGAATAAAGTAGTCGAAATGTTGAGAATAAAGTCGCCGCAAAATGTTGAGAACAAAGTTGCCGAAAAATGTAGAGAATAAAAAATAATAATAATAATGTCGAACAAATGATGAGAATAACGTTGAAGAAATGTCGAGAATAAAGTCGAAATGTTGAGAATTAAATCGAAAAAATGTTGAGAATAAAGTCGAAAGAATGTCGTGAATAATGTAAAACAAATGTTGAGAACAAAGTCGAAAAAGTGTCTATAATAAAGTAAAAAAATGCAGAGAATAATGATGAGAAAATGTTGAGAACAAAGTCAAAAAAGTGTCTATAATAAAGTAAAAAAAAATGCAGAGAATAAAGACGAAATGTAGAGAACAAACGTATAACTTTTGATAATAAATCAAACTACTAGCTTTAGCGCATAAACTGAAATTTCAACTTTATTCTCGACATTTTGACTTTAAGTTGGAAATGCAACCTAAATAAAAAATCTTCTTCTTCTCATTTTTCTTCCTTATGCCTGCCCCTAATACTCTTCCGTATAATCTCACCTTGTAGATTTAATTTTAAGAATTTTCAACAGTTAATGGAACTCTTTTGTGGAAACAAAGATATCAGACACAAGTATCTTTATGTCTTAAAAGAAATAACTCAAGTCTAGCTTTCATAATTTGGTCCAACTTTATTAGTTATTTCCTTGTAACTGAAATTTTGCAATGCGTGTGTGTGGAAACTTAGCAGTGTTGACTCGATTCATTTGACCTTTCAGCACACTGAGGCTCCCACGATATCCGGAGATGATTTAAGTGTCCACGGGGGCGTCTTCAGGAATGAATTGTTAAATCCAAGAATAATATGTTGTGATACATTTTTTTTTTTTTAACAGATAAAAACTTCAATGTGTAAACGCAACACAATGTGAACAAATGCTACTTTTCTGACTCATGAATGGACAACACGGCCATGAAGAAATGGGATTTCAGAATCTTAAACTGGATTTAGTCGGTTCTTTGTGTGTGAAGGCCTCACTGATGTTGATTATACATTGTGGAAGACTCAAGAAGCCACTCTGCTGCAGTGCCTTTAAATTTCCAACCCTTGAGGTCAAACCTCAGTATAAACTTGCTAAATATGCATGACAGTGTTCCTGTACTGTTGGTGACCAGACAGAAAAAAATCATCTGAATGCTGCAGCTGAATGTGATGCTTTTACAGAATGATTCTGGGTTATTCAGTGAGCTAAAAACAATAACAACAGTTATACAAATGTACGGTAACAGTCTACGAAGCCAAAAACACCAAAAAGTGCCGTCACCGATACAAGCCGTCTGTTTACAAATGCAAGCTGTTTTGGGAAAGAAAAAAAAAAAAAAAAAGTCGGGGCCTGGCTTCTTTCACCGTGCAACAGTTTTTCACAGATGATTCAACTTAAGTGTGAGAAGATGATGAAAGAGATGTGGAATGAGGATCCTTTTTTTTTTTCCAAAGCGAGGCCTGCCGCCCCGCCTAATAACAACTAGCTTTGATTCCTCAGTGGCCACAGAATAGCTACATTCCTCGGATTTGCTCGAACATTCAGGGAGAAACACAACAATGGTTTCGCCCACCACCTCTACATCACAATGGAAACCAAACACGCTCTTTCCCCTCAACCTCAAAGACCAAACGTACATATAGAGGATCACTGCGTAATTACAAAACTGCAAGCGGACTACAAAGTGAGAGATAAATGTCAGCTATGTTGTGTAAACTTTGAACTATTCTGTCTGTGAAAGTAAATGCCAGCACAAAGCAACTCCCTGATGCAGAAATCAACAAAACAAACCGTATAATAAATGTGCCACCGAGTGTCTGCATGTAGCCAGTAGATGTGAAATCATTTTTTACATGTTATGGCACAATACCACTTTGTCACAACCATTTAAAACTTTATAAAGTATACCTGGTTTTAGAGCTTAAAGATGACAGACATTAACCACCTACCATGCTGATGATGCTTGTAACGCGTCATTATTTAACATACAGTACATATTTTGGCTTTCAAACATCGCAGATCATAGATATTGTTTCTTATAAACAGCACTAAACTTCAAAGAACGGAACAATCGTCACAAATGGGGATTTCACAGATTTGGCTATACTTCGAAAATTATCGTCGGGTGAAAAACGATGGAGAAAAAGCGACCCGTCTGATGTGAAATCAGCAGCTGAGTGGAGGTTGGATATGCCGAGGTCTCCTCTAGGAGAGCCTGTAGTGTCTGTACAGGTGATGTTTGATCACAGACAGAAAGTTAGACAATGATAAATGGCATCCATCGCTTGAAAACAGATGCTCTGACACTGCCTATACATGAACATTATACAGTCCGTTATTAGGTTTAAAGTAGTGGATGTATTGGTGGGCAGCACCAGCCAATAACAGAATAAAAGAGTGCCTGATGGGTGAGGATGTCCCTCCTCCTCCTCCTCCTCCTCCTCCTCCTGTCCATCAACAGGAAGTCCCTGCTGTCTTATCTAATCAGTCCTTCTTCTTGTCCTGCTCCTCAGCGACCTCCTCCACCTGAGGCCCGCCGGGGAAGGCGTGGTGGTACAGGTGCCTGTGATTGGCTGCTACATTGTACAGCTTGTAGAGAGCCTGAGGAGCGGAGACGAGAAGAGGAGGTGGTTACAGGCGGAGGATTTAACTCCCCGAGATCGCTTAGAGGGATAGTTCTGATTTTTTGAAGTGGGGTTGTATGAACTACTTATCCATAGTCATATAATGAGTTTAGTCATAGCCCTCGTCCACAGCAGCACATTACTTTACTTTACTACTGGTGCTGTTTCTCCAAACTGGGGGCGCACTGACCGTCATCTACTGTAGGTTATACACTGACTATGGATAAGTACCTCATACAACCCCACTTCAAACTATCCCTTTAAGATAATGTCAGTGAAGGGATACAGTCGAGCAAGTTTGGGAGCGATGTGGATGGTTAATGGTGGCAAAAATAGTCAAGAAAGTGACTTTCAAATGTGTCCCATCATATTTATTTGTTGCTGTCAGGATCTAAATTAAAACTTTAGTCCATCCATACTCTCCCAAAAGATGCTCCTGCTATCGCTGCCTTTGTAAATATTCACACTTCGATTGCTCCACTTACCTCATTTGTGCTCCCCTGCAGAGGCATGAAAAAGAAAACAAATATAGTGTGAGCACATATACATGTATAATAGAACATAAAGCATGTTCAATAACAATTGATTATTGCTGTAAATGGATCCTATTCTCTCTGCCACTGTTTAAAGGAGACTGTTGCCCTCTGGTGGTTTAAAGATACTGCATCACCTAAGTTACTGATAAATATGGGCACTCGAGTGTACGGTATTACTCTCTGCTGTACATGGTGCATTCTGGTTTATTATTTTACTTGATTAATCGATAAGACAATTAACAGGAAGTAAATACATTTTAATAATAGATTAATTTTATTTTAATTCACTGGTTCCAGCCTCTCAAAAGTGAAGATTTAGTAGTTATCTTATTCTTCTATGATTGTACAATGTACAGCAGTATATTTGGGTTTTGGACAAATAATCTGAATAAGTGAAGTTGGGCTTTGGTAAATTGTGATGGCTAGTAATTGACTCACTGAGAAAGTAATCAGCAGAATAAACAATGATAAAAATAGTCAGGACCATAACGTTGACTTAATCATAAACATTGATGGCTCCGTGATTGAATGAAGTCTGGTCTAGTTTTTGATTCCTCTTCATCCATTATGAGTAAATCTGATTTCTTCCATCAATAATAAACAAACAGGATTTGTTCCAGACAGAATAATCAATAATGAAAATAAAGTTACAGCTGTATATCTAGAATAGATAACTGTGTTCTTATGACAACTTGAGACTTGACATTATATTTGGTTAAATGCAGCAGCCAGACTCCAAACCAGATGTTTGACCATTTAAGATAAATTCTGATATCTTTTTTTTAGCTGCCATTGCATAACAGAGGTGATTTTAAAGATCTTCCTCTGAACTATAAAACACTCAACAGATACAGTACCTGATATTAAACCACAACCTATATACCTTTCAATGCTCTGTAAGTGCTGAATATATGACTTTATGTCGTGATCCAATCTTAAAACCCATATTTTCTCTCTTTACTACAGCTCTTCTTAGTTTTACATGTTGTCCAAACATAGAGTATTTCTGTAAACTTCTTTTTCATGTCAGGTAGTTAACCAGCGTAACTTATTTTTGCCGTTGATGTTGTGTTCCACCACTCTTACTTACAGTAAAGTGATGTAATTTTCTGAACTTACCCGACTGTTCTAGTTGTTCTATTATTTGCTATTATGCACTTAGTCATTATATCCACATTACTGATGATTATTTATCACAAAACTCATTGTGTAAATATTTTATAAAAGCACCAATAGTCAACCCTACAGTATCTTTACAATATTGAAATCGAGGTATTTGGTCAAAATATTGTGAAACTTGATTTTCTCCATATCGCCCAGCCCTACCTTCTATGTATTCTATTTCATCTTATTTTTATTTTTATCTTATTTTATCAAGTGTGTTTTATTTTCCATCTTATTTTTCCTGTTTTTATGTTCATTCTATGTCCATTTTCCCTTATTGCTGCATTTCTTGTATAAAAGATGCTATATACAGTTTATTATTATTATTATTATGTTAATCTGTTAATTTCCATGTTTTTGTATTTGAGGAACCCCTTGAAAACAGGGGTTTATCCTCAAATTATTATTTTTTTTGGGGGGGGGAGTCATTTAATCTGTACGTTGTTTATATCCATGTTCGGTTTGTCTGTATGTGGCATTTAGTGCATGTGGCTGTGCACATATAAGGAGTTTTATTATCTTTCTATATCGTATGCAGAGACTCTTGCTGGTGATTTTGCGTTATTAATGAGGTGAACTTGAACTTGGTGAGTATTGATTACAGCCATATGTATTCTAACTTCATTAATGTTTATGTTTTAGTTGAATTACCTGGTCCCACAGTGCACCAGCCACCTGGTCGATGACGGCGCCGAGTTCCCGGTATTCCCCGGAGTACCGGATGTAGGCCCAGGTGCAGAGAGTGATCAGTGCCAGACCCAGGATCATGTTACACAAGCTGGCAATGACGTCCACGCCTACAAAGCCTGTGATGCCCGCAGCCACGTACATGACAAAGATGACCACGAACAGGGTGGCCGGCGTCCGGGCCGCGTGGAAAATGTTCTTGGAGTCATTGTGCTTGATGTACTGGACAAACACCTCGTCGACTTCTCCCTCCAGCTGCTGCAGGTAGCGGCGGCTGAACTCTTCGCCTCCCATCTTCTTCACAACCCGAAACACCTGCAGGGCCTCCTCTCTGATGACGCTGTGTCGGGCCTGCAGCTCGCTGGGGGCCAGGAAGGGCCGGTCACCGCCACAGACCTGGGATCAGAATAGAGGGGGTCAATAAAGAAGGATTAGACGACCAGTCGACAGTACGGGATCTACTTGGAAATCCTGTTTTCACCGACCTCCTCCATCTTCTTGTTGTACAGATCCTTTGCGGCTGCGACTGCTGCCAGATTATTTGCCTCTGCTGTGGCCTGAGAGGAAACAGATGCAAATATAAGATAAAATAAGATGAACTTTATAGATCCCAAGCAGGGAAATGTGTCACAGCCACAGAAGTACAAGAACTTTAAAGAGGACCTATTATTCTTTTGTGCTTTTTCCCTTTCCTTTACATACATAGACAATGAATGGGAAGCGTGGAAAGAACAGAGGCTGTGGACACGTACCATGACAAAAATAAAGTATTTTTTGAAGATGAAAGCATGTATACATGTTGTAGTAGAAATCCAGAATACATATACGCACCTGAAAATAAGCATAATAGGCCCTCTTTAAAATATTTTAAAAACTAGAATTCTAAATACATTTTACTGTATACAAACGATGCATGACAAAAAATACATAAAAGGGTACTAAATACTATATACACCAACATAACAATAACTTTAAAGTGTATTGAGACAGGAAGGAAGGTGCAATAAAATATTAAGACGATGGGTAAAATGTACCTGCAGCATGGACTTTGGATGTGGCAGCTCCTCACCTTGGTAAATTTTGATGTATGCCTGAAATAAACAAAGGGAGGACAAAAAGCATTAAAAGTAACAGAACTGGTTAAATGAAGTAATATAATTATGTTGGATTAGTCACAGTCGTGTGCAGAAACCTGCTCAGTTTAATAGTCACTACTGTAATATACATAATAAAAGGACAATATGACCTCATGTCCAGTGATTTTATCTGACTATTTGAATGTAGAGTTTTTGCTATAAAGATAAAAAAAAAAAACAATGTCAATGGTTGGTTTGAGTGTTTCATATTAACATGTCTCTTTGTTCTGACCTTGAAGTACTCCAGCAGGCCTCTGCAGGTGATTTTGCTGCCGTTGATCTCCTTCACGTCGATGCTGCGAGGGCTGAGAAGCCACGGGACCAGAACCTTCAGGTTGTTTATGAACTCGCCGTCGATCTCTAGACGGGGGAGGAGAGCCAACGGCTGGTGAGTGTGTACATTATTATATGCTGCAATTCAACAGTGTTTGCTCTGATATATTCAGTTTCTGGTGGTATGTGTAGTAGTCCAGGAAAGATTCAACAATTCAGAGCAGCAAACAGCTTTTTTCCCCCTCCGAGCGCTGTTTCTCAAACACTCCTGTGCACCACCTGCTCCTGCACAATTCATAAATACTCTGCTGCTCACCGGCTGCAGGGTTACATATTTACTCCCGTTTCACCTCCAGAATCCAGGCAGTTGTTTAGATTTATAGATATATTTTTGTGCATTATATATTTTGCAACCTGACTCAGAGCCATACTGTAATCATAAAATGTCTTACCTATATAGATATGAAGGACTCATTATAAGCTAACGAAAACACAATTCTTAGTTTCAGGTGATTATACATGAAATGAAAACATAGTTATGAATATTATATTTCATTTCTGCTAATAGATCCCCCGAAATGTTACACACTGTTCCTTTAATGTATGTGCCAACTTTCATGGTCATCCTTCCAAGACATTTTCTTGAGGCATTTCACAAAAAACAAAAATGTGCGTCTCATTTAAATGCCTCCATTTTAAACCTGACTTTGATGATCGCGCACGGTCAGAAACGTTTGACAAGAAACGATTCTGTGTTCATGAAACACTGAATGAAATATGAGACAGAGGAAGTGTACCTATAATTCTTCCATCAAAGTGTGGGTTGGTGGCCACTTTGAGGCCGGGGTGAGGCATCAGGAAACAGGAGATGTTGGTGAAGCAGGAGTGGATGTGTTTACGCACGTTCTGCAGCTCCTCATGCTGGTTCTCTGAGATCTAAACCACAAACACGACCACATGTGTCAGGATTTAAACATGCATTAGTTTGGTTTAATCAGCCTAATCTATACAGCGATTGTTTAAAACTGCACGATAACAGACCTTCAGTCTCTTCTCGAGGAACTTCATGCCTCCCTCCTGTCCGTAGGGAAACTCATATGGAAAGCTCCAGTCTCGGACGAGGAAGATCATGGACTAAAAGAATAAAAAGCAACCATATGACTCATATCAATGATATCTTGTACATTATGTTCAAATAGTATATGCAAATAATTCTCTAGAATACCAATCAGAAAGTGAACAGTTGTTGACTTTCGAATCTGTTTCAGTGATAATCTAAATTTGCCATTGCTCATTACATTTCCTTACGTAACAAACCTCAATCCAATATTTCAAGTTGCTTAAAGCAAACACCAGTAATGAACTGTAAATGTCATTTCCTGACATTTGGATGCAATCAGCACTCTGTTGTAAATCCATCCAGTGAGTGGAAATGATTCACTTTACCTGGAATGGTTTGAGGAAAGTCTCTTCCATCGCTAGTCGGCCGTACTCAGTGAAGAGCTGAAATAAGACAAAGCGAGGATGTGAAATGTTGTGTTTAAGTACCACAGTCATTTTTTATAGAAGATCAACAGGAATGTTTATGTTTCTGCTATAAGAAAAGGCATATAGACAAATACTAATATGCATCATGTCTGACTGTCTCCTCTTTGAGCTCTCAGGTATACATTAGTGATGATGACACTTGACAGTGTTACCTGCAAGTGCTGAAGGTCGTCCTCTTGTACATTCTGTGAGATGTTGTAAACCTGAAAAAGAACGCTCATTTATAGTATAATTTATTTCAAATGGAAATATAAAGTACCAACATGAATGCTTCTACAAAATGTTGTGGCGATCCATCCAATAGTTGTTGAGATATTTGACTCTGGACTATTCCAGTCTTGACCAGTGTGATGAAGTGACGAACAGACCGACCCCCCCTAGAACCCAACAGCTACATGTAGCTTGGCTAAATTTAAAAACCTATATTCATTCATTCATTCATTCACATGAACATAAATAGTGTTTACTAAAGCAAAGCTGGGTCAGACGGGTGAACGAACCTGCATGGAGCTGATCATGGTGCTCAGAGCAAACACAGTGGCTGAATCCCTCAACGTCGACTGGCTGTCAAACGTTCCCTGTGTGTCCATTAACAATACAGCCACCTGTGGAAAGAAACAGACAAAGACACTGACCTCAGTGCTGCAAGGTCGTCTTAATGCTTCTCATGCCTCTACTGCACTGAGGAAAGTGAGTTGTAATAGAGTGTGTGAGGGATAAGAGAAATGCTGGAACTCCTTTAGTGGCAGGAAAAAGATATCGGCAAGAAAAATGAGTGAGGAACCAGCTAGTTGGTCTGGTTTTGAAAGGAGATTTAAATGGAGAAAAAATGTGGAAAGGACAAAACCTACTCTGATTTTAGGATGCAATTTAAAGCTGACAAACCAGCAGCACTCTGGCTGTTGCTGCTGCCTTCTGTTCAGATTAAAGATGGGAAACATTTGGCCGATGCAGGCGGAAAAGAAGCTAGTTATAGAAGTGTCTATATGTAAAAATAGCTTCCTTCAAGTTTGGTTATACTGGGCAGCTTCTAAGTGTGAACATGTACAACTACAGTATATGAATACAAAGGCTTACACAGACCTGTTGCCAAGATGAATAAAAAATATAAAAAAAGGTTGTGTAAAAAGGTTAATAAAGTATCTGTGTCATATTTAATCATGTCTCATTATACCTTTGTAATAATAATCTACTCTAGACTATATAGAGAACTTCACCTTTCTTCCATCTGGCTTGTCCACCAGGAAGACCTCGCTCCAGATCTGGATCCCGGTGGTCTCCCTCTCTGAGCCGCCCCTCCAGGAGAAGCCGGTCAGAGGCTCGTCTGCGTCTCCGAGCCAACCTTCAGACGCCTGAACACAACGGGATCACAAGTGGTAGTGCAATGGTTTTAATATCTTATAGTGTTTTTAATTAAGTGTGGGATATGTGGTCAGTATGGTGTCTGCTGCTTTTTTATTGTATCTACCTTGTTTATGCAGCAGTCACATTAATAATAATAATAAAAAGAATATAGACTAGAATGCATGCATGTATGCAAGCCCATCCTAGTACTAATAATATGATGGACATCCCTTTAACCACAGCAAATGAGTCTAAAAACTTAAAAAATATATATATTTACTTTCCATTTCTCTTTATATTTCCTAACCTTTTATTGAAATTTGAAGCTTCGAATACCTTCAAACATTTCTCGCCGAAGCTTCGAATCCCAAAAAATGGTATTTGGCCCTATAGTCGTCACATTTTAAAGGTTGGCCACAGTTTCAAAAGCTCACCTCCATCACCTGCACAGACACTTACGTGGTTGTACATGTAGCGCAGCATGAAGTCCATGAGGAAGGACTTGCCCTTGCGGAAAGCTCCGGCCACAGAGATGGCCACCACCTCTCGGTCCCTGACCTCCTCCGCCAGCAGGATGCGGCTCAGCGCCGCCTCGTCCAGCTCGAAGGTGTGGTCGTCTTTGACCAGCAGCACCTGCACGGGCCGGGCTCGTCCGTCCGGCTCCTCCTCCTCTGAGCTCCAGTCGTAGACATGTTTGTCACTGAGGGACCCTGGAGGACAAGAAGGGAGGAAAGATGCTCTGAAGAATGACCCCTACTTTCAACATTTAATATGGTTGCATGCAGTGAAATGATAATGTTGATGTTGCTGCTATTTTTCTTACATAATTACTTGTAATCAGCACTGGGAAGTAAACTAAAATGTTATTATATGAGCGAGTGATCAGCCAGAAGTTATTCCCAGTGATGAGAGGCAAAATTAGTGGTCCATTAAGGCGAGGAAACAGGAAAGTTGAGTCCATTATTCCTTCCTGTTAGCACCAGATCAATAGCATCGCCTGCAAGCTTGTTAATACTAATAATGAATCATGCCATCCCATCTGTTTGCATCCAATGAGATCATGTGCATTCAGAGCTTTTTCTGGCGCTTTCCTGGCAGTGACTCAGTGTGTTTCCAATCTCTGCTGTCTCATGTGGAGAGTGCATGCTGCACGATGCACAGATTAGGGGAGTTTTGGCTTCCAAATCCCATTCATGTAATGTATGCTACAACAAACTTGTGTCTGAGCATGTATGTTCTGCAAAGCTCAAACAGATTTCTAAGGTTAAAGAAGAAAAAACACACTAGTCATTCAATATAATCTGTGTGGCTGTTCATTTTGAGGATGTAATTGCACATTAAGCATGCTTATAAGTCTCACAAAGGCACTGTGACAGATTAAGGAGTAGCAGGCAAAATTTGGGAGCGTGCTAAAAGATTAATGCAGGGTGCCAAGCATGCACGGTGAATAATTTAAGGAGGAATAAGCCAAAGGTTTCCTCTCTGGCCTGAAGAGGACTGTCAGTTTGACTTCACATCTCCTTCCTGCACAGGCCTCACCCCGGCCCGGCCCGGCCCGGCCCGGCACTGCCTGGTTAACCTGATCATGTTGCTTTTAAAACAAACCGAAGACGTCAGAGACACTGTCTGCTTAAAGTGGGTCAAACCAGATAAACTCTCTAATGACAAACAGCATTTCACCCTCTTTTCCCTCAACCTTGATACAGTCATTCAGTCCATATTCTCTCCCCTTGCAGGCCTGTATTTAAAGTTGAGCCATAGAGTGATGTCAATGACAGTTATGATCATCATAATCATGGTGGTGGAGGTGATAATGATGATGATTAGTATAAAAATGATGGTGATAATAGTGATAAGCTATGCACTGATGCAATATTACATAATTTGATGCCAGATGCACCACAGAGCATCACAAGAGGCTCAGTGTGATAAACACAATAAAATCAGAAGGTTATTTTCAGGCCTTTTTTGGGGCCTGGACAACACAGTATTTCCTGTATGCTATTTATTGAAGAAAAAATATCAGGTTTTAATGGTAAAAATATCTGTTTGCGTATGCTTGATGACCGTTATCCGATAGAAAAATGTATATTTTTCACAATTAGATATTATGAGGATCAAAATAAATACACGCTGGTCACAATTGTGTCGAAACAAAACCTTTAATGGTGGAGTCTGAAATAAACATGTAATTGGCTGCATTGCTTACACCCTCGCCTCGACAGCAATAAGACAAAAAAAATGTATGTGCGTCAAGGAAAAGCATGAAATATCAAATATTGTACGTACACTCACCCCAGCTGTCTCTTTCTTTACGGTGTTTGGCCATAATACTGTCCTTTTGTCCCTCTGTTTGTCCGTTAATGAGCGACCCTTAGTCGGTAGTCATGGGTGTCGAAGGGTTGGGAGGATGCCCGATCTCCACCACAGCGATGCTCGCATCGCAGGAGGAGGATGATGGAGCCTTTTTATTCCCACCGTGATGCAGGACTCCTGAACGCAGCCAGGGGGCGCTGGTGTCTGTTGTTCCAGCTCGGTGTGATGTAGCAGCTTAATAATGCGGAAAAAATGAATGTGGTTCAGCGGACGTTGTGCTAGAATGAGTGCAGCCACTGAGTATGTGAGGTATGGCTGTTGAAAGTGAATTCAAGTCTCTTTCATTGAGCCTGATATGAAAATGTATTTACAGCTTCCGGTAGGTGGCGGTAATTACACATGGAACACCTGCTGCCTTCACGTACTGTCGGAATTATCTGTACAGAAATGACCCTACACACACACAGTATGACAGTTGTGGTAGAAGTATCCTTTACTCAGATGCAATAGTCCTAATGTTACTTAAGTAAAAGTACAGAAGTATTATCAGCAAAATATACTTAAAGTATCAAAAGTAAAAGTACTCTATAAAGTACTATTATATTATTCTGTTTTTATCACTAAGGAATACATGTAAGAGCATTTTAATGTTGTAGTTCTGCAATGTGGAGCAGATTTTAGATACTTTGTATACTACTGGGTAGATTAGTAGTATGGTACTGCCTCATATCATATAAAAATGTCTAACCAGGGACACGGTCTGCAAATTAGCTCCAGCTAGAGGTCCTATATTCACTGCATTGGTTGCACGTTATTAAAGCCTATAAATATATTGTCCCTCTCAAATAAATTCATAAAATGAAATAAATATAAGCATATCATGTGTTTTTTTAATGCAAAAAAATATCTAGTAACTATATGTGTCAGATAAATGTAGTGGAGTAAAAAAAAAAAAAAAACTTTACAAGTAAATACCCTGCATTCAAATATTTACTTAAATGAAAGTACAAACAAATTAATCAAAGTTATATTATAGCCTACTGCAGGATTATTTTTACAGATGCATCAACATGTAAGCAACATTTTAATGTTGTAGCTGACCATGGTGGAGCTGAATGTAGCTATTTTATATGTTTTTGGGTGGTTTAATTTACAATGCATTATATTTTATGTGGCCACTCTAGGCTTTTATAATCTTAATATGCAAAGTAACTGAAGTAGTAAAATATAAGCCTATCCTCTTTAATGTAACCACAGTAACTGGTGCAAAAAAAGATTGGTGCAAAATAACAATAAATCAAATTTTATTTATTTTATTGGTTTAAAAGGACTGTGTGCACAGACATTAATTGTTTACATAGAAACAAAAAGATGGGTGCACCAGATTTAGCAGGGAAGCTAATTTCCATCTGTAGTCCTAAACACAGACACAATAGACACAATAGACACAACAGGCACAATAGACACAATAGACACAATAGACACACTACATAACATCACAACAGGATCACAATATAACATCAAAGTTTCAAGTACAATCCAAAATACAATAAATACATATAACACAATAATAAATATGACAGACTTCAGTCAAGCAGTATTATCACAAATAAATACAGTAAAAATACCCCCTGCCTAATATAAAGTATAAATGTTATCCTTGTTATGCTACTGCCGAACTACGAAGCAATTATATCGATTTATTATGACAACAACTTTTGTTATGTGCTACATCAATTTTGTAATCATTTCACTGTGTAATACTTGATTGTGGTTTTGCCATAGGGCATTTTTGTATTGTATTGGTTTTTTTTCTGTCGAGTTGGTTAGTTTTTCCGAGGAGCGCTTGAATGCAGCATCAGGATCCTGTAACTGCGACTCCACAGAGATTAGCAAACAGACTGTTGCTTTTTTCGGGCTGTTTTTTTGAGGGGAATACTAAATAACACTTGACATTATTAATGAAGTTTACCGATAATGTTTTACATATGAGTTTGAGGCTTTTTAAAAACTGTCAGTTGAGGGAAATGACATGTCAACAGCTGGAATTGTTGCGATAGTAACGTCTGCGCTGCCGTTACACTGAAGGAGACGGAGAGAACTTTATTACTGTTTCCTCCATAACAAAGGAGGGGACGCTTTTTCTTCTTTATTTCGTGCTGTTATTCGACGCCATCGTACGGTTAAAAGGACCTGGAAACGATTTAAAATGCAACACGGTGTTTGCATTGTTAAAGGTAGGCACAACGTTGAAGTTAAAACCAGGGGCGAAGCTAAGTTTGCTAGTTAGCATTAGCTGCCTGGATGCTAAGCCCCCTAACTCACCCGGGGCTCTGGCTATTTGCTGGAATGACCACAGTGTCCACGCTAACGTTAAACACATGTTATTTTAGTGGTCGGGCGACCTGTAAGTAACTTTAATTTGAGTGGTTATTTAGGAGAAATTAAATCCCTAAGCTAAACTGTTGGTGTTGGGTGACAGATGTCACGGTATGTGTCAGAATAGCTCATCTTTTATGTTGCTTTTAAACCACACATATGTAGTGTTTGTCAACTTTGTGTTACCATTATAAGTTACCCATAAAGGTTTTCTTAACACTTTTCCTCCAAAACTTCTCTTGTGTCTCTCTATCAGGACATGGAGCACGGAGAAGAACCATCTGAGTAACTGTGATTAACATAAATAACTCAGGACCATCGCTTCATCAAAACCACCGCCTCCAGATTTGATCAACTAAATGTAAAGGATCCTTTTGGTTCAAGCTACCATGGATATCTTTCCCCGGCCAAGCGGTGAAATCCAGAGGAGGAACCCCCAGCATGACTTTGAGCTCATTCAGAGGGTGGGAAGTGGCACATATGGAGACGTGTACAAGGTACAGTAAAGTTACTGGTTCCCACAGCCTGTCATTATTAGAGCTGGAGATATTTGGGTTTACCATCACATGACTAATCAACTTAATTGAAGACAGTGTTGTTTGTTTTGCAAGTCATGATAACATGTGGCTAACACATTTGGCAGTAGCTTCTGAGTGAGGGCCGCGTTCTGCATCCCTTCCGATCTTCTTCAGCTACTAAAATACAGTTATTGGCAGGAATAACTGCAGTTGATAACATATTACTCAATGAACTAAGGGTGGGAATCATATTGTAACTCACCATACAATGCTGTCGCATGAAACAAGCTGGGTAAGATAGATAGATAGATAGATAGATAGATGTACTTTAAGCACCGGAACAGTAAATAAAATGTACATATCAACACTAGAGAAATATATCCATAGAATACACAATAGAAGGAATATTGGAATACACTATAAATCTACAAGACTAATATAACTAACTTAAAAAATCTATAATATAGACATAGAATAACCTACTATGTACATTAGTAAAGTGTGCAATAACATACTTTATACATTAGCAATAATAGCAAAGTGTGCAAGTTACAATGTTTTGTTTTTAAATAAAAGAAGAATTGAGGTAGTAAATGTTTAAATGTAGATGTGCAAGATTATTGCAGGAGCAAAACCAGAATGGAGTATGGTTGAGACAGAAACTACAAAGCTGAGAGTTCTCTGTTAGACAGAGGTAAATATATTAATTGTGAGATATTAGACAATTATTAGTTGATTAATCAATTAGTAGATTAAAAGAAAAGGAATCTGCAGTAATTGATTCAGTCAAATCCCAAATATTTGCTGGTTCAAATGTGCTACTTTTCCTGGTCATATATGATAGTAAATTAATGTCTTTGGGTTTTGGACTGTTGGTCATACAAAACAAGCAATTTGAAGAAGTCATTATGGGAGACTATGATGAGCATTTTCTCTATTATTTGACATTTTATAGTAGAGCTGCAATGATTCATCGATTAGTTGTCAACTATTAAATTAATCTGCAACTATTTTGATAATTGATTAGTCGGTTTGAGTAATTTTTTAAGGATAAAAGAAGTACAAATTCTCTGATTCCAGCTTCTTAAATGTGAATATTTTCTGGTTTATATACTCCTCTATGACAGTAAACTAAATATCTTTGAGTTGTGGACAAAACGAGACATTTGAGGACGTCATCTTGGGCTTTGAGAAACACTGATCAACATTTTTCACCATTTTCTGAAATTTTACAAACCAAACAACTAATCAGGAAAACAATCGACAGATTAATCGACAATGAAAATAATCGCTTGTTGCAGCCCAGTTTTACAGACTAAATGATTAATCAATTAATTAAGAATAACGTCCGCAGATTAATCAATAATAAAAATAGTAGTTGCAGCTCTAGTTTTGTTTTCCTGATCGTGCAAACTGCATCACGATTAACTGAAACAATTTCCTGATAGTGTTTGACTGTTCATGCTGAGTGAGATGAATAGTGAATGCTTGTACCTGCGTGTCCGATTTATCCACATCACTATTTCTTTCTGCGTCAGCAGCCATGTTACCCATCCTACTCTAAAGCAGCAGTATTAAAGCAGCAGCAGTAGTTTTTCCCCAAAATGGATATTGACTATTTACTATCAGTGATTGAGTAGAATTACTTATATTACATTTAAATAATCTGTAGATCCACAAATAGCCGTCAATATTGATAACTTGGTGGTGCAGGCGATTCTGCCATAATCATATATTCATATTGCCAGACTATCTATGTCATTAGAGAGGAAAAGAAGGAACCATTCATGTACTATTTTTATTTGATGCCTTTAGAAGCCCTTCCAGTTTCACCCAATTATTTTTAGTCAACACATATGAAACTGGGTAAGAGTGCAGTCTTTTTCACTCACAGACATTAAAATATACACATTTTCAGTCTTTCAAGAGTCAAACAAGCAGAGTCACTGAGCTGCCAACAGGACTGTCCCAGAGTTAAAACATTTCTGTTGTAAAGGAAGGATTCATCTTTGTCTCATAGCAGCTCAAAATGTTGCAAAGAAAATTTGAATTAGAGTTACAAATTACTGCATAAAAGCCAAAGAAAATATTTCTTATGGATGTATTAGTATCAGGTGGCTGCTGTTTTGAAGGAAAGATTAGGAATGATTGTAAATGTACTGGAGAGATAGATGGCACTATGCCCCTGCACTGCACTGAAAATGTTCAATGAGATGAGAAAAAAATGATTAAGTCTATACAGAAACTGTCTAGCTAAACAAGATCATTATCCACCTTTTACCCCACAGTCTGTTGGCTGTAGGGAGGTGTGTTTTGCTGGAGAATTTTCTTGTTTACCCATCTGCCACAGATAAACAGACGACCCATCTGATCCAGAATGTGATAGTTCGGGCAGCCTGTCATGGTCCCTCTCCATACAAAGCCTCTCTGGCCGGCCCCCCCCCACCCCCAGACAGGCCACCGGTGGAATGCTGCGCCTGGTATTCTCCCACAGCTCGCAGGCTGAGCGCTGCAGCGGGCTGAAATATGATCAGGCCCCTGTCTAAACACGCGTTTCACTGGGTGTGTTCTGGCCTGGGCCGCGCTGACAGCAGAAACACCTCAAATTAGGGAAAAGTCCTCCTTTGGCCTGCTGTGCACCGTTGACTTTTAATGGACACAGCATTCCTCGCCTTCTGGATGATTTATTACATCTGATTATATTAATTTGAGAATCACATATTGCTCTCTTTGTTATGACTGGTGATGGTGATTAATCTATCTTCATTATAATGTCATAACCTAGGGGCTCTCAGCATAGTTTGTTGTAGGGCTGGGCAATATGACGATATATATCGTCTAAACTATATAAAAATGTCTATCGTATGTATTTTTCTATATCGTTTCTATCGTGATATAGGCTAGGCCTATATTTAGTTCTTTTTTTCTCTATAATTTCACTTCAATCTCTCAAATGTGCACATTTTTTGTGGTCATAAATGTAATATCTTTGGGTTTTGGACTGTCGGTCATACAAAACAAGCAATTTAAAGATGTCACTATGGGAGACTATGATGCACATTTTCCTCTATTATTTGACATATTAGTTGTCAACTATTGAATTGATCGCAAACTATTTTGATAATCAATTAAGCGGTTTGAGTAATCATTTTTTTTTTTTTTAGAAAAAAGGGTCAATATTCCAGCATCTTAAATGTAAATATTTTCTAGTTTCTTTACTCCTCTTTGACAGTAAACTGAATATCTTTAGGTTGTGGACAAAACATTTGCACTTAGGTTCTTAAAATGAGAAAATAGTTATACTTAGTATTTTTCATTTGTAAAGTACTTTATTTAATTCACACAGGAGTATACTGATATACAGCTTTACCATGTGGTTTTTTCATATAGATTATTTATTGATTTAATTACCAGAAAACATGCTATATCGTGATATATACGGTCATCCAGATATTAAATGACCTGTATCGGGATAGAAGATTTTGGACCATATCGCCCAGCCCTAGTTTGTTGTTATGATAAACCTTTATATATGCTGGAATTTAGTCTAGAATCAGTACTTCTTATAGGTTTACTACACATCATGCACCAGAATCTTACTCTATTTATACCAGGAAAAACATTTTTAAGCAAGTTTGTTTTTTTGAGTTTGCATTAGCGGATGAAATGCCAGTAACAGTATCTACAAAAGGTCAGTAATGTAGGTGAGTGTACTGATACTAGCTGTGCCTCTGTCAGTGTTTGTGTCAAAGTTGGATGACGAAGAAGGAACCAGTGAATCCTGCACACTGTCGATCACTTATACTCACTTTATAAACAATGTTTTGGTTAAGAGTTTTAAAGATTTTTTGATCCTACACCCTTCAGTATGCCCTTATAATGTGCAAGAATAACTCGAAGTTGTTAAAAGTTGGATGTAAGGAACTGTTTTTATGCCTATTGTAAGTCAGTGTCAACCTTCTCACTACAGTAAGCTGAACCTTCGCTGTATGTAGACATAAGGCACACCTGGTTTGTCTGACTGTCAGATCTTGTCTCTTTAGGGGTCTGTTACATGTCAGAATACCCCTTCCTGCAGTCAAAGGATGGTTAAGGTTGTTAAAGCTTGTGTTGTGCGCTGCATTGCCTATTTAAATGTCAGTTAAAAACTTCCCCTTTCTGGGTTCTCAGGTTGACTTTAGCTGCTTCAGGAAATGTAAAGATAGACACAGGTTGCAAGCAAGTATTTGGTCATTACTTAAACTGGCTTTTCAAGCTGAACTAAATGTGCCATACTGCAGTACCACGAAATACAAGCCCCATGTGAAAAACATTTTTTTTGTAGAATAGTTTTCTGTTATTTGTTTGTGTGTATGCACTTGCGGTGTCAGCTGCAGAACAAGTATAGTAGAATAGTGTGGTATTCTGTTTATGTGTGTGAATCATCAGCACATTCCCTGTGTTGAAAGGTGGCCATGCTGGAGGGTTTTATGGTTTACGGTTGATTTAGCTGCTCGCCCCATCACTCACACTCCCACGGATTAGGGAGCATCCCGTCTTGACCTGGATTTGGAAGTCAGTGCAGCCTACTTTAAGATAGAAATTTCACAAACGATGGATGGATATGTTTTGATGTAGCCGCTGGCATAATGTAATGTTATACTGTGAGGATGGTACTGCAAAAATACACAGAAGAAACAAAAGAATATCAAGAATGAACAAAATGATGCTACTCTAAGATTGGCTGAATCTCAAGTCTACAGCAAGGATATTTAAAGGTTTATATTGTCCAGCATGACCTCTGGTGATGATGCCTGTTCAAGCAGACTTTAGGTTTGATTTTAGTTGGTCTAGTGTGAAAAAATAGCTGAATTAACTGATCGGTTTGCAATTTGATGATGTTGAATTTGACTGGTGGAGGTGCTGCCAGTTGTATCCCACAGTTGAATGTTTCCGCTCCACTTCTCTGAGGTGAAAGAACCATTCGAATGACATTTATTGGTTTAACGCTTATATAGGCTAAAACTGTAACTGCGGTCCCATCATACAACGCCAGTGTACGTCTGTTAACACCTGATGAAATGTAAGGAAATAAAGTAGTTGTTTTTTATCAACTTTTTTTCCACTTTATTGGATACAAAAGTTCAAAAAGACATCTGTAAAACATGACATTAGTTCATTACAATACATCTGAGAACATGACTGCCACAAAAGTGTTTGCTTGAGCCAGTTGAGGGCACGACGCCACGGTACACATGATCAGGATGGTACAACCTCCGCCACATTTTGAGCCAGGAAAAACCCTGAATACAGAATCATGTTGTAATGTGATGTAATCTTCAAAGTTGCACCTGATGATTATTTTCATTATTGATTAGTCTGTTGTTGATTTGGTTTCACTGTTTAGCTTAGAAATACTAGTGAAAAACACAGAAAATTGTGAAAAACCCCAATCGCAAGTTCCAAGAGCTCATCAGCAAATTGTTTTTTTTGTCTGACCAACATTCACAAACAGTTCTTGCTGATTATTTTCCTCATAATCGATTCAATATTCGGTCTATAAAATGTCATAAAATAGTGAAAATTGTCCATTACGATTCCCTAAAGCCCACAATGATGTCATCAAATGTCTTGTTTTGTCCAACTGAGTGTCCAAAATATTCAATTTACTGTCAAATAAGAGAAGCAAAAAGTGACAAAACCTCACATTTGAGTTATTGGAACTCAGAAATGTTTGGCATTTTGGATGGAAAAATGACTTTAATGAAATACCAAAATAGTTTCCGGTTATTTTTTTTGTAGATTGACGAATCAAACCACTAGTCTTGTCATGAACAGTTGGAACACAAGCTCTGATTAAAGCAGTTTTAGTAACAGTATTTTGATATTTGGAGCCTTGCTGACCATTGTGCTGTTGTGTCTTTCAGGCTCGAAACATACAAACCGGGGAGCTCGCTGCTGTGAAGATCATAAAGTTGGAACCAGGTAAGAGTGATGTTCTCATTATCTCAGTTTTTCTCATCACAGCGAGGAAAAAATATGTTTTGTTTGTCAGAGCTAAAAAAGGAGAGAAGTCTGGAAAATAAGTCAAGTATTTTCCAGAGTTTTGAGTGGAATGCACAAAAAGTATTAAAAAGACTGAAAAGGAAAATATTGTTGTACAGGGCCAATACTCATGACTGCAAATACTTATGCGCAGTGTTGTTTTACATATTTTTGTTTCTTTTATGTGAATTGATGATTTTTGGTGAATATCCAAAATAACGTTATAGTGCCAAACCGTATCCGTAACTGAACAACATCTGGAGTACATAATTTCTTAAAGAAAAATGTATTCAAACCATATAAATTTTGGGCTGGACATTAATTCAATATGATAATTTATCGCCTTTCAATGGAATCATATCGGGATGAAATAATATATCTATACTATAGATGCCATGATACACAATTATGTCGTCTGAATTGATAATAACAAGCACATACTAACTCAAATTTCTCTGAAAATCTGAATTGAAAGTATTCTTCTTATGGGAATACCCCAGTGTAGTTAAATCAAACTATTGTAATGTGATTACTCTGTATTTGTGTGCATGTATATAAACATAGTCCGTGTACCTGGGAACATTTATTTATTTATTTTTTATATATAATTTCACTTGAAACTGTTGTTAGTTTTGCACTAAAGTTCTAAATTAAATGAGAGAAATTAAAGTACTTTTCATTTGTCAAGTATTCACACGGGAGTATACAAAAATAGGCTTTACCATGTTGTTATTTCACATAGACTTTTTATTCATTGAATTACCAGAAAACCTGCTATATGGTGATATATATCATTATCAGAATATGAAAAGACATATATCGTGATAGAAGATTTTGGCCATATTGCCCAGACATGAAGACCAATGTGCTATGGGATATTTCATGTGAAGGAGGAGACGAGGGCATTTGTGACGGTGCCCAGCTCTGGTGTCTGTGCTGGTGATGACCTAGTGACAGAGTTAGTGCGATCCAGATTAGTGGGATTACGATGAGGGCTTTGTGCCACCAGCAACCAGACTGAGCTCAGACGATTACCATTCAGTGAAGGAAGAGATTCACTTCTGTTTGTTTTCTCTTTCATTCATCATGTCACCGTTTGTTTGAGTTAGTCTGGGAGTGGGAGGATGGGGGGGGTGTTTTTGTACAAAGTTTACATGTGTTGTTTTCCTCAGGTGTCATCTTGCCCTGTATCATTTCAAAATGGTCGCTATGATCTGTAGAGGTCTTGAGCTCTTCTTTAAGGCATAGACATACAGTATTCTGTTGAAATATAGGAGGAGGGGGATTAGTGTGTATGTCTGTGAAGCAGAGGATCAGAGGGCTTAGCTAACTTTGAAGAAAAGTCAGAAGACGGAAAGGGAAGAGTTTTTTCTTGCTGTCATGACTTTTGACTTGAGAATATAAATAAATCCTATAAATTCTATAAAAAGTAGAAGTAAATCTGCACTCTGGGGCGGCAAATTCCGATTATTTTCATTCTCGATGAATCTGCTGATTGTATTCTTGATTAATCGATTAGTTATTTTGTAGAGTTGTTTCGATACCAGTATCGGAAATGTGTCCGATACTGCCCAAAATTGGGGATCGGGTGTCGGCGAGTACGTCAGTCTATGCACTGATCCGATACCAAGGAAAGGAAAAAAAATGGTATCGGAACATCTCTATTTTGTCTTTAAAGTGTCAAAAAGAAAAGTGCCCTTCACAATTCCTTCAGAGCCCAAGGTGATGTCTTTAAAAAATGTTTTATTTTGTCTGAACAACAGTCCAAAACTCAAACATATTAAATGTAGAATGATAAAAACAAAACAAAACTGAGAGAGGCACAAAGTCACTCAATTAGTTCTAACGCACTCACAGATCTACACCCTTAGTAAATATAATTTGTGCAAACTTAAATGGTAAAAGATAAATGAATAGTACAGAAATAATACACAGATAAAGAGTGAAAATAGGCGTAGCGTACAGCTACGGTTTAAGTCAAGTAAAATGATTTAGAGCAGTGTTACAGCTTAACACGGAGGATTTTATAGTCAAAAATTGTCAGTTGCATAGCTCTGAGCAGGTTTTCCTCTAAGCATCTTTAAACACCATTCATATTCGTGTTTACTTTATCTTATTTTGAGATGAAACGAGGATTAACCCAGCCCAGGTCATCCTGTTTCAGCAGGACTCTCTTTTCTTTACCCCCCCCATCCCCCTCCTTTTAGCGAGAGTCACTCCTGTCTGTGCTTCAGGTAAACAGCTTTGGGCGGACCACAGAATCAAACAGGTTTGACCAGGAGGAGTGACGTTGCTATTAAGTCAGGGAGCGAGAGAGAAAGGAGATAGGAGTGGTGAAGCCCTCTGGCTGCAGGAGCTGCAGGGCCCCGAGCAGCTTAACCTGACTAGTTGGATGGTAAACAACTATTTAAAACCAAATTAGTGTCTTCACTCACTGAGGGAACACAGAATTTAAATTTTCCTCCTGCAGTGTACACACTTTTAGTAGTCAACACTAATACTACATCTCTCATAATACCTCTTTTCTACTTATGATAAGTCATTTTGTTGTGTTTCGTCATTTATGTCCCTGAGAAGTTGGCACCAGCCTCCTGGAAGTTTCCATTAGAAATCCTGCTGCAAGCCGTTTGGGTGTGGAACATCATCTCTCATCTATGGATGCCGTCCCATTTATTTTCTTTTAGCCGTCGGAACAGAAGCAGTAGGGAAGCTCCGGTAGCTCACCAGGTAGAGCGCGTACCGTTAAGGCTGAGTCTTTACCGCAGCGGCCCGGGTTTCGAGTCCAGCCCAGGGCCCTTTGCTGCATGTCATCCCCTCTCTCCCCTGCCTTTCCTGTCTCTCTCTCACTATCAAATAAAGCAGAAAATGCCCCCAAAAAATCTTCGAAGAACAGAAGCAGTAGCTTTTTGAAAGGTTTTCATTCAATCTCCTCGGACGGTGTTTAATTAGTGATCAGTTTTCCCATTTCTAATTTAAAGGTACATTTTGAACAGATAGAAAATGTGTGATTAATCACGATTAACTATGGACGATCATGCGATTAATCATGATTAAATATTTTAATCAGTTGACAGCCCTAGTAAAGACATTAAATAACTCCAACACACTGAATTGAAACTTGAAGAGATGAGTGAGAATGTGTACATTCAAAGAGCACAGGGAAGCGCTCAGTCTGAGAGGAAGTGGCTACACTCTTTGGCCTCAACTCACCAAGAAGAGAAGATTCTCATGTTATGCTTCTTTTTTTTTTTGACCAAGCTCAGAGTCATGTCACTGAAATTACCCTTGCTCAAATTTTTGTGGCTCCTTGCGCCATATTCTCTCTGGCAACAAAGTTGAAAATGTTAGTGATCAACAGTAGTTCTTCCTCCTGTGAACTGACACTAGACTAAAGAACACTATAATTACAAATGCAGTAACATGTCATTGGAACCTAATTAATGAGTTCCTAAAAGTGTGACCTTTAAAAGCGTGCCAAAGTATCAAGCGCTAGCTGTGAGACTGAGACGTTCATTACTGTACGTCCTTATTGTGCCCCAGAAAAACAATGTAGAACGGAGAAACACAACTTTGATATTACAGATAGAAGGGAGGGGTTCAAACTGAAGGATTGACATTTTAACATAGCCTCTGTTTGCATTCTTGAATTCTTGAGCACACTTAATTTATTATCATTACAGACTTGTCAAGTATCTGTAACAAGAATAATAAAAAAGAAATGGACATGATTAGCTTGTAGGACGGACTGTGGCAGGGTGCTGAGCAAATGAGAGAAATCTCATGAAGAGGATTTAAGTAGGAAGCTATTTGATGTCATATATTAATAGCAGCATCCCAAGCTACCATGTAAAACCAGTTAGATGTACACTCCACTCACACTTTACATATACACTTTACATATACAGTACATTGCAAATATACATCTCCCACTGGTGACTTGCACTTCCTTTTGCACAATCAACATCTCAGCTGTGTAAAAGCTGAAAAATATTTGTGACATGTCTCCTCCATTTGATTAAAGGATGGTTATTTATATTCTGTATTTTTGTTATTGTCAACAAATCCCATGAAAAGACCAAAATCATCCATCAGTTAGTCTGTGTCTGAATATTTTCTGTCTTCCCTACTCTCTCTGTTGCACTCAACCCGAAGCCCATTGGTTCACACTGAAGACGTAAATCTTTAAAAGTGACAGATATATAGTTGCGTTTAAAGAAGGCCCAGTAATTTCCTAAAACAGCTGGACTCTCTAGGTTTTTGTAAACGTTACTCAGTCAGTATTAAACAGTGAGTTTGTTGGGGACTATTTTCAGCTGTGGATTAATACACCTTTGGTGCTTTCATGAGTAGTGAGTATTTACAGCAGCAGGACGAAAATAAACTACAGTTCCCATGATCACCGTAGAGAACATGTCAACCAGTGCAACGTGTGGCTCATTGATGTGTTTTCAGTAGTTTTTGGACAACAATGGAGGTGTATGGAACAGAGGAATGAAAAAGGTCAATCAGGTTTTGTCTAAAGAGACAATACTTGTTAGTAGGATCAACTAATTACTGATTTTGGTCTTTTCGTGTGATTTGTTGACATTAATGTGTTCAACCGTATCCCTTAAGGCCTTCATTTCCCCTTCATGATTGAACAAGTTTTTTTATAGAGTGTAAAGAGATACCACCTGACTCTTGGATTAATCTGATGAGTCTGTTTCATGAAAATAAATGTGACGTTTAAACACCTCACAGTCACTAGAGATGCAGGTACATACTGGTAGTTGTTGTAGCAGGCTTTTTCAGTTTCAAATCCAGAGTGAAGATACTGGTATCATATGAAACTAGAAAACTTAAGGGATCCATCGGTACCAACCATGTCATACTTGCTTGTCGGGAAGGAGTCTAAATAACGCTCCAAACTTGCGCTAAATTTTGGCGAGGAAAAACTGGCATGGCCATTTTCAAAGGGGTCCCTTGACCTCTGACCTCAAGATATGTGAATGAAAATGGGTTCTATGGGTACCCACGAGTCTCCCCTTTACAGACATGCCCACTTTATGATAATCACATGCAGTTTGGGACAAGTCGTAGTCAAGTCAGCACACTGACACACTGACAGCTGTTGTTGCCTGTTGGGCTTGAGTTTGCCATGTTATGATTTGAGCATATTTTGTAATGCTAAATGCAGTACCTGTGAGGGTTTCTGGACAATATTTGTCATTGTTTTGTGTTGTTAATTGATTTCCAGTAATAAATATATCCATACATTTGCATAAAGCAGCATATTTGCCCACTCCCATGTTGATAAGAGTATTAAATACTTGACAAATCTCCCTTTTAAGGTACATTTTGAACAGGTAAAAAATGTGCGGTTAATTTGCGATTAATCGTGGTCAACTATGGACAATCGTGATTAATTGCGATTATATATTTCAATCGATTGACGGTCCTAGTTCAAAGATAATGTAAATTCACTGGTTTGTTGTTTATCAGCTGGATAGTTATTCACATGTTGACATTCCAACAAGACTTTAATTCAGATGCTCACGTGAGAGAGCCTAACACCTCCCAGACAGACTGAAAACAGGACTGCTCTTTTCTTTGGGTTGTTTGTGTGATCAAAAAATGCCTCTGTGCTCTAGGAAGTATCTCCAGAGATGTTTTTCTTCCAGAGATCAGATGCCCCTCTTTCATTTTAATTGGGTAGCTAGACCACAAGCCACGCAGTACAGTGTCTGGAGCTCTGTATTGTAGTAAATTGCAGGTCAACAACTTCTTTTTGTCTTCAGGCCACAGCTGGTGGTAGTTGACATTATTTTGCGAGACAGCTGATTTTAACAGAATTTAGCCATCAAAACACCTTTGTTTACATCCAAGATAGGTAGGCATAAGTGACACTCTTGACCATATGCAGAAAAATTGGTTTGTTGACTGTAATTTCCACTACTAGTAATGTGCAGTACTTTTTGGCAGAGATTGTTTCCATTAAATGGACTTAATCTGGACTGATGCCTTTTGATGACAGTCTGTTGATAGAGCGCTGAAGCTGGCAGAGTCTGGTAGATCTTAACCTCCTCTTAATGTATTCCAGGGCCATGTCTCTGCACAATTGGGAGCAGCTGGGCTTACATATTTTAGTCTTCTTACTTCCTACTGGTCGGATGTATTAGAGTGCTTTGCTGAACTGGAAGGCAGCCTGGATATCGGCCTATACCACATAAACTTTAAAAGTACAAAGTGTTCCTTCTATTGTTATTGGCTGTTTTATAATCTGCTGCATTTACACAGAGATGGAATATTGAACCATATAGTCGGAGGGAAATATGAGAAGAGTTTGTTCTGTGGTTTTGAGTTTGGCAAACTAAATGGAAAGATTTTAGTGTTTTCTAAAACCTAATGTTTAAGGCGTGCACAACCTGTATCATCTGAAATGCTTTGAGCGGTTATGTTAGTCAACATTTCAAATCCAAAGTTTGTTCTATTGTCAAAAACATATTGTATTCTAGGGCTGCACGATTTTGAAAAAATATATAATTGCAATTGTTTTGACTGATTTTGCAATTGCGATATGATTTACGATATCAGATGGATGGATCATTTTTACATCATTATTCTAATTTTTATTAAAATTATTATGGTGTGATTTTTGTTGAGATCTGTACCAAACAAAGATGTTTTCTTAAGTCTGTAGAATATGATGTATAGGCCAGGACATCTCTGCAGCACAACAGTATTTAATTTTAAATGGTATTTCGACACACATTTCACCTTTAACAAATAATGCGCCTGATTGCAATTTGAAAATTGCAGTAGACACTATTGCGATTTTGATTAAATCTCGATTAATTGTGCAGCCCTATTTTATTCTGTAGATTTTGTAGTTGATGCATAAACCAAATTGTTGTAATTTCATGTCCACAATCATTTTGTGAGGTGTTTATTTCTAAATGAAAAATATCTCATTTTAAAATGAAACATTTCCCTGAGTAGACAATGAAAATATAACTTTTTGTCCATGTGTGATTCTCCCTCTCTTTCCAGGGGATGACTTTTCCATCATACAGCAGGAAATCTTCATGGTGAAGGAATGCATGCACCACAATATTGTGGCCTACTTTGGGAGCTACCTCTGGTAAGAGCCAGCTTAAAATACTCCTGCTTTGTCATTTTATACTCTGTATTTACTCCTCTCTCTTGCAGCCAGTCCCAAGGTATAACATTAGTGGAATTCATACGTTACTGTCAAAGGGATTTAACGAGCCGCTGCCTGAAACTCACATGACGTATTTCTTTACTTAGTCACACTTGTGTGTGTGAAAGTGTGACTCAAACCTTTCAACTGGGCTGACTGGTGCTGACTAGGCCTTTCAGTGCCAGGATGCAGCTCTTATGTTTTAATGGAGCCTATGTTTTGTGGCTGGTATCTGAGAGGAAGTAGGGCCGGTCCGCCCACCGCTGGCTCAGACTTCCAGCAGGTTTAACTGGAATATGAGCCTCTGATCTGTTTTATAAGGCTGTTAGTCCAGAGAGATGCACGTCTTATCACAGCAGGCATGTCTTGGTACAGTCTCGCCACATAGAGCACAAATGGTTACTGTAAAACGTTAATGAGCAACCCACCATGCGTTAATTATTATAAAACTAGATTAATTGTATTAGAAGAACCACAGTTTTATTTGGGGGAATTCAGGTTTCCGTTCAGACCCGTTTCCTGGCCTAAAATCATTTCCATGTCCGGCTAAACGGTGTGAAAAGTAGCACAGTTGTGATCGGGAATCTGAGGCAGTGTACAGTGTCCTCGCCTCTGCTGGCCAAGTGTCACATTTTGATCACACTGGTCTATTTTTAGGTTTTTGTCAGAGGGTTGACACAATTTTTCTACCCATCCCTCTCTTCTCAGACATCCAGTTCACCTGCAGAAGTACTAATCATTTATTTTTCATCTTTCTGCAAGTACTTAAAGGAACTCTATACGGAAGTCAGAGCAAATCTAAAGCCCCTTTCGCACAGAGATTCCGCAATGCTGCCTTAAAGAAGATCCGCCGTTATGGCGACTTTTCTTTTTCACATTGTACCAAACAGCAGCAGCATAATGCCGCCCCGGTGTGTGATTTTTAGATAGCACGCCAGCATCACGGGAGCAAAGGAGGCGTGAAGTTTTTCTAGTGTGTGTGTGCGTGTAGTCCCGCCGTGCCGGCTGTCCCTTTCACACAGACGTCCACTCGGCTCTGTGATTACCTCCGCTGCCGGCTCAGAGGCAGAACACAGTATTTCAACACCCCGTTGCCACATATGAAACAAACTGGAACACAAACACAGCCTTCTGTAGCCAAGGTAGCAAGCTAACCAACTGGATCTACAGAGATAACGTTAACGTTAGATTCTACCCGACCTGAAAAGCTTCTCTCTGTGGTCCGTGTGCAGCTCGTTATCAAGGCAGTATTGAGACACACAGCCAGTGAAGTGATTCCGACCAGAGGCTAACGTGGTTGTGTCTTGAAGGTAACCCTCAAATTGCAAAAACGTGCGCCGCTATCAGTCACACCGGAAGAGCGGTCTGGCCACGGCTCCAATGTTTTGAATTTGGACTGCTGTTACCCTTTTTAAACACTAGCTGTCAGTCCTACATATTGCTCCTTTAATCGTCTGAATGTCGTATAGAGGACCTTTAATCTTGTTTATTAACACATGTTGGTAAAGTTATTTATGTTTTGCTCAAAATATGTGGGTACTTATAATACTACTAGCTGTATAATAAGTTTGTCTTGCTAACTTGCAAAGCAGCAGTTCCTAACTTGGCAATTTTCTCTGATTTCATCAGTCGAGAGAAGCTTTGGATATGTATGGAGTACTGTGGTGGGGGATCTCTGCAGGACATTTATCACGGTGAGTTCTTCTCCTATTCATAACTAGTAAGATGCAGCCATAAAATGGTTTTAAACACTGTACATTAGGGCTGCACAATTAATAAAATATTAATCTTGATCACGATTTGGGCCTCCCACAATTAAATGAACATGATCGACTGCGATATTGACATTTAAAATGCTCCGCTCATGGAAAGCTTCCTAAATTAACAGCCAGTCACCAGGGGTAGATCGAGATGGTTTGGCTTCACTTATGGGGGAGCCGACATGCCGCTGCACGCGCACGCTACAGCGGGAGCCTGTGAAAAACTTTCCTGAATGTTGCGGCTGCAGTCGAGAGTAGAAGAGTAATATACTGTAATTCAGGTGAACAAGAACCTTACTTTAAGTCTTATTTTGATGCAAAGATTTGTACATTAGCAGGAATGTAGCACAACATGGAAGTGAATGCAGTGCTCTGTTTATTTAAATCTGAAAGTGCAATAAAAGTATTTGACCCTAAAAATCAATGAATAATGGTGATCTCAATATTGATAAAAAATAATCATGATTATCATTTTGGACATAATCGTGCAGCCCTACTTGTAAAATCAATTTCTACCTCAATCCTTACCCTGCAAAGATGGAATGAAATTGTGTTGTTACAGTGACCGGACCTCTCTCGGAGATTCAGATAGCATATGTCTGCAGAGAGACCATACAGGTAATGTCACTTTCAAATTTTTGTTTAAAAGAATATTTCAATGTTTGGAATTTCAGTTGAAATCATTACTGAATACATTAATATCCTTTACAGGGTTTGGGATATCTGCACACCAAGGGCAAGATGCACCGCGACATCAAGGTATCATATCTTTTCTACTTCTTTCAGCATTAGATTTGTCCAGGTCAGGCCCATTCTTATGTGCAACATGCAGACACTTTGCCTCATGCCAACAAAAACAGATCAACAATAATATCTTTTAGCAAAAGCAGCGCTGCAAAGGTGTGAACTGATGTCACAGGAAATGCGTAGCCGGGGATGTGCTCATTCGAAAGCATGTGACCAATGGTGTCACTTGCAGCGGTTTTTGAGGTTGAGCTGAAGTTGATCAGGCCCCGGTGCATGCACACAGACTGGAGCCTCAGTCTCATGTGTTATCACAGAAGGTCAGGGTTGAACCTATTATCTTTGCTCAGCTCTACGCAGCGAGCACTTCCTGTTTCCTCTACTCTCACCGCAGGATGCCACCAGGGAGACTGTCAGTCACAGCCAACAGAAACAATGTCAGTAGAACTGTCAAAAAGCTGTGAAACTGGTGTAGCTTTACTGGCAGTCAGATCAGTAACAGACCAGCAGTAAATAATTCAACTAGACCAGATGTTACTGGGAATGTGGAACACATGATTGGCGCTTTGTTGTAAACCAGTTTGGCAACACATCAGCTCAGCTCAGTATCTTCAGTCTCAGTCTACTAACATATTATCTTGAATGTCTTTTCTCGCAGTAAAATAAATGTTTATTGGATGTTTTTTTAACAGGGTGCCAACATACTTCTTACAGACAACGGAGATGTGAAGTTAGGTAAGTTGCTCTTTAGCGTCTTAATTCTCCAGGACTTGAACTCCTTTGTATCCTTCGGTCGTACGTGGATTACATAATCTGAAAAACCCTGTCAATCCTGGTTACAGCTGACTTTGGAGTTGCAGCCAAAATAACAGCCACCATTGCCAAAAGGAAGTCCTTCATTGGAACACCTTATTGGTGAGTGTGCCACCCTCATCAAATGAACAAGTTTTTTTTATTCAGAGAAGCGTTGGTTAAATACTTTCAATCAGATGCTAGCACATTTCCGGTGAACTGTCTGTGTCACATTTTATCTAACAGAATCTAGTTTGTGGTGACAACGTGTACAAGTGCTTAGATAGATGCTTCCCCTAACAGATACAAGTTCAAATTCTCACAGCGGCTGAAATGTTTTTGTGTAAGACAATGAATCCTCACCGGCTCCAGGGCCGTTGTTCTGTCACTGACCCTGATCCCTAAACACACAAAGTAAACAGAGTTCTCCTACACAGATCAACAGGGTATCTCATTATTAGTATCAGTGTTGGTTTTCACTTCAAAGAGGCCTCCCCAACCAACCTTTCATCCTTTTTTTGGGAGAGTTTCACTGAATTCTTGTCCTGAATTTGTGTAGGATGGCTCCTGAAGTAGCAGCAGTGGAGAAGAACGGTGGCTACAACCAGCTGTGTGATATCTGGGCTGTTGGAATCACGTCCATAGAGCTGGCCGAGCTACAACCTCCAATGTTTGACCTACACCCGATGAGGCATGTCTTAACTTTCCTCAGTCAGAGCTTCCTCAGATGATTCTTCGGCTACTTTCTCCTTTTATGTTTCATCACGTCTTTTCATTACTTCAATGGTCATACTGTCAAAATACGTTTAGGCTATTCTTAGAAGAGGTTGCAGGTCTCCTTACTTGTGTAGATTTCCTTCTTTAAGCCTGTCTAAACCACTCTTAATCCAAGTTTTTTGTTTTTCCTTAGGGCCTTGTTTTTGATGTCGAAGAGCAGCTTCCAACCTCCGAAGCTAAAAGACAAAAACAAATGGTGAGCGCCCCAGAATGTTCAGTGTGCTATTCTAGGATTAGGATACTTTACATTTTGTTCTTAGAGGATAATAGCGGCGATCATCGCATTAAAACAAAATCATCTTGTTCCCCAGGTCCGCCGCCTTCCATAACTTTATCAAAGTGTCTCTGACAAAGAACCCAAAGAAGAGGCCCACGGCAGAAAAACTTCTATCGGTAATAGTTCTTATTGCTCTCTCAGACAGATGGTAGACATTAAATAGTAGGAGATTGAAATGTTTGCAACAAAGACTGTATTGCAGTCTTTTAGCCTGAACCTATTCACAATGGAAATTGTGCATGTTAGCCAAAAGTCATATCTGTGTTCTGTCTTTTACAGTTTCTGACTTTACTTGAGATTATAAATTGCATTCATTGCATTACCATTTGTGAATCCTGAAGGCCAAACAAAGACGTAGCGGAGCTCAGTTGGCCCAATGAGCTTCTGTGTGGTTTGGCTGAATGTCTAGCTTTGTGGGTCAGAGTCCAACCATGGGCCTACGGTCCAACCGTTTAAACGGCTACAGCATTAAAGAAAAGTTATTAGCAAATACATTCTTTGATAATGGCAACAAAGTTTCAGTCCAGAGGAAGAAGACTGAGGCTCCAGCCTGTGTTCATGCACCAAGAAGAACTATCTTTTAAGAAGCAGACAGTTCTGCTGCTTCTTAAAAGATGGTTTCTATCATCATTAACTCAGTGCACGTCTCTGAGGAAAGGTGTCTCATCCTAATGGTCCAGGAATCGGATGATTAATGCAGGTGGTTTCATTACTTTATAACAGTGAAACTTGGACTTTGATATCCTTTTCCGCAGGGATTTTGTTGTTCCAGTTAGCACGGACCTTGTGTGTGAGATCAGGGATGTCAGACCTCTAGTATAAACTATTATTCTCAAATGATGAATTATGATAACTTGCAATCCTGTGTTGTGTCCTGCAGCATGTGTACGTGGCCCAGACGGGTTTGACAAGGAGGCTCGCTGTCGACCTCCTAGATAAGATGAACAACCCAGACAACCACCAGCATTACAGCGAGGTGGACGATGATGACCTTGAGGTAATGTCTGATTCCATCACATATAAAAATAGCACCATTTGTCCTTGCTTTGAGAAATTAAGAAGGAAATTGAAAGTCTACTCAGCCTATAAAGAAGTGATCAGAGATATAAACACATTAACAACTTTTTTGAAAGTATATACTGAAAAATGTGCCCCATTTGTTGATGTTTTTGACTGTCTTGTTGCAGGGAAATCATGAAAAAACAACAAAATGCTTGAAAAAAAACAACCATTTCTTTGCCATATTTGACCAGATCTTTTAGTTACCAGACTTTCGAGCAAACACTGACAGACTCTCTGTCAGCAGTGAATGTAAATATTAGCACAGCATGTTTTTTCAGCAACAAAAGATAAAAGGTGAGCTTTTCCCGAAGTGTGTTTTCATGTTCCCCTAAAGCTTCCCTTCCCCCTCTTCTTCTTGATTCTCTCCATCGACATTATTATTCCAACTGGAATCAACATCACATCTATGTGGCAGCCAAAGAGGTGGTACCAGTGCCTTTTAAAAGGCCATTGTGCTTTTCTCCCCCATGACAGCAGTAGCACTGTCTTGGCCGCCATGAATGAAAAAACCCTGAAGGCTATTGACTGCAAGCAATGGAGCTTGTTGCTAACAAACAGCCTCTGGGACGCATAATAATGTGATGATGCGGAGACGCAGTACAAAAAGTAGCTCTCAGGATTTGTTTCTACTGATTATTTCAAAAGATAAATGTCATAATTGTGCTAAATGACTCAAGGCAATGCTGTGTCGGTGTTATATAACACTTTACCCTACTCTGCGCTTGTCTTGTCAAGTGTTGCTCTGTACTGTCGAAACCTCTTTGCTTATCTTCATATCTTTGTCTCGTTGCTTCAGCCCCTCTCTGCAGTCAGACACACCATCCGCTCCTCCAACAAACAAGCCAGAGCTGAGAGGACGCGCTCAGAGATAGACTGTAAGTAAACAAAAAGCCCAAACCCATCACCACGACACAAAGGCCAACCCCCCCCCCCTGCCACGAATCTGTCCCGTCATTGGTCAGCCTGGCTGTGCAGGTTGATAGAGGTCCGGCGGCTTGTCAGAGGGTCATCCCACTAATGCTGCAGCACCGGCTGGCACTTTTCCAGACCACAGCATGTGGTATTGTGTATAAAAATAGCCCGGGGATTCACAGAAGAGAAAGTGGATGTAGTAGAGTCCATTAAGTTAACTCATTTTTTATCAATGAATAATGTGGAATAGCTTGTCTGAAGGGGTCATAAAGGTTTCTTGAGGATTTTCAGTCAACAAGTGTTGATACTGAATTTGGCGGAGGATCCAGCTTAGTAGATTCTGGACATGTATTATTTTGCAACCCTTCAGGGAAGTTGTTGTGTGTCTGTGTTGTCGTGAGTAGTTGTAGATAAAAACGCTGTGTTGTGCTTGTCGTGTCAGAACTGTTTCCCATTTCATCATTCCGGGTCGATGTAGTAACAGTCCAATGGTGAGGAGATAAGTGTCTTTGTTGGAAGTTTTGTCCTATTTATCTGTAGCGATACGTGCTGTGCTTCATCGTGTTTTGTGCTTGTTCGTACTTCGAGATGCACTTCCTGTTTAGTTTTATCTATATTTCTCACAATTCCATCTGACTTTCCTTCCTACATGAAGCAAACAATGGGACAAACCAAGGAGGGCGATGTTCAAGTCCTAGCTTCACTGAGGCACACAGGGGGGACGCAGGTCAGTGACAGTGTAGTGAGACAGTGTGTGTTTGCATAATTCCCTAGCTCACTCCCAAGCATACTTGCCAACCTTGAGATCTCAAAAGTAGGGAGGATTTCAAAACCAAAGCAGGGGTTCTGGGTCCTCCCCCAGAGAAATTAGACTTTCAGAGACTTTGTTTCCTGCATTCTGGTGACTTTTAAAGAATGAAAATAACAAAATAATAAGTACATTGCAACAGTGTTTTTTATGTTAAATAGGCCTACTTTAAATTTTACTTTTAATTCTCGGGAAAGAAAACTGAATAATTCGCCCCTCTGGTGTTAACTCGTGTGAATCTCTGATATAAACTATATATTTATACTATATATTTCTTTCTCTTAGTACTCTACATTTCTCTCTCCTTCTCTCACTCACTGAAGGCCCTTTCAGACACAATGCGACAACGGCACCACTGCGCTCTGAAACTCGTTATTTCCAGTGGTTTGTGCTGTGCCACATCGGCTTTGCTGTGATGTGCGGCGAGCGCTGCTCAAACCGCGTTGTGTCTCGAGCAGTTGCGAGCAGCTCTCATCCGTCGGGAAACGACATAGGTGTATATCTATTGCCGTCCGGGTGGAAACAGTAGCGCTTATACATGTTGTACAGCGCCAGAAACGGGTTGAGATAACAAAAAGGGGAAAAAAGGTGTGAAAAATTACTATAAATCGTGAGAATTGTGACCCGGGGAGGAAACCGGGAGAGGGCCACGAAAAACGTGAGTCTCCCGTAGAAAATCGGGAGGGTTGGCAAGTATGCTCCCAAGACTTTCTGAGAAATAGGATAATGTCGTAGCGCATAACAGAACATTGTGTTTAGTGTGTGAGATTTAAGTGGCACTAATAAGTGAATTCTTCTGCATGTGGTGGCTACTTACAGTTTCATTAGTTTGGAGATTGTTACATCTTGGTTCCTGTCAGACTGACCGAAATAAAATGATTGTAGATGACTAATCAGATCCTAACAAGGAAGTTTGACTCACCTGATTCCTCAACTTCACTTTCTCAATTGTATCGCTCTGTGTTAGTGACTCACCTCGCTGTTATCTGTGTTATAAATACTGCAGCACCTCCGCATTACCAGCATACCTCAAGCAGAAAAACACACCAGGAACAAAACAAATCTGTGGTCTGAATTCTTGAAAACAAAGTTTGTTTGTTAATGAGAAGCTGATTATGTGGGAGTATTTATTGGCAGGTTAGTTGATTTCTATCGCCTCCCATAGAGCAGGATCACAGTATGTTTATACTGGACAGTAAACCAGTCTCCTCTATGGGATCAACTGTTTGACAGAATGTGACCTCAAACCTAAACTAAGAGGAATCTGCTCCATGAATTATTTGTATTTCTTGCTCTCTCACCAATATTTCCCCCAAAGTGAACAGATCTGCTTAGCGTCAAGTGTAATCTGTGTTTGTCTTTGGTGACCGACTCGTCTGTAGGCTCCAGACCAAATATTCGCAAAGTAGCATAATAAATCAATGAAGGAGCTCTGCGGTGTTTTGGCAGGTACATTGTAATGGAAGCAGTTGATCTGCTGTTGGCTTCATTCTTTCTTCAACTTGATTTTCTGTGTAGTGTTTTCCAAAGCTCCTGCTACTAATGCACAAGAGTGCTACTCCCAAGGCTTTGTGTGTGTTGAAGTGTTGGGCACTGATGCCCTCTAGTGCCAAAGATGCGTGCAAGAAAAAACAAAACTGAACACATTTTTTGTAATTTACAGTCGACAAGCTCCAGTTTGAACCACCACTCCGGAAGGAAACTGAGGCTCATTCTGAAATGGTGACAGTCATATTCAGTTTAATCAATACTAGTATTCAAGTACTACTTTATGTTTCTGTTTGTAAACAATTAATTTTAAGTGCATGTAGAAAAATTGCATGCCAAAAAATGCAGTTTATAAAAATACTCTATTTTTGTGCCCGTGCGTCTTTCCACAGGATGTGAGTAAAGATAATGACTTCTCTTCCCCCTGGAGTCCCTTTGCAGAGGGAGGAATAACAACCAGGTAATCCATGGAAACTGTTGTCACGGGAACTGCTCCCATTTACCCCCCACTTTCTTTCTCTCTCTCTCTCTCTCTCTCTCTCTCTCTCTCTCTCTCTCTTGACCTGGCTTATTTATTAGATGGATGCATCTCTTGAGATTCATCCAGGGAAAGAAAACTAAAGCATCGTTAAAGTTTTGTGTCTTTGGAGTTAATAGCAAAACACACAAAATGCAGAGATGCACAGTATTAGAAGTAGTGTTGAGGAACAACGTATAGTTTAAGAAAGCAAGACTTCTTATGATGAAAGACAGACTAAAGCATGTTAGTTATGCTCTGCAATGTGATATCCATTGTTGACATGGAGTGTAAATTAATTTTCTTACGGATGCTCCTAGGGCTGCAGCTAATGATCATTTTCATGCTTGATTAATCTGTTGATTATTTTCACGATTAATCGATTAATTGTTTGGTCTATAAAATGTCAGAAAATGCTGAAAAAATGTCCATCAGTGTTTCCCAAATCCCAAGATGACATCCTCAAATGTCTTGTTTTGTCTACAAGTCAAAGATATTCAGTTGGAGGAGTAAAGAAACCAGAAAATATTCACATTTAAGAAGCTGAAATCAGAGAATTTTGACTTTTTTTTTCTTGAAAAATGACTCAAACCGATTAATCGAATCATCAGAATATTTGGCGATTAATTTCGATTAAGTGTTGCAGCTCTAGATGGTCCTCACTGTCTCTCATATTAACCTGCTTATTCACCGGAGCTAACCTGTGTCTGTGCATGAACTCACTCTCCCCATCTACAGTCTGAAATGTTGCTTTGGCCTGTAAGCTCCTTCTCACTTGTCCAATGTGCTTTGACTGTTTTTTCTCCTTCCGCCTCTCTCTGTCCTCTCTTGGCTGTCGGTCTCTCTCCCGTCTTGTCCCACGAAGGAGCCTTCTCAAAAGCGTTGAGGACGAATTGTTCCAACGGTAACACTAACACTGTGTGTGTGCTGTAGTACCCCACCCACGTCATCTACTTCACCCCTCGCTCGGTCCCCATCCTTTTCGCAGTGAGGTTTAGCGTCCACAAATCACCCTCCCTGACACCCCTCCATTCACCATGTGTGGTGTGATAATAGCTGCAGATCCAAGCTGTGCATACTGCTGCATACATGAGTCTGAGACAGGCCGGCAGGTAGAACAGTGGGATGTACAAAGAGACGGGAAACACTTAAACCTGTAGCATTCAATAAAAATGACTTGTTTGCTCAGACTTAACCCTGCACGGACAGAGCTGTGCAATAATGTTCATTGCTGTTTTTAAACCTCTAAATACTTTTGGCACTTTCCAAAGAACTTAGTAAAAGTTTCATCACTTGGCTTCGACTCTAGTTTTATGGATGAATAAAGAGACTGAATCTAAAATTCTGAAGGTTGTCTGCAGACCTTGTTTTGGCCCCAGTGTTAAACATAGTAAGTGATGACAGACCTCAGAGATGTTTGTTTGAAGTTTAAACACAGCTCTGCAAATGTATTTCCTTGTGGTTTCCATCCCATGATGCTCACTAGGGTTCAAACGGATACACTCCCCCTTCTTCCCCTTAGAGTCATACTCTCTTTATCTCCAAGGAGGGATTTTACATAAACATTTGCACCATTAACACCCCTCTCCTGAGCTCTGATGAGTCTTATTTTCCACACCGATCATTGTGTTTGTTTCCTGCAGGGGACACATCGCCCATCTTGAAGATGCCTTTGAAGAAGTGGAGCTGTGAGTGATGTCATTACATTAACATTTCATCATGGACACAAAAACATTCATTGCTGTAGTTTACATCTTTATAAAAAAAAATACCTCCATTTCAGGTCAACTATCAAGCCAGGGGTTCCTCCTCCTCTGCCCCCGAAGGTGAGACCCAAAATTATAAAATATTTTTTACTATACGGATTTTTGTGATTAGAATCCATGTTGAGGCCTTTTCACACCGGGGACGAAAACAAAAAAAAGAAATGAAAATGCAAAATATTCTTAAGCGATTTCTCACGTTCAGACCTTTCACACCAAGGCCGACAAGGATATTAGCGTTCCATGCATTCCACCAAAAGGGGCGCTGTGGATTTCTCAAGGAAAGACAGTGAGTTCAAAAGCTTCCATTGCTGGTAATAACAATAATTAGGCTAATGATAATAAGGCTGTACTGGACAGTTTGAAGCATTGAGGCTTCATTCATATCGTTGATATTGTAAATATTATTACTAATAACTTAAAGAAACATTGCGTGTAATAGTCCACCTTCTCTCACGCACCTGTAACGGGGCGGTCTAGCAGCACTCAGCTCCATAAACAGAATTATGACATCGACGTCCAAGAAAATCTATTGATCCTGTGAGCAAAAGTCATTAGTTTATTGGTTGGTTTGTTTTTATCAGCATCTGAAATTCGCAGAAATCGAAACAGCTGCGGAAAAAAACCCACTGCATTGCAAAATACGAAAGTTTCGGAGTCGGTGTTAATAGGCTCATAGAACAGAATTTTTTTAAATTGACTTGTGATTTATTCGCACAAATTATTTGCGTTTGGTCTGAAAAGACCTTTAGAAGTGTATTTAGTGCTTTGAATTAACTTTTCACTCTTTTCCTCTCAGCCTCGATTAAGCAGCTCGTCAGAGGAGATTGGCCTTAATGATGAGAGGTCTCTGACGGTTCGGAGGTTCCCTAACTCGGAGAACGGACCGAGCCAGGTGGTTCGCATACAGAGCACACCCGAGCATCTGGGCAACAAGGTGGAGCACTCGTCTCCAGATTTCCTCTCCGTCAGCGTGAGCAGCCCCGGCCTTTTGTCTCACGCATCGGATCCTGGTGAGTCTCAGCGTCTGAATTTACACACATTTATGTGCAGTAACCTGTTCACATTGCTTTCATTGGTGTCTCAAATCAAGTGGGTTTCTAAATGAGAACTTATTTTATTTTTCCAAGCTCTCAGTAAATCAGAATGTAAAGGTAAGGGAGCCTTATGTAAATGTGTCTGATCTTTGGATTTAGATTTGACAGTATGATTTATAGTTCTGCTACAAATGTAATTTTCACCTGTCTGCTCTGTCATGACAGATAATGATTCGGATGACAGTGTGAATGGAGGCAGTCCCAAGGCGCCACCCAACCGACAGCACCGGAAAGAGAAGAAGGAATTCCCTGTGAGTCTAAACGTACTCCACAAATATATTACGTTACAATGTGTATTTCAGTCATGATGAGCCACACTTCTCGTCTTTAGTTTCATGGGGTTTTAGGATGAAAATGTCATCTGTGGTCTGAGAGCCTATATTTTATGTGTGGAGTGTCTCCAGCTAGCTGGCTGACCGCGCACTGAAACCTCAAATATGATGTTTTTCCCTCTTCAGATCCAAACACTAACAGCTAAAGAGGGAACTCTGGCATCCACTCATGTTGAACATTTAATTGACTTTGACAGAGCACACACAAAAGAAAACAGTTGTTGTTTGTTCGGCTCAGTGTTGAGGCTGGTGCTAAATGAAGCCGCTAAATTGAAAGTAATTGCTTTGTCTGTATGTTCTGCATCTACATTATCTTGTTTTTTCTTTGTTTCCTCTGCTCCTCGTTAGAAACCAGCTATCAACGGTCTTCCACCCACTCCTAAAGTACTGGTGAGTGAATCCTCTCCATCGTCCCACACACTCTCCCCTGCTGGCCCAGTTTCCCTGTTATTAATCTCTTGTCTGAGCTGCTGCTGTACATTCTGTAGATATTTGGGGTCCACAGAGCTTTCTGCTTTGTGGTTGCTTCAGCTCAGCTCAGCTCAGCTTCAGCTCATTAAACCCTGGCTGACGTTTTAGCGCTTCACTGAGCCAGAGGCTGCCTGTTCTGAGCCACGTTTTTGTCTTTTCATTTCAGATGGGAGCCTGTTTCTCTAAAGTGTTTGATGGCTGTCCACTGAAGATCAACTGTGCCACATCATGGATTCATCCAGACACCAAAGGTACAGCTTCACGCAACAAGTGTGGTACACAAACATGTTTTATTCAAGCCAATGCTTATTTTTTCTTTTAAATGTTTTTTCCTCTAGATCAGTACCTAATCTTTGGGACGGAGGATGGCATCTATACGCTGAATCTTAATGAGCTGCATGAAGCCACAATGGAGCAGGTAACAGCAGCTAAAATCGATCTAAAAACAATTATTATAACCGGGATTATTTAAAATAATTACTTACTGTGTATGGGAGGTACTGTATATATTAGGGATGCACAATAAGAACTTTTTTTCAGCTGATACCGATAATCACCTGCTTCTCACGGCCGATACCGATAAGATAACCGATAATTTCACATTTTACACCTGAGGGTAAGAAAGGCAAAGATGTAGTGAGGAAAGAGGGATGATTTAATATTCCATATAGCTCTGACCCAACCAAATCTAACTGACACTATTGTTAACGCAACAAAAACAAAGACCAGTTCTGACTCTTCAAATGTTCATTTATTTTTTCTAGTAATGTGCATCAAAAAAAATTGTATTGCAAATCGCAATCGTGTTGTCTTCCCCTGAAACTGTGTAAAACATCCACACTGGTGACGACATATTTGGCTCTTTAGTCAGCAAGCTGTGCTTGTTCTTCTTCTCTGTGTTTATTAGCGCATCACAAACCAACTTTAAAGTGCATACCGCCACATACTGTAGATAGTGCTTTTTAAATCAATGAAAGCAATTTGGCTTCGTATAATTACATGATACATAGTAATATAAATTTCCCATTATCGACCGATAATTTATCGGACCCGATTTATATCGTGCATCCTTAGTATGTGTAGTTCGCTAAGTGAATGTGCTAGGCTTTTTTAAAACATGATCTGTAACCCCATAGAACAGTATATTTAGTCAGTGATGCACTCGTTGGCCTTGGAAGTAACTCTCTGTTACTCTGTTACATTCTTTACACTTTTAAGCTTATGCTTTTGGTTTTGAAAGTGCTAGAAAAAAGACACCACCCTCCAAACTCTTGGGATACAGAGGTCTGCTCACACTACAGAGTGCCTCCACTGTAACTACATACGGGGGCTGGGCTATCATTGGGCAGTTGCTGTTCAGGGGAGGGGAGCGAACAGTCAATTGATGTTCTTTCCCCCCTTCACTCTCCCTCCTTTGAGAACTCATCTCCATTATATTGTGATTGTACCACTTTTGTTTTATTCCCTATGTAGCTGTTCCCGAGGAAGTGTACATGGCTGTACGTTATCAACAACAACCTGATGTCTTTATCTGGTGAGTGATGGACCTATCACAGCTTCCTGCTTCACTGACCACTGTCATAACCTGCTGCTGCTTTGTTCTGTGTTCTCTGGCTGCCCCTTAGGGCAACATAGTCACTTCATATCTGCAGCCCTAAAATAAGTGTTTCTTTTGTTTGTTATCTATAAGAACTGTGTCCTTGTAGCACAGTGAGTCATGAGTGACACATCTGGCTTTACAGCCTGTTCCACTCAGATATATTGGTCTCACAATAGTAGTAGTAGAGTAGCTGCAAAAGCAAGTGTAGTTTGTTTCATATGTTAAAACAGACATGCGATCTGTCGTCAGAAAACTCAAATCATCCATCATTTGAAACCAAACTGTCTGTGTTTGGCTGTCGTAGTCGCCGAAGCCTTTTCTCAGCTTAACAGCTGAGGATGGGATTACAAAGTGCGAGGTCTACTTTCGGTTTTACCTTCAGCTGTTTGCCCCTTGGTATACTTAACCTCTGTTCTCTTCTCCTCTTTCCTTGGACACTGTCCATCCTCCTCTCGCCTGGCTTGATTTGATATTCTACTAACTGGCCTCATCAGAAGGTAATCATGCTTCACATCATCATCACACTTCTGTTTTTTACCCCTGTTTACATCTAACCTTTCTACATGTGAAAGCTGCTTCATTGGATCCGGAATGTTTTAAGGAAAATCTGAAATTATGTTTAAAAAATGTGTAGAAAAGTCATATTTAAGATAAGTATATTTTAACTCCTGGCTTTGATTACTACCACACTACTGACTGTTTTTACTCATGAAGCTGATGATTAAATATACTGTATTCTGCTGCAGGGAAAACCTTCCAGCTGTACTCCCACAATCTCATCGGGCTGTTTGAGCAGCTGAAGAAGCCCGGCCTGGCTGCTCAGTTCCAGACTCATCGCTTCCCAGACAAAATCTTACCCAGGTGAGACCGACATGTCTGGAGTTTTTGATTTTAACACACATTCCTGTCAATTTTGTGATGAGGTCACAACTGTGCTTTTTTAGCTTTAAACTAGGGCTGTCAAAGTTAACGCAATAATAACACATTAACACAAATTTGTTTTAACGGCACTCATTTTTTAATGCATTAACTCAACTTGCGTTTTTTAGGTTGTAGCAGGCTCAGTTTTAAAGCTAGAGTGAAAATACTGACATCAACTGAAACTAGAATAACCTAAGGAATCCATTGGTACCAACCATGTCATAGCATTAATAACGCTCCAAATTTTTGGCGAGGAAAAACTGTTATGGCCATTTTCAAATGGGTCTCTCCTGACCTCTGACCTCAAGATATGTTAATGAAAGTGGGTTCTATGGGTACCCACGAGTCTCCCCTTTACAGACATGCCCACTTTATGATAATCACATGCAGTTTGGGGCAAGTCATAGTCAAGTCAGCACACTGACACACTGACAGCTGTTGTTGCCTGTTGGACTGCAGTTTGCCATGTTATGATTTGAGCATATTTTCTATGCTAAATGCAGTACCTGTGAGGGTTTATATGACAATATTTGTCATTGTTTTGTGTTTTTAATTGATTTCTAATAATAAATAAATACAGACATTTGCATCAGGCAAGCATATCTGCCCACTCCCATGTTGAGAAGAGTATTAAATCTCCCTATAAGGCGGATTTTGAACAGATAAAAATGTGCGATTAATTTGCGATCAATCTATATAACACTGCCATATTGTTTGAAAGATCACTGCAAGAAGAGAATGCAAAAACATAACAGAAATGACTGATTATAAGAGAAGAGTATTAAATACTTGACAAATCTCCCTTTAAGGTACATTTTGAACAGATGAAAAATGAGCAATTAATCACGATTAACTATGGACAATCATGCTATTAATTGCGATTAAATATTTGAATCGATCGACAGCCCTACTTTAAACATGTTGCGACACTCATGCCGTGCAGTATTTTTGTTCTTCACCGTCTACCATCGTGACAAACAACTGCAGTGGTAGAAAAAAAAAAGGAGAACCACTGGCCGACTTCCCTGATTCTAGACGTCATCGACTCTTTTAAAACTGTCGTCACAACAACTTGACTGTTTTCTCTCCTCAGGAGGTTTGCCCTGACAACTAAGATCCCCGACACAAAGGGCTGTCACAAGTGCTGCATTGGTGAGTGGCCTCTCCCTCCCAACCACTCACTTTTATTTACTCACCCTTCCATCATATTAAATTGAGTCAATACATGAGGACCATCTCCATTGTCCGTCTTTACTTTGCTGCAGTGTTTTTATTCTCTTGAATTTTCCTATTATGCATTAATGTGAGTGGGGTTTTGAATAAATTGAATTTTCCAGATTATTCGTTACTGCCACTTTTTATAGCCCATATACTCCTGATAAATTGTTATGAAGAAACTAGCTACACTTCCTGACAGTCTTCTCTATTTCACAGTGAGAAATCCATATACAGGCCACAAGTACTTGTGTGGAGCGCTGCAGTCTGGGATTGTCTTGTTGCAGTGGTATGAGCCCATGCAGAGGTTTATGCTCATCAAGGTCAGTTTCTCATCTCAAACATTACTGTTTCTCCACAAATGTTCCCTGTAAGACTACATCTTTTTACTGCTAGGTTGTACTATACAGTATATAGTCTTTCAGGAGCACACCTGTAGTTAAAGAAGGAGCAAAATAACTTGAATGAACTAGAAATGTCCATTGCTCCTGTGCTCTGAAACGCAAGTTATTCGTGTTCCCAGGGATTTTTTTAATAAGCATAACACTTGGGTATCCCTAGCTTTACACTACAGAATAAAGCATCATTACACGTCAGAAGACCATTGACACTAACTTCTGTGTTGGCTCTCTCTCTCTCTCTCTCTCTCTGCGGCAGCACTTTGACTTCCCTCTTCCCAGCCCCCTGAAAGTGTTTGAGATGCTGGTGGTCCCGGAGCAGGAGTATCCTCTGGTGTGTGTGGCCATCAGCCAGGGCTCCGAGCCGGGCCAGGTGGTCCGCTTTGAGACCATCAACCTCAACTCCTGCTCCTCCTGGTTCACAGAGATGGGAACAAGTAAGTCAGGCATGTACTCGGTTGTAGAGACGAATACCATGAAGTCAATACAAAGACACATTGTGTGTTGTGGAGAAATATCAAACAAATTACAAACAAACAAAACAAAAATAATGTAATACTTGTAAGTAATAAATTGTACATGATACATTGCCGGGCATGTTGGAATAATATTGTTAATGTTGTACCTTTCCTTCCCACAGCTCATCAGCAGGTGGACGCAATCCATGTCACCCAGCTGGAGAGAGACACAGTGTTGGTGTGTTTGGACCGTAAGTACAATCTCTTTTCATCAGCTTCGAACAAAAAGAGCTTTTTTACAGTCCGGATGTAATTATCTATGTCCTGCCACATCATCCTTACAGCCTTTTATTGTTTCTCTCCCCAGAAAATTTGAAGATTGTTAATCTCCAGGGCAGACTGAAGTCCAACAAGAAGCTGGCATCTGAGCTGAGCTTCGACTTCTGCATCGGATCTGTTGGTAAGCTTTTAGTCTTGGACTTTACTCTGTTTAAAGAAATAGCGGTTCATATAATTTTCTTTTGTGTTGTTAAATGATTTCCAATAATCAATATATACATACATTTTCATAAAGCAGCATATTTGCCCACTCCCGTGTTAATAAGAGTATTGAATACTTGACAAATCTCCCTTTAAGGTACATTTGAACAGATAAAAAATGTGAGGTTAATCGCGATTACATATTTGAATCGATTGACAGCCCTGCTCCCAACATGACAAGCTGGCAGGTGTACAGAAAAAGCTGGTTGTATATCCAGGAAAGTTGTGTGTTACATTGACAAAAGGGCTTTTTGTAAAGTCAAAATGAATTGCATTGTTCCTCTTAATCAAGTTGGCAGTGTTACAGTGGCTCCCTTGAGCGTTGTGCACTGACACATGGCCTCTTACCTTTCTCTCCTCACAGTGTGCCTTCAGGACAGCGTCCTGGCCTTCTGGAAACACGGCATGCAGGGAAAGAGCTTCAAGTCTAATGAGGTAAAAATATCTTATGACCACGACAGCTGGGTGGCTGTTATGTTAAAATACAAATCACAAAAGGGTCTTGTTTTGATACTGCACCACGTTTTTGTGTGTATCTGTAGTAGGGCTGCAACTAAGGATTATTTTCGTTGTCGATTAATCTGTTGATTATTTTCTGGATTATTTGATTAGTTGTTTGGTTTTTAAAATGTCAGAAAATGGTGAAAAATGTCGATCAGTGTTTCCCAAAGCCCAAGATGACGTCCTCAAATGTCTTGTTTTGTCCACAACTCAAAGATATTCAGTTTACTGTCATAGAGGAGTAAAGAAACCAGAAAATATTCACATTTAAGGAGCTGGAATCAGAGAATTTTGGCCTATTTTCTTAAACAATTACTCAAACCGATTAATCGATTATCAAAATAGTTGGTGACTCATTTAAAAGTTGACAACTAATCGATTAATCGTTGCAGCTCTAATCTGTAAACAAGTATATTATCTTCACTTCTAAGCTTGTACAGTTTTCAGTCTTAAACAATGTGATGACACTCTGGATTGCTAACAATAAAGATGCCATTCAACTCAGAAAATGTACCATTAAACTAATTCAACATTTCAAAGCTTTTTACTACTTTAAAATCAATATGGATAACAAAATATCAATATCAATTTTGATGGGTTCCCAGTGACTACAGAGGAGAAACTGTTTGTCAAGTCCCTGAATACAGGGTTGTTTGTTCAGCACGTGAACAAACACCTCTGGCTCTGGTCAACAAAGACCCTGAGTGCCGGCCGTTTATATGCGTGGCGACATGCTGTAGGTGATCCCAGGAGATTTGACCTCAGGTGGAGCCAGACAAAGTGTCTTTGTGTCCGACCGGGGTAATGAATTTGTCCTCCTTTCACGGAGGGATTCCATGTTAACCTGATCACGAGTCGCGCTCGGCAGCGGAATAAAAGTTCAAGAGATCGCAGGGAGGTGAAGCATTCTGTTTTTATGAAAAGTGATATGTGCGATAGGGGCCACCCTTTTGAAAGCTCGCCGTGTCAGACGTGGTCCTGTGGCGCTCAGATGAAACACAAGGTCTGTTAGCCAAGTCTGCGCCCAGCCCAGCTTGACAGTTCTCCCAAAGCAAGGATTTTTGAAATGTCAGCGGCCATGCAAAATTCATGCTCAATCATAAACGAAACCCGTCACACGACAGGGAGCAGCACTAAATAATTCAGCCTTTGTCTCGTTATGATTCCCCTCAAAAGCGAAGGCATTGAAGGGGGGCGGGACTGTTGATCCGTGCTCGCCTTGGTGGGTGCTTCTCTGAACACCCGAGACCTTGTTCTCGTTTAGACTTAAAGAGATCAGATCTCTCCCAAGGCCAAGGTCTTACACCTAGCAGGTGTCACACGCCGACTATCTCGCATCTGTCGACAAGTTTTCATGACATGTCAACACGTGAGAGTGTGTTTTTGAAGGGGGCCTTGTCCTTTTACACAGCGACGTGTCAGGCTACATCTTGTGACTCCAACAGGTTAGCTCCAGGATTGTACACAGTAACACAGAGTCCCTAGAGACGGCACTCAGTTACCTACAGTCTGTTAAAAGACGTATAGACATTTTGTTGTTAAAGACACAATAAGTGATCCAAATGTAAACAGTCGCCCTACCACCAAAACTCCAAACATAGAACGGGATCTTTCTGGCTCTGAAATTGACTGACAGGTCTTTCAATACACAGACTGACTCTAAATAACAACTAAATAATAATAGTAATTTTTTGTGATGCTATTAAATGTGTATATTAGTGATGATGATGTAATCACAGCAGTACAGATGCCCTAATTATGATCCTTTTTTTATTATTAGTTAATATCATCAACTGAAATCAATATGTGTGATTTTTCCAGACCATTTCACCATTGTAAACAAACATGTCAAATGTGTCCAGTTTATTTCCTGTTGCAACCGGCCACAGTCAGCCCAACAACCGGCGATTGCCGATATATTTGCGCAGGAGTGTGTGCAGCTGAGAGGAGATGCGTTCAAGCCGCAACATAGCTACGTTCCACAAGCTCTCTCATCTTTTTCAGTCTATTAAGTACACAAAATAAACTCCCAAAATGTCAAGAAATGAAATATTCTTACACCTATTTTCCTTATTAAACAGAAAAATACAGCCATACACCTTCTGTATTCAAGTTTCTCTCGCTGTGCCAGCTGCACACTCTCACTCATTCTTCAGAGGCAGACCATTAAATTAGCTAAATAAAATTACAAAAATCGCACAAAAAAACAACCGGCGATGTACTCAGCCAATCGCCGATACATTTGTCAAATGTTAATACTCAGTGTGAGCACCCAAGTTTTGACTGGTTGATTAATCCATACAGCATAGACGTCATACATTTTGTCTGTGAAGAAAAGCCAATTTAAAAAGTACTGTGTGAGCCAACACGACGTATAAGATGAATAAAAACAGTGTTTGCCCATGCCAAAGATTTATATGTACACCCCTGTGTAGGTCTGTCTGGTGAAACCGTCCTAACGGGCTTCAGTATAACGATGCTTGTTGATTCATGCGTTTCAGTTCCCCCTCAGCACCCCCACTACTTCAGATGCACAGAAAGCCAGTTGTCAGTTCATGTCAGTTGTGTATTTTCATTCCCAGGTGACCCAGGAGATTTGTGATCCGAGCAGAGTCTTCCGCCTCCTCGGATCTGACAGGTTGGTACAGAGATATTTCCATCTTTAGCTACGTCGTCAGACAAATCTCAGAGGGCCTCTTAAACACATCACCTCATAAACAAACCGGAATACAAACCCCCTCACTTCCCCTGTTGATCTGCCTTTTCATCCAGACCCCTGACTGTTGGTATAATTTATCAGCCCCATGACCTCCATAACACCAGGCGCTCGTGTTATGGCTGTCCTCCCTCAGGTCTTATTACCTGGAAACCACTAAACTACCTGCTCTCCTCCTGTGTTGTGAGCCCACAGCTCTCATCTCCTGCTGCTTCTGGTACATCTCTCTCTCTCTGCTAGTCTCTACCTGCCTCTCCTCACTCTATTTTCATCTTAAATCAATTCTCTTCATTTCTTCTTGTTCTTAGATTTTACTTTCTTATGACCCTCTAAACCCTGCTGTCCCTGAATGCACCCCTGACATTAACCTTGAATGCCCCCTCTCTCTCTCTCTCTCTCTCTCTCTCTCTCTCTCTCTCTCTCTCTCTCTCTCTCTCTCTCTCTCTCTCTCTCTCTCTCTCGCTCTCTCTCTCTCTCTCTCCGTTTCATGTTTGCTGCTTCAGTAGCTCTGGTGGCTGAGACATGAAGGCCGAGCTAAATGTTAGACACCTCACCAAAAGTCACAAATTATTATTATTTTAAATAACATTTTTTAGATATCACAATACATCCATGATCCATTAAATATATGATACGTTTGTTATTTATCTATAAAATGTCAAAAACTAGTGAGAAATGCCCGTAATAAGTTTGTGATAGCCCAATGTTTTCAGACCAGTCGAGCAAAACCGAAAAATTAAAATTGTATAAAACCGAGAAAAGCAGCAAATTGTCACATTTTAGAAGAAGAACCAGACAGTGTTTGGCATTTTTGCTTGTTTAATTACTTGAGCAGTTACTAACGATTATTTTCATTACTGATTCATCTGTCGTTTATGTATAAGTTTAATCCAATAATCGTTTTGTCCAAAAATTGTCAGAAAATACTGAAAAAATTACAAAACCTGAAGTTAATCAGTTTATAAGACAAAAAAAATCAGCAAATCTTCACAGCAATGTTTGCTATTTTTGCTCGAAAACTTTACTTTACTCCTGCATAGACTGATATGGGGCTACGACTAATCATTATTTTCATTATCGATTAATGATGATTATTTTTCTTGATTCATGATATAAAACAGGGAAAACAGTAAATCCTCACATCTGAGAAACTGGGACCTCATAACGTTGATGGCTAGAAGGATTTATCGACTATTGGGGCTGGGCGATACATCAATATTATATTGATATCGTGATATGAGACGAGATGTCGTCTTAGATTTTGGATATTATAATATGGCATAAGTGTTTTCCTGGTTTTAAAGGCTGCATTACAGTAAAGTGGTGTAATTTTCTGAACTTACCAGACTGTTCTAGCTGTTCTATTATTTGCCTTTACACACTTAGTCATTATATCCACATTACTGGTCACCATTTATCAAAAATCTCATCGTGTAAATATTTTGTGAAAGCACCAATAGTCAACCCTACAATATCGTCGCAATATCAATATCGAGATATTTGGTAAAAAAACATTGTGATATTTGATTTTCTCCATTACGCCCCGCCCTATCGACTATCAAAATTGTTGGCGATTCATTTTCTATCAATCGACTAATCTTTTCAGCTCTAGACTGACGTCCTGATGGTTGATTTCAGCTGCAGACACAGCAGGATGTGATTTAGCTCCCCACCTCTTACGCACACACACACACACACACACACACACACTACCGCTCAGAGAGAGCGTGCTCAGTGAGGCTCTCCCAGCTCAGTCAGTGATAACTCCTGATGAAGCCGCCCTGCCTGTGGCACCGGAGCACGGCCTCTCTCTGCCCAGCCCCCCCCATGTTTTATTCACCGCCGCCCGGGCACTGCCAGCCTGGTTTGAGTGTCTCTCCATGCCTCTGTAATTTCATCTGATGGAACGGACAGTATGGACTGTAACTTCCCTGCTCAGCTGTCAGCGCCACATGGCATCTGAAGATGCACCCGCTGACGTCCTGATCTGACTCTGACGGTTAACACGCCGTTTAACATGAACTGTCAGAACGCTGTCCTCTGAGTAGATCGATACCATGAAGCTCTGAGTTATGTCACTGGTTGTTAATTCTGTTAAATTAGCAGCACTTCTTACTCTATTTACTAAACATAAACTATACATTTCATTGACAAAAATCAATACCCTCATAATATTTTCTAAACATCTGTCATCCTGGAGAGACATTTGTTGTTTTATTTGGCAATCAGTCGAATCTTTAAAGGATCAAAACATGAACAACTCACATAACTCCACTACTTTCCAGGCAGCCATTGTTTTCCATTCATTTACATACAAAGTTAGGCTGACACAACTAACCTAAAAATAACTCTGACATAATGTGCTGCCTGGTAGGAAGAAAAAAGCATTCAGCCGTCTAAAAAGCTCTGGTATAGTTTGAAAATGGTCAGTATTAAAGGAATAGTTTGACATTTTGGGAAATACGCTTATTTTCCTTCTTGCAGATTGTAAAATGACATGATTGATACCATATGATGCCGTTATATTTTGTTATATTTCTGTTTAATCCATACAAACCAGTGGGCAACCCCCGGGTCTGAGAAGTGAAGCCAATGCTGAAGTGCCTTAAACTGTCATTCTCTCTAATAGCCAGCAGGGGGCGACTCCTCTGGTTTCAAAAAGAAGTCTGATTGTATAGAAGTCTATGAGAAAATGAGCCTACTTCTCACTCGATTTATTACCTCAGTAAACATTGTAAACATGAGTTTATTGTCTCAATCACTAGTTTTAAGTCTTCTTCAATACAGCATGATGTTCATTTAGTAAATTATGGTCCCATTTAGAGTCAAATAGACCATAAAGCAGGGTATGCTTTAGGGCGGGGCTACCTTGTGATTGACAGGTCGCTACCACAGCGTTGTCCGTGTTTTCATCTTACAACTCTAACCCTTTCACATTGTGTTTTCAGTTCATGAAAGTTAATTGTTACATTTTGGTCACCTAAAAACGTCTTATTCAGCGTTCGGTTGTACTTAGCTTGTTGTACCTAGCTGGTTCCCCCATGTTTCCAGTCTTTATGCTAAGCTAAGCTAACCGGCTGCCGTACTTCCACCACACACATATGAGTGGTGTCAATCTTCTCATCTAACTCTCAGCAAGAATGCAAATATGTGTATTTCCCAACATGTTGAAGTGTTCCTTAATGTACATGTGATTTATAGTAAATGATAACACAGTTTAGCTTCCTTGTTTGTGGCCGATTTCAGTTGTAGAGTTGCCAGATGAACATTAAACTTTTACTCACAGCTTTGGTTTTACATTCCAAAAGGTACCAACGACTGCCGTCATTTAGTATTTCTGTGTAATGCTCTTCTAACTGTGGTGTCTGTGTTTCTTTTTGCAGGGTGGTGGTTTTGCAGAGCCGACCCACAGACAACCCCACGGCCCTGAGCAACCTCTACATATTAGCAGGTCATGAGAACAGTTACTGAGCCTCTCCCAGAGGAAAGTGGATCAGATGCCTCAGATTTTGGGAGACTTTCACCTCAGGTTCTGTGTGGAGGGAAACATCTGGTTTAAAACAGTTATTGGGATCTTTTGTTACTGATCACGGGATCGACAGGTCAGTAAAAAGAGGAGCCTCTTCACCCTGGATTCATGAGTAGCCTTAACACCAGCAACACGTTCACCGTAGCTCCGTCGCTTACGGGCAGGAAGTGGAGAAACAATAAAAGCTCAAATGAACATTGTTACTTAGCATTTTTCCTCACTTTTCTGTACTGTGGACTGAGTTACAAGTTATCTAGAGGTATTATTGAGAAAAAGTGCCATTAAAATTCACAAGAATTTGTGATTGTATTAGCAAAACAGTGGGAGATTTATTGTGTTATTGTCTGTAACATGTTGCTCATAATCACAAACGTTAGTCGGCTTGAGAGGAGATTTTACAAGCTCTGTAGTCAAACTAATAGCTCAGTTTAAACAGAAACCCATGAGCATTGTGGGTAATTTAAGCAATATTTATTAACCTCATGTTAAGTAATAGGGTATGTTTGATTTACAGACCGTGACGGTGAGGATTAACTACCTAGTGAACAGAAGCTTTGGGTTACTTTTACTGCTATGTAATATAGTCGCATCTCTCCTGCTCTGCTGCATTTTTAGAAGTTGGATATAATGTACATTTTTTTTCTTTACCTTCCTCTTTTATAGACCTTTTACTTCTCATTATTTGCACCATGTAAGCACTTTTGTACATTTTTTTATTTAAAATAAAATGACAAAATGAGGGACAATGCTAGGTTTTTGCTAACATCTTTGCATTCCCTTCGCAAAATGTTTTAATGTATGCTGTTTTTTGTAATTAAAAAAAACAAGATAACATGAATGGATTCTGGTTTATTTTTGTGAGATCGTTTTGATGCAACAGAGCTGATGATGCACGAGTTCCTCCACGCCGTTGATGAGTGTCTGATGGGAGGAACGGGGGAATACGGGTGAGTGTTAGTTTCCATTATTTCCCTGTTTAGTCTGCCATTCCTCTGACTTCACCAGCCTGCACTAATTAGTCTCAGTGCAACACAACAACATGACAGGTTCACATTTTCCTCATGTGGAATGATGTCAGACAGATGTGGTTGTTTTGATCATCACTAAAAACATGAAATGGACTCAAAAGTGTAAGAAATCAATCCTAGAATGAGAAAATGTTGTCGGCTGTGCAGCACAAACTCATTTACTGCCAACTAAAAGTGATTTCAGATTCAGGTCTTTAAAGGACAGGAGCTCAGTGATTCCCCATCTGAGAGTAGACTGTTTACCTGTGTGGGTGTTTTCCCTGATAGTCACTGACTGGAGGAGGCTGACATTTAAACTTAAACTTTATTAGATTCATCATATACAGTCATGAAACTTGACCTCTGAATCATTAGGAGCAGTGAGCTGCCGTAAAGCACCCGGGGAGCAACTTGGGGTTCAGTGTCTCGCTCAAGATCGAACTGCCAACCTTGCGGTTAAAGTACCACTCTACCCACCCGCCCGCCATTTACCTGCCTCTTTATTATCATTAAACATCTAATATTAATCATCTCTGACACTCAGTCTATCAGGTGTGAAAATCTACAAAAATCACCCCACAGGAGTCTGCTTTTCCTTCTTTTATGGAGGTGGAGTCAGTCAGCTGTTCCTATGGGAACTGAGGTGGAAAAGGGAGAAATGTGTCAAGTTGATTAAAGTAAGAGTCAGTGGATAGTACCGGAAGTCCGGTGATTTAACCTTCAAAATAAAATCAAGAAGCAACACTGCCAGGTTTGCTCTAGTGGAGCTGATTCATAAAAAAAGATGATCACAAGGTTATACTATTTTACTAAGTTTATACTTTTTATTACTACTTTGGTATTGCCTCTCTTCCTTTGTTTTGGTCTCTGCATCTGTATTCTGTGTTATGTTGTGTACTTTGAAATTTAATTTCAACATAAAGTGCTTTTTTTAAGCAAGCACTTACATAATTTGGGATTTTAAAGCTTCTGAACAATGTTGAGGTACTTTACTTGATTATTTAGATTTTCTGCTACTTTATACTTCTACTCCACTACATTTCAGAGGCAAATACGGGTATTTTACTTTTTACTCCACTACGATTATTTGATAACTTTAGTTATTTTGCAGATAATACAAAATATATCAAATAAATAGGGTAATATAAAATACAACTTTATTGATCCCTGGGGGGTAAATTCACTAGCCAGCAGTATATAAAATAATTAAAATTAGCTCCACCTTTACCAGTTGCAACATTAAAGTGATAAACACATTAATGCACCAATAATTCTGATCCAGTAATATATATGATTCTGAAACGGCCTTCCTTAACTTATGATAAGTATATTTTGATGCCAATACTTTTGTGCCTTATCTTAAAAGGACAGCTACTTTCTGAAGCCAGCTTCATTATATATATATTTATATCTATTTATTTAACCTTATTCAGTCCTCACCACTGAGTACCTGGTGCTCATTTTAATGTAGCTAGTATTGTGTATTTTTATTTAAATTTGTTTTAATGTCTGGGTGTGATTTGTTGTGTTTTAATGTACCCTTTTTAAGAGCAGATTTTGCACATGCAAACCAAAGACAAATGTCTGCCGTTTGCACGCTAAAAGTAGACATTAAAGTATTTTCTATTCTATTCTATTTGTACTTTTACTTGTGACAGAATATTTATGCGGTATTTCGGACAGTGGTATTTCTACTTTTAAGTAAAAGATCTGAAAAGGCTACTTCTTCCACCTCTACAGAACAACAAAAATATTTTATATAAAGGTAGCATTTTACTTAGCATAGTACCTTTAAAAGAGCATCAGAGTTGCTTACCCACAAAACATACTGAAGAAAGTGATGGTTGCTCAATTTGTGTTTTATTTTGAAAGGCCCGACCGGATGTCCGGGTTTATTCTTTCCGCCTTGACTCGTTAAAACTCGGCTCTTCTCGTGTCTGCAGCTGAGATCGTCCAGCTTGTCGTGTTTGGAAGAAGCAGCAGCAGCTCCTCTCTGACTATTTCTGACTGACCAACATCTGAGAACATTTTCACTCAACGTAAGTCTCTCTTTTAAATTTTCTCACCAATAGAAAGTAATTTTACTGAAATATGTCTCATATGAATATAGAAATGTTTCTACTTTTATGATCAGCTGGTTTCATGAAGCAACTTTAGCTCATACTTCAGGATTATAATGACTATTTTTTGCATCACATACAAGCCTCCAGTGTCAGTTATAAACATGCAACCATGAGATGTTAATTCATATTTTTGTTGCTATTATTTAATGTGCAAATAAGTGCAGCACTTTGATTTTATTCCCCTGGCTGTTCACTCTCTCACTCTGTGTTATTTGTTTTCGCTCCATATCCCCCTCAGGGAAATGACCTAATATACTTTGCATTGCAAATGTTTTCGTTACGCAGTCTGTTAGGAGAGGTATAATGTTGCCTCTAAGCAATTAAATCTATCTTTAGGAGGTTAATCATAACATTTTGATCCCCATATAAGAGGTCAAACACAAGTTTACTTTATAACTTTGGTTAAATTAGTAGATGCATGTAAATGTTTTTGTGCTTTTCAGTATATTAAGATGATTATGCATCTGTTTTTCATAACTCATAGTAATGATATCAAAATGTCTGATATCATAACATGAAAAGCCACCAAAATAAACAAAAATATATTTCTTGGTTAACCCTCTGAGACCCACAATAGACCTGTTGTTGTCTTTTTTCGGGGGGTACAGGGGGTCTTTAGGGGGAGATAGCAGGTCAACAGTAGATGGCACATAGAAGTGGTGTACATCATCTGAAAGATGGGAACCTGAAGATTAATTGAGTTGCAGCTCAGCACTGTGTGTCTAGTTGTTCTAGTCATAAATCAGAAATAAACATGAATCAATTAATTAATTAAAAAAATGTAAAAGTGTATATGAGTTTAAAACTTTATGATAGAAGTATATGATGGTCATCCCCATGCTCTATTATGTCTCATAATAAGTTGTTGGGTTGATACCATTTATTACACAGATTTGGTGCTAAATTTAACTATTTTTTACTACTTGAGAATTGATAAAAATGATCAATAATCCCTCCAAAATACCACATTAAGACACCAAGACCTTGAGGAACACCATAGAAAGCCATACTGTGATTTGAAACCACCTTATTGTCAATCTACCATCCTCTGAATGCTCTAGGTCTCTAGTTTGTGGTTGTAAAGTTTCATGAGGCTGTGATTATTCTAGAGGTCACCACTGGTCATTTTATACAGTGAGGTCAAATTTAAAAAAAATGGTCTCACTACAATGAAATGGCTACTATGGGGACTAACATCATCCCAGGTGAATACAGTTGGGCTTTGCCAGAAAACAGCTAACCCTCATATGACCCAGTTCTGATCCTTATTATGAATTTATTCCAGCTTTAATTGAGTGAACTATTCATAAAAGCACCAGGTGGTCACTCTTCTTCTCTTTATCCCTGCTGAGAGCCCATTCTGTGTCCCATCTCACCCTATTTATAGGCTGCAGAGACAGTCCTACCTCCTTGGACCCTCCTGGAAAAGTGTTTTTACCTTCGGATGTCTGCTGGTCCATCCTGAGGATGGAGAAGTACGAGAAGATTGGAAAGATCGGAGAGGGCTCCTACGGTGTCGTCTTCAAGTGCAGAAACAAAGACACGGGGCAGATCGTCGCCATCAAGAAGTTTGTGGAGTCGGAGGATGACCCCATCATCAAGAAGATTGCACTGAGAGAGATCAGGATGCTCAAGGTGACAGCACAGTAATACACTCTCTCACAAAAAACAGGTTTACCAGCCTATGGAAGCCCATTTCTGCCAGGAAAAGTCTAGTCAAGATGAAATACTCATGGTATGTCACAATTATGAGATAAAAAGTCAAAAAAAATTATTTACTGAGTAAAAAATTATGACTTAGTACGTAAAAACTGTGAGATTGGATGTAAAAATTTTGAAATAGTAATTCAAATTTGATATTAAAAAGTCCAAATTATAAAATGGTATGGCAAAATTATGATTTAGTACATCAAAATTTGGTAAAAAATTATGAAAGAAAGTCAAAATTACATGATTAAAAAGTCTGAGATTAAATTAATGAAATACATTTAAAATGACTTTGACTTTTTATCTCATCGTTTAGATTTAACAAGAGCATTTTTTATTTTCATAATTAATAGCTTTTCATTTATTTTTTTTATTTTTTTTTCTGGCTTCCATACAATTTCTTATGATTCTTAAAATTACTACTCCAAATTTCAGCTGTTATTATATTGAATCACATTATGTCTGTATTAATATTAGAAGGTAACCTTTAACCTTTTAATTAAGCACACCTTTACATTTAAAATATAGTTTACTCTTCTATTCATAGAGTAAAAAAAAATCTTTGTGATGGTCAGAGTGCAGCCTGTTATTTTTATTTGCTGCTACTTTATATTCTAGCCTGGAAATACAATATAATAATACAGTTAAACAAAATCCTATGATGCAATACTTTATTTTGAAGTTTTATTTGACCTTTTTAAAGATGCAAATCCTGTTTTTAGTGTCTTCCTTCTCTGCTGAGCGGCCAGCAGGAGGGACAGCGCGCTGTTAATTCTGCAGACAGAGAGGGGAAGCATGTTTGTAGCTGCTGCACAGAGAAAAGAGCAGCGTTCAAAAGGTTTAGAGGGTCGTAATGAAATGAGGGAAAAACCCTGCAGAGTCAGGACTGACTGAAGTACTTCAATTAGGATGTGAACTTTATTTTAATAACAGGAAATGAGAACTTGGCACCAGGTTAGCATCATAAAACTGCTGAAGCTGTTTAATTTATGTTACATAATAATTATCAATGATGCAGTGGTACAATTGTTGGTGGTTTAATTAGTCATGCGGTGGGCGGGAGTGTTTGTGGCCCGCTGGACACCAGGAGCTCATAAATAGGACAGGATGGAGACGGGTTGTCAAGGGCAACAGCATGTTTATTACCAGCTGTTAACAGTTGTTTGATAAGAGCAAACCACAGCTGGGGCAGCTCTCTGAACCAGCAGCTTTTACTGGTTTATTACTGAACTGTATCTGTGTGGATGCTACTGTGTTTCTCTGATAGAGAGCTGAGACGTTTTCTTCTTCTGTGTTTTGTTTCTTTGCAGCAACT